>JACAAK010000012.1:0-1200000 GCA_025093985.1 Calvatia gigantea
AACCCTAACCCCCTAACCCCCGGGGAGGGCGATTGCATTGGGGTGGTGAAGATCCGCTTTGGCGGGTTGACGCTCACTCTAGTGTAGTTGCTAAATCTCTGGTGGGCAGAGGTGAGTATCTACGCTTGGATAAACTTGGACTTCTTGATCGGCGGTTGATCGTCAGTAAGCGACGAACGAAACAACTTATAGATCTCGCTGCTTCTTGGCGGCGGGCTGTCTTAGAAAGACGTGATCTAGGTAGTTTTCCAGATCTCAACAGAGATCAACGTACTGACTTGCGTCAGACTACCTTGGATGGTTGGTTAGCTGAAGCTTGAGCTTCACTAGTACCTCTTGTCCGCGGGCGTTCTTTTAGACGCCTGGCGAAAACTTCTTCTGAATTCTCGGTCGAAACGAAATCCCAGTTACGATTCTGGGTGACCTCGGTCTAACCAAAAATCTCCCGACCCGACGGGGCCTTCTGGCTCCAACTCCTTTGATACCTGGCATGCCTTCGAGTATGCGATGCGAGTAGTGATCCACTACGCAGTGTGCGTTACGCCAAGCATGTCAGGTTGGACTCATCTTAGGTAAAGTGCGCTTTCTATGGGCGCGTGAGCGGGATAGATACGTTGGGCAACCTATATTGACGTTCACACAACCAATATGAAGGGAGTCTAGACCTAATGCTTAACCTGGTGTGGCAGGTAATACAGTAAGGGACAAAACCGTTCCAATGTTTTGAACTTCTCAGAAGATCAGCTCATATCTCAAGGACTACTGTGGCTGTGCACTTCCTAATTTAATTGTAGATAGTCCAGTATCTTATCTAATCATATGCAAAGTATGATTATGTAATCCTTTGTTTTAGGGGAGTTATTAATTAATTAATATTTTAAGTGCATTGGAACAGTTTTGTCCCTCTTGAAATTTATATACAAAATGGGTATTCTAGTACCTGGTATAAGCTCCCTTGGCCTGTAAAACTGCCTGGACCCTCCTAGGCATACTCTCTATCAGATTCTGACACACTTCTGGTTCTATGTCATCCCACTCCTTTTGTATCCTCTCCCATAGGGTATTCATGCTATCAGGAGGAGTATCATACTCTCCCAGCTTATTCTTGAGGTGAGTCCAGAGATGTTCAATGGGATTAAGGTCTGGAGACTGTGGGGGCCATACCATAACCTCCAATTCAGACTCATCTAGCCAGTTTGTAGCCTTTTTGCTCTTGTGTTTGGGGTCATTGTCCTGTTGGAAGACCATATCCTCCTCATTCTTCCCATACCACCTGATGCTCCTCTTTAGTTCATCCCCCAAAATTTGAACATAAAGGTCAGCATCCATCTTCCCTTCAATTTTAGTGGCAAACCCCACTCCATCCCACAGCATACAACCCCAGATCATCACATTTCCTCCACCAAACTTGACTGTTCCCTCAACCAATCTATCATTCAGCCCCTCTCCTGCCTTTTTCCATACCCAAACCCTTCCATCTGATCCAAACCGATTGATTTTGGACTCATCTGTCCAAATAACCCTCTTCCAGTCCTCCAGGGTCCAGTTAACATGTGCTTCTGCCCACTCCAACCTTTTCCTCCTATGGACAGCAGTAAGTTTAGGTCGTTTCTGCTTGACTACAGCCTTCATTCCAGCTCCTCTGAGTGCCCTGCACACTGTTTTGGTGGATACAGGCTGGGCAATAACATTTTGAAGTGATTTGGTGACTTGGGAGGCATTGTCAGCCTTGCGAGAGGTGATGAGGCGAACAGAATAGTGGATATCAGAGGGAGAAAGTTTAGATGGGCAGCCACCAACAGATTTGGAAAGTGTTGATCTATGTTTGGAGCGAATCCTAGAAATAGTACTGACTCCCAGACCAGTAATAGAAGCAATATGATGAGCAGATTTCCCTTGGTCCAGGTAAGAGAGGACTCTATTGGTCTGAGTAGAGGAAAGAGAGCGCATATAGTTGTAAAGGTATAGTGGGGGAGTTAATTTGCACCTGAGAATAAGCACATCCATTTATACATCACCCTACATGGTCACATGATTTTATTTGTATTTATTTGATTGCAATAAACGAAGTCATGTGCTCAGAATTTGAGAGGGACAAAACTGTTCCAATGTACTTAAAATATTAATTAATTAATAACTCCCCCAAAACAAAGGATTACATAATCATACTTTGCATATGATTAGATAAGATACTGGACTATCTACAATTAAATTAGGAAGTGCACAGCCACAGTAGTCCTTGAGTTATGAGCTGATCTTCTGAAAAGTTCAAAACATTGGAACGGTTTTGTCCCTTACTGTAGGCAGGATGAAGGAATGAAGCCAGTAGTCAGTGTCGTTTGAGAGTTCGTACTGTGGCTTGACGAACGTGTTCTTGAGTGAACGCTTTTACCAGTAGTTATACGCCGGGGAGGTGATGGCCCCGGTTGGGATAGCGAACGACCAACAACATCGCATTGGATCACCAACGTTTTCCTTGCAGGTGTGCCAAATGGAACACTTTGCGGTAAGTACATCCGTGTACGCAATCTTGGACTACTACTAATACGTAGGAACCCCCTAACCCCTAACCTCCCCTAACAATGGTGAGTGGAACCGGCCTTGTCTCGTGATGCGCAGGCTGATAGATGGATTAAGGGACTGTCCGAGCTGGACTGTTGCGTAAATAACCTGCCACGGTATGTACCCCGCCCTCAGTTGTCAAGCTGATGACATCGTTAGGTACTTGGTACGTTCATTGTATTATTTCAAGAATGTTCGTATTTAAGTGCGTGGGCGCTTAATGGGCGCCCCGCATTTGGGCGCTACGCGGGCGCTTAAGTACAAGTTTTCCTTACTTTTACATTTCCTGACGATAACTTAAGCGCCCACAAGCGCTAAGGTTTTGGGCGCTATATTAGCGCTCGTTGACATTTGTCAACTGTTCCATGGATCGAGTTAATTATACTCATCCCCAAGTATAGCGCGATCGTACGCGTTCTATTGGTTTGGTAGGTGCTGATGGATAATCAGAGCGCCTGATGAGTCTGTCATAAGACGAAACAGGTGGTTGGGGTAGCTCCCCAACCTGTTGCGCTGTCTCCTCCATCGGACAACTCAACGGTTTTTAGGATCTCCTCCAACCCTAACCCCTTTACATTTCCTGACGATAACTTAAGCGCCCACAAGCGCTAAGGTTTTGGGCGCTATTTTAGCGCTTGTTGACATTTGTCAACTGTTCCATGGATCGAGTTAATTATACTCATCCCCAAGTATAGCGCGATCGTACGCGTTCTATTGGTTTGGTAGGTACTGATGGATAATCAGAGCGCCTGATGAGTCTGTCATAAGACGAAACAGGTGGCTGGGGTAGCTCCCCAGCCTGTTGCGCTGTCTCCTCCATCGACAACTCAACGGTTTTTAGGATTTCCTCCTCCCCTGCAATCCAATCACCATATATTATACCTCGTTAGAACCGCCTCAGAGAGCTCTTTCCAACGGTATTGAGACCGTAGAAATTCGCCTACTCTCTGCCATAATATTTTAGCATTTCTTTAATAACAAGGTGGCTCCACAGCACTCCAGGTAGTTATTGAAGCAACATCCCCAGTATCTCATCAGGGGATTCCTGTAAATGTGAGTAATCTACAAAAGGGACCGAGTAATTATCTGCAGCCGTTGTATTGTTATAGAATTATGTGTCTATTTTGGGGTAAATACTATGAATACAGTAGAAATACAGAGCCTGAATGAAATATAATGTATTTGGGCTTGTTGGAATTAGCTCAATGAGTACTATTCAACGGAATTTAGACCGAAATGATCGCTTTAGTATCCAGTGAGTTATACCAATAACACCATAAATGCGAGTTTTTGAAATAGTGCTGCAATGAATGAACATATTGGCCTGTATCTGGAGTCGCTGAAAAGCCACTGTCAATCCGAACAAAATAAAAAAAAAGTATGAGTAGATCTGCTCATTTTTGGTGGAGTTATTCCAGTATCATTCTATATTTAATGTTCTGAGGACTCATGCACACCAATTCATCTTGGATGAATTGGTGTGCACCACTCTGATTTTCCCACAGTTGGCTGAGGTGTGATGGACATCCATTTGTCTTGGACAAATGGGTGTGCACAACTCCAATATCACCCCCAGTCCATTCCCCCATCCCCAGTCTGTTCTCTACCCATTCCTCCTCATCCCCCTCCTCATCCCCTCCTTATTCTTACTCATCCCCTATGAGCCTGCCCACCTCCAGCCTGTCCCCAGCTGTCCCCTGCCCATTCTCTATCCATTCCCTGTCCATTTCCTGCCCATTCCCTGCCCACCCCCAGCCTGTCCCCAGCTGTCTCCTGCCCATTCCCTGTCCATTCCATGCCCATTCCCTGCCCACCCCCAGCCTGTCCCCAGCCCATTCCCTGCCCATTTCCTGCCCACCCCTACTCATTCCCTGCCCATCCCCTGCCCACCCCTACTCATCTCCAGCCCATCCCCTGCCCACCCCTACTCATCCCCTGCCTATCCCCTTCCAATAATTTTTGACCTCTATGACCCCTAATGTCCAACTCACCTAGATAACCCTATGAAAGCATTGGATGCCCAGAAAGCCAAAAATCCTATACCAGAAACCCATCATAATACAACTCCTGGCCCTTCAACTCTATCTACCAATCTCTCTAGTTCAACTCCCTCTACTTCTACTTCTCTTCCAACCAACCTGTCTGGTGTCCGTCGCTCTACAAGACTTAAGCCTTTTTCAACAAGCCTAGCAGATATGTATAATGAAAAGGCTGACCAAGGTATATATCTTATAATCTCAGAACATAGTTTAATATAACTAACAGTTTTTATTTATAATAATAGACTAACAAATGTTGGATGCTCATTCTAGTACCAAAAAGAGCTTTTCAAAGAGGACAAACACTCCACTAGTCTTTTGGCCAGTTGAAGATGCTGAAGATCCAATCAAGAACCTAGAAACAGCATATAAAAAACTTGAGGATATGGACTCCAAGGAGTTTGGCAAGGAGTTTCTCAACTTGTACACTCTCAAGGAAACTTTTGGTCTTCTTGACACTGACAGATTAGTGGAAGCTTTTCACCAAGTGGCCAAATTGGACAGGCATACTATAAAAGCACTGGCCAATCCAGAAAATACAGACAAGATTAACAGAATGGTCAGGTTTATGCCTGACAAGGAAAGAGCATTTGGGCTTGGGTTTTCCAAAACCACTCAAGCCTCTGGGTCCACAAATAGGAAGAGAAAGGCTATTGAGAGAACAGGAAGTAGTCCTCAACAGAAGAAGACCAGAGAGAAGAGCAAAAGGAAGGTTATTGTCTCTGATAATGAAAATGATATTGATGATGGAACTGGGGAGGAGACACAGGAATGACAGGTGGTGGGTCAAGGTACTGGGTGGTATCCAGCTGGGAATCAGATGATGGTGAGATTCTCTAGTTAGATACATAATGGCTAGACTAGGTACCAAGTTTCTGGACTTTCAAGGATTGAGCTTGAAGTTTGTGATATTTCTCTTTGTAAATTGTCCATGTACTTGATATATCTTTCATATCTGTCTTTCTTGTTGACTGTTAATCTCTATATCTCTATAACCATTTTGTTACATTCTTATTCTTCCCATTGTCTCCCTTATATAGCTGATGTTTCTGCCTCCAATTGAGTTGCTCTGTAACTATTACCATGAATACCATTAAAATAGAGAATGGGTAAATAAACTTCTAAATAAGGAAGGCCTTTTCATGTGGAATGTATAGTGGAAGTAAAGTAACAATAAGAACAGTTTCTAATAATTGGCTAAAGATAAATGAATATTCTAAATAGATCATGGAGTTATTTGGAGATATAGACTTTCTCCAACTCTTAACAGGTGGAGCTCCTTTCTACTTATCTAGTATTATTGTTCTTTGTTCCAGACAATTCCTTATGTTTCAATAGTTATTTCTTTAGTTAGTTCTACCTTAGTTTCTATATATATTATAAGGAAAACTCCTGTTCTGGCCCTTTAGACCTTCCAGACCCTGAGTTGCTTGCCTACCACTTGCCTGCTTCAGCTCACAGTGGACTCTGATATACACTGGCAATTTTAGAGGACACTGGACTCTTGTACATAATATAGACAATGTATGCATAGACAATGGACACAGACTTGTTATGACCTGTATAAGTTGTTAACTCAGGTTGCAGCTTAAGCAAGATTGAGAAAGGGCAGGGTAAATACAAGTAGTTAAGCATATGGAATATAGTAGTATGTACTACACTTAAATAGACAAGGACTATCTGGTTGAGTGAATGGAGTTATATATGAAATATCTATATGACAGGGAATATTAATGTACAAGTTAGATATGGAGAATGCTGGAACAGATATAATATAGAGTAGATAATAATGGCATGAGGTAGAATAGGGTAATGACCCAAGGAGATGTATATATGATGTTGGATGAAATTGTAACAAGACTCATATATATGTGGTCTATGCCTGTAGGAAATCTTTACCCTATTCTCTAAGAATTTCTCTACAGTTCTCAGCTATTTAATCTGACTACAGCCACTCTATGAAATCTGCTGTATTACATCTCAGCCAACCTCAGACCTCTGCCAATTGCCCTTATATATATAAATATTTGTACCATATTCAATTTCCATACTAGATACCAAGTCTTATTGAAGAAAGTTATTTAAGGGTGATATACATGACATTAGAGGGGTTAATGAGTGATGTACAATTAATGTAAACTACAATGTTAATCAGAATAGCACAGGATTGGTCAGAGCTGACTAAGATTTGTCAGCAATGCCTAAGCATTTATAAGCCTTCCTCCCACTCTATGATGCTGAGCTGGCCAGTTGTGAGAACTAACTAAGCAGAAAACTTCCCACTGCCTATTCTTCCACTCTCTAATGCCTAAGGGCTAGCCCAATTATTATATAGTATTTATCAGAACTGACTAGGCAAAAAACTTCCCACTGTCCATTCTTCCACTCTCTAATGCTTGAAGGCTGGCCAGATTATCAGTTTGGCCAAACATTGTTGATAACATAATTATGCATTAAAATAGATGTAATACTAAGAGAAAAATTAATAAACTTAAAGTGTAACTTGAATAACTGCTAGGATTAAAATAACTAGAAGGGCTAAAGTACTGCCCATGCTGAAGGCATGGAATCCGGCCTAGTCATATAGAAGGGAGGGAGAAGGGCATGTGATTAGTAAGGTACAATTACTAATCTAGTGTGATGTCACAGATTTCAACAAGTTTCTGACTCTTTACCTCAGTTGCTGGTCTTTTGTTGATTTATCTCTGTTTCTCTCTCATCTAGCTCACCAACCACTACTTCAATCTCTTGGCTACTTTACTCAACAGGCTACTTATATTAGGGCTATACACTTGCCAAATTTCAGGGAAATCTGAATACCTTTTGGTTATCCTCCTTAACTGGCTTTCTTGGCCTTGAAGACTACTGGCAGTGTGGAGCAAGCAAATCAAGGTACCCAGTGGTACCCAGCTTGGGTACTTTCTAAAATGATGTCCTCTACCTACTCACCAAGTTTGAAGCAATTCCATTACTATCAGGTGCAGTGCTAGCGCTGTACCCAACTAATGTAGTTAGGCTAGGTGGAGAGAGATGGCCAACTAAGGTCCGACAGGCAGAATCGATTTCAGATAGAATGGAAAAATGATAAGGATTGTCTTCATGTGACATAAGACAGTGGACAAAGGCAACAAGACTTGTAATAATACGTGCGTAATTGTCATGGGTATTAGGGCTTACATCTCGGTGGCGACGAACATTGGTTTCATTGTGTTCTTCAGCTGGTCTAGTGCTCACAAGTCGGTGTATGTAGTAACCATCAAGGGAAGATTGGGAGTTTGCAAGGAAAGCGTGTATGTGCTTATGAAGATTACCATAGGTTTCATCACGAGCGGAGTACGATACAAGTGGGATAAGATCTTCATGTTGCTATCACAGATTTGCTCAAACCAGCGATGCTTGTGGAGAAATTGGTGAAGAACCCGGTAGTCATCAGAAATGGCGGTCGTTGTATTTGTCGGCACCTGTTCTCGACGTTGAGCTTTGTAGAGGGTCCATGCGTCTCGAGATTTGGGAAGCGGAGCAGGATCGCGAACTGGAAACCAAGGACTGGACGTGTTGTTAACGAAGCGTTGGGCACGGGTTAATGTCCAGGATGGCGAGGTCGAGGTACACCGGTGTTTCTCAAAAGTATTTCTGGAGGAATAACAGTGGTTATGCGTCGAACAGTGCCAATAATTGGAGACTGGTGGTGCGAGACTGTAAATGGGGTTGACACAATCGTTTGGGTGTGGTGGAGTATAGGTGAGATTGGGATAGTGTCGGAGATTTCATTGTTGAATTGCTCCTGAAGGTCGGGCGAGGGCCGGAGTTCCTTGTGGTGGGTAGTGAAATGGCAGCGAAGCTCCGAAGGATCAATGATGCCTCGGCACTCGAGGCAGATGAGGACGTTAAAGTTGGAGTTGATAACCAATCCATGCTGAATGAGAAGCGGCAGTTGGATAGTATCAAGAGCGGGATGGTGGTGTAGGGAATTTGGAGAGGATGTGCGGAGTGAGGAAGGTGGAGTTACATCCAGCTGTAAGTCAATGGTTTCCGCAATCGAAGTCGGACGAGTGGGGATTGGCATGTTCGTAAGGTGTCGGAGTGGTGATGATACAGGAGGCATGGTATCAACGTGAGGAGATTGACGTTGTACCAGCATGGAGGGGTGTACAACAGAGGTAGTCAGGGTGGTTGGTTGAAAGCTCGTTGCCATGAACTACTACACAAGCTGAGCCCGACTGTTGTGCTTTTGTGTTGGATGAACCCCGGAGTGGACAAGTTTGGCAGTGAAGCTACGACGCGTCATGAATAAGTGAACTGGAGGAGGAGAAACATCACATACTATAATATCTGTCGTACCAAAAAAAACCCAGTCTTGCACCTGGGGCATATCAACTTCCCTCCATTCCCTTCCCTCTTGACCTTTGTTTTCATTGTACCGCTGGTGAACGAGCACCAAGCATGAGGATCAGTGCACGCTTTGTGTGCTGTCCCCATAGCTGTGTTCAAAGGCCGCTCACAAACAGAGCATCTGACAAGTGTTCAAGTCAGCGGACAATTTCTTGAGGAGGTAAAACAGGAGACTTACGCGACGTTGCCATTCACCTGATCCCATGATTTTTTTTTCCTTCACGAAATTTTTAGTAAAAAGACCAAGCGAGTGAGGGACTGGACATACGGCCGTTTTTCTGTCATGGCAGTGCCTTGCGATCCTAAGGAGAGATTGCGTTTCGAGCTGAAGTCATCATTAATAAACAGAGTATTCGTGAAATTTAGAGAATACATACATCGTATTTGGTGGCATTGAAAGAAGAGTTGTGGAGGGTCTGTTGCAACGCTGGTTGCGAATACATGTTGATATTAGTCCTCCAACCCTTTGATTGGCCACTGAGCAGGCGGATCAGTCGAAGCAGTGGGTCTCACTCAGAACGTCTAAGGATCTCACTGCATCGTGTGTGATGAGGTGATACAATCAACGCCTGGCAGTTTGATGTATGGTAAATATCAATGTTCAGATGAGGTATATTTGAGCAGCACAAGGAAATGTTGGTGTATTGAATAGCATGAAGGTGTGGCTAAGACAGGCGGGAGGGGGTGGAACATAGGGTGAATCGGGGGATCAGAATTAATCTACACAAAATCATGCCATCTGAAGCACTTTCAGTGACTATATGCACAGATTGCGTGGTGGATTACTCACATAGACAGTGAAGGAACGAGTACAAGCCCTGAAACCATCCAACAGGTGGCCCTTTGCCGTGAGGGACGCTCATTGTCATGGCCGTTTTGAGGGGAGAGCGGCAAATGTTCCGTGAGTGGCGTTGTTGCATGCCACGGTGGCAGAGAGGATAGGAACGGCGTTGGCGATGGGAGTATTCCTGGTCGTTTGGATGGCGGCGATAACTTTGCAGGAGGTAGCTGTGGCGTGAAGGTTGTGATTGATGGCCGTTTTGAGGGCCAGTGGTGAGTGTTGTATGAGCTATGTGATTGGATGGCATAGCAGTGGTGGCAGATGGATAGCAGGAGGCCGACGATGCCATAGGAGGAGCTAGTTGTAAGGGCGGGGTGGTATGGATGGACAGGGGGGCATACCATCATGGACCATCAACGCGGGACATTGTTGCCATGGCTTGGATGGCATGGGATGGCATGGGATGGCACAGGATGGCACGGGATGGCGGTGAGCAGTGGTGTTACGGTGAGGAGAGGACGGCAGAGAGGAGGGGAGACAATGGCACAGTGGGTGGGAACGATGGCACGATGGCTCAGCATGCCGTCAAATGAGCCACCGGAACGTGCCGGATGCACTCAATGGCACGCTGAGCCATCGATGGCACAGTGGATGGCACGGGGAGCGGGGTGAGGGCTTTCCAGCTGTATATAAATAGTTGAGCACCCCACCACCTGGGCTGTCACCCAGGCCAACAGCCACCAGACCCCTGGTAACAGTTGGACTACCTTTAGTCCAAGCAGGTGAGAGCATAGGATTGTGGGACAGTCCGGGGGGACTGTCGGGGGTTGCCCTGACAAAATGGGTGGCAGGGTAATTCCCACATGTTGTACTGTTTCCACTGACACACTCGATGGTTTTAAACTGCACCAACAAGTTGATGTGACACTCATCATATCAATATCATGTTAAATCTAAAGAGTGTAGTCTTCAATATGACATGATTTACAGTTTTTGCAATTGATATGATTTCAATATGACCTGTGCTACATTGACTTGTTGGTGCAGTGTTTTATTTTTTGTTCTCCCAGAGAAATGGCAAGGGGGTGTGCCACTGGGGTGCCAGTGGCAGTGGTTCACCATTTTGGGAGGTGCCATCAGATCCCGTCAATTTCCGGAATGGCAATGGCTCCTGGGGACAACGAAAGAATGGGTCATAGACAACCAGGATCTCGTCCGTTCGACGAGATTTTGGTACCGTTGGAATTGCCTCGACGAGTAGATTCCAGCGGTATACAAATCATATATTTTATCGAAAAGTATGTAAATACAGAACGTATTTAGCAATGGCACGGCTTTTTGGTGGCAACAAAAGAATAGGCCGTAGAAAATCAGGATCTCATCCGTTCGGCGATATTT
Source organism: Calvatia gigantea (assembly GCA_025093985.1). Lineage (NCBI taxonomy): Eukaryota > Fungi > Basidiomycota > Agaricomycetes > Agaricales > Lycoperdaceae > Calvatia > Calvatia gigantea. The sequence continues at coordinate 11,173 of JACAAK010000012.1, forward strand.
TTTACGGCTGGAATCGCCTCAACGAGTAGATTCCGGTGGTATATAAATCATACCTATAGGTTTGCAAATATGTCGCTGGAAGACTTAATAACTCCAGGGGTAAAACCGTCAACGACGGACTGCTGTGGCTGGTGGTGTGACGGATGACGTGACATGGGCTGGCTCGCGCATCAAAATAAACCTCGGACTCCCCGTGTGCCCTAGGTATGTCTAGAGGGAAGACCTGAGGGGTGAGGCCTTGAGGTTTGAGATATGAACTTTGAAGTAAGATAACTGATTCCAGTTGGATCAAGAGGACGATACAGCGGGCTTTGGTGAGGACGGTAGAAAGGTTGGATTGACGAATGACGCCACAACCACAGGAGCAGGAAACAACCAGGAAATTCCGTAAGTCCAACAATGTTTGTGCGAGTATTGCGGACTCGAATCTGCGGTGTTTCAACCTCAACCTCCATCCCTGGCACCTGCAGTGTGTTTTGTTGAAGGTGGCAGTGCGAGATACTTGGTCATAGTTAATTTGTATTTGGAGTGTTGGGGTATTCCAAGTAGACTCCGAAGCACGTCTGAACTTCCGAGACCACCTTTCTCTTCATACGACTGCTACAATAGACCACAGTCTCTTGGTACAGCGCGACAGATTCTAAGAGAATTTGATATGGTAAGTACTGTGTATCCGAATTCACCAGGACGTCTCGCATGGCAGATGGGGAGCCTGCGTGCTTTCCACGGTCAGAAGGTCATTTTGGAATGGTGAAGAATGCCGGGATATCCGGGTAGCTCTTCTTGTTGATCTCTACCTTCGAAGCGTTGCATCCGGCTCATCTATTTGCCTGGCATCCCGAGCACAGACCAGTTATCGCCTTCTTTTTCCATTGTATGCTCGACCCACCAACGTATTTCGTAGCTTATGGAAAATCCTCCTCACTAACAGGCATCAAGATGAATTAAATTGTTGGGGTACTTATCAAATCAACGAAGGCCGATGAAACCGTCAAACGGATATGCGGAAACCATGGAGCCGAGTTTGCAAGCCGTGGGAAAGATGGCCTTGTCATTTCGTCTTGTCATGTGGGCGTCAAAGAAGCTGTGACTAGTCTGCGAACACAACATCCTCAATCTCCATATATTCCTGGCTATATAATGGTATTCGGAGTATCCCACTCGCTCCTCACTCCCTTTCTCCCTTTGCATGGCATACACCGACGATAGATATTACGAGGACGCGCTTCAAAGTCGAGCCACGCTTGATGGACCGAAAATGGGCGTCACGGTTGAGCACATTGGCGCGTCCCCGCGACGGATTTCAAATGGCTCTCTGCCTGGCCCACCGTTATACGAGAATAACTTTTTCTCTCGTAGTGCTGTTCTGACTACAGCACGCAAACAGTATTTCAAGATGCTCGCCGGTGGAATAGTTATGACTACCCTTCTCATATTCGGCATATTTTCCATACTTTGGGGGGCGTTTTACCGAACGCCGACTCAAAATCTTCCCGGATGGATCGTCGTACGCACCTCGATTATCGACCCTTGGCTTACCTCACCCAGAAGTATCAGGACTTCGATGGTGGCCTCATCGGCCAAAGCGTCCTGGCAGGGCTAACCATCCAAAATCCAGCTTCAAAGGTGACCTGGACCATTATTCCAGCCGATAGCTTTTCCGGAGGCAAGGAGGAAGTTGCCGATGCTGTAGCGGAGCACAGGACTTGGATAGCTGTGACAGGTGCGCTTCCCCGATTTCCTGGTGGGGCTTTAATCGGATCGTTACCCCAGTCAACCCCGGAGCCTCAAATAGGCTTGCGTCTGCACTCGTGACACCAAATGCAACTTACGACGGCGCACAAGCAATCTCTATCTTCGCCACTGAAGCCCGGAACGAAAATGCATTGTAGGGTCAATTTCGACAACAGATTCGTCATGTGCTGATTGTGTCTCTAGCCGTTCCATTCTGAAACCCTCGGTAAGCCTGCTGGATCAATATCTTTAAGGAGATTACTTGATATACATCTCCTTTAGGCTGAAACTGCGCTGACAGAGATCAGTAGAAGGTTCGCATCGCAATTGGCGCGGACCCTCGGCAATTCGTCGACGTTGCCGCAAGTACTGGCTGCTTCTCCACAAACTATTACTGCGCCCATCTGGTTCCAGCCGACGACCAATTTGCGCCCGTTTGATCAACCTATGTACGTCGCATCTTTGATGATCGTGGTGTCATTCTTGGTAATTTACAACCCCCGTCAGTGCTACGGTGGTTACATTTACCGGCCTGATTTTCCTCTTGATATTGTCGTTCTTCATTGTGGTATACCTCAAATTCCTCTTCTAACCCACGCTCCTATTCACTCTACTTTAGATGATTGCAAACGGAGCACGTGAAGCCACCAACCTGAGGCGCCTGTTGACCTTGCGTTCGTTGATCACACTTCGCCTCTTCTCCGCTATGACAGCGTACTTCATCCTTTCGGTTTGTTGATACACACTTATCTTTAGAATCGCCCGCTTACACCCGATCTATAGCTGTTTTACTCCCTGCTTAGTATAGCTTTCCACCTCAACGTCAACAAGAGGTATGCGCTAGTAACCTTTTGCCAAGCTTCCTGCTTATTTGATAGGTTTGGCCATGCTGGCTTTCTTGTGTTCTGGATGCTGAATTTCATCGGCATGAGTTCCGTGTATGTCTCTAAGCCACTGTGTCTAGATTCACTACTGATGTACCGTCCTTTCAGGGGTTTGGCGTTGGAGGCGATGCTAAGTTTGCTTACACCTACCTTCCTTCCTTTCTTTTTGTTGCCCTTGATCATGTGTACGTCTCCCAGCTCGCTCATCCTGCGACCTCCTAAAACTCATGACCTACGCCGATTACTAGCAAACGTTGCTGTCGTGGCCTTCCCAATCGAGGTCCTGCCTCGTGTATACCACTACGGTTACGCTGCGCAATTTTATAACGTATCAAAGGCAGCTCGTTCAGTTGTCTTCGGTACAAGAAACAGAGGTAAATCTCCTCGTGCCCTTTGGGTAATCTTGCTTACCTGGACTGCGCTATTACTCTACAGTTGGCTTCCATTTCGGCATTTTGATCGCCTGGATAGTCGTTTCGTGCATTACACTCACACTCTTCCAATATCGGGCGAGGAGGCAAGATATGGCTGCAACGAGACGGGAGCGAGGTGATGAGAAGGAAAGAGCAAGTTGAATCGTGAGATGGAATTGTTGGGTGTCTAGGATCAACTCATCGTCTCACAACCCTTTAATCAGCACGCCATGCCTCATTTTCGCCGCAACCATCACGTCTCTGCATTCGCAACATTAGACTTCACCTAGTGTACCCATCGTCTAATGTGTCATATTTTTATCAGCATATCCAAACCACGATATTGGACGGGAGAAAGCGGGTGAGATACAACCCCCCAAAAAAATCCCACCCCTGCGTGTTTACTCGTCATAAACAGTCATCCCACAAGACCTAGTGACATGTGTAGGGGGTTGCTTCGCGAATCTATTGCATGATAAACCTTTCATACCACATTCCTATGGATAGTCACAACCCACGGTCATTCACACTGTCTACGAGAGGCGTCGCAGCTCTACTTCCTTAGGACAAATACCACCGATGAGTTGAAAGTCAATGCGATCGTTTAATGTCAAACGACGTCATTGTTCAAGAGGACCAACCGATACTTAGCCCACAATGAGGTAAATGTCTCGAAACGTGACTTCCCTAAAGTCGCATGTCTGGGGGAAAGTATATCCGGTTCCACGCTGTCCTTGAAGCTCTTCTCCGACCTCTTTGACCACCTGTCGCTCAGTGCTTCGCTATGGGAACAGTTCGTTTTCTCACTCAAAAAGCATTCATCTCCCGGCGTCATACCTCTTACGATGAGCGTCAATCAACAACCACCAAGTTCAATGGCCCAACTACACGAGGATGTGACGAACTCCAGTAGTGCAACCATGCAACGATCCACAAACTATTCTACTGCTGAAGCAAGGTCGGAGAAGGTAGCGAGAAATTCACAGTGGGGAGGCCACTCCGTGGGGTTCTTTTCCAAAACAGCAGAAATGGCGGAGGCAAGAAAGGTCTATTTTGTGACATTTATCAGTGGTACATTCTTGGTTGTGTTGACAATCTTCGCGATGTTTTCGATCTTCTGGGGGTCGCTTTTGAGAGTTCCCGCGCACCCTTTGAATGGGTGGATCGTAGTATGTGAAGTATTCTTCTGGAGCAGACGAACGCCCTTGTTAACCAATCTCCAGGATTTTGACAGGGGGGAAGTTGGCGAATTTTTTTCACAAAATATCCTCAGTTTGTCGAATAACGCAATAGTGTGGTCGATGTACCGAGAAGATGAAGTGGGTACTTTGGAGAATTTGCAGCGTGATATCACGGAGGAAAGAACATGGGTTGCTGTTGTCAGTGGGTTCCTTTCCTTCACCTCAGTATGAGGAGTTCCACCTGAGAATGGTTGCGGAGTCAATGCTGGTACATCGAACAGGCTCAGCCAGGAGCTTCAAAGCCCAAGTTCTTCATATAATGGGAGCCTTGCAATAGCCGTGTATGTCAACGAAGCCCGAAACGAAAATGCATAGTGAGTGTTCACACATTCGCGAATGGATTGCGGATCTTGCTAATAAACTTTTCTAAGCCGGGCGCTAATACATCCGACTGTCAGTCAGTGACCCCCGTCTACCGTCCCCGCTGCTCACATCTCACAGGTGACACGAACGCTGGATCAATTATCCCAGCAATTCGCAATCCAATTTTGCCGAGACGTTGCCTCGTCCGTTTCTCCTTCCAATTTAGCCAACGTTCTCTCTACTGCACCCCAGTTAGTCGCCGCTCCAGTATCGCACACTGTCATAAACCTTCGCCCATTCGACGCCCCAGCGTACGTCGCACTTGACTTTGATCTGAAATTTTTCTCAAAGGGGTACAGGGCTTCTGCTGCAACATTTGTCGGCCTCATCTATTCGTTGATCCTGTCGTTTTATATCGTCGTATGTACTATTGGTTGTTCAGTCCAATCACATCTCAACCACCTCATTCCTAGATGATTGGAGATGGCGCAAGGAACGCCGCCGGATTGCCCAAGCTTCTGTCCCATAGCGGAATTGCACGGCTACGCCTCACCTCGTCCATCGTCGCATACTTTATCCTAGCAGTAGGTTGCAACAACCTAATTTCCGCTTCGCGCGTTATTCAACGTTTGACTAGCTATTCTATTCTCTACTTAATCTTGCCTTCCAAATTGGTTTCACCCGAAGATTCGGGAAAGCTGGCTTCGTTGTTTATTGGATGGTCAATTGGGCTGGCATGACGGCCGTGTAAGTCAATGATTCTTCCACCAAACAGAATATATCGACTGAAAAAGGCGCGAAAAACAGAGGGTTAGCTCTTGAGTCTTTGGTGACAGTTTTAACGGTTCGTTTCATCCCCTTCTTCATGATATTTTGGATCATTAGTAGGGACTTTGCCCTCTTCTCGACATTGTCATGATACTCAGTTACTCTGCCATAGCGAACGTATCAATTTGCATATTCCCAATCGAAACTTTGCCAAAGATATATCGTTATGGGTATGCGGCACCGTTCTATAACGTGTCTCGCGCCTTCAGGACAATTGCTTTCAACACCAGAAACCAGCGTAAGGCGACAACCATTTCCTGTTCACCATGATACTATGTTGACCTCTGGTGTTTACAGTTGGGTTAAATTTTGGCGTCCTTATCGCATGGATTTTGATCTCTTGTATCACCCTGCCACTTTTCCAATGGGTGGCTTGGAGGCGGACCACGAAAACCGCAGGAAGCCCCTAGTTTTATATATGTAATAGTTAATGGATGAGCACATTCCGTGGATCGATTGATCGAATCCCCAGCGGTTCGACAGAAAATCCGCCTAAGACATCCATAACAACTTGGGAACCTATGCTGTACCGGAATGTATGATGGAAACACGTGAGACAGCGTTATGCGTGTGAACGGTTGCATTCTGGCAACGATTTTGGTATGATGCGTTACGTGGAATTTGCAACAACCTTCCTTAACACCTGAGCCAGAAAGCCTGGCTCTAGAAAGGGTGGAAATACATATAAATTTATATTTTTTTATTGCGGCAACACCTTGAGCGTTACGCGTTACAAAGGGGGAAATAGGCAACAATTTGGGTCGAGCGTTATGCGTTACGTTGCCACCATAAAGTCCGGTACAGTACCCCAGTTAAAACATTAATGGAGCTTTCAATCGGTTTTTTCGCCTTTAGCGCTTCAGCATTCGGCGTGACGTGATGTTGTCACATTCCCTGATTTGGCAACTGGATGATGTAGTTTGTCGTCGGTGTACACGACAACAAACCCAACGACCAGGTTCCTCAGATCTCCGCCCACGCCGTCTACCACATCCCATCATCTAAAATATGGTGAGCTATATGCTTTCTCTGACATTCTGGCTGCCACTACCTAGAAAATCTCGAGAATCCACAGAATTCTGGGCTGGATGGCTGTGGTGACTTCTGGATAACAATCTTGAAGGCTAATTGTTGTCCGCTTCTTAGGCCTCTTCAGAACTCGCCGCTACCTATGCCGCCCTCATCCTCGCTGATGACAACCTCGAAATTACCGTACGTTGGTTCCCATCCTTGAGTACCCTGGTCTTAAAAATTCGAGTAGTCGGATAAGATCCTTGCAATCACGAACGCTGCTGGCTATGACCTAGAACCAATCTGGGCAAACCTCCTCGCGAAGGCACTTGAAGGCAAGAACGTGAAGGAGCTCCTATCAAATGTCGGTTCAGGTGGCGGGGCTCCCGCTGCCGCTGCCTCCGGAGGTGCTCCCGCTGCTGGCGGCGCTGCTGCAGAAGCGCCGAAAGAGGAGAAGGAGGAGGAGAAGGAAGAATCGGACGACGACATGGTGTGCTTTTATATACCCTATCTGTAAGGAGTCACTAACAATCATCAATTAGGGCTTCGGTCTTTTCGATTAAAATGCCTCTTATTACCCGAGTATCACCACCCTCCGCCATCCTGTACTCGTTACATAGCGTTTTTATCAAAAAAAAACTTTGAAAAGCCGGTACCATCCACAGCCTTCTTAGCTTGTTAATCGAAGAAAGCTCCCGTCGATTGATCATTGGTCGAGCCAAAGAGCATCCCGGGTCCTGTGATATCAATGATGACCAAGGTCATACCTCCGACGGTGAGCAATATAAGGTGGACTAATGGCATATGTTTGGGGCTTTGCGAGGCAGTGGCATGTTTTTCTGACCGTTCCAGTTCAGTCACACGACGCAGTAATACTCAATGATTAGAATGTCAGTGTCAATTATATAGAATGCGTCCCATTTCTTATCTCTGGATCAATAAAGCAATATCCTCTTGCTGGTTTCAAGTCGGAGGGTCATCACATCTTCTGGCGCAAACTGAGCGTCACACGTCCAATTGAAACTCACACTAAGTATTCCATGCCCGGCCATCGTCGAACGCAAGGGAGGGGTGAAGAGAGGAGTAACCGGAATCTGCTAGAACTCCGCAGGGCATTCGGTGTGCATCACCACTATTGGAACTTTCACTCGCTGCCCCCCTTACAAAACCGATTGGCTAATGAAGTGGCGGCTGTAGGGTATCAAGCTCCCAGTCTAGGTCGGTCAGGCGAGCGAAACCCCCTCTACCAGCCCGTTTTCGTGCATGATCGAGACCATCGCATAGCTGCCCCTTCGGTAATACATATAAATGCCTACTGTACGGCACCGGATTCAAACTCACTCGCCTCGTTAGCGGTAATCTCGCGTGAATTCCATAATACTGTCTCTTCCACACCACGGGTATGGCGAAGGCCCAAATTTTCCCTATCAACCAATTTCGAACGTGCGGGCATATGGAAGACTCAACTTTGGTTCTCGCGAGCCGCGGCGTGTACACTTCATCTCGAACTTGACCTTAAACAGCTAACGACAACTTTTAGATCCGGTCTCCCCTCAATTGTATGACGCTTTGTCTACTAATGCAGTCCTCCGCAACTCTGCCCCCCCCCCCGCATCCAGTCAACCAAAGTGAACGCCACGTGCGGATATTACGCACATCTTTCGTCTCATCAATGTATCTTTCAGAGCAGCTAAGAGGTCGCCTAGCTTTGGCGACTTTTTCTATTGCGATTAATCCAGATGCGCTACTCCCAAACACGTCGACTACTAGACCTTCTTCACATTCCCTCCTCACATGACCAAGACATTCGCGTCGACGACCGGTGAACCACACACTTCCCGATCCATCCGTTATCAACCTCAGCACATTACATTCTCTGGCCACCACACGTCCCATTCTAGCGGCCCCTCTCCATCTCCAGGTCATCCTTGGCATGTTACGCGTTTCACCTTCCTTTACACATCTCAATTTAGAGGCCCGCAAAACCGGCGCGGCTATCCCACTGGGTATTCGAGATGGCGACGACGACTAGGTAGAAGAGAATCCGTGCGCTCACCTAATGCTCGCTACCCTTGCCTTATCCACCTATCCCTACGGTCAAACCATACTCCTAAAATTCTCTCGGCACTGAGCTTGCCTGAATTGCATATCCTTCAGCTCGATGACCCGGATGGTCGACCAGAAGAACAGAAATCGTATCCTGGCGGTTGCTTATCAACAAGGAAAACCAGGGAAGAGGGGGTTACCCCATCGCATCGGATTCTGATATTCCACCGCCTCAGAGAGTCTGTCGAACTCAAAAACGACATAGGTGATGATCCACTCCACCATCCGCCGTATCGGAGGTGTGGCTCATAGTTTGTTTGGAGAAAAATATTGATAAACACATTTCCCTTTGGTCCTCCTCTGTGTTCTATCGTTGCACACGTCGACTAGTTATAGTGATTTCGCACCTCCTCCTCACTGTACAGTGTCACTCAACCCCATTTGCCCATAAGTTTATTGGAACCGTAGCATATATATATATGTATATAAAATGAGCAATAAGGATAGGTTCTACGTTTGTCTTGTCTCTTGCCTATGTAGTTGCCAGTGGTATCCCTTGGAGAAGGCTTGTCATCTCTTTGACTTCGTGGCCTATTACAAGTACTTCAGTCACTGCCCAGGACGTCTAGAGGAACCAAAGCAAACGTACTAATGAAGGCACAACTATGAGAATATATCGCAAAAGAAGAAACCCCTTTTCGTAGTTGTCTGCGAAAAGGGTCCTCTGCTGACACTGGATGTCGCGTCGACCAAGAAGGTTGCATCGCACTCCGGGCGTTGAGTTCGTTAAACAGGACTTCAAAAGCCTCTCTCCAGGCGAACTACACAATCATCAATCATTGCTAAGCATGGCGAGTCGTTTTAAAGCGCTTACACCAATAATAGGGTTAAGGAATCCGAAGTTCCACGAACCAACAGCCAAGTTAATGCTGTTGTTGAAGATTTCCTGAGCACTGATCACTCGCAGCTGCAGTGACTTTTCGTCGCCTTGTGCTGCAGCGGCCCCATGGAATCGGATGAGCGCCGCATCAAGAAGGGTGTTTCCGACGTAGGCCGTTCGCACAATATCCATGTTAGGGTTCCGTAGCCACGTCTCGAACGGGGGTAGAGAGCTTTTCAGGGTCACAGCGAGGTTCATCAGCTGGTAGAAAGAGTCCCCACACTCTTTCCGGTACTTGTGTGGCATATCTAGATAAATTGTGAGCCCACTGATGTTGCCCAGGAAGAAACAAAAGACTTCACCCGTTCCTAGTGTCCGTGAAAACATGCGGGCTCGTTCAAAGAGGAACGCCGCCTTGACGTGTAGGGCTCTACTACTGAGTACTTCTTGTGCTTCGGTTCCCGTGAGGAAGTCATCAAACATAAGACCATTCCGTTGTTCGCACCGATAAAGTCCCTAGATATAGATTAAACTTGATCAAAGGTTACCGCAACTAACACGAAACTGGCTAAACACGTACCGTTTCGTATTCCTCAGTCTCCCGTGGGAGCGGGGTGACCATGACTGTTCCCCCCACATTTGGACGCTGGGAATTAGGAGTACAATTCAGAACTCCCGCCCAACCTTTATCCAAAGCAAAGATCGCCCACATCGCATTAACTCGTTCGCCTTCTTCTACATCATCATTCGCAGGGGACAACGTCGACTCGGGTGGGTTACGAGTCCTCATCCGGTGGATTCCCGAGGCGATACCAAGGGAAAACGCGCAGCTCATATGGTATTTACCTTCCATGGTCCTTGTGTTGGCGAAAAAGTAATAGGAGAGAAGCACTTCAGTTTGGATGACGTGTAACCGGTACTGGGGGTGCCTTTCTGTGGACAGGGTATCTCGAGCAAGGAGGCGGAGAGTTGAATCAAAATACGTCTTTTCATGCTTTTTCATTTCTGGATCTTGACTGAGATGTATCCCAAGAAGGTACATTACAGACAAGAGAGAAGGAGATGGACGAGACCCTTGCCCCTGCGGACCCGACAACAGTACCGAGCTCCTAAATCTTCCGGGATGAAGAAAAAAGCCGTATTGTGAAGCATGTGTTAAAAAGACATCCACCCTGTGCATGCGAGTGAAGGTTGAGCAAAAGACGCTAGATACGCGTAGTAATCGAAGACATACAATCTCTGGATGATATGGCTTGGAGGTTCCTGAAAATCAAACCCGAGAAGGTCGTGAGAGTGCTCAGATGCATAAGGCTGCTGTAAAGCCACGGGCGGAGAAGGTTGTGCTGATGTTTGGAGACGATGTAGCCTCGATTGGAGTCTCTCGATTTCTTGTTCAAGTTTTTGAGACGTCGATTGTTCGGACCCATTTGTATATTCACAGTCTTCGGCCTTGCTGGTACGATAGCACGATCCGCAAATCGGTTGCACGCCATCACATCGCTGAGCAAACACCGTCAATCGGGATTGATGTTCGGAAACAGAAAAAATCGCACCATCTTTCGCCTACGGCAATTCACACATGCTTGACCCTTCTTGAGGATAGGTTGACCAAGCGGGTGTGAACCGGGATTTCCGTCCGCGGGCGACATCGGTGGTGCATAAAGATGAGCCATTTGCAAATATCGGGTGGTTTATGAATGAGGTATATGACGATGTGTGGTCGAAAATGAGTCCCTTAAGTACTCTAGCTGCATTATGAGCGTCCAAGCGGTTGGAGTCAGCGTTGAGTGAAGATCAGCACTGCCTAGATGAGACATCCATTGAACCCCGAGTCTCCAGTGAGAGTACCCTGACTCATAAAAGTATCGGTGCTGTTGACGCTGCGGTGATCATCACAACTGTCATCGTGTCGAGTTGGAGATAGAATCGTCTAGTGATTCATCGTCCACTAATGCCTGTTTTACGGGGGTATTACGCCGTTTGGCAGGACGTAATAGCATGTCGGGCAGTGCAAACTAATAACGGGGGAAATAGTTTCATATGATCTGAACCTGCTTAGGAAAAGGGGGGATGAGTGCTGTATTCCGAGAGAAATGGTATGACTCATCCGGATCACGATTTGGGTTTTGGACCGTCATGTGATCACATATTGATGACTGACTCAAGATTCGACCAAGAATAAAACCCAAAAGTTGTGCAGTATTCCTCAAACAAGGGGTCTTGTAACGTCTGACTCGGATTACTGCGGCGACCTTGTTAGCGTCATGGTGACGCGACCTGGTCGACGAAAATTGCAACCCAGGGTTTGCTACTTGTCACGAGCGCGTCGGGTCACGCATTATCACTTGATGTGACAATCGCGCTCTCTTTGATAGCGAGTCAACGTGTCTGATATGATATATCTGTTATTCCTTGTTGATACCCACCATGTCTCTCGCTAAAAAATCATTGCAAAAAAACGGATTTACGCTTGCCAATACCGAACAACACGATGAATCCCAGTACCTTCATCTCATCCGCCACGTTCTGGATTCAGGCGATGTCCGTCCAGACCGGACAGGGACAGGAACACTTTCCACCTTCGCACCACCAAATCTACGTTTCTCCCTCAGAGATTCGACTCTGCCCCTATTAACTACCAAACGCACCTTTTTGCGAGGCATAGTTGAAGAACTCTTGTGGTTCATCCACGGATTGACGGACTCAAAGCTCCTCTCGGATAAAGGGGTCAAAATCTGGGATGGCAACGGATCCAAGGCCTTTCTTGAGAGTAGAGGTCTTGGATACCGCAGAGAAGGAGACCTCGGTCCAATCTATGGCTTTCAGTGGCGGCATTTTGGTGCCGATTACCAAGACTGCGATACCGATTATTCGGGAAAGGGTGTTGACCAGTTGCGCGAGTGCATCAAAAAAATCAGGGAAAATCCCACAGATCGACGCATCATTTTGAGCGCCTGGAATCCAAAAGGTGCGTCTCTAGCAGAGACTGACAGTGCGATATTGACGACATGTCCCTAGACATCCCTTCGATGGCACTTCCCCCTTGCCACATGCTTTGCCAATTCTATGTGCACCTGCCGCCCGAATCAGATGCGACCCGAAAACCCGAACTCTCTTGTTTGATGTTCCAGCGATCTGCTGATCTGGGATTGGGGATCCCTTTCAACATCGCCTCCTACGCCCTTCTCACTCATATGGTTGCCCATGTCACTGGCACGACTGCACAGTGAGCTCGTCATCCAGCTTGGAGATGCCCACGTTTACAGGGATCACGTCGAGGCCCTCGAGGTACAACTCAAGCGCGAACCAAAGCCCTTCCCAAAGCTGCGTTGGGCGAGGGACGATATCAGAGATATAGAGGACTTCAAATATTCTGATTTCGTTGTTGAGGGCTATGACCCATATCCGTCCATCCCGATGAAAATGAGTGTATGATAAAGCATACACGTTCAGTCAATTACTGCCTGTTTGTTACTCGGGAATTGATACCTCATTCACCGGAATTCTGACAATAGGTGCAGTCACTGATCACGCCTCGCCTGATGGTACATTGTACACCCAAAGCAAGATTCGAACGGAATCTTGTAGAGCTTGAGCAGATCCATGACGAAACCACAATGACAAGAGTTGTTTTTCTGAATCTTCTCAGCTTCTCGCTTTCGGGCTTTCTGAGTCAGCAGAGCCAGGACCAATTCTCGAACATTCTGATAAGTACAGTAAGTGAGTGTAAAGGAGCATTGGTAAGTCCCCAGTCGATCACGTGAGCTGTGACGTGATCGATAAGATACTGGAATATGAAGTGAGACTGGGGTGACTTCCCACCTCCAGTTCACACATCCACCACACTACAAAAAAATGGCCCACGTTCTCCCTGACCTTCCTTACGCTTATGATGCCCTCGAGCCCTTCATTTCTCGCCAGATCATGGAGCTTCACCACAAGAAGCACCACCAGACCTACGTAAATGCTCTTAACGCTGCTGAGGCTGCCTATGCCAAGGCTAGCACTCCCAAGGAGCGCATTGCCCTTCAAGCTGCGCTGAAATTCAATGGCGGTGGTATGTCTAGCGCATCGAGGATTGGATAGTCCCTTCCTCACGTAATCTCTCACTAACAGGCCATATCAATCACTCCCTTTTCTGGCGGAACCTGGCACCCGCTGCAAGTGAGAGAAAGGGCAATGGTGGCACTTTGCGCAGTGGACCTCTCAAGGACGCCATCGACCAAACCTTCGGCAACGTCGACAATCTCAAGAAGGAATTCAATACTATGACTGCTGCAATTCAGGGTTCGGGCTGGGGCTGGCTCGTGCGTCTTATTCGCATCGAATAAATAATTATAGATAATTGAAACGTGAGATTCCCAGGGCGTCAACCCAAACACCAAGCGCCTCGAGCTCTCCACCACTCCCAACCAGGATCCCCTCCTTAACCTTGTCCCCGTTATAGGTGTTGATATCTGGGAGCATGCCTTCTACCTCCAATATCTCAACGTCAAAGCTGACGTAGGTGCCTCTTTGGATCGTGCTTTTTTTGTCCGACTCATCATCACGGGATTCATTTAGTATCTCAACGCCATCTGGTCTGTTATCAACTTTGAAGAGGCCGAGAAACGCTATCTCGAGGCTATCGGTGGCAATAAACTCTAAACGACTCGTTTTCAAACGTGTCTCGGACCGATGTCACATATGTTGAATCCAAAGTTGTATTAGTACAGTTTTCTGACCTGCTGTGAAAAAAGCGAAGCTCGAAAAGTGTTGTTTCCGCTTAACCGATACTGAGAAACACACGCTTCAACTCTGCAAACCCTGATGTGATAGGAAGTCAGGGTTATCAACTGCGTGTTCATTGCAAAAAAAATTAGAATATCACCATAGTGCATCTCAGCGGTCCGCAACGTGCGACTGCAACTGCTGGTGCGAGGATTCCGTGTCGTCCTCAATTAACCTACATACATGACATCACTGATTTAGATTCCGTTGAATCTGATGGTTCGGTTCCCGTGAGGAAGTCATCAAACATAAGACCATTCCGTTGTTCGCACCGATAAAGTCCCTAGATATAGATTAAACTTGATCAAAGGTTACCGCAACTAACACGAAACTGGCTAAACACGTACCGTTTCGTATTCCTCAGTCTCCCGTGGGAGCGGGGTGACCATGACTGTTCCCCCCACATTTGGACGCTGGGAATTAGGAGTACAATTCAGAACTCCCGCCCAACCTTTATCCAAAGCAAAGATCGCCCACATCGCATTAACTCGTTCGCCTTCTTCTATATCATCATTCGCAGGGGACAACGTCGACTCGGGTGGGTTACGAGTCCTCATCCGGTGGATTCCCGAGGCGATACCAAGGGAAAACGCGCAGCTCATATGGTATTTACCTTCCATGGTCCTTGTGTTGGCGAAGAAGTAATAGGAGAGAAGCACTTCAGTTTGGATGACGTGTAACCGGTACTGGGGGTGCCTTTCTGTGGACAGGGTATCTCGAGCAAGGAGGCGGAGAGTTGAATCAAAATACGTCTTTTCATGCTTTTTCATTTCTGGATCTTGACTGAGATGTATCCCAAGAAGGTACATTACAGACAAGAGAGAAGGAGATGGACGAGACCCTTGCCCCTGCGGACCCGACAACAGTACCGAGCTCCTAAATCTTCCGGGATGAAGAAAAAAGCCGTATTGTGAAGCATGTGTTAAAAAGACATCCACCCTGTGCATGCGAGTGAAGGTTGAGCAAAAGACGCTAGATACGCGTAGTAATCGAAGACATACAATCTCTGGATGATATGGCTTGGAGGTTCCTGAAAATCAAACCCGAGAAGGTCGTGAGAGTGCTCAGATGCATAAGGCTGCTGTAAAGCCACGGGCGGAGAAGGTTGTGCTGATGTTTGGAGACGATGTAGCCTCGATTGGAGTCTCTCGATTTCTTGTTCAAGTTTTTGAGACGTCGACTGTTCGGACCCATTTGTATATTCACAGTCTTCGGCCTTGCTGGTACGATAGCACGATCCGCAAATCGGTTGCACGCCATCACATCGCTGAGCAAACACCGTCAATCGGGATTGATGTTCGGAAACAGAAAAAATCGCACCATCTTTCGCCTACGGCAATTCACACATGCTTGACCCTTCTTGAGGATAGGTTGACCAAGCGGGTGTGAACCGGGATTTCCGTCCGCGGGCGACATCGGTGGTGCATAAAGATGAGCCATTTGCAAATATCGGGTGGTTTATGAATGAGGTATATGACGATGTGTGGTCGAAAATGAGTCCTTTAAGTACTCTAGCTGCATTATGAGCGTCCAAGCGGTTGGAGTCAGCGTTGAGTGAAGATCAGCACTGCCTAGATGAGACATCCATTGAACCCCGAGTCTCCAGTGAGAGTACCCTGACTCATAAAAGTATCGGTGCTGTTGACGCTGCGGTGATCATCACAACTGTCATCGTGTCGAGTTGGAGATAGAATCGTCTAGTGATTCATCGTCCACTAATGCCTGTTTTACGGGGGTATTACGCCGTTTGGCAGGACGTAATAGCATGTCGGGCAGTGCAAACTAATAACGGGGGAAATAGTTTCATATGATCTGAACCTGCTTAGGAAGAGGGGGGATGAGTGCTGTATTCCGAGAGAAATGGTATGACTCATCCGGATCACGATTTGGGTTTTGGACCGTCATGTGATCACATATTGATGACTGACTCAAGATTCGACCAAGAATAAAACCCAAAAGTTGTGCAGTATTCCTCAAACAAGGGGTCTTGTAACGTCTGACTCGGATTACTGCGGCGACCTTGTTAGCGTCATGGTGACGCGACCTGGTCGACGAAAATTGCAACCCAGGGTTTGATACTTGTCACGAGCGCGTCGGGTCACGCATTATCACTTGATGTGACAATCGCGCTCTCTTTGATAGCGAGTCAACGTGTCTGATATGATATATCTGTTATTCCTTGTTGATACCCACCATGTCTCTCGCTGGAAAATCATTGCAAAAAAACGGATTTACGCTTGCCAATACCGAACAACACGATGAATCCCAGTACCTTCATCTCATCCGCCACGTTCTGGATTCAGGCGATGTCCGTCCAGACCGGACAGGGACAGGAACACTTTCCACCTTCGCACCACCAAATCTACGTTTCTCCCTCAGAGATTCGACTCTGCCCCTATTAACTACCAAACGCACCTTTTTGCGAGGCATAGTTGAAGAACTCTTGTGGTTCATCCACGGATTGACGGACTCAAAGCTCCTCTCGGATAAAGGGGTCAAAATCTGGGATGGCAACGGATCCAAGGCCTTTCTTGAGAGTAGAGGTCTTGGATACCGCAGAGAAGGAGACCTCGGTCCAATCTATGGCTTTCAGTGGCGGCATTTTGGTGCCGATTACCAAGACTGCGATACCGATTATTCGGGAAAGGGTGTTGACCAGTTGCGCGAGTGCATCAAAAAAATCAGGGAAAATCCCACAGATCGACGCATCATTTTGAGCGCCTGGAATCCAAAAGGTGCGTCTCTAGCAGAGACTAACAGTGCGATATTGACGACATGTCCCTAGACATCCCTTCGATGGCACTTCCCCCTTGCCACATGCTTTGCCAATTCTATGTGCACCTGCCGCCCGAATCAGATGCGACCCGAAAACCCGAACTCTCTTGTTTGATGTTCCAGCGATCTGCTGATCTGGGATTGGGGATCCCTTTCAACATCGCCTCCTACGCCCTTCTCACTCATATGGTTGCCCATGTCACTGGCACGACTGCACGTGAGCTCGTCATCCAGCTTGGAGATGCCCACGTTTACAGGGATCACGTCGAGGCCCTCGAGGTACAACTCAAGCGCGAACCAAAGCCCTTCCCAAAGCTGCGTTGGGCGAGGGACGATATCAGAGATATAGAGGACTTCAAATATTCTGATTTCGTTGTTGAGGGCTATGACCCATATCCGTCCATCCCGATGAAAATGAGTGTATGATAAAGCATACACGTTTAGTCAATTACTGCCTGTTTGTTACTCGGGAATTGATACCTCATTCACCGGAATTCTGACAATAGGTGCAGTCACTGATCACGCCTCGCCTGATGGTACATTGTACACCCAAAGCAAGATTCGAACGGAATCTTGTAGAGCTTGAGCAGATCCATGACGAAACCACAATGACAAGAGTTGTTTTTCTGAATCTTCTCAGCTTCTCGCTTTCGGGCTTTCTGAGTCAGCAGAGCCAGGACCAATTCTCGAACATTCTGATAAGTACAGTAAGTGAGTGTAAAGGAGCATTGGTAAGTCCCCAGTCGATCACGTGAGCTGTGACGTGATCGATAAGATACTGGAATATGAAGTGAGACTGGGGTGACTTCCCACCTCCAGTTCACACATCCACCACACTACAAAAAAATGGCCCACGTTCTCCCTGACCTTCCTTACGCTTATGATGCCCTCGAGCCCTTCATTTCTCGCCAGATCATGGAGCTTCACCACAAGAAGCACCACCAGACCTACGTAAATGCTCTTAACGCTGCTGAGGCTGCCTATGCCAAGGCTAGCACTCCCAAGGAGCGCATTGCCCTTCAAGCTGCGCTGAAATTCAATGGCGGTGGTATGTCTAGCGCATCGAGATTGGATAGTCCCTTCCTCACGTAATCTCTCACTAACAGGCCATATCAATCACTCCCTTTTCTGGCGGAACCTGGCACCCGCTGCAAGTGAGAGAAAGGGCAATGGTGGCACTTTGCGCAGTGGACCTCTCAAGGACGCCATCGACCAAACCTTCGGCAACGTCGACAATCTCAAGAAGGAATTCAATACTATGACTGCTGCAATTCAGGGTTCGGGCTGGGGCTGGCTCGTGCGTCTTATTCGCATCGAATAAATAATTATAGATAATTGAAACGTGAGATTCCCAGGGCGTCAACCCAAACACCAAGCGCCTCGAGCTCTCCACCACTCCCAACCAGGATCCCCTCCTTAACCTTGTCCCCGTTATAGGTGTTGATATGCTTGGACCCCTTCTTGAGGATAGGTTGACCAAGCGGGTTGTGAACCGGGATTTCCGTCCGCGGGCGACATCGGTGGTGCATAAAGATGAGCCATTGCAAATATCGGGTGGTTTATGAATGAGGTATATGACGATGTGTGGTCGAAAATGAGTCCCTTAAGTACTCTAGCTGCATTATGAGCGTCCAAGCGGTTGGAGTCAGCGTTGAGTGAAGATCAGCACTGCCTAGATGAGACATCCATTGAACCCCGAGTCTCCAGTGAGAGTACCCTGACTCATAAAAGTATCGGTGCTGTTGACCGCTGCGGTGATCATCACAACTGTCATCGTGTCGAGTTGGAGATAGAATCGTCTAGTGATTCATCGTCCACTAATGCCTGTTTTACGGGGGTATTACGCCGTTTGGCAGGACGTAATAGCATGTCGGGCAGTGCAAACTAATAACGGGGGAAATAGTTTCATATGATCTGAACCTGCTTAGGAAAAGGGGGGATGAGTGCTGTATTCCGAGAGAAATGGTATGACTCATCCGGATCACGATTTGGGTTTTGGACCGTCATGTGATCACATATTGATGACTGACTCAAGATTCGACCAAGAATAAAACCCAAAAGTTGTGCAGTATTCCTCAAACAAGGGGTCTTGTAACGTCTGACTCGGATTACTGCGGCGACCTTGTTAGCGTCATGGTGACGCGACCTGGTCGACGAAAATTGCAACCCAGGGTTTGCTACTTGTCACGAGCGCGTCGGGTCACGCATTATCACTTGATGTGACAATCGCGCTCTCTTTGATAGCGAGTCAACGTGTCTGATATGATATATCTGTTATTCCTTGTTGATACCCACCATGTCTCTCGCTAAAAATCATTGCAAAAAAACGGATTTACGCTTGCCAATACCGAACAACACGATGAATCCCAGTACCTTCATCTCATCCGCCACGTTCTGGATTCAGGCGATGTCCGTCCAGACCGGACAGGGACAGGAACACTTTCCACCTTCGCACCACCAAATCTACGTTTCTCCCTCAGAGATTCGACTCTGCCCCTATTAACTACCAAACGCACCTTTTTGCGAGGCATAGTTGAAGAACTCTTGTGGTTCATCCACGGATTGACGGACTCAAAGCTCCTCTCGGATAAAGGGGTCAAAATCTGGGATGGCAACGGATCCAAGGCCTTTCTTGAGAGTAGAGGTCTTGGATACCGCAGAGAAGGAGACCTCGGTCCAATCTATGGCTTTCAGTGGCGGCATTTTGGTGCCGATTACCAAGACTGCGATACCGATTATTCGGGAAAGGGTGTTGACCAGTTGCGCGAGTGCATCAAAAAAATCAGGGAAAATCCCACAGATCGACGCATCATTTTGAGCGCCTGGAATCCAAAAGGTGCGTCTCTAGCAGAGACTGACAGTGCGATATTGACGACATGTCCCCAGACATCCCTTCGATGGCACTTCCCCCTTGCCACATGCTTTGCCAATTCTATGTGCACCTGCCGCCCGAATCAGATGCGACCCGAAAACCCGAACTCTCTTGTTTGATGTTCCAGCGATCTGCTGATCTGGGATTGGGGATCCCTTTCAACATCGCCTCCTACGCCCTTCTCACTCATATGGTTGCCCATGTCACTGGCACGACTGCACATGAGCTCGTCATCCAGCTTGGAGATGCCCACGTTTACAGGGATCACGTCGAGGCCCTCGAGGTACAACTCAAGCGCGAACCAAAGCCCTTCCCAAAGCTGCGTTGGGCGAGGGACGATATCAGAGATATAGAGGACTTCAAATATTCTGATTTCGTTGTTGAGGGCTATGACCCATATCCGTCCATCCCGATGAAAATGAGTGTATGATAAAGCATACACGTTCAGTCAATTACTGCCTGTTTGTTACTCGGGAATTGATACCTCATTCACCGGAATTCTGACAATAGGTGCAGTCACTGATCACGCCTCGCCTGATGGTACATTGTGCACCCAAAGCAAGATTCGAACGGAATCTTGTAGAGCTTGAGCAGATCCATGACGAAACCACAATGACAAGAGTTGTTTTTCTGAATCTTCTCAGCTTCTCGCTTTCGGGCTTTCTGAGTCAGCAGAGCCAGGACCAATTCTCGAACATTCTGATAAGTACAGTAAGTGAGTGTAAAGGAGCATTGGTAAGTCCCCAGTCGATCACGTGAGCTGTGACGTGATCGATAAGATACTGGAATATGAAGTGAGACTGGGGCGACTTCCCACCTCCAGTTCACACATCCACCACACTACAAAAAAATGGCCCACGTTCTCCCTGACCTTCCTTACGCTTATGATGCCCTCGAGCCCTTCATTTCTCGCCAGATCATGGAGCTTCACCACAAGAAGCACCACCAGACCTACGTAAATGCTCTTAACGCTGCTGAGGCTGCCTATGCCAAGGCTAGCACTCCCAAGGAGCGCATTGCCCTTCAAGCTGCGCTGAAATTCAATGGCGGTGGTATGTCTAGCGCATCAGGATTGGATAGTCCCTTCCTCACGTAATCTCTCACTAACAGGCCATATCAATCACTCCCTTTTCTGGCGGAACCTGGCACCCGCTGCAAGTGAGAGAAAGGGCAATGGTGGCACTTTGCGCAGTGGACCTCTCAAGGACGCCATCGACCAAACCTTCGGCAACGTCGACAATCTCAAGAAGGAATTCAATACTATGACTGCTGCAATTCAGGGTTCGGGCTGGGGCTGGCTCGTGCGTCTTATTCGCATCGAATAAATAATTATAGATAATTGAAACGTGAGATTCCCAGGGCGTCAACCCAAACACCAAGCGCCTCGAGCTCTCCACCACTCCCAACCAGGATCCCCTCCTTAACCTTGTCCCCGTTATAGGTGTTGATATCTGGGAGCATGCCTTCTACCTCCAATATCTCAACGTCAAAGCTGACGTAGGTGCCTCTTTGGATCGTGCTTTTTTTGTCCGACTCATCATCACGGGATTCATTTAGTATCTCAACGCCATCTGGTCTGTTATCAACTTTGAAGAGGCCGAGAAACGCTATCTCGAGGCTATCGGTGGCAATAAACTCTAAACGACTCGTTTTCAAACGTGTCTCGGACCGATGTCACATATGTTGAATCCAAAGTTGTATTAGTACAGTTTTCTGACCTGCTGTGAAAAAAGCGAAGCTCGAAAAGTGTTGTTTCCGCTTAACCGATACTGAGAAACACACGCTTCAACTCTGCAAACCCTGATGTGATAGGAAGTCAGGGTTATCAACTGCGTGTTCATTGCAAAAAAAATTAGAATATCACCATAGTGCATCTCAGCGGTCCGCAACGTGCGACTGCAACTGCTGGTGCGAGGATTCCGTGTCGTCCTCAATTAACCTACATACATGACATCACTGATTTAGATTCCGTTGAATCTGATGGTTGGTCAGGGTTGACCATGCCTCGAACACGAGGCGATAAGTCAAAACACTTGTGCTGCATAAGATTCTTCGTCTTCCTGGGCCATCCTCGTGACATTCTCCTCAGGTCCAGCTAAAACTCTACAGTAAACCGTAATGAACGACACTTCCTCAGAGACATTCAGTGGCGACCACAAAGTTATTCTGTAAGCTGACAAATGATAACAGTTTCTTGGAGTGACCATATCGCATCATATAGGGTACTGGGTCCCACGGGTGCGGGGAAGACTTCGGCAAGTCCTGCTGCTTTTTTTGATAAGCACGACGGTGGTTATTACACTCCCATTCCCTAGTTTATTGACCACTTAGTCGTTGAAGACTTGATTGGAGACAATGTATCCCTGTCTGCTCAGACAACTTCCCTCGTTGAATATTTCGTCGAGGTCGAGGGGGAGAGCATAATGCTCGTTGATACCCCAGGCATCGATTCGGTAAAGGATGTATTCGATGAAGTAATGCAATGGATGTCGAGAAAGAGACCCCCGTAAGCCGTCAAATACACGCACATCTTTCGTCAAGGTCTCAATCAGCATCCTATAGTATTCGGTCAATCGACGGGATCATTCTCCTTTACCCTATCGATATAAATCGCTTGGGTACATCCATGGAATGGTACCCCCTGATGTGCGGATTCAATAAAGTTCTGGACGTTGACCGCGAATCAAGTTTTCCGTTTCACCGCGTCGTCTTGGCGACTACAATGTGGCCAGAATCATCGGAGGAATGTGCGGCTTTCGTCCCGACAGAAGTTCTCTTGCTGCAGGCTTGGACACTCTTGGAAAGGCAAGGTATGAAGATACGGCGGGGCAAAAACACTCGAGAATTTGCTATGGAAACTTTGTCCACTATCTTAACAGTGCGTTGTCGCCCATCTGCTATTTGGTTGGTGCCTAAGGATTCCTTAGGAAAACGCTCCGGAAACGAAAGTAATCAGTGCATGGGACCGTCTGATTGTCGCGTACGTGATCGGGCCCAGAGTATTCAGCTTCCTCACAAAGGTCCCAGAGTTATTGGACTAACACACTCGGGGAAAAGCTCCGTGAGTAGCTTGATTTGGTTAGGAACAAAACATACATTTACCTTTGTCCTTCGAGTTCATCGCTGCTCTGACAAATGACTTCTCGAGTGTCAACGACTTGCTCTCTCTGGAAACGGTCTTAGCCCATGAAATTCAAATTAACGGCGAGAACGTTATCTTATTGGACACACCAGGTTTGGGTTACCGGGACGACAGGGAAGCGGTGTTCAAGGAAATTTCCAGGTGGCTGAAGCATCAAGCCAAGTGAGTCTCGCTGCCGTTTATCCAGTGTGGAAAATTGATTCGATTCAAGGCAAATTGGGAAACCACGGCTTTTCCTGGACGGCATTGTCCTTACGCACCCGATTGTATTTCCGCGTGCATCTATAGCTCCCACAAAAGAGATGATGTCTCAGACGTTTCTAATTGATCAGATAAATGTCTTATTGGGGGGGTTGAAGAACATGCGCGATAAGAAGGACGTCAACGCGTATCAACGCGTTATCCTTGCCACGACTATGTGGGATAGTCCCGAGGCGGAGATTGAGACTGCGAAGAAAAAAGAGGAAGAAATTCGACGCCAGGATTGGAACATCATGCGTGCCCTGGGGGCATCAATGATGCGTTTCGACAACACGGCCAAGTCTGCTCGCCAGGTCGTGCAGTTAATTGTCGAAGTGAAGAAATCGGGTGACACCGTCTACCAGTATCGTAAGATCATGAGAGAACTTGGGGACCTCGTGAGCACGACGTTCACGCTAGCTTTCTGAAAGCTAATATTCACACAGAAGTCGGATATGAGCCTCCTTCGTGAGGAGGTTCGTAATTTACGCAGGGAGTAGGATCCCCTTCGCTGATCCTGGAGGTCGGAGAGTACATTTTAAAGCTGGAAAAGCGTGCTGACGGCACCAGTAGCATCAAAACAAATACGAGTCAGACTCCATTATCAAACACAAGTATACTCGACGGATGAATCGTTGTCTAGTTGTGCATTACAGAGCTTCCAGAGCCGCCAAAGCGGAACCTATCACAGAGTCAGGAAACCGCCGGACCGTGAATTCAAAAAACATACCAGCGGTGATTTTGCCGCTTGAGTCGGCTTAGCAAGGAGCCCAACTTGTTGGAAACCTTCTTTTCCGCTGTAAGCACTTCCTTCAAGGCTTCCATCCTGCTTCGCGCCGGGGTCTTGAACTATCCCTTGTAATTTCTCTAACAGGCGTTGCTGCTCGAGGAAGATCTGTTCCATGGTATCAAGCGCTTGCTCGGCGTCGATGTCTACTTCTTCTTCGCCTTCAGGCTCCTCGTGGAATACGCTATCAATAATAGACGGCAACGGAACGTCTTCGACAGCGCCACCGACGAGCGGGTTCAGAATCTCCCAAGCCGATGAGCCACTCCGTTTATACCGAGCCACAGTCGATCCTCCATCAATAAACCGCTTCCAGAAGTCCATCTTCAGTTGTTCCTCACGCATAGCTGCGATATGGTGATCGACTTCGTCCCACATGGTCGTGACGAGAAGAATCCTCTTTGGTGCATCCTTTTTCCCGACAAGTTTCTCGAAACGGTTGATGTGTGACTGGGTGGCGATGGGCATCCGGTTATCGGTAATGCGATGAAAGAACAGGATGGCATTGACATTGACTTTAGGCCCACTGTCAAGAAAACGAAAAGCAAACGACCGGTCAATTCCTGCTGGACAGAAAAAAGCTGAGGTCTATTTCACCCGGCACTTTGCGCTTTCAACCATTGGGTGAGGAGGTTCAAGACTCTATTCGGGTTCTTGTCTGCAAGATCATATCCGGGAGTGTCAACGAAGATTACAACTTTGCCATTTGGTAGTCGTTTCTCGTATGTATCAATAGAATCCGTGCAAGCCGTGAGGAGATGTCCGATCTTGACGTTTTGTCCGGTAGCATGAGCAATAAACTGGGTCAGTCAGCATGAGCCACCATCAATTTAGTCCGGTATATGTACCGAACTTTTCCCGACACCGGATGGCCCTAGTAGCCTTTCGACCTGTAAGTATTCAGAACGTTACGACAGCTGGAGAGGTGCTTACGCTATGACAAATTTGTCGGCGGATGGGTCAGACTGGACATCAGAGGGTACTTCTTTCGCATGGTTTTGGTTATTGGTCTCGTCTTGGTGACTTGATAGGCCTCTGAACGACTTCAAGTCCGTGTGAGATCTCATTATCGAGCGAAGAAAATAGCCAATCTAATACCGAGAAGAGAAAAGTGCTGGCTCGCGTTCGCATCATCAACATGGGACTATGGGGAATTGGAGGTAGGTAAGCTAGCGAGGACGCCGGGATATGACCGACACTGACCTTCGGTATATTCTCTTGGTCGTCCGAGTCGTCAGTTGTTCCTTCCGGACGGTGGCATCAGCTGGAAAATCCATCCGATTTGAACCTCACAAACCTTGGGTATCGATAGTAGCTATGAGGGCGTGAGCTTCTGCGAAATGCGTAAACGAAATTTTACATACGGGGTGTTAGTATTTCTTGCTTTCTCTGAGAAGTTCCCTTCGCGCTGGTGAAGAACATAAATTTTGAGGCAAGAGCCGCTTGACAACGAAAGAGTCGTTGGCCGGAGGTGCGACAACAGAAGCAAGAGAGGTCTACGGAACGATTGCTTCGTGAAGCCTCTTAAGTATCCTCATGCCATCCTCACGAAGGTCGCAAGTTGCCCTCAATTTCCGGTTTGGGTCACATTCGGAGTCCAATCGGCCTCATGTGGAGACACGTTGGCAGGCCTACGACACGGACGTGACCAGGCTGAGGCATTATGGATTTGGTGGGATATCTGGCATCTGTTGAGCGCTACTTATTAGCGTTGAGGTTCAGGCCTAGTGAGAAACCCGTGGAATCTAGCCGGGCTCAACCGAGGCGGACTCTGGAAAACGAGGTCAGACGAGCCGAGTGGAAGTCGACGCGAACGACACGCCTGAATAAATGAACTTCATGGAGCTCAGTGGATTTCGCACGAGCCATGCAGTCATTAACCGGTCAGTGAGACGTGACCACTCAGTGAGACACCCGACTTCTATGGGTTTTCCTGGGTTGCGTTTCCGTCCTTCCTCCCCGGACTTTTTGTAAATACGATCTCAGGTGTCTCTAGTTTATGTTCAACTCATTATAAGGACATTATTTACATTGTTTCCTCTGCAATGTTCGAGATCTTGCAAGAGACTCCTAGATAAGGCGCTGTCCAGTGGTATTGGATGTTTTTATCCTGAAAAATCTTGCACACAATTATTTTAAAACATTGTTTTATTTAGTTCCCCATATATTTGTGCACAGAAATGCACCCAAACCATGAAGAGAGTGTCGAAACTTCCTGCTCCTCGAGAGTGATTGATCTGTCCTGTCACATCACAGCGTTCCAAATTTGGAACACCTGTAATAGTTTGTTTACCAGAGAACGCAGGCCATAGGGACCAAAGCCTAAGTAGGGAGTACTCAAGCGGCAAATTAACCAGTCAAAAATAGCCGGAAACGACCTGGAAGTGGACGGCGAAGAGCAGGATGTCAAGGATGATTAACATCAGTTGGCCGTGATAGGCTCTTTGGGATGCGTGACGTGACGCGTCTCACTGAGTGGTTTGTGGTGTGATAAGAAATTCTGCAAGTGATTAGTCGATTTTACCTCTTCCTCTTGATATTTCACTACCAAATTTGTGCAACACATAGTCTACATGGCACTCAAATAGAATATCCAATCATTTTGGATGAATCCCCTCAATAAATTATTCCGAAGGGGATCACTAATTTACTGCCTCACTGACCGGTTAATGACTGTAAAACTTTGTAAGCGACTGCTGTTGTGCATCATGCCGTTTGTGGTAGTCAAAGTAATCCTATGGATGCACCAACACAAGTCCCACCCACTACTCGAAGTCTTCCATCCGATTCCGGCTCGTATATATACCCCGCTGATTCCAAGCGTGGGACGGAGGATCTCTCCTACTCAAACTCTCACATCCTCGTCTGCCATTGCTATATACAATCCATCCAAGCTCATCAACATCGTTTGGTAAATGGTCGAAATTGGTGCCCATCCAAACTTGTGAAAGGCGAGAAATCCCTAAACCACACCACGGTGTACTTCAAGCACGAAAAGTGAGAGTGGCAGCAGCAGCAGAATAACACTCTTACAGCTCATTCTAAGTCTATACGTGAACCTTGCGAGGGGCCAGCCTCAACGTACTTAGCAAGTTTCCACTGAGTAAATTATAGTACCGTCCCCCGCTAGAGGCTATCTCTGACATTCCTTGCACGCTTGGGTCCCTGTATGCGGTGACACTCCTTGCCACGGAACCCTACAACAAATCCTACTGCCCACCCCACTGCGAGGACCGTTAGCTTGAGTGTGTTATATTTTTTTTCCCCTTTCAATCATCGACAATTGTCAATTCAATACCAGCCATTCTGGCCCTTGGTTAACGACACTCGGGCCTTGCTTTCACAATGATTCTTGCTAGTAAGTTTAAGGCCTCTCGTTTCTTCTTATAATTGATGAATCTCGTGCAGCATATAGTCATGCGGTGGGACCACTGTTGAGTTTCTCGCTTGTCCGTTTTACTATGGCTCTATAATCCTGTAGCTAACTGACAATTTTCCACTCAGAATGATCTTATTCTCACTGCTTCCCTTACGCTGCTGTATCCCATTCTTCCCGGTGAGTCGCATCACTTGGCTTGGTATTCAGAATGTGGATCAGTATGTCATTTCCCTGTAACCCCCCTAAATGGTTACATTATAGCTGAAAACGCGCCTTTCGTCTGGTACGTGGTTTACTACTGTCAATATGAAGATGTTCTTACACCACACACTGTCCAGCATTGTGGTTAGGGCCTCAATGATCTCAATGATGAACGGAGGCTGGAGCGACAAGAGGACCTAGACTGCCCAAAGTAGTAGTAGCTGTTTCTGCTCCAATACATATGGTTCCTTTTGCATTACAAGAGGTCGAGTTCAGACGAGTCAGTATTGCACTACTATTGTAACTTCCAGAGGCTTCGTTTGAGTTCCAATAAGTGTACACTTTTTGGAATTAAGCCGAACTAGGTGGATGCCCAAAATGGGACCGTCTGAGTTCCGTCAGATTCCGTGCATTTCTCACTGGGGTTCAGGACGAATTTCTGGAGGTTTGTGGGAAAAATCACGGGGGTTGAAGGGGAATTGACAGTGGGGTTAGGGTCACTCTCTTGAGCTTGTGGCTATGCCAACTTGTCCCAATTGACAACCGCCAAACCACTTCCGCGGTGGCTGTGTCTGACTTTAATCGAAAAAGGTGCACAACCGTCATCGACTCATCCGTCTGGAACTCGCCAAAACGATCCCCGGGGCTCCAAAGACATTGAAAAGTAAAACCTCATTCACGCAACGGACAGAGCTGGTCATTTATTCCGTGTACATTTTGGTTTATTCATCTACCAATATTGCAACATCGGATTTGGTACGTGGTAAATCACACTTGAACACCCTCGCTTATGTTTCTGCATACACTTCTGCATTGTCCACAGTCCACTAATTTCTCATGTTTGTCAACGTCTCATGTGCTCCTAACTTTTTGATTCCTATCTTCGTCACAAGGCCTTTACACCGCGCTGCCTCCATTGATTGATATCCCCGCAAAGCTGCTTGTGGGGTATCGGGGGTCGCTTAACCCAGAGGACTGACTGCACGTCAAACCAATGGGCGTGTATTATTGCGCTTTTCGTTCCACGGGAACTTTAACCCTTTCTCGGGTACGGTGAGGCAGGAGTTCGCTTCTACATACTAGTTGACGTTACGCAGTGTGGTTCAAACCTATATATAATGCTTTCCTTGGAGTCCTAGATGGGCGAGCCCACCATTCCACACCCAGGATGTCTGTCAGCGAGGTAGCTTCCCCAGTGGACGAGAAACGGCGATCCGACTCTTCTCATGTCGAGACCGCGAGCTCTGGATTGAAGTCGGATGCCAATGACTTCGGTGGGGATTCGTCTCTCCCTCCGCCACCCAATTTATCGCCTGAAGAAGAGAAACGATTGTGGAGGAAAATTGACATGAGGTTAATGCCCATCCTCTCAGTCATGTATCTCATGTCTTTCCTGGATCGAGGTAAGGGAGCAGTTGGTCACCACAACATCACCACTTACGGCGCGCTTTTTAGGGAACATCGGTATTGCCGCACCTCCTCCGTTGAAGCTTATTATCTAACCTTGCGGTTCAGGTAACGCTCGGCTACAAGGATTACAAACCCAACTGCATTTAACAGGTACACAATACAACATCGCATTGGTACGTCTATAATCCCAAGTGAAAATTTATGGTGATCTCAAACACGACCTTATTAGACGATGTACTTTATTGTGGGTATGCCATTTTTGGTGCCTCAACTTGGTCTTAGACTTTTCGTAGCCCTACTGCATTTTTGAATGTCCCGCAAAGTACACCCATTCTCACCCTCCCACAACCTAGGCACTGATCTTAGGTTATAGTTTAGTATTGAAACGGTTCAAACCATCGCGGTAAGCTTATCCCTTATCTATTCGTTACAATAACCAATCGAGGTCCAATGGTCAGATGGCTTCCGGGGATCACGGTAAGGCAAAGGCTTGCATTTTTGTACCGAGGCCCCAACTTATGGCTGGGTTCTAATCAGCTTCTGTGGGGTGTCATAATGTACGTGTGCATAGGGAAAGTTCCGCGGGCGGCGGGTTCACTGACACAAAAATAACTAGGACTCTCATGGGCTTGGTAAAAAAGTGAGTAGCCGACGCTTTTGTCGTTGCCTCCTCAACCCTGACCGGTTAATGCAGCTACCCTCAACTCGTTGGCACTCGTGTCTGCCTTGGAGTTGCAGAAGCTGGTTTGTTCCCAGGTGTCGTCTACTAGTATGTGTGCTGCCAAGGCCCTTGTCTTGATTATCGATTGACGTGTACGTCGCATCTGAAGCTTGTCGATATGGTACCCACGTCACATGCTTCAATTCCGTATTGGTCTCTTCTTCGGCGCTGCATCCCTAGCAGGTGCTTTCTCAGGCCTACTGGCATATGGCATCAGCTTCATGAGCGGGACGCGGGGTCTGTTGGGATGGTCATGGATCTTTGTATGTACTGATTCTCAGCGCAAAAGTCAGATTCTAAGATATCCTTAGATTCTTGAGGGCATCGCGACTGTTGTTGTTGGTCTAGTCGCTTTCCTTGGTAAGTTACGTGGGCTTCTTTAGATCAGATATCGCATATGTCATTCATCCTTGATGCTCCAGTCTTAGTCGACTTCCCCGCTACTGCAAAATTTCTAACCCTGGAAGAACGTGCATTCGTAATCTGGCGTAAAAGTGAGTGTTCTCCAGATTCAACATGTCGGGGAGTTAATCGCTTCCCCAAGAATACGACAATTCGTCTGTTGGAGAAGAGGAACACTTTGAAAAGCGACATTTCTGGGCCGCCGTACTTGACTGGCAAGTTTGGTTGCACATTCTGATTTATATGTCCCTCATCGCTCCCCGTAAGTCTCCTTAAAGAACTGAGTTCCACTGATTTGGGACTGAGCCTCTTTTCCCAGTATATGGAATCACCCTGTTCCTTCCGTAAGTCTCCCTAGCTTCGTACCCCGACACTGATGAGAATTTCTCCCAAGGACGATTATCAATGCGTGAGTGTTCACGAAGTTCGCCGTTCGTCACCACTAATGTGGTGCAAAGATTTGGTTACCCTCCAGCTATCAGTCAACTACTTACCGTTCCTCCATACGTCGCTGCAAGTAAGTTACCCACCGCACAAACCGCTTTAAAGCCATACTGACGATCCATAAGCAATTATCCTCTACACATTCGCCTTCTATTCCGATAAGATGAAAATGCGCTCTCCCTTTATCCTCGCGGGCCTTACTCTTTGTCTTATCGGCTTCTCTATCAACATTTCTAATGCTTCTCACGGGGTGAAGTACTTTGGAACTTTCTTCGTGGTTGCGGGTAGTTATGCGGGCTTCCCTGGTGTAGTAGCATGGTAAGCAGGCTCGTTTTGCCTTTGAAACCGTCTTCACCATTCTCTTCAAGGCTCGGAAACAACCTTGCAGGACAGTATAAACGCGGAATTGGTATGGCAATGCACATCGGCATCGGAAATTTCAGCGGAGCAATCGCAGCGAATATCTATCGCTCACGAGACAGTCCTAGGTTCCTGGTTGGGCGTACGTACTCCGTTCCTCTATCCCCACAATTATTCAAAACGAACGTGTGATAGATGGAGTCGAACTTATGTTTGTGGGGATTGGTTTCATTTGTGTCCCCGTGGCAGTAATATCCTATCTGCGGATCAACAAAAAGCGAGACGAGTTGCAACGGCAAGCGATTGAAAAGGGGGAAAAGAGCAAATATACACCACAGCAGCTACGCCAACTGGGTGATCGGGCCCCGGATTTCAGATATACGATCTAAATGTAAAACGAATCATAACCATGTCAGCCGTTCCATCCCCAAAAATACTTGCGATCAGCAAGAAACGGGCACATGATACAGTCAGTTGAAGGTGCCCTATTTCCTCCCCTTGCCGATTGTTTCGCGTGACTCCAACCCTTGTTCTCACGGAAATCTCCCTCGGAGTCGTGCACGTTGTTGTTGGGGAATCGGCCGTGGAATTGCGGTCGATGTCGTTCACTTGGTTTGCTGGGGGTATCACTTGCCAAG
Organism: Calvatia gigantea; assembly: GCA_025093985.1. Classification (NCBI taxonomy): domain Eukaryota; kingdom Fungi; phylum Basidiomycota; class Agaricomycetes; order Agaricales; family Lycoperdaceae; genus Calvatia; species Calvatia gigantea. The sequence continues at coordinate 42,654 of JACAAK010000012.1, forward strand.
TTTGAAGTTCCAGGCGGTCAATCGATATGTGCATCACCGACACGGTGACGGACTTGGCCTTGCGGTCATAAGCATATCTGACAGACCTTATGCCGGCCTCAACTGACATTAGCCGCATGGGGAAGTTCTGCCGCTGTCTAACCCAGGATCGTCGATTTGTGGGAGATATCCTTGAATGCGTGGACACCAGCCATTGAATTAGGGGACCCACAACGATACATTAACTGCTTAGTTTTTACACGCCACATTCAAGAACGAACTCACAGACCCAAATCCTTTCAGACCACTTGCAGCACCCATAATGGATTCACACCCCCTTCGTCAACTTCGTGAGGCTCTCGCTGCTCAGGAGAGATGGCATGAACCCTGGACGTCCGGTACCGTCGACCTCTTAGGACCTGCTTCGACTTTGTTCTTCAAATGCAAAGACGGATCTTCGCGGTAATTACGTGTGAACATCCTTCTTATTGTCAACTTTCGTTAACGTTGCGTATCCTAGGCATATCGAGTTGGCATCGACAAAGGAGGCAGACGTTGAAGCGCTGATCGATGCATGCTTGCCAGCTACGTTTGGTCGGGGCCCAGAGAATATTCTTGACGAAAGGTACCGCAAGGCTTGGAAACTTGATGCAGACAGCTTCTCGTGGCTGTTCAATCCCGATTCCGCACGATTTGTTGCAGAACTCGCACGAGGGCTATGCCCCTGGGACAGTCTGGATAGGGGTATTCGAATTGAGCCTTATAAGCTCAATGTTTACGGTGAGACTGCTGCTTTCTCTGATTGAAGGTTTCTGACAGTTCCACAGGTAAGGGAGGTTTCTTCAAAGCTCATAGAGACACTCCTCACGCGGAAGATATGTTTGGGTCTCTTGTCTTCATTCCCCCCATTCAACACCAGGGCGGAAATCTCATCCTTCGTCATCGTGGACGTGAACTCAAATTTGACGCATCGCCTTCCTCCAAAGACACTCCTGGGACAGCTTCTGCACCCTATGTGGCTTTTTACGGTGACGTGGAGCACGAGGTGCTGGAGGTAACTTCTGGATATCGTGTTACGATTACGTTCAACCTCTTCTACGATTCCACAAGGACTTCCCCCATCGTACCAACCTCTCGATCCAGGATTCCGGAAAACCCCCTCATCGTGACCTTACGAGAGCACCTCCGCGATCCAGCCTTCATCCGTGCGCATAAGTTCTTGGGCTTTGGTCTTGAGTACACCTATCCAAAACGTGCGGATGAATATGACTCCGGCCTCACCCGCTGCCTCAAGGGACCAGATGCTTTCTTGCATCGGGTTCTTTCCGATCTTGGCCTTAAACCCAAACTTAGATTTCTATACCGGTCGGAATATGGCTCTTGTGACTTCTGGGTTATGCGGGAGAATATCGTTGACGGACGACAGCAGAACGAGGCTTCTGACGAAACCGAACTCGATTATCTCTTGGAAGATGCCGAGAGCAGCATCGTATGGGCAAACAGAAAGTCTGAGGAAGATATCAAGAATTCTCCGGTTTCCTACCGTCACCCTTGGATCTGTTCTTATTTTGGCGACGTCAAGCGTTATCGGTCTCGCACAATTCTCGTTGACTGGGTAACTAACCCCAGTGATAATCTTGTTGGAAGGACTATGTGGGTTGAGTTGGGTAACGAGCCTGCACATGAAATTTATTACTACGCAGTTTGTATCATTGTCGATGTTAGCGCAGTCGCTTAACCTCGGTCGGTGTGCCGAAGTCATCGATGCGTAAGCGGTGGGCCGCAACAGTCCCTCCATTACAATCAACATTACCCCTCATGTTATGACGCATACTTATGTACTTTAGCGGGTAACATTCCCTCATGGAAAGGATAGCCGAGAACCGAGCCGAGAACTATGCATGTTTGTCATGAAACATTCTTGGAGGTTACGTTTAAGTTACGCCCTTCTCGTTCCGATGGGTGATGGACTCAAGATGGGCCGTTAATGACCCGTCCATTGTCTTATGTCCAAGGAAGTTTGCGGCCTTTCAGTATTGCCGATCGTACCCTTAAAGAAGAACGAGGTAGACAAGAAGCGAGACATACTCATGGTCCAGTCCATGCTCACTTTCATACCTGACATTGATTCCAGACCTTCATCACATAGTCAGCCATTATTCGGTTCGTCTACTTCGATGGGTGGCTTTGATGGGTAAAACCATGAATACTTGTATCGCGCAGCAATGAGGAAATTTTACCCGGGGAACCAATAGAAATAGTGGTCGGGGTCATTGCACATCCCAATGGTCGTGCACCCCAGTTCCGCGGTACACCGAATGCAGGCGTCCGTGCTTGTATATCCAAATGCCCTGAAGCCCGGGGAATTTCCAAGGACTCCGTTCCAGATGTTCGCGAAGTTGACGAAGGATACATTGAGCTTGACGGGTTCTGGCGTGCTCGTAGTTGGCACGCCATCTTTGTGAAATTCACTCAGGGCGGTGAAGATCATTTGCTTGAAGACTTCCCCAGAAGGCGCTGTTGTTCCACGACCATAAACGTCTAAGATCACGAAGTTTCGCGCATTGGTCGGGGGCGAGGCCAGTATTTTAATCTGTTCTTGGAGAGCCTGAGCTGCTTGTGGCATATGATCGCCATCGACTGTGGGAACGATTGGTCATGTGGTTTCCCCACGGAAATTCAGCTGACTGAGAGAAGCGAGATAATCGCTGAATATTCGTTTAAAGTTAAGAGGGCAAGTAGTGGGGAAGGTGGATCAGACGCACTTGATGCCAAAGAACATACTGTAGAGCGTTGTGTTCGCGTTGAGATCGTGGCGTTGACCGAGGTATGTTTGCACTAAATCTGGTCAATACGAGGGCGGTAAAGAATTCTACACCTCTTATCCTGGTCGAGGAAATCAGCCTTTCGGGGATTGCTTGGCCAAAGTGCAAGGTAGATGCATGCTCCAGCTTGCTACCGCCCATGAGCTAGTTAGCATGCATGGGCCACACCTTGCAGAAATAGAAATAGGGAACCCAACCTACGGCGTAGTCCATGATGCTTGCTTCAATATCGTCCGCAACATATTCGACCCACGTTAGGCCATTTGTAGACCTACCGCCAGCTAGCGGGTTCGGAGGTACCAAAATAGGTGGGTCTAATGGAGATCCATCAGACCTCTCACCATCCGTATAACTATCCTGTGAAAGATATAAGGCAACTCCAGGAATCATGAATCAACTGTTATTCGCTTACACCGAATGATACAATTGTTTTGAACTCGTTATAATCGATTCCTGCATTGATATCCGCTGTTGCTCCAAAGAGTTGTCCCGCACTGAGGGGTCACCTCGAGGTGAATACCATCGTTGTCGGAAGGCAAAGGAAACGGATTCTGGTCATCGCCTCCGCGAGCCACAACGCCTAGCAATCTCGGAGCCCAGAATAGGAGGATCATGGGCGGTGATCGAGAACAGGCGAGAGATAACTGCGATAACGGTGGTGGTGTTCGGAAACATGGTACACAGAACGCCAACTGAGCACTAAACGAACCCTGGAAGGTTGGCATACCCACAAGGAAAAGCAATGGAGGGCAGCATTGTCCACCTGGACCCCACCTGGACCTGAGGTTCCCGTAATTGTGTTCAGTGTGTGAATGTCACGTGCTATACCAGTCTTAGCTGCGAATTCAACCTGCCATCGCATAATCCAGCCGTTCTTCAGCTTCAGTGCCGAGGCGCTCTCTGCCGAGATGTAGATGGAAAAAGAAGTTCTTAATCAACAAGTAATCCCGTGGTTCGCACCAGGAAAGAATAGGTCGTTTCCAGAAAACGATCAGAGGAGGAGCCTCAAGGCAAGTTTCCCCTGTAGTCCTCCGAATCCTCTGTTGGGCTAGATCCTGGAACTTATTGCTCCACAGTGAAGTTGAGTTCGTATCACTCAACCCCTCTAAGCTTCCCTGGCCACTCCTTGGGTCACCTTGGGTCGTCAATAACTTGCACCACAGACACGAGGTTGTGATCGTGGAGACGCGACAGCCGCCAAAGGATGGACCATGGCAAGGCAAGAACAATTGGAAACCTTTTAGAAAGCCTTCACCAGCGCCCTGTCACACACTGAAATAAGCTAAATGGGGACAGCCTACCTGAACAGTTATTCTGATTCGACGTTGCGATTAGTTGCGCCAGGGGTACTGGCTACCCCCGTGTTACACCCCGAGTATCACGGGTACTGATCACTACCCCCCAACTCTCTACACTACAGCAATAGGTTGCGTCCGGATATAAGGTTGCCTACCATCGGAAAGCACCGATGCACGAATAGACCGCACTTTCGGCACTCGATCACGGCTTAAATTTCCAAATGGACCCCGATTTCAGCCATGTCTCCTTCTCCTCGTGATCGCCTCCTTCGTTTATCTTTCGCAAGAATAAATAGGCATAGACGTTCGGCGTTGTCAGGTGCTTTTGTGTCCGGATTGCTTCTGGGGTGGGAGCTGTCATCGACATGAGCATTTTCCTCTGGGCGGCCTGCGATAAATTAAACTATAAGCGGCTGTTGACGCGGTGGACTACCCAAGCATTTAGTTAGTGAAGTACGTTTAGTTCAACGCATCACCGCCCCAGGCCCAATCCTTACATAGAAGCGTCGCTTCCAGCCAACTACCTTTTGTGAATCGGTGAGCACCCTTTCATTTCGCTGTGGATCATCTTTTGATCGCATATACCGTTACCTGAGGGGGATCAACCTATTCATGCTAAAACCCATGGTTTATTTGTCACGTTGTCCGCATCGAAAAGAGCAATGACATCGAACATCAATCCTGCTCTCGCCAAGACGTCCTGGCAGTCACGATATTTTTAGCACTGGGGGCAACCTTTATTCTTATCTTTATTCCTCCCAGGTCAGGTCAAATGGTACGTGGGCGGTAGTCATATATCAGATGGCTTGCAATACTGATCCCACGAAGACAGTCGTTGCTACCATTTATCACTAGCGCCTGCCGTCGGAACGACAAACGTCAGTTTGAGGATGAAGGGCAGAAACTACGCTGTCATGATATCTTGGCTGATACCACGCACCAATACGGATATTAGAAACTTTTGCGCTATTTAACGGTGAAGAGAGACACGCATATACTTCAACATTTCTGCAAGCGGAAGTGCCCCAAGGTAAGGCCAGCCATCCCTTTATTGAGACGCTTTCGGGCTAACCAAACGTTAACAGGTTTTCTCAAAAAAAAAAATGCAATCACTTCAACCTGACCCTCTGCTTCCCTTCGCCGGGATCCGAACACCCAATCTTCGGAGAGCATGGGCAATTGTTATGTCCCAAGTTCGACCGGGACGTCTGATTCGAGAGGACGAAGGCGTCAGAGGACCCCTCTGGTTTGGGTCTGACCCAAACAGTTCTCTCCACGTCCTGGCCAACGTTCTCCGCCTCTTAGCCGCTATTTTATTCGCTCCTGCGTGGATGTGGCTTCCTTCCTTTCCTAACCCTTGGCTCAAGGACTTCTTCAAGATATTTGTGTGGAGCCCGGAGTTGCCACAAGCACCTGAAGCCCTGCTCCTTGAGTCACCAGGCTCGATGGAGAAGAAGACGACTGGAGACTACGCTGCAACGAGCTTCGAACCACGATGGCTGTTGGAAGTCCAGTTTCGCGGGGCAGAAATTGTTTCGCAGCGGCAGGTACGCTGCGAACGAGATGGAGCAGATCGCACAACACTTCAACGGATTGGGGACGTAGGATACACAGCGATCGGCTATCCGATGACGAGTGCAGAGCAACTGTTCAGCGAATCTGGGGGGCGCCTTGACCCACAGACGGATCCTCAGCCCGACGGAAATAAGTACAGTCTCCGGAATCGCAAGAAGATTTCGCAGGCACTGCTGGGTGAATACGCCAGAGCTCGTGTACAGAATAGGGGCAAGACAGATGGGGTGGAGTTTCTTTGGTTGGACGAGCTTTGCCTCTCGGATGATGGAGTGACGGAAGGCGAGGCATTGAGACAAAGAGATATAGAAGTCGGGAAGCTCGCGGATATATTTCGCGGTGCGAAGAGAGTTGCCGTCTTTTGTCACATCGTTGGCTGCGATCATACTGGAACTAATTGTCCGTGGGGCAATCGCTTGTTTACCCTTGGCGAGATCATGCATACTCCCCGAGTCCTCCGTCTGACGCGGACCCACGACACCGAACGAGACGAAAAAACACCAGCGACAGCTGTGGCGTTTATTTCTGGCCAAGAATTTCGCGCGGCAATGCAGGCACGGGCCGCAGAGGCCAAGAGGTGGCATCTCCACAATGTTTTACAGCAAGTAACAAACGTCAGCGGCGCCAGTTGGCAACTCACCATACATTCTTTCATTGTCGAGGCGGTGCGGCGAGTGGAAACCGACAACTTCACCTCTCTTAAGTTGTTGGGGAAAGCGTTGAATGGGTTATTACCGCGAAGATCTCAGTTGGCAGACCTGCAAGGGGTCGACGGCTGGGCCGATTTGGCTTGGTTGTTGGAGCTAAACCAGGGCTATTACAATTCAGCGGCTCTTGCGGCAATATGCAAGCTCTCCGACCCGCACGTCAACAGCTACAGGTGGTGGGGAAAGCCTATCATGCCGAAGGAAGGATGCGAACGACTTGATCCGCTGGTCACCACCATCCCTACCAAGTTCCGGGACGAGAAAACCGGCTCCGTTGTTCCAGTACTAACCTTTGTTGGTCCCAAGACCATTCCACTTGACGATATGCTTCAGAGAGATTCTGGAGCTTTGGAGCGTCAGGCGGAGATGGCAAGTCTGAGATTTTGGGCCCGGCTTTCATGGGCGTTCATTACTTTCCTTGGTTTCGTCCTGGCAGGGGCCATTGGAGGAGTGGGCACGCTGCTCTATTATATCGGAAGCATCTTATATGTCACCCTTCAGCTGATGGTTGGAACGATTTACGTGCGAAAGGACAAGTGGGTTGTCGTTGAAGACTATAGGGCTCCGGGCCGAGATGCCTATCGGTTCCTTCAATCTAGGGATCCGAGTTATAGGAGGGGAGTAGAATGGGGTTCGCAACAACTCGCTCCCGCGTGGGATGTTCCCTACGTGATGGAACCCCGGACGTTTCAAGGAACGGCGCATCCTTACCCTGTGACACTCATCGACCTCAGCACAGGCATGATTGTCAGGACCATAGTGACTAGCCGCCCGAATAACATGGCCGTCCTTGCCATCCACGGTAACGGGATTACCTGTATGCTTTTGGATCGTGATATTAAAGCCCAGGTGGAGACTATTTCTGTGAAGGTCGGCATGACGAATCTTCCTTCCTACACCCTATCGCAAGCTATTCGATCAGGAAGCATCCACGTAGGAGGCCATGCTTCCAGGCAGACACGCCCCCCCGTTCCATTCCTCACTTGGGTCCGGGGAACAATCTCAGCAGAAAGTCCCGAGGAGACGCGGCGATACATGTTAAACACCCTTAATGCGAAACGCTTATCCTCGGGCCTCGGACCGCAGCTCGCTCCTACGGCCAGTATCTCGTCCACGTCTCCTATCTTTCGGCCTTCAGAAGCCCACCTACCATATCGGAAGGATACGGATTCCTTGGTAACAACTGTTACTGAGGACTCCCCCGACTGGAAAAGTCAGATAGATCACGATGAAGCTCCACCTGTAACTTCTAGATATCGCGGGAGGGCAGGGGTGCAATGGTTCCCGGAGAGGAGGGGAGTAGAAAATGTTTAACTATTTTAACTTTCGATAATACTTGTCGCTCCTTCTGGACTTGAAACTCCCGGTCGATTTTCTGATTATTGTACTGTACTGGGGAAATGTAATAATAATATCAAAAATGAAACTAACAGCGCCCCTCCGGTGGGCGTCTCCCCGTGGGTTTCGCAGCCTCGTGGTTTCCATTGCCCGTTGGAAAGTCGAGACGCGAGTGGAGATGCGGCGAAAGCGAGCTAAGTCATTGACGACCGTGGTGCATGTCCCCAACCTGGATGGTCCCACCTTATGTGCGATGATCGGCCAAATTCTTGCGTGGTTGAACGTAAAGATGAGATGATCCTGTCAGAGGCTCGTTAACGCTTTTTGTGTATCCACTTCAAGAGATGCGAATCTCATAAGCCTCCAAGTCAGAGTTTACAGCTGGCCACAGCTCCAACCCAATGCCTTATACTGTCCTCAATGAAACGCGCCTGACCTCGAACTTCAGCTTCTTCGGGAATCCAGGTTTGAGGTTTCTTTCATCAAGGCTGACCACATGGCCCCAAAATGATTATGGTTTTCGTGCGGTATTACCGCTTGCTACCTGTGTTCTGTGCTGGGCGCAACGGCGTTACGAACCTCTCATGGACGGTCTTGCCTCCCCGTAACTTTGGGTCACGGGAACTATCAAATTGGTTGACCACAACTCAATGTTCCATTGCCGATCAAAACATCATAGATACGACGCTTACAACCCTGGTCTCCACTAACATTCAAAATGTTCCTCCCAAGCCGTCAAGAAATCAAGGTACTAAGAGACATATGTTGTCTCTCACCTTAATACCTGAACCAAAGAGGCGATCGAAGTCTATAAGTTGTTAGTTGGTAGCGTCATCTATAAGTATATCCTTGTAACAATTGGGCTGCGAACCTAATCTTAGTTTCTTTGTCGACCAGGGACAATTACGGTATTTTCGTGTATCCTATCGGCATTGGTTTCAGATGTTGTTAATGAACCAGGAGAACAATTTCTTGAAGGGATTCCGTGAGAGCGTGGCAGTCTGTCGATCTTCTATTTGGAGGGGGGAGCGCCCCAGCTTAGGAGAAACTTGTAAAGGTGACTTAAGTTGTTGACTTCCACGTCCAACCATATTATGTGCTCCTTCCTTCGAATATCATCAAGTATGAACAACTCGATGGGTGGCAAAAGTCACTAGCAAGCTTTGGTTGGGGCAGGAGGTCACCCTTTTTAGTAAGTAGATGGGAAGGCAACCCCAAAAAACCGCAATTTTTTTTTCTTCACACTTGCACTGCTCACGGGATTCGAACTATCCAGAAAATGTACAGAAAGTATTCTGATGCAAAGTGTGTATTGTAATGGTGGACAGGGAGCAAGATACACTCTCAATTTGCAGAAGCGAGCTGGAAAATCTTTGGTTTGGCAAGAACTGAGCGCACTTTAACCCCCCCCCCATTTGTGCAAGTGTTGGGATCTGGGCTTTCACACGCCCAGCCAACCTCAGGCCTCGGTTTCCCCTTTTGACTTGCCCGCAGCAAATCAACACAAGCTGGCGCTGAAGCGCTGATCACCATCAGAATTCAGATTCAGGTTTCCCAGTGGTTTCCCTCGTTGAATGGCTGTTACTGGCCCGTGCCTTCATGGAAGTGAGTCATGGTTCCTAAAAAAAACTTCCACCATATATATGTCCTGATGACTCCAGCCCTACGTTTTGAACACGTCCCATGAAGTGGAGAAACAACGACCGCCGGAAGAAGGAAGAACAAGCGGTGGTTGGTCGTAAGGACACGGAGAAGTCTGCAGATGATGCCCTCATTCCCGCTGTTTCTTTCTTTCAGCTGTTTAGGTGACTTCTTTGTGTTGGTCTGACGGCTTTTCGTTAATCACCTGGGCAGATATTCTACTCCGTTCGACATTTTCCTTGACGTCGCTGGAGTCGCCACGGCCGCAGCTGCAGGCGCGGCTCAGGTACGTCGCACCGCAATTTTTGCCAGCCAGCCAACTAGGTAGTTGATGTAACGGTAGCCCATACTAGCCCTTCTGTTTGGTGCCCTTGCCAAGAACTTCGTTGCGTTCGCGACAACGCTCAAGCTTTTCCAGGATGGAACTGCAACAGCGAATGATCTGAAGGCCGCAACACACGAGTTTCGCCGATCGGCCAGTTTAAACGCCCTTTACTTCGTGATTGCAGGTATGATTCCTATCGCATATGCTCTCGCATCCCTCAAATAACAAATCCCAGGAATCATTGTCTTGGTCTGCACGTTTGTTTATATGTATGCATGGACGTATACATCGGAGGTAAACGCAAAACGCATTCGGGAACACTATTTGCGAGCAGTTCTTCGGCAGGATGTCGAGTATTTTGACGAGGTTGGAGCAGGAGAGGTTGCTACGAGGATACAATCAGACACTCGTATGTATTCGCTCTTCCTCAAATCATCAAAATCACTTAACATTATCCTTCATAGACCTCGTTCAGCGAGGGATATCCGAAAAAGTCCCGATGATCTTCCAACTTATGAGCTCATTCATCGCTGGCTTTGTGCTTGCGTTCACCCAATCTTGGCGTCTCGCACTCGCTATGTGTTCAATCGTTCCTGTCATCGTCATAACCGGCGCAGTGATGAGCAAGTTCATGACCCGTTACACTCAGTGAGCACTGCCTCCCCTCCCAAGCTCGCCATCCACTTATGAATTTTTAGAATGTCCACTGATGGTATAGGCAGCGCTGGTAGCATAGCGGAAGAATCCATATCAACCATAAGAACAGCCAAGGCCTTCGGCATTCAAACCAGCCTCGGCAGTTTGTTCGATGATAAGGTTGTCCACTGCCGGTCGCTGTGATATGAAACTGGCTTTTGCGCAAGGTTTCGCTTTTGCGGCTTTCTTTTTTGTCAGTTATGCCTCAGTATGGACTTGGTAAGGCTGGCGTTTTTCCTGGCGGTCAGAACATGTCACTAAAGCGAGACAGCCTTTTCCCTCGGGACGACACTTATTAATAGAGGTCTCGGTACGCATCTCGCTGATATCCCAGCCTAGCTTCTCACTGACCTGGTTATCTATCCAGCCGATGTCGGTCAAGTTATAACAACGTTCATGTCGATTTTCATCGGGGCTTTTTCAATGACCGCTGCAGGCCCCGAAATAGTCGGTATGCCATTTCTGTTAATCCTTGTCACTTTTCTCACATTCGATTACAGCAATCACATCCGCACAGGGTGCCTGCTGCTAAACTTTTTGCAACGATTGAGCGAACGCCCAAGATCGATTCCTCCAGCCCATCCGGCGACAAACCCTCAACTGTTCAGGGCGAAATAACACTTACAGACGTGACTTTTGCGTATCCCTCTCGTCCCGACCTAACAGTACTCCATGGCATTTCCATGGCGTTCACAGCCGGAAAATCCTACGCTCTAGTCGGGCCTTCTGGTTCCGGAAAATCAACCGTCATCGCACTTTTGGAGCGCTTCTACGACCCGAAATCGGGGACTGTTGTAGCTGGACGGCGTTGATCCTTAACGGTGCTCAACATCAAGTGGCTCCGCAGCCAAATCGGATTAGTTTCGCAAGAACCTATATTGTTCAGCACATCCGTCAGAAATAACGTAGAGTTTGGGCTTGCTGGGTCCGCGCACGAGTTCGCTTCAGAGGAGGAAAAGTTCGAGTTGATCAAGAAGGCAGTGTATAAAGGCCAACGCGTACGAGTTTATTGCAAGGTTACCCAAGGGATATGATACATTGGTTGGGGAACGCGGATTTATGTTATCTGGCGGGCAAAAACAGCGTGTAGCAATTGCTCGTGCGATCGTCGCCGACCCTCGAATTCTCTTACTCGACGAAGCTACCAGTGCCCTGGACACACAATCTGAAGAACTTGTGCAAGATGCATTGTCGAAGGCATCCGAAGGTATCGTGTTCTATATCTGTGGCCTGTAATAACTCATTTGCTGACCAATACCACAAGGTCGCACCACTGTTACAATCGCTCATCGTCTCTCCACCATCAAGAATGCGGACAAGATATACGTAATGAGCGAAGGAAAGGTTGTTGAAGAAGGCTCGCATGAAGACTTAATGGCCCTCGATAGCGTCTACTCTCGACTTGTTGAAGCCCAAGGCCTGAAGAAGCAAACTGGAGAGACATCAACACCTGCCAGAGCCAACACACCGACTCCTCAAACCGTGGAATCCCTGGTCAAGGAGCATCATCACAAAGACCATCTGAGCGAGAAGGAAGTGTTGCATGAAGTAGCTCCGACATCCCCAGAGAAGAAAGCGAATGTCGTATAGTACCTTGTACCTGGCCAAGCGGATGGGTGACTTGGTCAAAGACCAATGGTTGAAATTCGCGGTTGGATGGCTACTGTCCATTGGTTCGTGAAAATCTTACCTATATTCTGCTTTCTCATCCTCCACCAGTGACTGGCCTTATCTACCCCGCTTTCGGTATCATCTACTCCTTCAGTATCGAAGGATTCGCCTGAACCAGACTGCGCACGTTCGGCGAGTACGAGGTGATCGGAACGCTCTGTGGTACGGGAAAACCAAGCACCTCGCTGTCTACAGTCAGTCTCACCTCGGATTATAGGTTTTTCATTATATCAATCATTTCCGGAATCACGATGGGTGGCCAGAACTATTTCCTTTCAAGTGCAGCCGCTGCACTGACGGCGAGATTGAGGAAGCTCAGCTTTCGAGCAGTAATAAACCAAGATAGTAAGTGCTCGAACCCGATCAACAACGAAAGCTAATCAGCGAGTTAGTTGAATTCTTTGATGACGAGAAGAATACTGTTAGTTCTCCAGGTCTGGGTATCAATCAGTCCCCGCTGACAGTGAATCGTTATTAGTCTGGCGTATTAACAGCCCGTATCAACGCAGATCCAGGAAAAGTAAACGGCCTGGCTGGGATTACCTTGGGAACGTAGGTCCCATTCCCGCTCCGTTTAACATATGCATTTAGTTACACATTGGAAAAGGATTATTCAGAGTTTGTCCACGATAGTAGCCGCCGTTGTTCTTGGTCTAGCCATCGTTTGGAAGGTTGGCCTGGTCGGCATGGGTGAGTGGTGGAATTCATTTGCCGTTCGTCACACCATTAAGAACCCTTGAAGCTTGTATGCCTTTTCTCCTCTCAACAGGATACACAAGTCTGGTAAATATAATCCTCGCTCCGATGCTCATCCTTGTTCATTCATTGTTGTGAACCCAGCGTGTTGTCATGCTCAAAGACGCACAGAACAAAGAAGCACACGCTCAGTCCGCACAAATAGCCTGTGAATCAACTGCTGCGATCCGGACTGTCGCTGCTTTGACCCGTGAGGAGGGATGTCTCCAAGAATACCGGTCGAACCTCGAGATACCCCTCAAAAGGGCCATAAAATCGGGTGCACTGAGTACTTTTATCTACGCTTTTCTCTCAAGCCGCAGTGTTTTTCGTAATCGCCCTGATCTTTTGGTACGGCTCGTTGCTCTTTTCGCGTTTGGAGATTACCCTCTTCGAATTGTTTGTCGCACTAATGGTAAGTTATTGCGAGCTGGGTGCTACATAATTCTCTTAAATACGCCAACAGGCGACGACTTTCGGTGCTTTACAAGCAGGGGCCATGTTTCAATTCGCGCCCGACATGTCAGCCGCTAGAACTGCTGCTTCCGATATAATTACACTCCTGGATTCACCCACAACGATCGAACGACGTATGGATGGTTCCGCGGATGAAAAGATCCCTAGATCCACGGAACGACTCGAAGGCAGGATAGAGGCGAAAGATATACACTTTGACTATCCCACAAGACCGAACCTTCCGGTCTTGAAAGGTGTTGATTTTACAGTCGAACCCGGTCAATACATAGCGTTCGTTGGCGCGAGTGGATCCGGAAAGAGCACCATGTAAGCGAATTTCATTTGTCGCTGGTTCTGAACTGAATTATTGTTGTTACTAGAGTCCAACTGCTTCAACGCTTCTACGATGTTACCTCCGGCGCTATCTATGTGAGCGAAACCCAGTCTGGCATCCGAAAATCACACTACATACGATCCATCCTAGATCGACAACCACCCACTAAGAGACTTGGACCTCATACTTTACAGAGAAGATGTCGCCCTGGTTTCGCAAGAGCCAACACTTTACTCTGGATCCATTAGATTCAATATTCTCCTTGGGGCGACAAAACCCCACTCAGAGGTTACTCAAGAGGAAATTGAAGAAGCGTGCAGGCAAGCCAATATCTTGGAGTTCATACAGGGGCTCCCTGAGTAGATCCCTTCCTATCTTGTGAGCAAGTGCGTGCCTGACCCCATCCACAGCGGATTCGATACTGCAGTAGGCAACAAGGGGTCTCAGCTCTCCGGCGGACAAAAACGTTCGTACCTTCTTTCTGTTTAGCTTGGAACAAAATCACTCAAAAACCTACCAGAACGTATCGCCATTGCTCGGGCACTCATTCGAGACCCGAAGATATTACTCCTTGACGAGGTATGACAACACATTTGCTAACTCTGCTGGTAGTTGATTTCAAACGGACACAGGCTACATCTGCGCTGGATTCTGCCTCTGAGCAAGTAGTCCAGGCTGCACTCGACAGAGCAGCGAAGGGAAGAACAACAATTGCAATTGCCCATCGATTGTCAACTATTCAAGATGCGGACAAGATGTGAGCCGCTGATACCCTTACCTTCCGATATGCTTTTAACTTATCAAACGTCAGCTTTTTTATTAAGAATGGACACATCAGTGAATCCGGAACACATAATGAATTACTGTCACTACGAGGAGATTATCACAGTTACGTCCAGCTGCAGACCCTCCAGCAAAATTAAAAATGGCCTCTATGCATTGCCTTTATCCCTCCTCAAATTCTCACCACTCATTTACTAGATACCGTACTATAACCCCACTCTTCGACTACCAGACACTCGATTTCTCGAGTGATAATAGATTTATTTCCCCCCCCTCTCATTATCTTGGCCCAAACTCTGAATCAAAATGTGCGACCAAAGATACGAATGATCTTCAGATGATTTTATCCTTCGACACATTATTAGCCCCGAGTCAACTGATGTGGAAGCCGCACCCGGAACCACGCCCAGTTCATCCCCAAGGAGGAGCATACTTGAACGAGACACTGCGGTAGTGAGCGTTTAATAATAGACTTACCGAACGGCGACTGGTCGACCAAGAGCTAAAAGATCAACACATTGATTTTCGTCCCCCCAACTCCACAAACCATTACCCACTCCCTCTATCATGACCAAATGCTGTGCGACCCGAAATATTAATTGAGAGCTGTTTGAATGTAGAAAGGTTACCTATCCTGTTGCACGCTAGGCTGGGCACGGCACTTTAGATTTGGCAGCCAAAGCCGATCCAGCCAAGAACTAACAGGGGGAACGAGCCTCGTGAACCACCCACCAGAAGCCATTAGCACGACGTTAGCACCCTTCCCGGCCTCAGAAGAACACCCAGAGCTGGGGCGCCATAGATACTTTCGTCGTTACCCCTTCCCTATCCAAGTTGACCCGGAGAGCCTCAAAATGGGTCACCGAATATCGGTTCAACCTGGAGCTTTCGGGGGTGGCCCCAGTCCCCGCACAATTAACCACAAACCAGACTTGCATGTGAAGCGATTCCGCCAGGGCTTGGACATCTTATTAGTGTGCCTGCTTCCGCCTCAGCTGCTCAGAGCCGGCCGCAGGCACATTAGTGTGAGTGCCCTGTGATCTATTCTTATCCATATTCCGTACGTTCGTCTAACATGGTCTAATGATTCTTTAGCGTTCTTAATCATGGTCAACCAAGGCTTGGACCTCCGAGTTTGCCTCGGTGCAGAACCAAACGACCTTTGTCTCTACCCTCGGTGGCTTTTGAGGCTTTAGGCGGTCTGGACAGGAATTGAGTCGCTTGATCGCGGCAGGTTAAGTATAACTTCGGATCTATTCCCAAGTTCAAACCTGAAAGGCATATGGTGGGCCACAAGAGCTCAACGGGTGTATATATGCTGCTCCTACAAAAGCTTGGAAAAGTATACCAGCATCGTTCTGCTGATAATGCTACACCACTCAAACGCTTAGAGGTACACAAGTACATTTAAAGCGTTGTGGAAAAAATGGTGGCTTCGGTGAGGGGAGACCGACAGTGACGTGAAGTAGTATAACTTCCTATTACTGGTGGTGGCCTAGCACCTTCCTACCATATTAAACTCTTTGCAAGCCTCATTACACTCTGCAGTCATAACTGCGGAACAGGGCCCTCGACGTGTAGGTGGGGCCGCGATGGAGGTAGAAAAGAGGGCGAGGAGAACGAAGAGTGCAACAAAAGCAAGTTCATAACGAATTGCTGTGCACTTGCTTGGAATTGAACTCAGACGGTGAGATGCACCTGGGTCTGAAACTTGACAGCCAAAAACAGGGGGGATGATCCGCGTGAGCCATGTGCTAGAAGACATTTGAATGATGTCATGAATGTAGTCCCGCAGTTTGTCAGTCACGCATAGTTATCTCCCATGCTCGGAAACGAAGACACGCCACTCCGTACCAGCGGCTTGAGGGCGGGGGGTAGGTGATAGAAAGTAAATTGATAATTGATTGGTCTAGTGCTTTTGGGTACGATCTACAAGAAACCTGTGGATATCCTTTACTCTTAGCGCCGCTCGCCATACAAGTACTCACGATGATCCGTCTATCGGTCTGGTGCGGTCTGGCTTGTGTATCTCACCGATGTGGTTGCATCGGCCAGGCCGACAGAATGCGACCGGATATGTAACAGTCACAATATTTTGATATTCTGGACGAACGTGACTTGCTGAGCTTCCGGGCCGGGCGGGGGCCGGGTGGGGGCCGGGTTGTGATCGAGAAATGCTCCACGACTCCGGTTGGCTACGTTGACAGTGAATTACTAGCCTCAATGACCCCACGCAGCGCTCAACTCCTCATTAATGCACTAGGACG
The DNA here is from genome assembly GCA_025093985.1 of Calvatia gigantea. Lineage (NCBI taxonomy): Eukaryota > Fungi > Basidiomycota > Agaricomycetes > Agaricales > Lycoperdaceae > Calvatia > Calvatia gigantea. The sequence continues at coordinate 59,281 of JACAAK010000012.1, forward strand.
CACTAAGCACAGCAGGAGCAGGTAAATCCACCGTTTAGGACGGCTTGCAAGTTCTCTGGGTGGCTGCGCCATCATGTGACCATCACCATGAGGTGCGTCCAGAGGCGCCGTCGGACAGTCGACGTTGGACCCTTGACTTCGTTAATGTCATTCATGCCTTCCATCCAGAAAGCAAAAGACAAGGTTTCCGCAAAAGCCAAGCGTCTTTCAGCCAGACTCACAGCGCCAATGGGTCTTGCCTCGTCTCCCACTCCTCCACCGGATGGTCCTCCGGGGACCCCGCCGCCTTGTATTGCTGCAGACGGCACCGATCTATCAATACCTGATTCCCTGCGACGAGGGACGGAGATGACAAAAGTATCTGAAAAGAAACAGAAGCGGGTTGTCTTCTGGCTCGATGCTGACGAGGGCCATATCCTATACAAATCGCGAAAGAGTGGCGTAGGTATGCTATGCTATACCTTTGGCCATTATTTGGATATTATACCGACATATTCCCAGTCCCAATTGAAGCTATCAAAGAGATTCGAACGGGTGCAAACACATCATACTATCGCTCCCAATTCTCTGTTCCAGAAGAATGGGAATCCCGCTGGATAACGATCATCTACATCGTTGACGGAACGTACAAAACACTTCATATGGTCGCTAATACCCGGGATGTTTTCAAGCTTTGGGAGGTCTCCTTACGGAAGTTGCACTCCATCAGACAGGGCCTAATGACTGGGCTCGGGAACGTAGATCTGAGGCAGACAGTGTGGGAAAGGCAATATTGGAGAGGTGCGGATGAGGAAGGTGACCACAAGTTGGACTTCGATGACGTAGAGAGGCTCTGCAAGAGACTGAATGTCAATCTGACCCGTCCTAAATTACAAAGGATGTTCCAGGTGAGTAGTCCAGGTAGATGTCTGGTTGGGGACGCTTGAGCTTATACGAGGTTTCCAAGGATGCAGATTCCCCAAAGCGAGGATATCTAGATTTTCCCGGTTTCCAAAAATTCGTCAAGGCTCTCAAGTACCGTCCCGAACTTAACGCAATATACGCAAAGGTCGGAACCGGAGCCAAAGGCGGGAAGTTTAACTTTGTGGCGTTCAAGAAATTCATGACTGTGTCCCAGAAGGTTCGTCTCTCTCCGGTGAAATGTCACAGGTATCTAAATTCGCATCTCCAGACATCATTGCCGGACGATGAACTCAAGTCTATCTTCGTCAAATACACTCATGCTACAAACTTCTCCGACGATCTTGTCATGTCGCTCGACCATTTCTCTTCTTTTTTGTTGTCCCCTGACAATAGTGTTTTCTCCGAACGCGGCACGAAGATTTGGCAAGATATGAACTTGCCCCTATCTGACTATTACGTCTCTTCGTCTCACAACACGTATCTCGTTGGACACCAATTGGTTGGTGTAAGTACCATCGAGGGTTACATCAGAGCCCTACTGCACAGCTGCCGTAGTGTCGAACGCAAGTTATCCTCTTCTTTCTCTATCCTAGTTTATCCTCATTCTGACGCCGCCAACAGTGGACATTTATGATGGTGACGAGGAGCCGATGATCTACCACGGAAAGACAGTTCACTTCTAAGGTCTCTCTCCGCGACATCTGCCACGCTATCGCGAAGTATGCCTTCGTCGCATCTCCCTATCCTCTCCTAATTTCCGCAGAAATCCATTGCGGGATCAAACAACAAGAGAAGGTTGGTTGATATAATGTCCCAGGCTTTCGGCGAGAAGCTCGTTCAGGCACCCGTGGAGAATAGACCAAAACTAGAAAAACTGCCGAGCCCAGAAGAACTCAAATTCAAGATTCTCTTGAAGGCAAGTCTCATCCTTCGCCTCTTCACAACCCACCTGATAAAAAAAACAACCAGGCCAAAAACCAATACATTACTGCGAGATTGGCGGAGATCAAAGCGCAACGAGAGCTTCGAAGCAAGCACAAAAAGAGGGCAAACGCCCTGCTCTCACCTCCATACTTACATTTACCTCCTCTTCCGAATCATCCAGCTCCGACAGGGAAGGTGAAGAGGGCGGTAATAATGGTGGCGGTCTTCGCAGAGAGCTCAAATCCAAATGGCGTAAACTCCGTGGGAAATCTCCTTCCTCCGTTACTACTAGCAGCCAACCTTCCCTCGCAACCGGTGCCACCAATCCAAGTTCTTCCAATGAAGATCATAAACAGAAGATGTCCCTCCGCCTTGTCTCCCTCCTCGTCTACTACTGTCGGTGTCAAATGCCATGGAGTTGGTCGCCAGGCTGGCGTGGAATACGAACCTGAGCACATCTTCTCCTTATCCGAGAACGCCATCAATCGGTTGATGAAGGCTCCGGGGGTATTAAAAGAGTTGATTAAGCACACGCAGAAGAACCTTGTGAGGATTTATCCCAAGGGAACAAGGGTCAGTTCGACGAATTATGAGCCTCATCGGTATTGGGCTGCCGGAGCACAGGTTGTCGCGATCAATTGGCAAACATTTGGTATGTGGGGAAATTTCGCATTTGTGCCGCTAAAGAAGATGGGGGCTAATGTTGAGCAGATCTTGGATATACGATTAACCAGGCGATGTTTCAACGTAATGGAAGGTGCGGATATGTCCTGAAGCCGCTTGCTTTAAGGGCGGAGGGAGAGGAACTTGTTGAATAAGAGCACTCGCCACTTTTTTGACGTCACTGTACGTACACTCCTTCTTTCATTGAATTGTATTCACTTCTCTTGCGACCCTTTAGATTATTTCCGCTCAGCAGATCCCTCGTCCCCGGGATAGCTCCGGTCAGGAGATCATTGAAGATTCCATTATCGATCCCTTCGTTGAAGTCACTTTACATATCCCGGACTGGACGACCTCCCCCTTCCTCCCCGTTTCCCAAACCTACAAATACAAACCAGAAACGGACGCTGCGAACCTAACATCCTCAACCTCCACAGCCCGACGCGTTTCGTTGCGAACCCATGTTATCAAGAATAATGGATTCAATCCAGGTATGGCAAGAGTCTCTTGTCAATCCCATTTGACCTGTGTTGGTGGACCAGAGGGCGGGATGCAGAACTTGATCTTTGTCGAGTTCGCCGTTAGGCAGGAGAAAGGTGGTGACGATGACGATCCAATCGCCGTTTATTGTGCCCCGTTGGGGACTGTGGAGCTTGGTGCGTTCTTTCTCCTGTGCGTTTCTACAGCTGACGGATTGCTGGTTGGTAAAATATAGGTTACCGACATCTCCCGTTGTACGACATGCAGCTCACGCAGCATATGTTCTCCACGTTATTCATCCAGACTGCGATACGCGATGCAAATTGACATTTTGATACCACCATTGTTCGGTATTTCTGTCTGGATTGAAATTTGAATACTTCATGTCATTTCATTTTAGCTATTGTGGGCTATTAAATTTTACGGAACATTATTTTACTCAACTTGGGTCCTGGGCTTACATCCTTTGCCTCGATAATTTTTCATTATCCCAAGCGTCACCGCAGTGGTGCGCCTTCAACACTTTAGCTCTTTCCCTCCTTTGTTCCAAATTCTACAAAGCTCTGCGTATAGGCCCCCAAGGACCATAAGGAGAACCAACCCGACCCGTACGTACTATCGTGTCAAATAGGTTTCAAAATTCAAATGGAGTTTCAAACTGGACTCTCATGCAAGCACTTCGTCACCGTTGCACTTAATCTTCAGCATACTCATAGAAAAATGACCTTTGTACATGTTAAAAAATTCTTTTGGCAAGATCTTGTTTCTGCAGCTCGGAATAAATTTCAGAATAAATGCAACTCAGTCAATTTTAGGGTATTTCCGATCGCACTTCGTACCACCTGCACACAAAATTTTGAAAAATTCACTGTGGACAGACATGTTACTTCAGAACACTCATGCCAAATCCGAGGAGAATTGAATTGCTCATGAAGGCAACAGACAGAGGAATGTCAAAGACGTGACTTTCGTCTGTCACACCCTTAGGATCACCCACTAACAAGGCTAGTGTCCCATCGATGATGCATTTGCCATCAATGACTAAAACTGTGCGGCGGTGCAGTGACCGACTGTGACCCGGTTTAAAACTCACTGTTAGATTCAAGTATTTTTGCTCCAGTAAATGCAGCTTCAGCGTTCGTTCTCCTTGTGAAAAATTTTCCGGCCTGATAAAAGTAGGTCTAATAAGAGATCAAAAATTGAACGGGGTGGGCTGAGTATGTGAATTTCTAGAGGGCAGTCAAAAAAACCGTTTGAAACTCTCCTGACGTGAGTATCAATAGCGTGTGAAGTGATCTGTGAAAACTCCACCCCTGTCAGACTAAGTACCCTACGATAGAAAAGTTGAAACACGGTGAAGACTGAAATCGCGGATCCAGGAATTTTTTTAGGGTCCTCCACAAGCAGTCTGATGGAATGTTGAGATTGAGAAATGTTAACTCATTGCACCAGAAGTACCGAAGGGATCCTATACGCCTCACGTTTGGCGACGGTCTCATGTAATGTTCATAACCTAGGGGTGTTCCACTCACAGGCTAAGAAACCTGGCACACCTCAGTGTGGGTGGACACCTGCAATGTGATAAGTCAGTATTGAAACGCGCGATGCGAAAAGCCTGTCATTAAACGGACTGATAGGGTCTCTGCTAGCTGATACCTGGTGATAAGTAACTGTTTCCAGGAGGAAAATTTACATCGACATATGCTGTATTACTCCACGCTTCTGTTCCCTGCAATTATGATCCCCGCACCCCCGAACGTAATAAGGAGCCATTTACCGATATCTGGGAAGATTATGTCACCTTATAAGCTTGTCCCCTAAGAGGCTTCCGAGATCAAGATGAAGGAAAGGATCCTTTTACGGTCGTTCACTGACTTTAAACTGCATAGCCTATGAGACATGGTCCCCCACGGGACGCTGAGCATGTGTATTGGTGTGAGCTTGTCATGTGTAGTCGTGTTGATTTGTTAAAAAACGGTGATGCGCTCCCAACTTGTGGCGTTGTGGTACTTCGAGAATGCGGTTGGTTCCGTTTCGGGGTAGCGACCTTACTTTTCCATGGCTTGCAATTAAGGTTCCCTCACTTAGTACTTAGTCAGGTACATATAGTTCATTTCCTCGAGGGCAGGGTTTTCTTTCTGGTACGCTCTTTCATCGGCCTGAAGACGTGACGTCCTTCACAACGATAGGGCTGATCTACACTTTTGTAGATGTGAAACTCCACGCACGCGAACTGTAGGCGGATCGCCCTAACGCCCCAAGGAAGGTTATTACATGCACCCATCCCACCAAGTGCACTTCTCAAATTGAAGCCTGTTCCACCTTCAACGTGCCAAAGAGATTGACAAAGCCTTGTATCCTTATATCACTGCTCTTCACTATGTTCGACTCCTTTTCAAGCCTAATTTCTTGGTACTATGTCACTCCTGCTTAGGTTTCATGTTTTGTTGCGCCGGCCAACGACCAGGACGGCAGCCTCGAGGAATTAATAAAAGAAACGGCAGATTGCACGCCTTCACCTCCTCTCAGAACTCGTGCATGATGAGTATCTGTATAGCCCATCTTGCTACAGTCGACCTGGTTGCCTGTTTAAGACAGCAATTAGGAAATTCTAAGAGAAGTGTTGATTTTCTCTTACGGTCGCAGAATCTTAATCTGGAAAAAAGCCAAAGGTAGCTACAGAAGTATCACCTGTCGCATTTGACAGGATGTACACTTTTGCCACAATGTGCTTGTGCGACCATGATCTTTGCAAATACGACTCTGTTTGACAGCCTCGTGCCAGAAGCGGCTATGCTTCGTATCGCTGGGGTGCTTATATACGACTGGGGTTCTATCGTACATTCTTCCGAGCCTCTCTTATTACCTTGCCTTCCCCAATTTCACGAGCCTTGTTCACCAGAATTCGCGCCTTCACGCTTGTGAAAGGGATACAGTATAGGAACCATCGTCCTTCCATGAACATATTTCTGTCCAACCACCGTGCCGGTTATGGGTGTCCCGAGCGTACGCCGTGGAGCGCGTCCAAAGGGTCCGGAGATCCTGCGAACTCACGGGTCGAGGCTATTCCGGTAAGGTGATTTCCCTTTGACGATCGTCAGACCTTGACTTGCGCTCGACAGAATAACCCGGGTGAGGGTCTTTTCCATTACAATTACGACACCCCCGAAAAACATCATTCAGATGTTGTTGGGGGTTTCAATCCTATGTCCCTCAGCAGCTGTTTTCCTACCTCACGAGATCTTCCGGAAACATGGATGGCTGGAAATTTCAACGACGCGAACAAACGCCAGAAACTGGAGGAAATCTGCCCGCAGCCATATGAGGAGGGCCATGATGTGGTAAGGACACCCTGTGTGGATCTTAGTCTAATGGCGGACCAATTCAGAACTATTTTCGTGCTTGCCAGAGTCCGAACATGCAGTGGATGACGGATAACCAGCGTCATTATGACCCGATCTCGTCATCGTCGATGCCCTCAGGAACTCTCATTCCGGCCCGTGTTCCCGAGGAGCCGTACCAAACAACCTTTACATCGTTTCTCCATCCTCCCGCCTCCGATGCCGACTTAATGATGGTTGTTCCCTCACTTCCGTCACCGCCTCTAGCAATATCGTACACAACGCTTCTGCCTGACCAACATTCAAAATACTCTGAGCTATCCGCCAATCTCGCGTATATGGCAGCGCTGTCTGGACCACCCGAATCTAGCTTACCCAAGGAGAAGAGATTCATGGGAATTGAACGACGGAAGAAGGAGAAGGCCACGGCTAAAGCAAAGGAAAAGCATTACAAGCGGGTGTTTGAGCTTCCTGAAGCCTCTGCAGGCGCGTTATTGTCCACCCTTGATTGGTCTGGGATGAAACCCGCAACGGAAAGAAACGACCCTAAGCAAAGTCCTCGACGAAGATATCGGAACCCTTCAGATTCCTAAGTCTGTTCCTCTTGCTGGAGCCAAACACGGGAAAACGACAAAGTCACTACCGCCAAAACATATTCCTCCCCCACGTTCTGTTTGTAGAGGAGGTGGCCCTAGTAACTCTGGTGCATCCTCAAGTGGGAAGAAACTTGGCTTGGCCTGTCTGTTTTGCCGTGAGCGAAAGATTGCTTGCGGTCGCCCCTCTGGGTCGAACCCGGACCAGACGTGCAAGTGAGTGGATAACTTCCACTGTCTTGGTCCTTCTAGTTGACATCAGGCATCAGCCAATGTGCGCGTCGTCTTTTCAAGTGCGAATACCCGACCGAGTCTCGCCGGGGACAACACAAAAGGTCAAAAGCAAATTTGGTGCCACCTAAGCCATAAGTGTTTTGAGAAGGGCGTAGTCATATCTCTGTAGTGTCTTGTTCTTTGGGCTAATGGTCTATCGAGTCGAATTGTTCAGGCGTCGACCGTGTCATTGTTCATATTTTCTAATTTCCCAATTCGGGAATTTCCGCCACTTAATGCCTCTATTTGTTTGTATTTTATCCACAGGCCCCGACGACTCTGATCGCAACTAATTCCGAGTGGATTCCGGTCTGCCGAGTTGGTCCCTCAGGCTCTTCGGATAACTTCGAAGAGGTTTCATAGAATGTACCTTGGGGGATCTGCTTAGATATCCTTTCGGCTACTGAATACTGAACTACGCTGGTTGTCATATTCCTGGGATGCTTTATTCTATGCATGCCAGATTGTGAACGTGGGTGATTGAGTCATGTTGTGGCTGGACAGAAGCAGTGCAGGTAGACACCCTTCACAAGCCTGTCACCCACATAACACAATGATGTCGCCGTTATTAAGAGTATGACTTAGTATGACGCTAAAGGTACATTGCGTCGGTTCCCGCGCAACACATAATATGACTCGGAGCCGGATCTTGACCTATATAAACTGATGCTATTGGAACCTATCCAACCGCACAAACGATACCAAGAGACTCCAGGTTTCTCCAAGGACTCCACCCGTAACTTATCACTTTACCTCTCCAACACACCAGCTACACTTTACACCGTATACCCTAATTACTTTATTTCACAATGACTCGCCCAGAGAAGATTTCAAAGCGCAAAGCGTTTAACAAGGTATGTTCTATACCTTCATCCAATGTCTCTTGCAGTGTTTTAATATGACTTGCCCCTATAGGCCCTCCGAGCACGCGCTGCCGAGGAGAAAACATCTTTCGCGTCCGTTCTTACGACGGACTCAGTCCGTTCAGGGAACGCGGCCCTACCGCGCCATGCTGAACCTACCAACTCACCCCACTCGCCCTAGGCGACGTAATATGATGGGTGACCGACTTGATAATACCCCAAACCAGAACGCTTATGACAACGAGTACGAGCCCTGCGACGAGGACGCAATGTATCAGAAGAGAGGCAGTGTAGTGATTGACTTGATGGCGATCGCAAAGCCTGCCAAGGTGAAAGGTACGGCGTCCCGCATGGGTCATACCCCCTGAAGTAAATCGCTGTCCGTCTGACGCTCTTCTATGAAAGGTATCGCTAAGGAGTTCGAAATTGTGAAGGTCAAGAACGTTATCGTTCTGGAAGACCAAGACGCGGAGAGCGACTTTGGCGACGAATGGGAGGCAATTGATTTTGATGAAGGAATTCCAGCGAAGCGGACATATTCTGCGGCCCTGAGCGGCAGGTAGCTCAAGGTTGGAAGAACGGGCGTGGCCGTAGTTTATCATGTCTGGATCGTCGCTGGAGGGATTACAAGATTCACTTCGTCCCTTGCATTGTTTCGCACCTCTAAGATAGTGCAATTACCCAGATCATATATAATGACAAGAAGATTACGTTCAACTTACGTTGTAGCATGTTGGTCAAGTCAATTATGCGAGCAGCGCCCAAGATTTCAAATCCTGATACAGTCGATTCTGTCGTAACCCATTGAAGAGATGAGGCGGCGGTTCAACGAAAATAGGGTGTGACTGCGTCCGTCAGTCACGAGGCTTCGAACCGAGATCCAGGAGAGACGGAAACAAGAGTGGCAGGCAGAGAAACGAGGGGCGAGAGTGACGACGTCAGAGACGACGAAGGTTCAGAACAAGAGAGAGACAAGAGACAAGAAACCACAGGAAAACGAGAGGCGACGAGAGACAGAACTGAGACGGCTTAGCGAGAGACTTAGAGAATGAGTGAAAAGAGGGTATCCAATTACTCGGTGTCGAGCCTCTACTGGCTCGACTGTATTTATACTATAGACAACTTGTCTGGTGTTCAATTTCTACGGTTATCTACAAATGCTGAATCTGTATGGCAAGGGTACTAAGTCAGAAAAATGGAGGCTAGACTAGCTTGTGGTAAGATATTGGAGTTTCTGAAACACAGTGAATGAATGCACAACGGCGGCGGCGAAGAAATTAAATTGAAAAAAAATGTTAGTAACGAGAGACGTGTATGGTGAAATTTTATTGAAATGGGCATTGGTCTGAAACACAACGTATGGCACGTGAAGCGGATGGTCTATAGAATGGGCAAGGAACGAGCGGATCGACAACGGATCGTTGAATGGTCGGGGTGACGGAATCTTCGGAGGGCGGACTAATTAGTGTGAGATGCTCGTTGGGTGCCGGTATGATTTTACGTGCAGTCTCCACACCATAGCACTTTGTTTCCTCCCCGGACTCTGGGGTATGGCAAAGTATGGGTTATGAGAAGGTTGAAAGCCCTTGAAAACAGATTTCGTTCCCTGAAAATTGTATGGCTTATGACAGAGTATGGGTTATTACAACTATGGGTTATAACAGAGTTGACTGTAGTGTCGACCAGTACCAGACCTCTGAAGCCTGTCTGGCAGTTAGTCCGTTTGGGAAGACCGTACATTCACATGACCGTGGCCAGTTTCCTTGATTTGTCTCCACTTTCCACTAAGTGCGCTGACCACCCGTTGTCTCGTCGTCTGTATTTCGTCAAGGAATACTCAATGTGGCCAGCCCCAAATTCCGAGCCCTGGGAGAATTTATTTGCCAACTCGGTGCCTCCCTGGTATGCCAAGACCACAACGGAGAGATTGTGGTACAGAAACATCGTTTGAAGCTTGAGGCTTGGAAGTTTCGCTCCTCTCTACGTTGTTGTCCATGTCTCGTTCCTGACCTGATCGGTTTTGTCGGCAACTGAAGACGGCCGTTTTTCAAGCTAAGGTAGTGTTGCACGAAATAGCTCCCCCCTATTTTGCGGCAGCTAATTTGCACGGTGAATCACCTGCTAACCAGCTGACCCCCCGAAACCCCAGTGTGAATTTGAGCAAATTATCTCAATAGATATCACTGTATCTTCAAGGAATATTTTAATCTAAAGTGTGTAAAACGGCACACAAGGCATGATCAATGAACAATGCCTGTAGTACTACAGAATGCACGCCACCCAGGCTTCCTGCTGTTCCACCCACCCTCTATACCACTGTCCACCGACAACTCTCATAAGTTTGAGCTGGGCGGCTGTTGAGCCACACGGTATCCCAACATATTATCTGGTGAGGCATTGCTCGTTGAAGAATGTATAGAGTGGGAGGAAGGTCAGAGATATACCCCAATTCCTCAGGGTGCCAATGCAGGAGCTTTTACTGTCCGTGGTGATGGATGGATGATATGATAGCCATAGGATATGGCAGGACTGAGAGCCTAGTGTAAATGGTATAAACAGGGTCCCGAATTTCGCTGCGAATTAGGTGCGATTTTGCCACCTCGCACGGTGAACCACAGCTATTTTGGCCAGAGGGGAACGTGCAAATTAGTTGTGATTCACCCCTGTGAAGTGGCCCCCGGGAAGGTAGGTGTGATTCTCACCTGCAAAATAGGTCCCAGACCTATTTCCCCTAATGCTAAGCTAAGAATCCTTCCTTAGCTGATTATCATATGGTTTCCGGCAACACCCAACGCTATGTTCTGATTAGGCCCGGGGAAATAACTCGAAAGTCATCTCCAAAGACCACAACTTACCTTGATTTACAGGGACTGGGTACTGCTGAACGTTCACTCATTGTCCTCAATGCATTACAGATGGACTTAAAGGAGAGTATTGTTGTGTTGTACCTGGGCGTCACTGGCCATTGCACCATCCCAATGGCTCTAGGGCGGCATTGATGATCTGTGTCCCCAAGCCGTAACACCTCTAAGCTCATCTGAGCTAGCTTGGGAGTTCTTAACCTCATCGGAGGGCTTTGGACGGATACCTGATTTGATTTTGTGATATGGGTCCATCATATAATGGGAGGGGCCTGCACTGGACACAGCACCAATGGCGCCATATCCTACCGACATAACTTTCCCTCTCCGCAGCGAGAAGTACTGGTTTCGTAGTATTATCCTTGCAAGCATCGGCTACGGGATCAACTTCGCTCTTTACCAGGTTTGCGTCAACCTCCTCATTTGCCGAACCACTGGTCCAAAAGATCCAGCTCAGTCAGCCCCGATAAGGACTCACAGGCAGTGGAATATTTTGTCCCTTGTCTATATAACGTTCATGTTCACCTGTTGCACTATAAGCATCGTGGTGGAGTGCGTTATTGGAGAGACAGCCTATATCGGTCCCCCCAGCCTGAGCCCCCAAGGTTCCGCAAAGTACCTTTTTGATCAAACATTCCTACACGCTACGGTACTCAGGGCGGCATATATCAGCTTTTTCCTCTGCTACTGGGGTGCGAATGGGCTATTGGTGAGAGAAGTTTTTGTATTTCCCAGCAGAAGACCAGATATTGATGATACAATTGAAAGGCATGGCGATGTCTTATCATTTATAAGTACTCCTTGCATGGCAAGGTTGCTTGCGCGTGGACCCCGAAGTGGGTATTATGGATGATTCTTCCCGGCATACTGGTCATTGCATCAGCAGGTGAGTGCCATCCGCCTCCAACATTCCCAAAGCTTCCTGTTGACAAACGTAACCATGATAGCGACTGGTATCATTTGGCTTCTTCAGGCCGTCGCCCCACATTGTCTTCCAAAAGACATTCGGCTACTGAAGTGGCCATTGATCTGGGCCAGTGTCGCTGTTGCTTTGGAGTGGATACTGACTGGGATGATTGTTGTACGCCTTCTGATGCACCGGGCCTACATACGGGAAATTATGGACGAGAAATACTCCGCGAAGTATACCAGAATCGTGGCTATGTTGGTCGAGTCCTTGGCCATCGTGTCGTCCTTTTGCGTATTCTTCCTCGTTGCATACATCGTGGAGTCTCCTACACTGGTTATGATGCCGTACATACTGACCCAAGTACAAGTGAGTTTGTTAAATCCACTACATCACTTTTATCACCGAATTCATAGCATTTTTCTTTAGGTTATCGGCCCGTTGCTGCTCACTGTACCGAGTTATGAGTGGTCGAGCCTGGGCGTCACATGTCACTCCGAGTTTAAGGTCCCTTCCCACAGCCGGTGAGGAGAACAATTCACCCAGACACTGGTAGGCATTGGGGGGTCCTGAACCTCTTGCAAAACGCGAGCCTTCGGCCTTGAGGGGGGTCCTGCCCCCGAACGGGGAGTGGATCCCTGGTGTCGATGTAGGGCTGGACTTTCGCAAAATGGGCTTTACAGCAGACCGCAATTGAAAATGAGTACGGTGAAGAGCCACACGACTCATCTCACGGATCTATATCGCGTTCACTATTGAATCAAATGACGACTGGACGGTATTTATCTCTCACATAAGTTTGTATGAAGGCCCGAATGTAAAGATGAACGTCTACAATGATTATACAAACCACTGACTCTGTCTTGTGCACCTGCGGCAAAAACCAAATTTTAACTATTAAAACAGCACCTGTAGAACTTGAAAGAGGTTGGTGTCCGCCTCTTTTCAGCCGATTTTGGTGGGGAGCTATGTTTGACAGTCCACCTACAGTGATGGCCGCCGGCCAAGGTATGTTGACGTGCACAGGCGCACCGGCAATGAGTACCATTATAAGTATGTCATATCAAAATATCTATTGGCCGCCTGGCGAAATGGCATCGCGTCTGACTACGAATCAGGAGATTGCAGGTTCGACCCCTGCGGTGGTCATTCCATCGAGTATACATCTATTTTTGATTGCCCCGTCTCTTATGACCATTCATTTATCCCTAATCCCGTTTCTCAAGCCAGCATCAGCTCATTTTCCTGACCTTTCGTTTGTCAACATCTTCCCCATTGATACCCTGCCATCTTATTTGCCCAGGTTTAAGGGGACAATTTGAACTACGATCCCCTCAAACCATTTTCAGGTCCGGTGTACCCGCAAAAAGTTGGACTGCCACTACCTGCAAACCGAGGAAAGTTCACTGTTATCAGCTAGGGTTTAATATGCCTACGTTGGGCCTTTCCGCACACTAACACCTCGCACATTCATAGTTGCAGCTCGTCGTCGCACCTATTTTATATCTCTTTGTCGTCAAGCTACTCAAGATCTATCCACGGCAGTAGTTATACATATCATACAAAAAAACTCTAGCAGGCTCAGATATCCATGGGGTCTAATGAAATAAGTTATAAAAGAGGTAAAATTTTCATTGGATCCTTCACAGGTCAGGTGACAAGCCAAAAAGATAAAAAGACGGTTGACCCGCGAAAGAAAAAAAGAAGATAAGTGACTTGCATTGATAGCCGGGGCAAAACGAGCAAAAGATAGGCAATAAGTATTTCCTTCCCATCAGGAAACGTTGATCTTGACAAACAGCGTGGAAAAAAGATACTGCGACAGCGTCGCATCATAGAGAGGCAGGTGCCTGTAACCTTGTTGCATTTCTCCCAATGAGACACAACAAACAGCCAGCGGCTCCGCATCGTCCCTCAACCCTTCCTGCTTCACAACAAATCGCACAAAAATAAGCTCAAGCATACCCGGGAGGGGTATACAGTCGAACGGAATTCTAATGAGTTCATTCCAGATGGGATTAAATCCGTTGTTTTTGACGATTTGTGTGCGGTGTGTGAGTGTTTTGGGTCGCGAAGTCGCGAAGCGGAGGGGTTCTTGTGGCTGGGATTGTGTTGAGGTCGGATTCAGCGGCGGCGATGTGGCAGAAGACGATGAAAGGGGAAGGGCAGGAGAGACGCAGTGCGTCCACTCTGGGATGTGCAATGAAACTTCGACGTACGGGTCAACGCTCGACCCTTTATCTTTGCTCTCCTTGACATCCTTTCCTTCCTCATACCCATCCTTGTCTCTGTCTGAGCCAAGGACCTCGTGCCCGCTCCCATCTTTAATTTTCACTCTAGGCAGCTGTTGCGCTGAGATAACCGTGACATTCAAAACGCGGCTCTGCTTCCTCCACTTTTCAGGACTGTACTCCGGGTTCGAAGGGTGACGTAGAGGAGGTGGTTTTAGGACATACCCACACCGTGCGTTGCGCTGGAACATGGCGTGGTTGATGATATACCCAAGGTCTATCAAGCCGACGTTAGCCAGTCGAGCCACACATAAGCGAAGAACCAGGGACATACCAAAAGTCTGCCAATTGATGGCAACTAATTGCGCACCAGCACTCCAATACCTATGCGGTTCGAAATTGGTGCTCCGCATCCTCGTCCCTCGGGGGTAAACCCTAACCAGGTGTCCCTCGGTATGCCTAACTAGATCCAGCATACACATCCGTAACATCTTATTCGCACTATTCTCCGAAAGCGAGAACATATGCTCGGGCGCATACAACTCCTCACCATCCGCCACCACACCTTCTATCTCGACATCCTTCGCTTTGGGAGATTTCGCGGATTTGAAAGATTTGACACTAGACTTCGTATCCGATACGCTGCCATTTTCAGTCCGATTGCAAATACAAGTGTCCAGGAATGCCGGAATCCACGACACTTGACGCCAACTGTATAAACCAACAGTGCGAGCAGCGCCATCGACATTTTCGGCTTCGGTGGTGCCAGTATTGGTGGGTTCTTCCTCTGAGAGGATCTACGACGGACGAGTGCGAGTGCGCTCGAGCCCGGTCCACTTCCGGTGCCAGGTGGACTGCCAACTGTTGGCGATAAGAGCAGTGATTGGCCTGTGTACGAGCTTGCTCCCGCGCCTGGGATCGGAGTCGTGCCCGCGCTAGCGGCGTGTCCATTACCACAACCCTCGATAGGGAGACTCACAGCTTTACTAGGCTTCGGTGATGATCCGGACGAAATCGAGGGATATGACGCTGGAAGTGAAGTTTGAGTGTAAGATGAGGGTGGTACGGAAGTTGACGACTTCGTCTTAGGAATTGGTATCGGCATTGGGACAGTTGTAGACGTCGTTGCTGAGAGTGGGAGTGGTGGTGACAGGGGTGCAGGAGAAGACACGAGGCTAGCTTGTGACGATGTAAATGGTTGTTGCGGACTTGTAGAGGTTGCTAGGGTGGATGGACCAGGTGAACGACCAACGCTACGTACACGTTGGAGCATGTTGCTTGCTTTGATCAGGCCCTCTATTTCATTTTCAATACTCCTGTCATACAAACAGAAATCGAGAACATACCGCGGACGATATCACCTCCGTCGCCGCTCTTCTTCCCCATCCCCTTCCCCTCACTTTCCTGTCTATAAAAACCCCTCCTCGACAAACCCCTATTAAGGCCGACTTCACTTTCGCTCGCTGAACTCGACGGATCCAATTCTGACTCGCTGGACGTAATCACTCCCGAAACAGGATCCGACTTGCCCAACATTAGGTTCTTCGTCTTGAGCAAGATCCGCCCTCTCAGTTCCTCCGGACTGGGCAACTGCGTAATCTTGCGTTTTCCTTTCCAGTTTCCTTCTTCTTGATCCCCTTGTACACCACTACCCTCAACATCGAAGGTCAGCCCCGTCGATCGGGTACCGAACTAATGCACTCCCGAATTCTTCTATCATAATCCTCGCGATCATTTCTTGCCCTTGGACACTACAATGATTCTCGGCTGATATGATGATAGGATACGGGGAAGCGATAAACCCATATTTCATGATGGCTTGACAGATTTGTCGGAGGGGGACTTTGGTGGTCAAGGTATGGCCGTGGAAGACCATTGGCTCACTCATCGTACCCATACTTGTCGTCCCGGAACTTGGCCCTGCGGAGGTCGTGGTGGCAGCAGGTCGCGGGTGTGGTCACCGCTGATGTGGTGGACAAAGTTGCAGGATCCTCCCCAGAAGGCAAGGATGAAACAACGACAGGTATAGGCATAGAGTCACTCGATCCAGAACCATCGTAAATGTCAATTTCCACGCTGCGACAACCACCGAGTAAGGCACGGATATAACCTTCGACTGTGGAAGAGCCAACGAGTTGGTGTCCAACAAGGTAGGTATTATGAGAAGAGGATATATAATAAGAGGAGAGTGGGTATGTCATGTCGTGCTTGGTAGAAGGAAGAGAAGACGTAATAGTTGCAGTTGTAGAAGGAGTGGTCGCAGGCGAGAGAGGAAAGGAACCATCAGTAGATTTGGGTGGTACGGAAGAGTGAGAGGGGGGAGCGAAAGGTGCGTTATCAGGTGAGAGAAGGAAGGTAGTAAGAGTTTCGGGAGTAAACGTCCGTTTCTGAGACAAAGGGCCGGTGGGGAAGAAATAAGAGTGTACCTCCTTGGCCGGATGCGGAGTTGGAGGGGGTGAAGTCGATGACGATGGGATGGGCACCGAGTATTTCTCAAATAGCACTTGAAGTGTGGGTAGTTCGAGTGTACTCTTCTGGTCGTGACGCATGAACCTCGCGAAGACATCGAAATCAAAGTACTCTGAATTTCCTTTAAGATTGTTGAAGAGTTTGGTGATCTCTCTGCGAGTCTTGAGTAGCTTGACAAAATGCCGAAAGTCCTCAAAGTCGAGGAAGTTTCTACCCTGGACATCCGCTTGCTGTTGATTGTCAGTAGGTGCACACTCACAAAAAACTAACCACGTACTCTGAACCAATTAAAGAGGTCTTCTCTCGGGCTATTGATGTTAAGTCTCCGGCACATCTTCTCGACCTCATCGAATGTCAGCTTCTGGTCTCTTGCGACGTCAGCACCCTTCCAGTACTGTTTCTCCCATACCCGCTGTCTCTCCTCGATGTTCCCCAGTCCGATCATGAGCTGGAGCCTGTGCGCATGCAGTCGCCGTAATGTGGTGTCCCACATACGAAATATGTCCTCCGAGGGGGCGAATGAGGTGCAAGATTTTGTAGTGCCCGTCGAGAATATAGATGATTGTCAGCCAGAGTGTTTCGTATTCTTGAGCCAGTTGAAAGTGATGTCGATGTAGCCTTGTCGAGGGCCCTGAGCGAATCTCTTTAATGTTTTCTATCGGAACTACGGAAGTGTCATCAGTAGGTGAGATGAAATTGTTGACAGCTACGCACTAATCCTTGGCTGCTTCGAATGCCAGATGATGTGTCCAATGTCTGGATCCAACCTCAGAAACATTTTCTTCTGATTTTTGCCTGACACCTTTGTCATCCATGTGCCCTCCTGCAACGCCTGTGGCACCCCGACCTCTTGCTGCGCCGCTGCCATCGTTGCTGCCGCCTGTTGTGTCATTTCCTCCCCGGCCCCCGTTGGCTTTCCTAGCATCGGAATCGGCACCGGTATACCCGGCGTCTCAGCAAACCTTGACACTGGCGGTAGCGATTGGCGTTTGGATGACGTTGACCACGGGCCGACACCAATCCCTGAGTCCGCCGAGAGTCTTGACGCCGCGTTGTATCCACTCGCCAGCGACCGTGAGTGTGAGCGATGATGGTCGTGGCCGTTTGTGTGGTGTGCCGTTGACGTTGCCGTTGCTGCTGCCGTTGGTCTTGTGATTGTCGTTGCCATTGGTTGCATTCGCGCCAGTGCCAAGACCGATCGTGGGGCTAATTGCCGCATTCGACTTGGTGGGTTTTGAAGTCTCGTGTGCGTGGTGGCGGACGTGCTTGTACTCGTTCCTATCGTTGAGCGCTGCTACCGGAACTCCTTTCGCAGTGAGTAGTCCATCCGCTCTGCGCAGCTTAGGTTCATGATGGTTCATGAGAAGGAAAGGAATCCTTAGCGCTCAGGGGGAATCAAAACAGTAATGTGTGTATGCTTTGCCATCAACAGACAATTCCCGTTTTATGTACTCGAGGTATACTTGATTCACAAATAGATTTCGCCTGCCATTCCACGCGTCCCTTCCTTTGCCTTACACGTCATCCAACTTCGCTTCCCTCTCTGACCGCAAATGTCTCGACACCTACACCGCTCGAAGTCAGAACCATTGTGCTCTACAGGGCTATTATCACCTTGACAACACTTCTTTGTGCCACGGCACTGCCTCCTTTGCTCTCCTTGGGATTTGCAGACCGATTCGCGGTACCTGCTTTCTGAAAAAAACCCTCCCTCGTTATAACCGTCCAGCTCCTTTCATAAAATATCACACTCAGGCACGCTCTCTGTGCTCTCCAGCACTCATTCGCCCCCAGCTGGGTTTTCCCCCACCCTCCTGTGCGCACTATACCATCCATCCTACCATATGCTATCTTCATCAGTTTCCTCGTCACGCCCCCGCTTTATCATTGGTTTATCAAACTATTTTTGTTGCATCATGGGTGTGCCTGATGCGCTGATTCCTGAACGCAGAATGGAAAGCGGCTTAATATATTTCCAGTCATATGAGGTCCCGTGAGGTCCCGTATCATCATTTCGAGTCCTAAACTACGTATTGTAGAAATTACAAACAACAGGCGTTTGACCATATGACTGGTGCACTCACTGCCGCCGTGGATTTGCTTAATTGTTTCGCAACCAATGAAGCTGTGAATGAAGAAGCATTCAATGTTATTTGTTACGAGTAGCTCAGAACCACGCTGAGGACTGTGTTTGAACGAAGATCTCAAATATTCCGAAACTTATCCGTCATGCCTGCATCCTCGCTTTGTCACCATCTGGCGAACATCAACTTCGTGGGCCTACTGAATACACGCAATCAATCATTTAGAGGCTCTCCATTTCCGTTGCATGCTACAATCTCTGACATTTCATTTTGTTATTTTGTTGCCTCTTCCCTGTAAACCTTCAACCCATGACTCGTTCCTTCCATCACAACCTTCACTTGACACCAGGGCCACGCGAGAGACCCGTCCTCGAATCAAATTCCTACAAATACTGCTTTCTGCGTGCACCACGGGTACGATGCCAAAACTCTTATTCAAATGAGGTCCTATCTCAATCGCCTGTGGCTCACGATTGGATACCCAGCAGAAGCCTTTACCACATACCTCCACGGTTCGGTGGTTGTTTATGTCACGAGCGCCGCCCACTTCTACCCCCTTCGTTGGTTCTCGCCGTATTTATTTTCGTCTCAGAACCGCCCATAATAAAAATAGGCCCTTCCCATATCCCCCTGTTCTCTGTTTCCAGGAGTGTGTGAGCACTGCGCGAGTGTCAGGGTGAGGATGACGCGTGAGTGCGGACAGGACGGACAGATTGTTAGTTTCAAGTTTTGTGCAGGTTGCGCCCCCTTCCTATATGTCTCAAGATGAACCACAGTGACCAATGTTTGGCTTGACATGTGCAGTTTCGTTCCAACGTGCAGACTGACGCCAGGGCCCCAGAACCTATCAACAGACTAGAAGTCATTGACATTTGGATATCGCGCGCACTCTGACGTTCTTGACAACAACGGTTAGCACCAGTGGCAAAAAGTCCTCTCTGCGCGGTGTTCAAACATGAAGTTATTCAAGGTTTGATGATCCCAACTGGGGACCGTATGCTTAACCTCCATGATTCCAACTCCATGGAAGTTGTTGCACACGAGCAGTGATGGCCGCCGAACTCGAAATACTCGGAAGATTCGTCTCTCGATGTCTCGTTTCTCCCGAATAACCAGGATCATTTGAATGTGTTGGTGTCATCCATCACATTTCATGTTCCCACCGAAGTCGAAGTCTCAGTGTGTCGGACAAGCGCTTCTCAGAACTCAAACTCAGTAGGCTGATGGCTCTTTTTTTTTTGTCGAGTGCACAGCAAGTCAATCGTTGAGGATCCTCAGCTTGGATGACGGAAGTACAACTGATCAGAGGTTTGGGTCCGCCCGCGGCCGTAGCGGCGCTCCACGGACAGTGTGAAGAGGTGACAGCACATTGACGCAACGGAAGGGCCAAAAAATACTGGCAGTTGAAATAACATCGGAGCCTGGGATTCGGGTCAATTTCGTTACAGTACAGTCGCGGACAAGCAAAATCAACAAATTCAATATCTCACGATTCGGCTCGGATAAAACTGCACGAAATCTTGGCTATGGACTTGGATTCATGGGATACGTCAAAATACACAACTTTCGGATTTTTTTCCATGAGTTTTGGGTCACTGCCAAAATTTTTCGCAAATTTTTCGCGACATATATATATGGTTGAAACCCAAGGATACCATCGGCTGCTCGGTGTTCGGATGGGCCCCCCCTTCGGGTGGTCACATCAGTTACAACCTCCGGCCAGATTTTTCGAAGTCAGAGGGGACAATGGGTGTTGCCACCAGCTGATGACGTGATCCCATCATTTTTATTCAAGCTATTTAGCATTTTGTGGAGAAACGGCTCGATAGGATATTATGGTTTTGAATTCCTCTGACAGCCTTCAATGAGGGGGATCATTTCCAGGGGTATTTTTTTTTAAAAACTATAACTTTGGGAAAATTAGTTGGCTTTGCCTGTCCGCGACTGTACGAAAGGAAAAATTATGAGCTGACCACCGCAGGGGTCGAACCTGCAATCTCCTGATTCGTAGTCAGACGCGATGCCATTTCGCCAGGCGGCCCATGGTCATTTTTCCTTTCTTCTACCCAGAAGCTTCACAAGCAGTCTCTTTGTTCGGATTGAGTTCTTGTCACGAGTGTCTTCTGCTTCATGGTCTTTCTCAAGTCTCCTCCTAGTCCGCCGCTTCTTCGAAGCCTTTCTTTGCTTCTATACAGGCATGCCGTGATCACTGTCGCCTTTGCGGCTGCGGCCTTACGTTCCATTGGCGCCTCACCACTATTTCACTTCGGATGAAGGGACTGGGCAGTAGATTCTGTCCTCGGAAGAGTCCAAGGCTCTCAGACATTTAGCTCATGCAAGGTACACGAGGCCTCGTTCGACCTATTATTAATTGTCATGGCGCCTCTCCTTGCATAAAATGGTTTATACGTTCCCTCTCACTGCAGCTTCTACTTCGACCACCCATGTCCTCTTTCCAGGATCCCTTAGCCACTGGTAACTCAGGCACATTGTATATCCTGTAACACCGTCGGTAATCTGGAATTCCTTGTACTAATACCCATCGCTGAAGTGTTTTCGGAGTTGCGGGTTCCGGTAAAAGCTCGGCGAGTTTCCCCTTCTGTTTAAAGATATTATCGTTAATTTTTCTTATCAGCTTATTCGCGAATTGGCTCCAGATGAGCATAACCTCCCAATTGGGACACGGTATTCTACCTGAAACATGAGAGTACCCATCAATGGAAAATCAGGTTGACACCCCTGGTGCAGGTTTTTTCGAACGATATCTTACAGGATGTCCAGGATTGGATAGGGTTTGAAGGCAATAAGGTAGGTCTTCGTGGAAATTCTCGTTCAGGGCCAAACGCCTTTCAGTTTCGATTCAATCTTTGGCATTATCTTCCTGCAACCAATAAACATGAATCGTGTCAATATGGCCCCATTGTCAAACAAATCCTTGACAAATTTTGTGGAACTGGCAAAGGCGACCTGTACCGACGTGTTGTGTTGTCCACGACGAAGTGGTCTAGCCAACCTTCCAAGAAGGAGTGCAAACAGTTGCTTCAGCGCAAATCCTGGAGCCCGCTGTTGAAACAGGGTGCTCTCCTGCAACTGTTACGACGGGACCGCAGGAACCGCTAGGTCAATTAACCAAGCTATTTCGGAAGTACGCCTCGCACGATCCTCGCCACCAGTGATAATGAGGATACTGAATCGAGCCTGGGCACCCCATCCTGACTAAGGAAAACGCCCAGATATCCGGAGTATTGAGCTGTAAGACTTTTCCCACAAGACCTTGTTCAACACTTTCACCAAAAATCCCCCCAATGCGCGGTCAATGAGGGTACCGAGTAGGGTAATTTTTTTTTGGTGTAGGTAGATTAGACTCATGGACGTGTCGCCGCCTCATTCCATCTGCATTATAAAAAGTATCTTGGATCATTTCTAGTTTGAATGATTGTAGCTACACTCGAATGATGCTTACCGCTATCAGTAAAGTCGAGTGGTCCTAGAACCTTCGGATTACCACTTTGGTCACTGCGAACCCTTCCCGCTCCCGATTGGTCACCCCCACAGCTCCTGATACCCCCCCATTTGTCACTGCCTTAGCCTCCTCGCGATAACTCGGCACTCAAAAATTGGAATAATAACCAGGAGCAGGTACCTAACACACCAGCGGATGGCAAACACAGAGTTCAGACCGGTTCTTTATTGTCTTTTGATTCCTTGTCACAGTGTTGTGGATCCCAGAAATGGGTAGGTAGTCCTCACTGTGCGGGCGAGTCAATGCAGCGTTTGTCGTATTGATATTGCGGTATAGAGTACGCCACTTTGAAGAATAAATTCTTAAAATCCGGTTCGATACAAATGTCACATTGACTCACCAGCTTAGTGCGGTAAGTATGGAGGCCCGCGCTATTGCAACCATATCAATGACATCCCTCAAATGGCCGTTTTCTACACGGACTTCTTTTGGGGGCTCTAGCGACTTCTGAATTGGACATGCCGTAATCAATGTCGCCCTTACTGGCTGCAGTCTCGTACCCCAAGAGCGCCTCACTACTACGGCTTCCCATCGGATAGAGGGAGGGGCGCTATATTCTGCCTCGAAAGAGTTCAAGGCAGTTGATTCAGGACCATGCGGTGTACATGAGGCTTCATCCGACCTGTCAGTAGTTATTAGTGCGCCTCTCCCTCTCATATAAAACTCTCAGGTGTCTTCTGTCACTGTAGCTTCGACTTTGGTCCCTCATGTCCCACCAGGACTTCCCCAGCCACAGACCACTCCGTGTCGCAATACATCCTGTAAGCCTTTGTCGGTAGCCCGGAATTCCTTGCGCTAACTCACCTCATTTGAAGTATCTTTGGAGTTGCAGGTTCTGGCAAAAGCTCGGCAAGCGCCTTGCTCCTAATGGGGAAATTACCACTAATTCTTGCCCAGTTTATTCGCAAATTAGTGCCAGATGAACAGACAATCCCGGTTGGGAACGGCATCCTACCCGAAACACGCGATGTTCAGGGGTATCCCATAAATATCGACGGAAAAGTGGTCGTTTTGGTCGACACCCCTGGTACGAACTTCTCAGACGATATCTTGCAGGATGTGCAGGATTGGATGGGTTCAAGCGCGATTAGGTGCGTTTCGAAGTGATATCTTTGCTCACATCTGATCCGCGCTCAGTTTTGACTCAATCCTTGGTATCATTTTCCTGCAACCGATCACCATGAACCGCGTCAGCATGCACATCAATCAACAAATTCTGGATAAATTCTGTGGGACTGGTAAGGGCTACCTGTATCGCCGCATCGTGCTATCCACGACGAAGTGGTCTAGCCAGCCTTCCGTGAAGGGGCTGCAAGAGAAACGAGAACAGTCACTTCAACGTAACTTCTGGAGGCCGCTTGTAAAGCGAGGTGCCATTGCGCAACGATACGACGGGACCTGCTGAGACTGCGAAACTCATTGTCCGAGCTATTTTTGAGGTACGCCCGATGTTCCTCAATCTACTAGTGAAACTGGGGATGCTGAACAAAGGTCAAGGCACCTCCCCCTGACCCAGGAAAACGCGCAGGTATCCGCGATATCACATCGTGAGTCTTGGTACGGAGGACCTCGCTCGGCATTTCTCACTGAACATTCTCCCAGCGAACCTGTCCCGAAGGACCTCTCAACCTGTTGCAAAGAAGGCATCGACTTCCCTGGTGATCACTTTCCCTCCGTATCATAATACCAAAAATTTATTCTCCGCGTGCAGTCTTGCAGGTCCCCCTTTAAATCCTACGCAGGCAAGTTTATCGTCGTGTAAGTCGCAAACCTCCAGATCACGATCAGATATTCAGCTCATACGTAATGCTTCAAAGCTTACTGGGCCCTTCTGGTTCAGGGCGAACCTCTGTGCGCGTTATTTTTTCCTCGCCATTATCCCACGTCCCCCTGATGGAAGGTAGTTTATTCACAAAGCTATGGGTCGTGAGGTCAAGGTAAAGGAGGGGCTCGAGCCAGTTACAAAGAAAATAGCAGTACATGAGGCCCGCCTGCCATCGGGCAAGGAAGTGGTTCTTCTCGATACACCAGGCTATGACCTTGACGGCGCAGGGGACCGAATCCTTAGCCTGCTGCGACAATGGGTCGACAGCAACTCCCCTTGGTAAGCTACACAGCGGTCACGTTTCGTACTTTCATTGATGAAAAATCATCACATTTCCTTTAGGTGCAGCTGTTTTTCTAGTGGAAACATCACGATCAGTTTATTCCTCTTCTTTTATCGCATGGAAGAGCCAACGTTACCCAAACATACTCAAACCTTTGCCAAGACGTTTGAGAGGATGTACGAACAGACAGGAATCCTAAACCGAGTTCACCTCGTGACGACGTTCTGGAATCAAGCCGACGCGCACGGCCATGCAAGGCAGCAGATATTGGAAGAAATCCTATGGAGAGAGTTTCTTAGAGGAGGTTCGAGCATTCGTAGGTTCGATCTCGAGAGCGGGGAGAACGAGACTTCTGCTCGAGGGATTTTGGATGCTATTACGGCGGGAGATGTCGGGAATGTCGTCGACCTCCCTATCCCAGCTAGCGTGTCCCAAGTCTAAGGAAAGTCGTGGTTCTCCTGTCGTTGCTCAAGGTCCAGTCAGCGAGAATGCTCAGTAGAATACTTCTTTTGGTGTAAGTTAACCAAACTCGCAGAATTGTCGCTACCAATGTGATTCCGTTTCATCATAATGACTGAAATAGTACAATCACCGCCCCAGCCCAAGCGATGTCGGACAGCTCCAATCAAACCTGGTAGCGACGCTTAAGATTTGAAAGGGAGGAAAGATGCCCATGGGAATGGAGGGTGACATGTCTTTAGGTCCTGGAGCGTAAAATATTGACCGTGGATATATGGGAACCGTTCGCCCAGAATTCTTCAATGCAGCAGCAACCGATGCTGCGAAGTTGACTTGGTACCGACTAAAGTGTGAATGAGGCAGCCTTTATCGTTACCTGGAATCTGACTCCAAACTATGGTAGTCACAAGATCGAAAATTACAAGTCAATGATAGCCGATATTCGCCACGCCGTGACGTGTCACAGGCCATCTGCTCTTTTCGAAGTCTTGCCCATCAGCTTCTCATCGACATCTCAGCACCAGATTGTTTACCGCCCAATCCCCGTACGATAGCCCCCCCCCACCACGACCCCGAAACCCCGTCTCTTCAGAATTTGTGCCATTTCCCAGGTGTTGACGGGTCATCCCACAGACTGAGCGTCAATCACGAAATCGAGCTGATGGCACCCAGGGCGAATTATATACATCAAGACCTTGTTTCCTGAGCGTGATGCAACCCATTAACAACCTCGATGTATGGTCCGAGATTCTGCGATACTTCGAAATCTCGTTCGCCCATGATAGCAAGGAAGTTATCCAACTCAAAAGGCGTACCATCCTTTCTGTTTCCTTGACCTCAACCACCCTCTCTGACATCGCCCTCGATGAGTTATGGAGGTCCATGGAGTCCCTCGAGCCCATCGTACATGTTCTCAATGCGTCCCTAAACAGTCCAGCAGATGTGCTCCGGTATTACGATGCAGACTTGGACTTCTGGGTGAGCGCCAACAGTCATTGGGAGAGTACTCTTGATCATGAAACATTTTGTCAAGGAAATCTCATTTTCTGCTACTGGGGCAAGTCGCTGCTTCCCTCGAGTACTCCAGTACCTCTCCCGAATTCACTCCCTTCACTTTGCCACATTCCCGACCCACAAAGATTATGCCCTCTGGGTTGGTCTCTCAAACCTCGATCAGCTCTATCCTCTTTGTCCCAACATACAGAAAATCTTCTTGGGCCCTGGAATTGGCAATCCTCAGGCAGTCAACGCGCTCGCGAGGCTCATCTCCCCTACATTGCAGAGCATCGTTTTCTCGGATACCGTATCCACTGGTTCCGGTGATGCGGTAATATCCACACTTTTGAATACACTGAGGTGCAACGGTATCCAATTACTTGAAGTTTCGTACCGCGGAGTCACATCCTCTCACATCATTCAACAAATTTGCCAGTTTTCAACCCTTCGCTCTATCACCATCCAGTCCAGCCTACACAGTGGTAGTCTCCTGGGAAAAGATAATGTCCAGTTCTTTCGCGCTCCGGAGAGCCTCACCAAGCTGGATCTCTATCTCAACGTTTTCCAGGCCGATGCACCGGGAAATTGGATAGCACACTTGCGGTCACTTTCCACCCTTCGCTTATCCGGCTCGTGGAATAGCATTTATTGGTGTATCAATGACAACGTCTGCACATCCCTCCAGTCCCTTTCGCTACATCCAGTGCCCGGTACGACCATCTGCCACGGGGTGATGCACGACGTCTTTTCTTGCATGTCGCTTGCATTTCCTAATCTTCAATCGCTCTGCATTGGCACCGGTTGGGGGAAACGGTACGGGCCTGTGACACTTTCGGATATCATGATGTTGCGTGAAAGACCGATGGAAATTCTGGAGTTACACCATGTCCCCGTCAATCTTTCCACGGCCGATGTCATTGATATATTCACAGCTTGGCCGTCTCTCAAGCGCCTATCCATTATACCATCGTGGGGATTTGGCGTTGCGTGCGATGCAAATATCTTCCTTTCCTTTTTATCCAACCACGCACACAAATTATATGATCTAGTTCTTCCTTTCGATTTCGCGTCTTTGTCTGTGACGCCTTTTCTGCCGCCGACGAAATGCGTGTGCCCTTTGCAGAAGCTTGACCTATCCTTGGCTCAAAACCTTCCCCAAACCTTACCCGAGAAGCTCACCCTGTGCCGCAACCTCGTTTCACTCCTCCCGAAACTCGTCTATTTGTGCGGTGCTGAGCACAGTGGCAGCCCGGATGTGGTCCAGGATTTACAAGCAATTATTAGGGCCATGCAAGACGTCGTTTCCCTTCGTCCTGGGAAACGTGCATAATGATCACGTGTTATGTACCGTGTTTATGTACAACAAACTTTTTTACTCTATTCTAATCAAACTCCACTATGAATGTAGCATGCTATTGCGAGCCTCCATGTAACGAGTCATCCATGTAACGAGCCATCCACGATATAAACACGATCTGTGACATGAAACGAGGAAGTTACTTCTTCCTTTGAAAAAGTCATCGGGTACTTTTACTCCTACTCCACCAAACCCAAATTGGACATCGAACTCAAGAAATTGCGCAGGGTGTGTTAGAGTTTGTAAGGGACTGGGGAACCTGACCAAGGAAAACTCTGATTGAAGTGAACTAAGCGTTGAGGAAACCCTCAACCATAATAAAATACGTAACATTGGGACTCATGACAGTGGATCAGTGAAATAAATCAAAGTCGAGCGGTTCGACTGCACCCCTCCTCTTCCTCGCCCTTGTGGTCGGGCCTACATCCACCATCATAACCCAAAGAATAAGCGTACTGGAACCAAGACTTACCAGGCGTGCCAGGACCACGGTTACGAATGAAATTAAGACCAGGAGAAAACCACGCAACCCCGAGCAGGAAGGTGATAGCTCTCTGAGCCCAAAAGAGGCTCATTAAAACCCAAGTAGTAAACCGCAGTTCTTGGAAACCAAACGAAGGTTTGTCGTTGTTTTGAAGAGAAAAGACAGCTACGCTCCACATGCTCTCAAAGGTGTGACGGAGAGCCCTGCGTACAGGAGAGCGAGAGGGTCGCAACTGCTCATGGGGGGCTGCTATCCCAGTGAGCGATTGAAGCCTCAAAGCTCCACCGGCCTCAAGATCCGAGGGAACGGACTCCGTGAAGTCTCCGAAAGGGTGGATTGGATCTGCCTGGTACTGCGGAGAGGGGGGAGTATGGGAGACAGGGGATATGTTGAGTTCACCCAAGGCGTGAATCTGCCTGACCGCCAATTTTTTCACTTCAGCAAACCGCCATTGAATAGCGAGGCGTAAAACCGCCTTCCAGTCGTCCAGCGTATTGTCGTAAAGGGAGTATCGCCTGACAATATAGTATGAGGTTAAATCGTATAGATGTAGCCACAAGAGCCTTTGTAGCACACCGTGCTGCATACGTACGGGTTGAAGAAAACCCCACACAGCTGCGCGAAGTCGCCAGGAGTCACTTTACCTTCCGGTCGAATGATAATAGTATATAGAGGGGTGCATTCTTTGTCAATTTCCGATCGCGGGGGGTCCCGTCCTGTAGTCTTGGGGCCTGTTCCTGCTCCCGAGAGGCAATTGCGAAAAACTTCGGACTCCCGAGTGAAAAACATAGAGGCGACCCTAAAAATTGTACCCCCCACCTAATATTTGTAAATTGGTCCGGGGATTAAACTGTATCACGAATCAAACGTTAAACTCACAACGACGATCAAATCGCCTTCATTCTGGTAATATTCAGGATGCTTGTCGAAAGCAGTAAGGTCGTCGATACTGATCGTAGGCATTGGGGACGCGTTGAAGTTCATTCTACGGTATCTCCTTCTCTTATGAATCTACAGAAACGTTGTCAAGTGCCAGGTTCTGGTTCCCCTGCACGAGGTCACCTGCATGTTTGCGACTCCGTCTCCGTTTCTCGATCGCTACGCATGGCTGATTGCGGGCGAGCGGATTAAGTGGATATAGGAAAACAGTAAGGTTCTCCAACGTAAGAGATGCCTGTTCTTCTTCGAACTGCCACACACCTGGAAAGGTAGGGAAAAAAAAGCGTTACAAAAGTAGCCTACTCATTTCATCTTCCTCAGTCTTGGACAGAAAAGAGGTGCGCGTTAGCCGGCGTGTCCAAGGTAGCAACATTTCCGTAAAAAACCTTCAGCAGTCGGGAGGGGAGAAGGACATATATATACTCAAGTAAGCTGACACCACGAGCCACCAGCCCGTCAGAAGGTTCGGAGCGGCAGGCAACATGACTCGCTTTAACCGCCTCAGCATGCCCTGGCCAGGCTGGATTTGGACAAAACGCTTCTTATCGTGATAGACAAGCTCCAACACACTACCCATCCAAACGCGAACAATATACATCAACATTCTTGGCAACTAATATCACGTATTTGGAAAGGTTTGGAAGAGTTTCCACCAGCGACTGAGCCTCGTGATAACACGTATAGACTAACTTCCGCACGAAGAGCTATTTACACTTGGGTTGCGTAGTTGTAGATCGGGTAGTGGGGGCACGAGGAGTCGCATGGCATTTGTGGGTGCCTTTTCATCGCTATTCGCATCAAGGTCGGGAGGTGGTAATCTGGGAACCGCGACAGAGTTTGGTTGGTCTCGTAGAGCTAGGGACGGGTAGACATCCGAACACGATCCACGTGCATTTACCAAAGTTGCGCATTGGAGACATAATCTTTGTATGTACTTGACGAAATCCTTACCAGAAGGATTCAAGGACGGCCTTCCACAAGTTTTCTCTCTTCGAAAATCGCGCATTACCGCCTACAATCCGGTTGCGCACCACATGGATATCCACTGGTCGTGGGTTATTCAGGGTTACCCTTTCGAAAAAGGGAAACGGATTGCCTTTAGGATATCTCATCTCAGTTTTTGCGACTGCAGAAACGATATACCCGACACGTTTTCGGGACTGTTTGTTCTTTTCTGGTATCCGCTCCCGCATCACCTGTAACTCCACAACATATCAAGCTTCGGTGCTGTGGCACGGATGTCCTGACACCCCAGCCATGAAAGGGTTGTCTTCCAGTGAGCCGGACAATTACTGAATCAGGATAGTTGGCTGCTATGTTTTGGGTTTTGAAGGACCCCCTTAATTGGTGGGAGGGGCAATTTTGAAATTTGGGGGACGGTAGAACGCGCTTAACATGGCTCGGCCCTCACCCATTTTGCCGACTTCTGTCTGAACCCTCGTACCGACGTCCTCCCGTTCTGGGTCCGAAACTTTTCCAAACGTCCGAACATGCCTGCCTATTATTATCTTGGGTTTTCTCGACATCAGACTATGGTAGAAGTCAAGGGAACCTCATGCGTTTTTTACTTGCCGTTTTTCCGGTGCTTTTGTCCCTCCTCGCTCCAGGTGCATCCCCTGCAGGGGATCCTAAATTTGTTCCCCCTGCGGATGCTCTAGCTTATTTAAAATCGTTCCCTTTCAATGAAACTCTTCGTCAAAATGTCTCAACCAAAGTGGCTCATGTCTTCGACTTTTACACTTTTGAAGATTATTACCTTAAGTCTCCGCCCCTCTTTCAAGAGTCGACTGCCAATATCCGGGCGAGACTAGTCAGGATCAACAATACCATGTATGAGGTATGCTCCAGGCATCCTCCCTGATAACACCTGTTGAATTTTTTTCTCAGCAAACCGATTATGATTTCAACATTAACCTCTATGATTTTATTACTCAACTGAATGACAGACATACTCGTACGGGACTCCATGATTCAGGAAAATTCTTGTGGATATCTTCGTTGCTATTGGCTTAGGCTGGTTCCCGAACTGTTGCCTGATGTTCCAAAATATCCTTCCAGCACCTCTGGTCAATATTGAGGTAGACGGCATCCAAGGCGTTTTCATTGCCCCTGACTCTGTAGAACTTCTTTCTCAACTGGGGCCGGAGCTCACTAGCTTCTTCGCCGCAATCGGCTTCAACTGGCAGCGACTTGCAGGTGCCAAGATAGTCGAAATTGCAGGAAGGAGGCCGTATGACTATGTCGCCTTCATTGCAAGGACAGTGTCTAGAAAATACCTGGACCAAATCTGGACCACGGTGTCAGAGTCAATTCCGTCGTTAGTAGCTACTGGACCTCCGGCAAGACCTTCTCTCAGCGTCTTGGAGACAACGCCGGCCCTACCGGTGTCAGGCAGACCTCGCTCAAGATGAAGTTGATCCCTGTCGGCTCCAGGAGGGTCGAGTCCGTTGATATTCCTTTCGTTTCCAATTACTTGGGTCCTCTCACATTTGCAGACAAGGATAGTTTGTAAGCGCTATTGTCCCTCACTCAATGACCTCAAGCAGCTGATTTCTTCCCGTTTTTAGCTGGGCAACCAATTGCGGTGCCACCGACGCAACCCATGGAATCGACCTCAAACAATTGAAGTTTAAAAATCCCCTGCCTCCTAAACGTCCCATAGCCAAAATCATTGACAAGTCCAACATCAACGCCATCAACCTGCCACCCCCGTTCCTCCCAATGTAACAGCTGCCCCAGGAAGCGGAGGCGTCATTAAATCATTTATCCTGCCTGAAAATAAGACCGGAGTGGTAAGGGACCCAGTGATGTCCCTTTAGTTCGAGACTAACGTCGTCGTCATATTGTCTTTGACTTATTCCTTGACAACCACCGGGATGAAGCATGGTAATTTTATTAAATTCTACTCACCCAGATGTTTGTGGGATCTTTTAGAGGCGACTTTATCGACTTCCAATTGGATTTTCTTCATACCATCGACGCCTTCAAGGCAGCTAACGTTACCCAAGTGTTACTTGATCTTACAAACAACGGTGGTGCGTGCGCGTTTATGTTACTTGTTCTCGTAACTGAAAACGTCGGAAGGCGGTTTCTTGTGCCTTGGTCAGTTCTTGCATCAAGTTTTTGCCGGTTCTAGCTTTGGTTACCCGGACGTTACTCGCTCATTCGTGGTAGATTAAACTGGCAATGATTGGTGACATGACTCTAGCGGATTTGTTACGGGTAACCGAGCCAACCCCTTCGCCCAGAATATCATTGCAGCTAACATGGCATTGGGCCTTGATGTTCAACACACATTCTACACCGCAAATAGCTGTACGCGCCATTCTCTTCAATTTTTGCCCCATCACCTCGGTTTTTTACGAGAGGCGAGGTATGGTCCTAAACTGATGTGTTTACATTTTCCTGCTTGGAATAGGGGCCTTCGTGAACGGAACTCGAATGTCACCATCATTCAATTACTTGAACCCCTCTTTACCATTTGTCGTGAACGGCCGTCAAGATCCTACTTCTCAGCGCTTCCATGTCCATGTCATACTTTGCATATGACTTCTGCCTCCAAACGACTTAACTCTTGAACAGGATATTTGCGAAACGTCGTTCTTCCCTATTCCACCAGACCCTCCCTTTGACCTTAGGTTCGTACGCCTTACACCTCTAAAATGTTCTCAGTTGTATTTATGTATTGTGTTGATGCCCCTGTCGACGTTATCCACCGCAGCAGAGTGGCAATCGGTAAGTGAAATATCCTTACGTGCTCCCCCGATCAAATTCTTACCATCCGCCCGCTACTTTCCTCGAACTGACGACCAAACAAACCACGAATTCTGATCACTTTTTTTCCTCGACATACTACATTATCTCTCTGGCGTGAGCGCTCGCGTAAAATGTTGAAGGAGCAATGGCAATTGCGCATCGACGTGTGCAATGTTTAACACAGTAATGAAAGAGCGACACAATACCGGGATTGTGGTCTTTGTTGGGAAACCTGGAGAGAGGATCGAATTTAAGGGTGAGTGAAAGTTCGTTGTTCAGGTTTGTTGAGCAGTTTCTGATGTTCAGATTTTACCTTCGTGTGCATTCCATGATCTTCAAATGTGACCCTTGTATTATCGTGACTCATGGTCTCGGCGATTCAAACCGGACATGCTTGAAATAAATAGGTATGGCGGGGAATCAGGTGTCGGAATGGGTAGATATCGATACAGAGATTAAAATTGCTGGGGTTAAGGCCGTAAGTTGGAATTGTTTAACAGAGGACGTCGGTCAAATTCACCACCCCCAAGGACCCGCTTGCGCCTCCCGACCTGTAAGTATATTTTGAGAACGTCGATATGGATGATTCGCTGAGGGTTTGGACGGTCTTGTATCAGGAAATTTCCGGTACGTGGAATCTGTGAAAGCCCTCTCCATAACACTTATTAATTGCGTGTAGTCATAACTGGAAGACAGGTGAGTTTGGTGTTTGCCGTGAAAACGACTATGGTTGAGAGAATTTCAGCCTGAAGTTTTTTCGACGAGAACACCCCTATTGGTAGGGTTCTTTGACTTTCTAAGGATAGAATGGAACTCGTTTGAAGGCGCAGCCTACAGGTCGGAACTGCCAACCCGTGAGTAACAAACCAATCCCAAGTCACGGTGATCTTGATGTTTTTCTTTTAGTCCGTTTCAGTTATACTGCCGAGACGTATAACAACCCCCAAGCGCTCTGGACTTTCGCGTAAGTGGATAGAAGTAAATGTTGGATTTCGAGGCTCTAACTTGTTGCAGAGGGCAAAGCGACTGTTAAATTGAGGGTAACACAACATTGATAGGATACCGAAGTTGTACCGGAAAATTGTATGTACGTTAATGATCGCTGAACCACGACCATCCCAGTCTTGCTCCTTCCCAAGTTAGCCCATTTCGTATCAGTCAGACCTGAGAACGATTGACAATGCGTAAAACTGCAAATATGATATGGAAAAGGGACCCCGATGGTTAAGTTGGGGTGTGGGGGACCCAGTACCGCCTCTACGGTACTACCCCAACTTCTTCAATCCCTTAAGCTTCCCACCTTCCAGGATGTTAGGTTTAGACCTGGAACCCCCACTTCCAGGCGTTTCCACCACATCTTTCCTTGAATCTGCCTGCTCTCCCTTGGTCTTTATTCCCCTTCTTTCCCCTGCGCCACTTCCCTCCATACGAACTTTTCTCTGGCGAGCGTCTGCCAAGGCTTTCTGTCGGGCCCTCATTTCCTGCTGCTTCGCAATCTCTCGATCCTTCTGCTCAAAAATCCGTTGAACCCTTTCTTCCGTCTTCTTCCGCATTTTGTCCATATCCGCAGTAAACTGTCGGTTAAGCGCTTCCTGCCGCTGCAACTCCTGCAATTCGATTTCTCTAAACATAGCCATGACCTACCCAGGAGGTTTTTGAGACGATCCAACAATAACGAATAAAAAAAAAAGTTACCCACGTCATCAATATCGTCTGCAAATCGCCAATAATCTTCCACGAGAACCCGGACAGTATTATTCCTTGGCGTCTTAACGATCCTGATCACGTCCGAATAATCCTCCTTTTCTCTGTCCTTCTGCTTCTGACGTTGTTGCAATAGCTGCTGCTGCCGCTCGAACCACTCCAACATGTCCTGCCCAGGCTGGATTTGGACGACGCGCTTCTTATCACGATGAACAAGCTCCAACACGCTTCCCGTCCAAACACGAACGATATGGACCATCATTCCCGGCAACCAATGACACGTATTAGGGAAGATCTGGAAGAGTTCCCTCGAGCGGTTGAGCCTCATGGTAATATAGACCAACTCCCACACAAAGAGCCATTTACATTTAGGTTGCGTAGTTGTAGGTCCCGGGGTGAGGGCGCGAGGAGTCGCAGTGGCATTTGTGGGTGTCTTCTCATCGTCATCTGCGTCAAGGTCGGGAGGTGGTAATCTGAGAACCGCGACAGTTTCGTCGGTCTCATAGAGCCAAGGACGGGCAGATATCCGAACACGATCCACGTGCATATACCTAAGTCGTGCATTGGAGACATAGTCTTTGTACTTGACGAAGTCTTCATCAGAAGGACGGCCTTCCACAGGTTTCCCCTCTTCGAAAATTTCGCGTTCCCGCTTACGGTCCGGGTGCGCGCCACGTGGATCCCAACCAGTCGTGGGCTTTCTGTGCTTCACCCTCTCGAAAGTGAGATAATCCATTGCCTGTGGAATTTTTCGTCTCGGTTTTTGCGACTGTAGCGACGATGTACTCTCGACACGTTTTGGGGATGTCCTTTTTGGGTATCCGCTCCCGCATCACCCGTAACTCCACAACGTACCAAGCTTCTAAACCCAACTTTTGCTCCTTGATGTAATAGGCACTTGTAGGTGAGCCCCAAAAGTCTTCAATGGGATACGTATCGAGCCAATACCACCCATTAGGTTCCTTTTCCTTGGTTTTGATGCCAACAGCGCCCAGAACGGAACGTAGACCCGAGCGCATGAAGGGACTGAGCTATGACGGGAAGAACAATCGCTGTGTGGAAACCGAAGGAAGGGAGGCGAAGGCATATCTCGATTGTAATTGTGACAAGAGATTTGTCTGATTGACGCCTGTGTTCCGTTTCTGGAATCACAACAT
This sequence comes from Calvatia gigantea, assembly GCA_025093985.1. Lineage (NCBI taxonomy): Eukaryota > Fungi > Basidiomycota > Agaricomycetes > Agaricales > Lycoperdaceae > Calvatia > Calvatia gigantea. Next base: position 94,356 of record JACAAK010000012.1, read on the forward strand.
TTTTGTGACACCGCTGCTATTCTCTAGCTCAGGCGCTCCACCTCTTCTTTTACTTGGTCTAGCCACAGTGTGTTTTGTTCTCTCAGCTTCAATTGGTAGTCGCATTGCCACCATTTTTTGAGACGTTGTATCTGGGAGGGCCATTTCACTTCCTGCGTGTCCCGTATTTGCACTCCCACTGGTCGCTATCGTATCCAGGTCAAAATTCCATCGGGTCTAGCTTGCATTCGAGTGGTTACTGTATGCTCACACAATACTGTAAATGTCTTTCTGACCAAACGAAGTGACGATAATTCTGTGAGCCCGATCTTACACCTTCAAGAAGTATTCTACTGGGCGATCTCGCGAATTGGACTCTGAGCCGAGACGGGAGTGAGCCGAGACGGGAGAGAGCGGAGACGGGAGAGAGAGGGAGCGTACCGATCACCCCCTGTGGCGACAGGTTGGACGAACTCTCAGTATTCCGTATGGTCTTGGGGAAAGTGTCTGAGGGCTTGAAACGCCTTCAGGATGGAATCTGACACTCAGCCCTTCCGTCCGGAGCGAAATAGGAGTGAGGCGCTCATGGAACGTAGGACCTCTACCGTGAAGGCGACATTTATCATTGCGAGTCCAATACAAAAGTGGATATGGACCTCTCGGAAGCAGCTATCTAGTAAGTAGACATCCGAGAGATGTTCCCGAATGGTGGAACAATGACAGTTAGGATAATACTTCTATGTAGACGCCTGTGAACCTGCCAGCGTCAACATTTTTCCTTGGAATTCCAAATGTACGTATCGATGGGAGCGTGCTGAAGTGAGAGGGACTTGAAGGCGGTCAAGTAGGTTGACATAGCGGTGAGATTATAAGTCGGACAAGTTTTCTAGACGGCAAGCGTGGGTGGTCGGTGCTTGCATACCATTCCCGGCATCACATGTGACAAGGAACTCGAAGCCACAAGCGCCCAATGTCTTAAACAGCAGACCGGTCAGATCTGCATGCCTACCGCAGGCGTGGAAGATTCCTGTTCCCTGTGTCGATTGCGAGGAGGCTAAATAGCGACAAAAAAAATTCGACGTTGCGCATGGCTTTGAAATGAGGGTGGCTAGTAGGCCCCCGAAGGCAAGCACGGATGTGCTTTTGGGACACTACACATTGCCCGTGTGTGTTATCCATTAACGAGGGAAAGAAGGTGGGAAATAAGCCTGTGGCGTCCTCTTTCAAGGTAGAAATGGCCAGTGACTGACAACGAGCAGAGCGGAACCCCCGTGACACGTCACGCCGCAGCGTACCAGTGCACCACCAACACCCTCTGCGCAAGAGTGTGAGGAAAGTACATTGTGATCTAATTACGAGTATCATAAACGCGATTGATGGTATGCCACTGTCCTGATGCGAGGGTATGAATTATCGAGCGCAAGGTATCAATCTTCTGAGGTTGAATCGGAGGGCTGAACGTCGTCCACTGCTTTCAGAGACGCTCCTGATGTTTTTGCACGTGCTCTAAGTGCCATTTTATATTCCTCCATCCGCCTTTCCAATTCTTCCTCTAGCCTCCTCTCCAACTCTTCGCGTTTCCTTCTCTCCTCTTCAAGCTTCTGTCTTTCTTCCTCGAGCCTGGACTCGACTTCCTCACGTTTCTTCTTCTCTTCCTCAAGTCTCTTCCTTTCTTCCTCGTGTTCCCTCCTCTCTTCCTCGTGTTCCCTCCTCTCTTCCTCGTGTTCCCTCCTCTCTTCCTCGTGTTCCCTCCTCTCTTTTTCGCGTTCCTTCCGCTCGGCTTCGAGTGCGCCTTGCATCTGCTTCTCAAGTTCGGCACCAACCTCCTCACGTGCCTCTTGAACTCTTTTCTCTGCTTCGGCCTCAGCGGCCTTGCGTTTCCTTATCTCAGCTTCTATCGCCAACTGGATTACCCTCATCTGCTGGGGCGTGTTATCCGCAAAATTCACGTTGACCTAGGAACGATTAACCCCAGCGGTGACGCCTCCAAAAGGGGAAGCACACCTGATCCTCGAATCTTGAGATAGCTCCATGCCACTTTCGTATTAGAGCATAAACAGTGAAAAGTCTCGGTGCCTTGACAATCCTAATCGATCGCAAAAATGTTCCCAGCCGTCCACTATTGATCCACAACATCACCTCCGTCGACGGTTTCATCCTATCAATCGTCTCCCCCTCTCCCGTGATTGAAGCATCTGTCTTAGTAAACACCCGAATAACATGGAAGATCATCCCAGCAAACCAATAACAGTTCCGCGTAAAAATGCGATAAAGTGATGTGCACTTGTGTAACCGACACGCGAGGGCGATGAGCTCGTAGAGGTAGATATGTTTCCTTGAAGGAAGAAGTGGGAGTGCATCATAGTGAATCGGTGGAGAAAGGAGTGCTTTCGTCTGAGACGGAAACGGGAAGATCTCGTTACCCTGGATATATTGGTACCATGAGATCCTAGCAGACGTCTGAGATAAATTGGTGCGTAACCGTAAGAGGGGTGGTCCTGGTAAACTGGAAAGTTTCGTCAGACAGGAAACGGGTATCCGGGTATCCGTCCCGCGGAGCGGAAGTAACTGGAATTTCTTCAATATCGCTCTTAGAAAAGGGAAGCTGGTCGAGGAAAGTAGAAGGGGGGACCTCAGTGCCAGAGGAAGGCATTGCGAGGGGTACCGACCGATCCCGTGGCAGAGAAGGTCCGGGAGGCTCCAGATCCCCAGCTAGGGCCTATAGAAGTGGGGCTGGGAACACTCATTGGGTGTTTGCCCTTCGTCGTGTAGGGTAGATGTGATGGTTGACTAACATTTGATTCCGTGCGGCGGCGAACTTCTATATCTGGGATATCTTGAGGTACGGTGAGGATGGAAGGAGGACTGGAAGCGACTTTACGAGCAGGAATCGCGCTTGACGTGGGTACTCCAGGGGCATCGTTCGATACGACACTGACTCTGGACTGACGCATAAAGAGCATCTGCTACCTTGACCGTGTTGAGAACTAGGGGAATTTGGAGCAGTATCACCTGGTAGGATCTTTTTTCGTAGGTCCATCTATCGGAGAATCCTGTTTCTCGGCGGAATCTGGGCTAGGACCATTGGGTCGTCCCAACACAATCCAAGCGACCTCTATGTCTGAGGATCGCCTATACTGGACGATCAATTAGCTGGTATCTATCATCAGCTAAGATCAAATCCTTTGAACTTGATTCTGACGCATTACTAGCTAAGTCTTTCGCTGCAAATAACATCCCGAGCATGCCAGACATGCCATCGGATTTTGGTGAGGACGAACCCTGAGCATTCGCGCTTCTTGGACCTCCTTCGTCGTCAGATCGGTCACCCCAGTGTTGGGGCCCAACACCGAAGATTTTGTCTTCCAGGTTGCGATCTGGTGCAAAAGAGAAGTCTTCCATATCTCCTTCATTCTTCTGCTCGTCGTCTTTCTGCCCAGCTTTGTCACCAAAATCCTCTTCAGTCTTCTTGTCTGTATTCAGCTGCCCTGCGGTGCGCTCAAAAAGTAAATAATATTCCCGTTTGTCCGTACGATTCTCGGACCTGATAGTTGCGACGAGATATTCATGATAGAAGGACATCCGTAGCCCCGGCTCTTTCCATATTGACAGTCTCGACACGTAGAAAGTTTTAGCCCTCGGAATGCCCTTCGCCGTATAGAATGCAGTGTAGAATAACCAGAGGTAGTCAACGGGACCTTCGCTGAAGCCAATGTCCAGCTCACCCCACGCCTTTAGTAGAGACCGACGATCGGCGCTTCGGATGCTCGAAGTTTCGTTTTGGGGATTCATAGGAAGGCGAGCGTCGTGAAGCAGGAAGTAAACGGAAATCAAGGGGTGGTGGCAGATTCCGACTCCGCGAACGGATCGATGTATGCGACTGTGTAGAACTGTGTTCCCATATAGGTTAGGGTGATTGCCGTTAATATCATTGATGGAATCCGACCCTTGCCGCTGACGGACCTCGAACGCTCAACTGCCTCCCATCAACCAACTGTTAAGGCTTGAAATTACAGAGAGCAGCTTTGAGGTACCGACGCATAAATGTGTGACTGAAAAAATAATCTTGTAGCACGGGGGGCGCACGTAACGCACACAGGCCTTCTTAGAGCATCCTTGCCCCGCGTCTTCATGCTCGGAGAAGCGTACGACAAGAGGCATTTTTGGAGATACAGAATTCTGCCTCGTGGTTCATGTGAAATATCAAAAAGAACAGATTGTCATTCTTCCACAACGGATCCATGCGAAGGATAGCTCCATATCACCATTGCGCTCGAGTATAATAACACGTATTTCCAAACGTTCAGACATTCAGAATTTGGGCGGTATCACTGACCTTTATCGCGCTTAGTTTCCCCGCAGAGCGATATTCGGAACCAACAATCATTAATAGTGGTGCCACGCAAATATCGAGAATTTCAAACTATCCAACGGGTCCTAAAAACCATTACAGATTATCGGAAGATACAACGCTGAAAAGCACACAACTTTTAGGTGTTCTTGCACCAGCCGTCGCTATTAGTGATATAATTGGTGCTGCCATCGGGCTGGGTCTGTCCCCCAGTGTTGATTGCATCTGCAGAGGTGTGGCAGTTGCTGAAAAGGGAGCAGGTAAATTGAGGGCTACCATCCTGAAGTCAACAATCAGTCAACGTTTTTAAGGAACATCATGGCTTCAATAAATTACCTTGCCATTGACATCATGATATGCTGCAAAGGGAACTTAACGTCGTACATGCATTACGGACAGACTAACTCACTGTTCACGAAGCCACATCCTGCGACGGCATTACACATGGCTTTACAGTCTAATATATTTTTAGATCAATGATTGCTTTGTTTAATAAAAACCAATAATACTCACCGCTAACAGTATCAACAAGACCGAAAGTAAGGTAATCTCCAGCTTGGGTGGCGCCAGAGAGGTTAGAAAAAGTTTGGGTATAGCCATCAGAGGGAGGAGGAGGGGGGTGGGGTGGGGGGCATTGCAAGGCATGTGGAAAGTGCGGCTTCGGGTGCTTGCAAATTCGCTACGGGCCGCAAATCGTAAATTCTCAATGATGGGTTTTGAGTTCACATCTACTCACCTCGGAAAGGTGGACAAGGTCGGGGTGGTTATCGGGGTGGTTGCCGAAGTACCAGCCGGGGTGAGCACCAGGTTCCCAAGGAGGAATCTGCGCTCCATAGTGGCTTCCGTGGTTCAGGGCGGCATCGGGAGGGCCTCTCGTCTCGGCAGACAAAGGCGAAGCAGAAACGACTACAGAGCCAACGGCGAAGGTGGAAAGAAGGCCAGCAACGAGCATGTTAGACAAGTTCAGCTTTGAATGTGGAGGCAATGAGCGATGTACTGGAAAATATGACACTTCCGCACCCCTTTTTATATATGTTGAATGCAGGGGGTTGAGGTCCGGGCGCAGGAACCCTTCCACAACAGACAGCGAATCCAGGCCTAGTTCACCAACCTTGACTGGGCGGAGACCATTCTCATTCATATTGAGTGACGTTGCACTTACAGCAGCCAAAAATTCACGTCGGCTCTGCTCTATCTGAAGTGCCTGTGAATGGTACCTGATGAGAGTTATTGCCGTTATCCACGCGTGAAGTAAATTGGTGTAGCGGAGGCTGTAGGACACGAGAAAGGCCAAAATTTGCAGGGTTCAAGCCTTTCATTGCCATTGCGTAGCTAGCTATCGTCCACGCCTCTACGACCAGAGGTTGCGAAGCTGAGCATAGACACGAAGATGCAAAACAAATAAACCTACTTCCGGATGAAACGTTTTACGGAGGCGCTATCCCACGACTCGGTCGATGTTCTTGCGTAAATCAATCCAAAAGGAACAGTCAAGTTGACAGCATGCCTCCACCAAAGCTCATTTACTTATGTATATGTGTATAATATCGCCCACCCACCTCCAAACTATTCATCGCTCAAGGGTTCTGGCAGGCCAACTTATCCCAGGGACACCCGCTAGGCAGTTTACTTGGCGCGTGTAACCCCACCCGTGAACCAACCAACATCAATGAGGCAGGCATCAATACACTGAGCTGTTCGGGTGCCTATGGTCGAGGCGAGCCTCGACCGCCATTTTTTTGCTTTGGATTTGTGTACAGTCGAAGCTCTTATAACTGATAGCTCTCCGTCACACCCCCGAGCTAGTGTTGCAGGAAATAGGTCTCAGACTTATTTCGCAGGTGAGAATCACACCTGGCTTCCAGGGGGGCTATTTCGCAGGTGAATCACGGCTAATTTGCACATTACCCTCCTGGGGAAATTAGCTGTGATTCACCATGCAAAATAGCAAATTCACACCTGATTCGTGGGGGAACTCAGACTTTATCCACACCGTCCGCACCCCCTTGATGTCTACTATATCCTTCGACTACCACGTTGTCCATCAATTATCATGGACAGTGTAAAGGTAGGAAATGGTTCTATTGAAGAAACAGGAGGCAGGCACGGTCGCGTCCGTCAACCGTTAACGCTGAGACAGAGACAACAAGTTGGAAGGGGAGAGGCTCGGTCTAGATCACGAGACTTTGTTGATAGACCGGAACGGGGAGGTTGGAACAATGAGCCTGATCCGTGCTGCGATCCGAGAGGATAAGTCCTCGAGCCGAACTCGTCCGGCTCAAGGACACAAGAGTAGATTGAGAGATAACGAGGTTTCAGAGACGAGGCAACAGAGAGAGAGAGAGAGAGACGTGTTGATAGAAAAACAGAGAGTGGGATCCTGTATATTTGATGATGTGCTATTACTGCCCATGGGTCTTATATACTGAGAAACTGAGTCCGTGCGCATTGCAAACTACTGTGAAATATCATGGAAACCGAAGTGCTACGGAAATTAAAGAGAGTAGTGGTAGATTGGAGGTAAGTAGAGGATAGCCGGACACGAGGAAGGGGGGGGGTGTGCGCGGGGATCAAAAGGGATTGACGGAAATTATACGGACACTGACACAAGGACTTCGTCTTGAGAACTAGTGGTGGGTGGATGTTCGGTTGTTCGTTTTACGGCCAGCCGGTTTCCAGCCTCCACAGACAGCAAAATTCCGCACGTTAGCATCCTGAGGAACCTAGGTGGACCTCTGGCCAAAATACGAGCTGAGGTGTTCCAAGTCAACCCTAATATTCTCTGGTAGAGTCTTAAGAACTTACGGTTGTAAGGAAAACTTATTGTTGAGCGATATCTTAGTAGCATACTAATTTCGAATAGTGCTTTGGACAATGGGAGTACTCACGGAATAGCGAGGAACGGTGGTATATGATTTATAACACTATTTCCTACCTCCTGTGGGTTGTTGTGCATACCTTAGAAGAGAATATTCCCTTAGGATGCGGCAGTATCAACCGGGGTCAGCTGATTAGCAGGTGATTCACCATGCAAATTAGCCAAACCAAATTAGGGGGGCCTATTACCCGCAACACTACCCCGAGCTATCAGTTACGACATATTATCGGATTTCAAAAAGAAGATAATTATGTAATAAAATTGGCGATTAATTTATTCAGCCAACGAATAGTTCAGATACCCTCTATTTATGAGTAAAAAGATCAGTTATATACGAAGGCTTGAGGGAAGAGGCCTGTGCAGCGCGGACCTCTCGAGAATAGGCTCTTAAGATGTTCTCGAGCTGCTGTCCAAGTGAAGAATGGTCAGCGTGAATGAGAAATTGGCTGATAACCATTTGTGCTTAGACGAAATCGCGACGAGTGGGGATTAATAAAATGGGGTCGTCATCAGGTTCAGTTGTGGGTGCAGTGATTTCACTATTCAATGCTATGGTTGCATTTTGTACCTCCACGACAGCATCGAAGATATCTTGATCAGTGGCCATCTTGCCGACGTGATCTTCATCTCCAGGATTGAGAAGTGTCCCGAGGCTCATGCGATTGACCTTTTGCAAAATGCCTGTTGACTCGAGAAGATCAAGACTGGACTCAAGACCATTTTCAGCTTGTATGGCTGGATCAACACTGGTATTTGTGTTGAGGAGGGAGTCAATGGGGATTTGCAGGCGCACTGGCTGAGCATCGCTGCACGTCACGGACAATACATCAGCCTTCCGGGAAGAGAATTTTTACTAATTATCATACTTTGCATGCCCTCAACAATGGAATGAAAATTGTCATATCTGAATCTGGTTTTCGGTCCCCCGGGCTCAGGTATAATAGTTAGCGCTGGAATGACGCTATCAGTTTTGGGTCGGAATGACCTATCACTTATAAGATAGGACAGATCTATCAGATATGGGGTCCAAATCCTTGCTAACCAACTTGGTCACAGGTGTCAGCTATCGAATACGACAGATTATCGGTTTTGTGAGCTATCAGTTATAAGACCTTCGACTGTACTTCGTACAAAGCACATTACCATTAACAGAGAGATATACCTGACGGGGCTCCGAAGAACGGCGCTTAACGATGTTTCTAAAATCCTCCGACTTAGGCAGTTTTATTCAAGCAGGAAAGCCCAAATCTTTCCCCCCACCTCCCTTGTCCGATTCTGGGCTCGGTCACCTCCTAAAGCCACTTATACGGACGTGTTCAAGGCCCAAAGGATCTCAAATCTGTCTGAGTTGTGCCGCTCTCTTCTATATCTGAGTTTAAGTGGACCACCCCGTTTTCGGGGCGGGCTTTTGTTCGAGCCAGGAGACGCTATAGCAAGGAGATCCTTCCTCCCATAAGGGAATCAGGATCGCGTCATGTTGCTCGCTTAACTTGGAAGTCTGTGATTTATGCACACAAGTTTTTGGCAAGAGTGATGCTCAGAATTTGGTAAACTTGCTGGGCCCAGACCCGTGATCCCTTGAGAAATCGCTCTGTGATGTTGATAGAAATCACATTTGTGCCCTTATGCGTTTAAAGCCGGATAGCCGCCCAATCAGCGCTATTTAGCAAAGCCCCTCATGGCCTCTCAAAGTTCTTCTGATTATTATAGGGAGGGCTCCCAATTTCTCGAAGCACTCGAGAACATGGTCCTACTAGGCGACAATTAACGTTAGTGAGGAGCTGGGTGAGGGCAGTTGTAACCCACCTCTAGAAGTCATGATAGTCCTTCTTTAAGCGACGATCTGGTGGCGCGAAGCACGGCGATATAATGGGGAAGTAAAGGCAAAGCCGACAGTTGCAAACTATCTGTTTTAAACTTACCAGTCGCCTCATTCATGGACTTCTGCCCGATATGCATATCCCTTAACGTTTGAACCCGCGCTGAAACCGCTTTTTTAGTTGATGGTGGGTATTTTTGGATCGGGAAGACTCTAGGTGCCTTTGATTCGACTTGCCCCCATGCTTGTTCACTTAGTGCGGCCAACGTTAATTGATAGCTACAATGTAGTTTGTTACCGGGGAATGGAACTCCATTTCATGGACTCTACTGGGCCCGTATAACTTTCTATTATGATTACAGCCTCTCTCTCAATTTCTGTTTTGAAAAGGGCCCGATGGCTCTCACAAGCCGGATTCAGTCAACCAAACCACATCCTAAGCTTAAGGCTCCAAAGCTCCGACTCAAAAGCATTTATCTCTAAGGGCCAATCTGGACGGTTGCTGGACCGAGAAGCTGCTTCCATTTAGGAGAAGTGGTCCATTTGGATTCTTAGAAAGCCCTCCAGGTTTCGTGAAGTGAAGTTAGAACTGGCCAAGGGCTTGCAGGGAGTGGCCAAATGACCTTCCCGATACCGTCCAGCGAGAGGCAAAAAGGGAAAGCAACATGACACCTGAAATTCGGTTGTGCACGCTGTTTCCGTCAAGAATTCTAACAAACGCCAGTTTGCTTCTAGGTCGGACATGCTGTAATCGATGCCTCCTTCCTGATTGTGGCCTTGTGGTTCACGGGCGTTCCAGCACCGTTTCAAGTTAGGCTGAGCGCTTGGGTGCTATATCCAACTTGGAGGAGTTGAAAGGCGTCCAGCCCAGGAGCATGCAGCGTTACTTACCTGGTAGCGACCGCCAAGGCGCCTCTTTTCTTGCATAAAACAGTGAAGAGGTCGCCACTTCTGTAAGCTAAACAAACCCATGTCCTTCTCCCAGGATTACGAGGCCACCGGAAACCCAGACCCATCATACATCATGTCAGTCCACGTTAGCAACCCTGGAAGCACTTCCCGCCTTAACCTCACCTTTCGTTGAAGTCTCTTCGGTGTTGCGGGGTCCGGTAAAAGTTCGGAAAGTATCATCTGATTCATACACGGATGTGATTGTTGATTTTGGTCCAGTTCATTCGCAAGCTAGTATCGAATGAACAAACCGTTCCAGTCGGGCACGGCCTTATGCCAGAAACAAGCAATATTCGGGAGTATTCTGTCACTTTCGACGGAAAAGCATTCAGTTTTTGTCGATACCCCTGGCACCGACGTTTCGAATGATATTTTGCAAGAGTTAGAGATTTGGATGGGTTCAAAGGCAGTTAGGTACACACCAAAGCGATGTCCTCATTGTCCCCGCTCCTGATCATACACCCCTCAGTTTCGACGCAATTCATGGTATTATTTTTTTACAACCTGTCACCATGAATCGCGTCAATATGGCTAGTACCAAGCAAATTCTGGATAAATTCCGCGGAACTGGGGAGGGATACTTGTATCGGCGCGTCGTACTGTCAACGACGTTATGGTCGAGTCAGACCTTCCGTGAAGGAGTTGCAAGAAAAGCGGGAACAGTCGCTTCAAAACAAGTTTTGGAGCCCGCTAGTGAAAAGAGGTGCTCTTGTGAAACGATACGACGGTACTGCAGAGACCGCCAGATCCATAGTCCAAGATATTTTGGAGGTACGCCGAATGCCATTCGTGTGCTGTTGTTTCAGAGTGCTAAATGAAGCTCGAGGCGCCTGCTCCTGACTCAGGACCGCGACCAGGTATCAGAGACATGGAGTCGTAGGTTTTTATCCATAAGACTCTTGATCAACACTTACATCCAACGTCTTACCAGTGGGCCTACTAAAAAGCGCACTGGTTTGTTTACAACAATGGGTTCTTGGGTAATACTTCCTCTCTGCCCGGTGACACTGTTAGCTCACTTTTCCGATACAGTTTCCCAAGGGGCTTTTCACATCCTATGCGAACAAGTTTGTCGTTGTGTAAGGAGCATAATTCTCAAGTCAGAAATCCAACTCACAGATATTGCTTAAAGTTTGTTGGGCCCTTCTGGCTCTGGGAGAAGCTCTGTATGTGTCGTTTTACTGGAAGGCGGCTGACTTGCTCAATGAAGGACAGTTTGTTGCAGAAGTTACGGGTCGTAAGTTGGAAAACCAACAGCCCGGGGGGGATCTCGATTCGTCAACAACGGAGATAGCGGTGCACGAAACTCGTTTGTCAGGGGAGAAAGTGGTTCTTGTCGATACGCCAGGATACGATATGGGTGACTAGCAGCGAAGGTGAAGTTCTGAGATCACTGCGCGGATGGTTTCGCGCACAAAACCGTTGGAGGTGAGTATGGAGGTGAGCGAGCGTCCTATTCGAGAATTAACCCTGTTTTCCGCCATTCAAGTCGCTTCTCCCGTCGGACGGTCACCATTAGCTCAATCCTCTTCTTCCACCGTATTGGTATGAACAGGATCTCCACACGCACCAGAAAATACGCCAGAAGTTTTAAGCTTTCTTGCGAAGCGAATAACACACTGCACCGAATTCATCTCCTGACAACGGGTTGGGGTGAAGTTGCCGACGACGAGGGCCAGAGGTTAGAAGGGGAGCTGAAAACAGAGCTTTGGGAGGAATTTGGAAAAGATTCCAGAGTTCGTAGGTTTGATTTAGAGAGCGGGAACAACGATACTTCCGCCCGGAAAATCTTAAGTGATATCCTTCCTCAGGGCATTGGGGACCTTCCTCTCCCGCGTGGTCTACGCTTGGTCTAACAGTCCCTGAAAACTAGGGGGTGAAACTTCGGGTAAAAGTTGAGATCCGACCAACCGAACTATCCCGTAGAGCGCTTTCTACGGTCGAAAGAGTGGGGTAGATACATAGTTTTCTGTGCTCTGGATGTAAAAATGACAAGAAATCATGACAAGAATGGGATGCCGATTCATTTCCTTTAAACTTATAAGTCACACTTTGCATTAGTGGTTTCTGACTTACAACATGTTACTTCGTGCACCACCGCTACGCAACAGGGTAATCGAGACCTTGACAATGATGGTACGCCAAGGCGCTAAAGCGTGCTAGGACGGTTTTTCTGGGCGCTGGGGTGAACAGTCCTCGAGGAGCCAATTCCTTCCGGAGGGCGTCGACGGGATGACATTGGTCCCCAAATGAGATGGAAGCCATCCTAAGTGAAAAGCTATTCATTACTTGTAGTGTACAATGTAAAATATCACGACCAGGGATAGAGTACAACAAAAATCAACGAATAAATAATCAAGTTACACGGACTAGTCTTGCTAGTCTTCAATCTCAGAGCCCCGTTGGCATCCTAGTTTCGCAAGTGCCTTCTTCAGCGCTGCGAGAACCTTCGTCACACCAGTCTTCGCCTCCACTCCCCTCTCCTTGGGTTCCGCACTCGGTGTTGATGACGATGTGCCAGAGTGGGAACTATGTGTATTTCTGCGGTCACGCTCACGACGGTCAGGGTCCTTCCCTTCCGCGGCATCCTCCTTTGGTAGTTGTGAGGGAGACTTCCGAACCAGGTTTGTGGTTGTCTTCTGTCGTCTCTTTGGGTACTGGTAGCTCCACAGCTGTCGGAACTGGTTCCTGTCCGACCTTGTGTGATACATCAACCACAGGTGCTTCATCCACCATCTCCTTCCTTTGCCTTTCCTTTCTCCTTCTTGTCCGTCTTTTCGTCCCTTGTTTTTACTCTTCTCAGCCCTTCCCCTTTCGGCCGAACACCTTCGCAAGCCCTATCCTCCTAACAAATGATTTGACACTCTTGATGCTCTTCACGCTCTTTGTCTTCTTTTCCATCTTCCTTCCCCTTCTTTTCCTCCCATTCTTTTCCTCCCCATCTGCAGTTAGTTGCAGGTTTAAGCACCTCCTTCGATTCATTCTGCGCAGCCTCAGCGATTGCTTCGTCGATAATTGCGCCGATATCTTGGAAGCTCCCATCCCAAGACGATCCGGGAGAGCTTGGTGGAGGCGGAACGGAAGTGAGGGACTGCCACGCCGTACTTGACGTTGTGAGTAATTGAGGGATAACGCGTGTACACAACTGCGAATCTATATATCAGAGAAAGAAAACACATAGTGTCAGTGTCGCGCTCTGAGAAATGAGGAAAACAACATACGGTATTATAGTAATCCAAGTATCCGCCTTTAATCTTACTCCACCTTGCACACAACTCCGCGTCTTTTTGGTCGATTACGGGTAGAAGGGTAGAATTGGGGGACATGAGCTCCTCTTCGAGCCATTCCCACCACGACGTCAAGTCCATCATGCTTCGGGAAAACTGATTGAGGAGGTTAAGGTTCGCAACGAGGTCCGTGCCAACTTCTTTAAGGGATATACGCCTCGTCGCAGCTGGGTAAAAATAGAATAAAGATTAGGCGACGCGTGATCTAGGGTGGGGTAGGGGAGGGCACACACGTTGTTGGGGGTCAGGAGGAACAAGCACCATGACTTCATCTTTATCTTTCGTCACAGCAGCAACCTACGAAAGTTCGTAATTCGAGGAAAGGTTAAATGAAATCACATAAGCTCGGGTCGCCCATAGACATTAATAGGGCATGCGCAACGGACCTTGAAGATATCCTGCTGGGCGTTCCTGAACGTCTCGCTCGTCTTCATACAATGGCCATGTCCATGCGCCGCCATAGTTTGCAGCATCTCTGGGGTCGATTGTGCGACGGCCTTGTTACTGTAGACAGTTTGCGTAGGGGGTGCGAACGGATCGCACAGGGCCGCAGCATCACTGGCGAGTCTGTACCCAATTTGTGCGACGAGCATGCTCATATCGACAGCTTGGATAAGACTAAGAATCTTGCTATTGGTCTTAGGTACGAGAAGTAGATTGGGAGAATCAGGCCTATGAAGAGTTTGAGTTATACAATGAGATTCAATAGACACGAGGAACTAGACATACGGGAGTCGCATTTGACAAAAGGGGGCGAGCCGTTCGACGGTCTTGCGAGTCACCTTTGCGAGAGGTACTGTCTCCAACTCTGGTTCGGGCCTGCGAGGACGTGAGGTGGTTGATACTTCAGAAGCCATCAAGGCTTATACGGAATGATAGTTCAAGAGATTGGTTGGCGAAAAGGAGTGAAGAGAATGAGAGCTTGACTGGAAGGAAATCAAAAATATCCTCCTTTGCTTTATAGCGCATCAGGTGTGGGCCAATGTTCAGGTAGTTTAACTGAAGTATACATCATTAGCTTCATGGGACAATTGAATTGGAAGCAGCGCACCAAAGCATCGTGGCAGCACAGGTTACAGAGATTAGTTTTAGGGTTCGGGAGGACCAAACGGATAAACTATTTGACAAGTCTGGAAGGTTGAAGCGATTGGGCCAAGGGCGGGAAGCCCGCAACGCATCGTGTTGCAGTGTTGAACGGAACGCGAATAATGGCACTTTGATTAGATACTAACGTGCAATGCGTCGCCGGGTTGTCCAGGTGAGGCAGGTTACACAGCCACGCGCCTCGTTGCTTGACGGCCGCCAAACACATGTTCGCCATGCACATCTGCATTTCGCGGACCCTGGTTCGAGTTTCGCCTGGGCCTTCAGTTGCTTGGCGATGATCTTCTGTTTAAGTTTACAGCATTCCGAAGAAGTTGGGTGAAAAGATGGGTTATGACGATGTAGCATCGGAGAACGAACGGAAAGTAGTGGGATCGTCAATTCAAGAATAGAATGACGTAGCCTCAGATGGGAAAGTCTATGGAAAGGTCATCGAGACGTCAGTGGTGGAAAGTGTAATTTGCCATGATCTAGAGGATGAAAGGGAAGAATACGATCTATTAACGAAAAGTCACAAGCAGTTCTGATAAATATTCATTGATCATCCTCCAAGCGGAACTTCCGGTTCTTATATTCCTTGGCCCACTGTATACGCGTCAGGTCGACCGGAGAACTTTGAGGAAAGTATTGACACGTACCAGCATGGAAGGGAATAAACCTGTCGGGCTGTGTTATTCGTTGCTAAAATCGGACTTCAGAGATTTGTCCAATTTTCGAAACACTGAGATATCGCACCTCATGGTCCGCACTGATTTGCCATACAGCATATGTCGCGGCAAGAATACCACCGCAGGCAATGAAAGTGTTCGTGGCCCAGTTGGAAGGTCGAACCCACCAGCCACCTATATCATTTGTCGGAGTGAGTCGGTTGAAGCGGTCATTGGCTCGTCACGTACCAGCTGGCGACCAGACGTATTTCGGGTAAGGATATCTAGCACCACCGCCCTAAGGGCAGTATTCTCAGCATTATCCTCAGACGACGGAACAAGAACATACCATTATAGTCTTCAGGACGAGGTAGTTGTTGGGGAGAACAAGCTTGACTTGTTTGGCCAGTACCTATCGGTGACAATGAAACCCTAACCTAAGTGTCTGTTTGATCCTCGGCCCGGGCCGGTTATTGCAACATGTGTTTCTGAATAGGATGCGATTTATTCCGATGCCAGTCACCGGCATTTCATCCTAATGCTTTCTACTCTCAAAAACTATGCCAATGACCGCAAAGCTACCGTCGCGAAGACTGTAGGCTTCGTTGGCGGTCTATATATCGCAAAACGTTATATAAGTAACCGGCTCGACGAAGTCAAATCCCGACTTGAGCAAGAGCGCGCAGCGAGGGAAAGGTACGTCAGCATTTCTTTTATTCCCAAGTACCCCGTTGCTGAAACATTCCTAGTCTTCGACGGCGCTTTCAACAGACTCAAGGATGACGTTGCCTATACTGTCTTGGCGCTGTTGCCCACACTGGGCGATCAGATACTCGATAATATGGACGTGGAGGCCATAACTCGGGAGTTGCAGAGCAGGAGCAAGGCCAGAAACACGCGACAGCCATCTGCAACCTCATCAAGCATCAACTCGAGTATTCATATCGTGCGTGAGCACGAAGTGCGGTCCGAAAATGGGTCCGTGTCCACAAATTTCTCACTCGCAGAACCGGATTCGAGCGCACCCACTGGTGAATCAAACATCGCTGAGTCTAATGGACAAACGTCCGAATCCGGGCACGATCCGCTGTCGAGCTCTATTATCACTTCTTCCACACACGATTCAGGAGGTTTATCTATCAACAGTTCCCAGCTGGTACGTCATGAAATTATCCTCTCCGGAACCCCGCCTCAATGACAAACGCCGCTCAGTCAGACAATGCTTTGAGTCCCTCTGCGCTATCAGAGTCATCAGATACCCGGACAAAGGCTGAGCTTTGGAACGAAGTCAAGATGCTGAGTGCGTACCCCGCTGCTGCCGTTCCCAAGTTTATTTTTCTTATTCGCCTCCAGCTTTCACTCGAACCCTCACCACTCTCTACTCAACCACCCTCCTCTGCCTCCTAACAACCATACAACTGACTCTCCTAGCGCGCACCAAATATGTACATTCCGTCCTTCCAACATCGAACGAGACGAGCGGGTGAACGAACAGCTAGAATTCGAACTTATCTCTCAGCAACCTCCTATTCGGCAATGGTAGTAGGCTGGAAAGTCCTGATGTCGAAGGACTTGGAGGCCTTTTTGGGCGAGGAGGATACAATCGGCTGATGAAGCTCTCCCAGCGGACGTCGAGAATAAATATCTCACTCTTAGCTGGTGGTTGTTACATGTGGGATGGAAAGACGTGGGTGAACGTGTTCGCCGTGGTGTGGAAGAAGTTTTTGAAGGGTTCGTTGCATGCTCTTCTTGATCTCTGAACTCCCGAAGATCTGACCCCATACCAGTGTGTCATTAAAGACAAAACTGAGTGCGATGGACCTCCATCGACTAATAAGCGACATTCGGCGGCGCGTCGAACACGAAATCACCTTTGAGGGCACGGAACGCCGCATCAAGTGAGCCACAACTCTTAATTATTTCTCGTCCCACCTCAACCTCCGCTAACGCCGCCCAATTCACCAATTAGCTTTCTTTCCACACTCCTTCCACCTACACCCGAAATGGTCCAACACGTGCTCACACAAGGCTGGTTTCCCAAACCACACCTGACGAGCCTTCCTCCCCCGGACTCAGTGAAAAAAACACACAAGCATCATCCTGCATCCCTCTCATCCTCCCAGCTCTCCCACTCAAATTACTTCCTCTCAGCGCTTAATAACACCGCTGACCCGTTCAACGTATTCACCCAGAACCAAGCAGGTCCTTCAAACGTCCTTGCAGGATCTACACCCGCATTAGTCCCTGCCGACCTCCAAAGTCTCCCGATACCCAACCCTTTACCACATACCGCTGATGTACCATTCACATCCCTTTTAGAAGAAACTCGGGCGGTAATATGTTCATCTGACTTCGCGCTCACTTTGGAAAACTGCTTGGATCGAGCAATGGAGGTATTGTTCGACGGGCTGGAGAGGAATGTGTTTGTGGATAGCACTGTTCCGCCCGGGGAAGAAGTGAGGATCCGACTAGCGGGATTATTGCCGGGGCTTAGCAGGTGGAGCTCAGTTGGCACTGAGAAGTGTACCTTGTGAATTAGCCGATGTGAGTGTTGGATTTGCACTTGTTGCATGTTCAAGTATCATTTTTAACACGTTTTGCACTGTTATAGAATGTGTTGGCGGTGAGAGAGGTACCATGTCTCTCGGCAATTGTCTTTGCCAAGTTCGAAGAGAGATTCCGGTGAAATCATACTACCTGTATACATTTGTTGTAGTATTTATTTGTGCAATTGAATGTCTACAATGTTCTCAAATAGGTCGTGTGCAGAAATTACTACATTCGGTTGCAAGGATCTGGAACAAGTAGCATTGAATTGTAGGGGGACGCCAAGTACTCGACCGCAACAACTGTGACACTCGACGCCCCGGAAAACAAGTTCTTTCCCTCGTTTCCGCTGGATATCAAGGACGTGAAGACATTGGCGTGAAGGTCAAAACAGGTGATCGTATCTCTTCGGATAGGGAAGACAACACGTCTTGTACGAGGTTAATGATTGCCTGTAACTCGTCCACTACCGGATTGGAGTCCCACTCAGGAAAAGTTACAACGGCCAGCATCGGGGAAAAGCGTGATAATATTTCGACAGAGGGTGAGCTTTCTAGTAAAAGTACGAGGAAGATAGAGAGCTTGAGCTAATTCCAACTTCCGCAAAGGGCATACACATCTCTGTGGTGATAGAAGCGGTGTTTTCATGAGGGACGATAAATTCAATGGTAGATCGATGTCCTGTAAGTTCTGCGCATGCTCGGACATATACGAAAGGATGGCTTTCCCTTCACATGCGCAACGATATCTCGTTGGCGGCGTGATGCGTAAATGCTTTAACGATGGCCAAACTGTAAGTATCTCGATGACGTCCGTGGCGGAAAGTGACACCGGAAGATGTTGCAATTCCAGAGATTCGACTGGTTTCTCTCGTAAAGCCAGGATATACTAAATGGTCGCATCCGCACGAGCTAGTTTATTTCCGTTCAGTATTAGGCAGAGTGACCGGAGGCCCGGAAAAGCCACCGAGATACTAGAAAAAACATCCCGGTCCATCTGCAGGGGCAGTGGGTCTTGAGGCTCTCTTGGGGGATCGAGGAATAAGGAAAGTGATTGTAATGATTCGTAGGTTTTATCATGGATACAGACATAAATGTCTTCCCACGAACCAGAGAGGCGGAGTGTAAGGAGCGATGACATGTGTGCCAACCAATCGTCAGCTGAGGCATTTGTCTGAAACATGCCCAGGTGGATATCCAACCTGGTTAGATTCCTCCATTCCACGAAACGGTTGGATATCAATACCCCTGATGCCTAACCCACTGGGCTGAATGACAACGGAACGGAGGGTCGAGAATTCAAAAATTTGTTGGATAAAGTGAGGGGTTATGGATCCACTACCCGAAACTTCTTGCAATTGACCGCCGTGCCTCTTGAACTTTTTAAGAAGAGCTGATATTGCTGCGGCTCCTGATTCATCGGACGAGGTGCCAGCAAAAGTGATGCTCTGTAACGCAGGCGAGACGAGCAGTGCAAGACTGTTGATTGCCTCGGGTGTTCTAGGTCCCGGACCCAAGAAGAGCCTCCAAAGGCTGGGACATATAGAAGAGGATCGCCCCAGACTCCCGAAGAACGTACCTACAAGATAGTGTTAAGAACCGTCTCAAATTTTGGGGAATCTTAACCTTCAGAGCGTTGTTGCAAATCAGCAGATCCCTTAATCCAAGGTATCCAAAGACCCTGTCAACCCGAGCCGACTCTGGTACCTGGTCATAGGCGCGCGGGAACTGGCCTGCGAGGTCCGCTTAGTCGTCGAATAAAGTACAAGTAACCTTACATTCGCTGAGACCCGTATTTAACTTCTTTTCAGTTACATGCAATCTTATTTCGGTACATCCAGAGAATCCACACTGTATTTTTATTAAAAAGTGTTGGGAGGGTACAAGGGGTAGGTAAATTCACACAAAGGTCAAAACAGGTGGTCATATCTCTTCGGAGGGGAGGCCAAAATGTCCTGCACAAGGTTGATGACTGCCTGCAGGTCGTTAGTCCCATTTGAGTTCGAATCAGGAGAGGTTACAACGGTGAGCCTGGGGAGAAGCGTGACAAGATTTCGACAGAGGGTGAGCTTTCCAGGGAGACTTTGAGGAAGGTGTAGAGCTTGGGATAGCTCTAGCTTCTGCAAAGGGCACGCACATCTCTGTGGTGATGGGAGTGGTGGTGTCACTAGGGACGAGAAGTCAAGTGGTAGATCAACACCCTGCAATTTTGGCGCATGGTTGGACATATACGAAAGGATGGCTTTCGCTTCACACACGAAACGATGTGTTGCTGGTGGTACGATGCTTAAACGCCTTAGAGATGGCCACACCGTAAGTACGTCGATGACGTCTGTGGTAGAAAGTGACGTCGGAAGATGCCGAATTTCCAGGGCTTCGAGTGGTTTCTCCCGTAAGGCTAAAATATCCAGAATGGTCATAACCGCATGACCCGATTGATTTCCCCTCAAGCTTATATAGAGCGACCGAAGACTAGGAAAGGCCACAGAGATGCGAGAAAATGTATCCTGCTGCATCCGCTGAGCTGCCGGAGGGGTGCCAATCGTTCTCAGAGGATCGAGGGATAAGGAAAGCGATTGCAGGGATCTGTAATTTTGATCACGGATACACACATAAATGTCTTTCCACGAGCCGGAGAGATGAAGTGTGAGGAGCGATGGCATGCGTGTCAGCCAATCGCCAACCTGAAGCATTTGTCTGAAATATGCCCAGGTGAATATCCAACTTGGTGAGGTTCTCCATTCCGCAAAACGATTGAATGTCGGCACTTCGCAGCTTGGGTTGATCGGGTTGAATGGCCACGGAACGAAGGGTGGGGATTTCGAAGATGTGTTGGATAATACGAGGGGACACGAATCCGTGGTATGAAATTTCGCGTAACTGAACGTCGCGGCACCTGAATGAGTTGAGGAGTGTTGGTATTGCCGCAGCAGCTCCTGAGTCACCGGATATGGTGCTAGCGAAGATGACGCTCTGCAATGCAGGTGAGGCGAGTAGCGCGAGGTTGTAGATTGTCCCAGCAGCGCTAAGCCCGGACCCTAAGAAGAGTTTCCGCAGACCGGGACACACAGGAGAGATTTGTCCAAGGCTGAAGATGGCAGCCCACAGAGTGCATTCCCTCTGGGCGGGATATGTGGCAAAGTGAAGGTATTGAATACGGGAAAGATAACGGTGCGCTCGTAAGAAGGGATAGGTGCCATTGGCCGGAAGTGAAATGTCCTTTACAAAGGGGTTCGCAAGGAGGCGACGATATTGAACAACGGTAGATGCTCACCCAGAAACCCAGGTTTTGGTCATATTTCAGCACAACTATTGGTTCTGTGGGTGTCGCATTGAGAACGCGCACGATGGGCTCGAGGGACACCATGGATCTCCATAGCTCATCGAGCGCGACGTCAACGAGGTCAGGATGGGTCAAAGTAACAGATAGGGTGGTACGCCTTTTGAGCTGGATATCTTGTATGCTATCATTGGCGATATTGACCTTAAAGTATCGCAAAACCTCGGACCATATATCGTGGTTGGTCTTGGATTGCATGGTAGTGATGGCTCAAGCTAAAGAGTGCGTTATCGATGTGAACGTAAGTAGCTGTGAGCTTCGAGCCTCAACTAGCGCTCAACGTCAGCCTTGGTGATTATCCGATATCCGATTTGATGTTTACGGGACGCCGTGAAACTCGGCGAGATGTTTCATAACATGTCCAGCAGAGCGCTAATGATTATTAAAGGTAAATTGGTTGTTCAAACTTCCGAGCGTCTGCTGCCGTCGCCATCAGTTGTTGTTCTTGGAGTGCACTTTGTATCCAGGAGCTTAAGTCCAGATCTGAATGTCTACGAGAATCATTGCCCTTCATATTTCTTAATGGTGGCCTTAACACTACAATACAAGTATAACAGACCGTCACACTCTTTACGTCGTGTGGAAGTAAGGTTCGAAATACCAGGCATGGGCTTGAATTCCACCTCCCAGCCTGCTTAGAACCATACCAGGCTGTCCCCATTCGTTAATGCCAACTACTCACACTGCTAATAGGAGACTCCTTACCTCGGGCTCCTGCGCTGCCTCGGCTTCATAGCCTTCGCCTTGAGCTCTCGCGCGAGGAGTTTGGTCATTTATGAAGTACTGGGGTGAATTGTCCCTGCGGTGGAACAGGGATGATCCTGAAGAGCGACCTTTAGTGAGATCGAGCTGACCCAAACTACTTGAACGTGAACGTACGAAAACATAGCCTGCTGGAGCCAACTGTCGGCCGGGGGGGAGGGGAGGATCTTCCATTGGAACTGGTTGGGATTTGGATCCCCATCCGCAAACCGTATGCATGAAATAGGCTTCCGGTCCTGGGGAGCACCATCGATGCCGAACGTAGGGGCGTGCTCCGGAGGCAGGTAAACGCCATCAGCACGGTTAATGTTGTAAATAGTGCTGTGCCTCGTTCGACTACCTTAACTTGCCACTGGAGATTATGATGAGGGCTGAGAGAATTAAACGTGTGGAGGTGTCATACTATTTGGCGTGCATTTCCACCAAGTGCGCCGTTGAGAGTAACAGGACCAAGATTTTCCTCTTTGCTGCCGGTGCCTGCGTTCTCGGGTGCAGTTGCATAGAGGGGTGGATCAGGCGCAATTGGTTTGATAATTCCTCCAGGACTTCTGGTGATATCGAGAGGGTCTTTAGGAAGGATCCTATAAAGCCCTGGGACGAGGCGGGGGGCTTTTTTTTCTTCAGCCATCAAGAGAACAGCTTCTGGGTATTCTGTGTTCGTTAAAGGGCTTTTAAGCTCGAGTTGATGATCGGGGGCATCAAAGGTGCGGCCATGGAAGGCAACTATCGTAACGGAACATTCCACCCGTCTGTCCCCCATCAACGTCCCTCGGTGACAGACCCCAGCACTAGGATCGATTTAGGTTCTTATGATGTAGTAGCTAATCTTTGCGGACGGAGTTGAGATAAGCCGGATCCAGATCAAGACCCAGCCAGGATGAGCGATATACTGATGGGGGCGAGTAATCCGAGGAAGGTCGAAGGCTGATGTGTTTGACCTTTACCTTGCTTCATCGAAAGATCGAAGGATGCAAACTCTTCCCAGTCCGAACATGAAAGTCAAGTCGTATATTGGCACTGTTATGGAGTAGAAATCGGCCTGAGAAAAGGCGACAATGATTCCCATTTCGCGAATCAAAACATAGCTATTGTTAATCTCGTCCTGGACTCACGTGTGCACCATGCACATGGGAAACCGCAAAGCTTACACTGCCTTGCCCTTCCATTCGAAACGCCACGCCGTGGCATGATGGTATAGAAGTATGGGACAGCCGGTGTCACCACCTTCCGGTTGAGTGAGGGTCTTCAGCAAATCATTCACTCTCGAAC
Organism: Calvatia gigantea; assembly: GCA_025093985.1. NCBI lineage: Eukaryota > Fungi > Basidiomycota > Agaricomycetes > Agaricales > Lycoperdaceae > Calvatia > Calvatia gigantea. Next base: position 117,289 of record JACAAK010000012.1, read on the forward strand.
AAGATGGTGTAATTTCTTTTGGAAAGAGATAACATGATACACCGGAAATCTGAAACTCCCGTACTTGCGGACTCATTGAATGTCTATCCGCATTTACACAATGCTCACTTGTACATAATCCCTTGCGACGCTGGCATATGTTCTTCTACGGCACTCGATTAACAGGGGAAACTCAAGTCGCCGGGTTGGAGTGTATTATTAGATCCCTATACCTCAAACACCTTATCCAACCGACTACGAAATAGAAAGCAGGGCGTCGATGTCAATTGGGAGAATGTAGGACATCTGCCGACGAAAGAGGGTATAGCCTTTGTGCTGGGTCAGCTTGAATTGGCCGTTGGGCATCAGTTTCGCAACTACCGGCGGACCGCAGTACCGGCAACAGATCTCTACATGAGTATTCCAGGAATGGAGAGGTTAAAGGGAAACAAGGATGTCAAACAGATGGTTCAGGGCACATAGTTGCTGACAACAGAAGAGTTTGCATGGTGTTAGCGAAGAATTCCCTTCATACAAGTTGCAGCTACTAATCAAGGTTGCAGTGGGTCGAGGTATGTTGAACCTCGTCTGCTTCGCTCACCCGCCAGTGTCATCTTTCGGTTCAAGAGGCGGAAGATCTCTGCCCTTTGGGTAAATCTCACGAGTATCCTATACCTTCAACTATACCCCTAGCGTAACATAGTAATGTACATTTGATTATAACAAGCTGATCCTGCTTTACGATATTTGGAAGTACGGTTCAAAATACCAGGTGTGCGCTTGGACCCCAAGTCCAACTTTATTGATAATCATGGCTGGCTGTCATGAGATATCAGGACCAGTAACTCGAAGTCCTGGGGGGAGATCCTTACCTCAGGCGGTCGCGGGTGCTCAGGGTCGTACCCTTCGCCACTCACATTCAACTTTGGGGTCTGGTCATCTATGAAGTATAGAAGTTCGTGATCTGGCCGAAGCGGAACAGGGAGAATGCTAATATACCGCGTTTAATCCTTCATCAATTCCACATTCAACTCAGACGTACGCAAACATTGCTTGCTGGAGCGAGCTCTCCACAGGAGGGGCGTGAAGAATCTTCCACTTGAATGGGTTTTGTTCCTTGAAACCCATGCATGAGATGGGTTTGCGCAGCTCCAGAAAGCCATCGAAACCGAATGAAGGTGCGCGCTCGTTACCCAGCCATATCCCATCCGCACGAGTTATGGTATAAATACGATTTTCTTCGTCAACGACCCCGACCCGCCACTACAAAGGAACATAAGTATCGGTGAAGAATTCGGAGAGGACCAAGTCTCCTACAACTTGACGGTCGCCCTTACCGAGTTCGGCATTGAGCGTGATAGGGCCGAGGTTTTCAACTTCTTTCAGGTCATCCTTGTCCGGAGGTGCAGTTGCATACATTGGTAACAAGGGATTTTCGGCACCATATGGACCTTTGGTTGCATCCTTGGGATCTTGAGGGAGGATCCGGTAAAGGCCTGGAGCAATAACTGTTTCTTTCATCGTGGAGCAGGAAGGGGCTGTCGTGCCCCTGTCTCTCTGCAGGTATTTATGTACTCAGCCTGAGTGTATATATATACACAATTTGGGGTGTCAAAGACGCGGCAGGCGTGTGATACCGACAACTGTCGCTGACAGAACATTTCGGTTGTCCTCGAATCGGGGTGGTCCGAACATAGCGCCCCGGATCTTGGGTGCCCACTGCGCTAAAGAGTCGGTGTGACGAATATAGTATCGGCGCTAAAATATGTCGCATCGGAGAATAAACCGTTTGCAAAGAGTCTGGGTTCCATTGGAGCCTTTGCAGATTTTCCACTCACTCCCAACTCTCACCAGCTCACAGAGATGACCATTAAGTTCCGCCATCCTTGCATAACACCCAACTTCTCGAGTTCAGCTGCGCCAAGAAGAGCTTCGAGCTCCTTGGAGTGCAGTAGAGCAACTAAACAGCGATGTTCATGCTGGGGTTTGGGTTCGATTTGAAATTATTGAGAGATGGGAGGCTTTCTACTGAGGATGTGACGGCCGCTTTTTGGCCGTGTCTTATCGGGACGTTTAATTAACAGATGTGAACGCTCTGCAATCTATCACCCCCACACAAGGTAAGTTCGCCCTGGCGGCCCAGTTGCAAATCGCCGGTGATGGTACCTCATCATCACTATCAACTTCGCCCACTGGCCGACGTCAATGGGAGATTAGCTTCTCAATTTGGAAGGAGTAAAATCTCTGCTCTCTAGGTAAATCTCTTTCAGAATGATGAGTGTTCAATACCTTTAACCACACACCTTATAGTATAACATCGTATTGTACATTTGACATAGTTAACTATTCTTTCTTTAAGATGCTTGGAAGTACGGTTCGAAGTACCAGGCGTGTGCCTCAACTCCTCCCCCAACCTTATTAAAAACCATAGCCGGCTGTCATAAGATATCAGCACCAATAACTTACAACATCGGAGGGCACTCCTTACCTCAGGCAGTTGTGGTTCCTCAGCACCATACCCCTCACCTCTTACACTCAAGATTGGGGTCTGGTCGTCTATGAAGTACTCAAGCTCTTGACCCGGTTCTGGAACAGGGATGACGCTAATTCCGGCAATGAGTTTTGTCAGTCCATCGAGCGATACTTCAGCAACGTACGCAAACATCGATTGTTGAAGCAAGCTGTCCACAGGAGGGGCGTGGAGAACCCTCCACTTGAACGGATTAGGTGGCATTGGCCCGGTAGGTGGGGCTTTTTTGAAACCCATGCATGAGATGGGTTTGCGTACCTCCGGAAGACCGTCGAAAGCCGAACGAAGGTGCACGCTCGGGAGGCAGCCACACACCGTCCGCACGGGTGATGGTATAAACGCGGTCTTCTTCGTTGACGACTTTGACTTGCCACTACAAGCGATGATTAATGTTGATGGAGAACACGGAGAATTGGATACCATACAATTTGACGGTCACTGCCATCAAGTGCGGCACTGAGGGTAATCGGGCCAAGGTTTTTATCTTCCCTTTGATTGCCCCTATCCACGGGTGCAGTTGCATATAGTGGTAACGGGAGTTCTTTGTCCTTTGTGGCTTCGCCCGCACCTTTAATGGCATCGTTGGGATCCTGTGGGAGGATCCGATAAAGGCCTGGAACGATAACGATTTCTTTAGACATGGTGGAGCAGAAGGGGGGTTATTGAGCCCTCGTTTTCATACAGGTTTTATATGCCTGGGTGATAACTTGGGGTGTCAAATATACGGCAGTTGTGTAAGATTAACACTGTCGTTGACGAAACATTCATCTTGTCCTCGAGTCAGGGTGGTCCGAACAGGATCTAAGGTGGATTTAGGTTCCTGCGTTCAAGTGGTGGTTATCTGGATCGAACCATATTATCTATATAGATAACTTGACCAAAATACCTCAGATCAACACTAAAATGGGGTTGGTGGCGAGCAGAAGACGCTTCCAGGAGAATCATGGGAGGAGCAAGAATTTTCCCTTGAAAGTGGAACGGTCTTTGACTTTGCTGTAACCGGAAAGTAAGCATGTGGCCTGGGCTTGGGCCTATTATCTGAAGGCGAACTTGGATAGCTTTGCAAAAGAGACGGTGACGAGATAACGTTGACGCTGGCTTCAGGTGAACAAGTCCAAGCAGTACCCTCCTCGATTCACGTGCATTCCATAACGGGAAGCTCCTGTCTGGTGGAGTTGGCCTTCCATTGCGAATGCCAGTGAACGTTGGGCGCATATGACGCAGAAGGACACGGGGATCGTGGAACCGGTCAAATGGTATATGCGACCCGGTGACGTAGTCGCCCAAGTTTTCGAACCGACAGACAGATTGAACGTCTCCCCTCATTTATCGAGTTCCCAATATTGGTACGATCCTTTTTTCGCCAACTGTCCTGTCTTGTATTAGCTCCATTGGCAAAACACATTAGTTTAAAGCTAACGCGATGCGACCGCGTTCTGGCTTACTTGCACAGGTTTCTCCGAATGCTAGGCCCCTTGCCTTATAATCGCCATAATCTTTGCCCAGAGGGACCGTGGCGGCAAGGAACGACGCCACCGTCATTGTAGAAGGAGATCACCGCGATAAGTGAATCACGAGGGGCACAGAACTGCGCTATGTGTCGTAAACTGAAGCTGTAACCCCGTATGTTTCTGCGGTCGGTTCCGTGCTCCGATGGGAGTGGTCAGCGCGGAAACCATCGCCAGTTCATGAGAGCTGCCAGTAACACCGAAAGTGGGTAAACCCACTCCCTCATGCGTCTGACACTTTTGCATTCACGCAGCTGCTACCGATTGAATGGCACACACCAACAAGATCAACCGGCATAAGGGAAACCGTAATTTTCAGGTAGACAGAGATTAGAGCTCGTTGCGTAGGAAGCAGTACATGCGTGCTGTGCGCCGGTACAATCACTGCGGCAAGAAAGAAATCACCAAGACCCCCAATCTCCTCATCAAGAAGCACCTCGTTTCTCAGCCACGCTAGCATGTTGAGATGATAAATATTCCTCACTAGCGTCGCTCCGCCCGTACACAACTCAGGTTGACACCTTCCTTCGGAGCCCCCCCGTTTTTCAATTCCGACAGAATTTCCTCAGACTCTGCTAATTCTTCGAGCTCCACTGACGTTGGGTCCTTCCGGGCATTGAGAACCGAACGGCTCCGTACGAATTCGAGCTTCTCCATACGAGGGAACAGTAGAATTAGATACTCCGCGAGTGCACGTTTCTCTGCTGATGTCACGAGCGGGGTTGGTCGAGGAGCACCATCACCAGGGGTAAAGTACAAAGTACGCAGGCAGGACCTGCAACCTTCCGTGGCGGAATGTGTCCCCGCCAAGCTCGGCACCCTGGGGGTATCGCTGAGAAACCAATAAATCGAGAGCTGAAGATCAACTAAACGTGGATGTTCCGAGAATGCAGCAAGGGATGGTAGGGCATCGAATTGGGTTGTTGACCATATTGCGAAGGAGCAGAGGTTTGGCCAGGAATTGGAAATGGTGTGGAGGTCAGATGGGGTGAGGTTGTGTTGCTCAACCTGTATACTGAACACCTGTACAGGGAGGGACAATAGCGGAGCAAGGTGTTTGAACTCCAAAGGTGGTTTAGCATCCCTGGGGATAGAGGGATGGATGCATAAATCAAGCTTTTGTACGTTAGGAAAACTTGATTCAAGGCCGTTGAAGCTCACAACTTTGCCGTCCCCCCAAATTTTCACTTCCGTGACAGAGGGGAATATACACCCGCGGAATAGTTCGCGAAGCTCTCTCGTGAGAGACTTGATCTCAAACTTCTGGAGAGCGGTATGGTGGAATGAATGTCCTCCCTCGCAATGGTTGAACGCAATGAGGTTGCAAGTGAGGGAGCGGAGCGAAGGAAGGGAAGTGAGGAAATCAATAAAAGTGATCAACGAACTCTCCTTCGGGGAGCGATATAGGTCCATTTTGAAATTTCGTAGGTTTATGAATGGAGCGATTTTTTCAGGAAGATCACGGATGGGACCTCCTTCATAAATAAGTTCCTGTAAATCACAGCGAGGGGCCTTGAGAAGTTTGAAAGTCATAGCCACAACCTTGTGTTTTTGGAAAACATTTAAGGGGTCAATATGGAGAGGGTGGAAGAGATGCAGGTGAAAGGCTTACCCGACGATTAACGGGATCGAGGACCTCGCCATCAATCTCCACAGGCAGAACGATTTCTAGACTCTTAAGGCTTGGCAGAAGTGGTCCTTGACATTCGAGACAGTCTAAGAGGACACGCCATTGGGACTCCAACGTGTATGCTTGTTCATACTGCGATACCGTGAGCTTCCTAATCCGTGCTAAATATCCAAATGCACGTTGACGGGCGGCGTGGGGTAACGGGTTGGATACCTCCTAGTTGAGCAACTGTTGGTTCAGTTCCCGAGAAATAGACAAAGCAGAGAAATTCTCACCCAGAACCCTGCCACCAATGCAAACGGATTGTTTTCATCTTCTTCATCCTCGCTACTCTCTCCCTCGCCACCCTCTTCCTCGTCACCCTCTTCCTCGTCACCCCCTTCCTCGTCACCCCCTTCCTCGTCACTCTCCCTCTGTTAATTATCAAAATGATTTTCGGAAAGCCTCGACCGTCCCGCCAAATGACATCCAGAGCCAGGGTCGAGAGAGAGCGTGATGTGATGGCAAGAGAACGTAGTGTGTTTTCATCCGAAGTGACATCAAAATAGCCAATAATTTCGTGCCAGATGTCGAGGTTCAGGAGCATCTTCGTGGTAGAGAACGAGGAACGCGACGCGACGGGTGTTGCGCGTTCTGAGTCGCGCGGATCACGTTGGGGCCCCGTTGACTTGGGCTAAGGTGTTTTCCAAAAATGGCAGAAGCGAGGTCTCCTCGTAAGTAAGTGCGTAGAGAGCTGTTTACCGCGGCACAACTAGACCTCTCCCGCCACAAAAAACTTCCTTAGTAATTCCTCTCCGTATCATCATCCACGTCGAGAGTTGTTGCAGGTATTCAAAAACAAATAACGATTGCCAGGGTTGTGAGGATCAGGGGGTGTTTTAATGAGGTATCTGAATGATTGGGTCGACCTTGATGTTGGGTGGTTTGTGGACCGAAAAATGAACGGCAGGGTAGGGGAAAAAGAAGAATCCGGAGGGAGGGAACTGGTGTCGTCTGTGGTAACTTCCTGATCTCTGTTTCTTTGATAAGAGTAATAAATGTGTAGCAGGGGACTTAGCCAGCAAACAATGGACTTCAACGCGGACGTAGTATCAGTCGCTCAATAGGCCATTTATAGGCACCTTCACTCTTTCACCGCCCCTTCTCTTTTCCCTTTTCCCGCCCTCTTCTTATCCTCAAAATGACCTCGCAGCGTCTCCTATCAATTTCAATTCCTATCAGTTTCGTCGGGATCATCGTCGGGACGTGGCGAAGCTAGCGGTCTCTCAATCCAGGATCCTGGATCCGCTAGTGTGAGTGAGGAGAGATTACGGTGACGACGCGGGTATATTAGCGCCCATATGAGGGTATTGAGCGGAAAACCCAAGTTCGGGGCATTAAGTGGTGACGGAACGGGAGTCAAAGTTGATCCAAGGGTAGGTACGAGGAGACGCTGAACCAGTCAAATTCGAATGATCCAAGTTTCCCAAAGGGCAGACGGATTGAACATCTCCGCCAATTCGCCAAACTTTCGAGAGTGGATGGGTTTTTTGTTCGCCAATTGTCCTGCCTGGTAGTTTACTTTGACAATGAAAGACTCGTTCAAAGCTAACACAGTGCGAGTTGCCGTCACATTGAAGGAGATTACTGCTGTAGCTGTGGGTTACAAGAGTCCCAGAATTGTTCTGCGTTTTGTCAAGCTGTAGCCCTGTATCATTCTGCAGTGAGTTTCAACCTATGTTCTCCAAGAGGACAATAAGGATGGACGAAGTTGGGGGCGGTCGTCAACTACGAGCATCACTGCCGATTTGCGATGGCTACTCGTAGCACCAACAGTGCATCCCATGTGTTCCTCACTCTTTTGTGTTGGTGTGGATGTGCCGGTTGAACAACGTTCGCCACCAGCAAAAGCTCCACGTTGCACGATTGAGCGTCTGTCCGACCGGGACAAGAGAGGCCACAACTCAAAGTAGACAGGAGTCGAACGAGTTGCGGAGAAGACTTGTACATGTGTGTGGTATACGGATAAAAAACACGGTCGAAAAGTCGACAGCCGACACCCTGAGGGATCGTCGTGGGGGTAAGTGGCACGGGTATGACGGGTACAGGTACGGGTCAAGAAATCTATACCCTCACTCAACCCCTACCCGTGGGGCGGGTACTGGCTGGCGGGTATATTTCCTAATTCAGAAGCCCAGTTAACCTGTACTCCTGTGATTCTCGGAGGACGGAATCACCTTGGCAGTAGTATTATGGGGGGCAAATCCCGTAGGGGATAACAAGAGGGCTTAAGTACAACTAATCTAATATCAGTGTAGTTTAAAATGCATTTTTTCGAATATTTGTTGGCACTATCTACCTACCTGTGGGCTCAACCCGCACGGGTTTTATACCCGTGGGTACCTACTGGAACCCGCACCCTTACCCGCCAAAACCCATACCCTCAATCATGGGTGCAGGTCTCGGCGGGTAAGGGTACAGGTCTGCCTCGAGATACCCGGAAGTGACCCCTGCTGGGGACCTGGTCCCCGAATGATGGCAAACCTTCGCAGAAACTTGAGGCTTGAAGCTCGGAGAGACGACGATATTTTCGACATCTATTTGATCTCACTGAAATCCATGATTTTGTCCGAACCCATAACGAGCCGAATATACTCTTTATTTTCATGTTAATGATGCACGAACACTCCATACTTTACTGACTGTCATTGTCACCCTCTAGTGATCCTTAATTAGGCATCGGCCAATCTTCTCATCAAAGACCACCTGTCGCAATTATGTTGGCCCATTTGGGTGGTTGACATACATAAACTCTTCCTCGTCGACCATCAGCATCAATTTACCCATACACAACTCAAGCCGACAGGGTTATAATTCCTTTTCTCCTCCTTCAATTCCGACAGAATCCCCTTAAACTCTGCTAATTCTTCGAGCTCCACCGACGTTGGATCCTTCCGGACATTGACAACTGAACGGCTGCGTACGAATTCGAGCTTCTCCAAATGACGGGAACAATAGAATAAGATACTCCGCGAAGTGCATGTTTCTCTACTGCTGTCGCAGGTGGGGTTGACCTAGGGGCACCATCACCAGGGGTAAAGTAGGAGAGTGCGCAGGCGGGACCTGCAACCTTCCGTGGTCGAATGTGTCTCCGCCAAACACGGCACATTCGGGGGATCGCTGAGAAGCCAAGGAATTGAGAGTTGAAGATCGACTAATCGTGGATGTTCCGAGAACGTGGCGAGAACTGGTAGGGCATCAAATCGGGTCGTCGACCAAATTGCGAAAGAGCGCAGGTTTGGCCAGGACTTGGAAATGGTGCGGAGGTTGAATTTTGTGAGGTTGTTGTAAAGCGAGATGCTTTACGGACTATATATCTTAAGTCACACGAAATACGCTTGACCCGTGTATATCGGTAAACGTACGTATAACAAAAAGATAATAGTTGAGCTGTAACAGCTCGACATACAGGGCATTATATAGCGACTAAGTTTGCGTTTGTTTTATGGCACAAAACAAGGGAAAATAAAGAAAATGAACAACGGCACGCGATAAAGGAATAACGACAAGTCCAAAAAAGGAAAGGGTGGGGGATTACCCCTTACACGCCCCCCGACAAGACTGGTACACAGTCTGATCAAGATGGTTTGAGAGGACAGTGGATACACTGGCCTCGGCGTCGGTTTAGGTTTTATTTTATGTTGCGGGTCATGAATCGCGACCTATTCAGTCTGAACATTGAGCCCACGGTTACACGGACTCAATGATTGAGAATAGAGAGTACCAGCCGATAGGTAGGTACGTGAGGGGCAAGTGGGCGCCTTGTTGCGGGTCTTCGGTTATGGTTACGGGGCCTTAGACTGACGAGCAGTGGCATTAGAGTCATCCGATCTTGTCAGTGAGGCTTCGGCTGGGGGTGCAGGAGCTCCAGAGATCTCCGACGAGGGGTTTGGAGTGGTTGATGGGGCAACTGTGTCAGTTGCCTGGTTGATCGGGACGGTGTTGTCCGGGGCTACGTCCATAGTGTCGGGCCTGAATTCTTCATTACCGTCCTTCTTGATGGCGGATGGGTGAGGGACGATCATGATGGGGGGGTCGCATTGCATGTCCCCATCAGTTTCTGGCAGCACCGGTACGTCGATCATTTGACATGTCCGAGTCGGACCCGTCACTAAGTGAGTGAAGTAGGGGGATTCCCCTACGAGAAGCCATCGGCCATCGCCATAGCCAATGTCCATTTGCTTTTCATCTTCTTCATGGGTCATTACCATGAGCCAGAGATTGTCTTCGTAGGTGGGATATCTCCACCCGTCCCATTCAGGGATGGCAGGGGGCACGCCAAACTCCTGGAGACGACGAAGACGTTCGTTGTCATGCTCATGAATGAGAGCGTTGTGGAGTGCGGACCCGGAGTATGAGTGGGCCATGAAGTGCAGGCCATACAGGTATGCATGGTCTATCCATGCGGGGGGGATCCGGTTGTAAACCATGGCCCCCATGATGTCGTCGAAAGAGATGTTCCCCTTAGAGTTCTCGGGGAGAATGGCACGCCGAATCGCATACACTGGCCCAGACTGCTCCTGGAATAGGGCAGTAGGGTTATTCTCATTGTATCGTGCGATTGCGTCACGATACATGTTGGGGCTCGCCACGATAACGGCGAATCGTCGTTGGAATGATACGCATAGTTCGCGATCCTTGGGTGCGAGCAGCCTAAGAAGGCCATATCCAAAGGCGGATCGCCGATGAACACCGTACATGAAGTTGATGACAGTCCCGTTGGTGAAATTCTTCATCCCCGGACAGCCATGCAACATCATATGTTGCCCCACAGTATTGATGTGGAGCATTTCCACCATATCAGGCTGGCGCACACCTGCTCCCTTGTTCGGGTTGTTCTGGTTGCCCATTAGGGCGCCACTATAATTCCGGTGCATGGGTGTATGGAAGTCGGCCCATGCAGGAGAGTCCGCAGGTATGTCGTTGTGTGCTCTCTCCTCGATGAAGCTGCTGTTTAATATGTACTGCATCGTGCGGTCACGGAACCCAGGCATGGTTCTAGATGCAATGGTGTATAGCTCGTAGAGAAGCGTGTGTGCTTCTAAACAGGTTTTTGCAGCATGATGGGTCCCGGCAACCACACTGCAAAGTTGGTCAACTTCATGTGGGTTCATGGGCAGCCCTCGAGGGGCAGCGTGATATACTGCGTGTCGGGGCTCATATCGGGGGCCGCGAGTCGTGTCGGCTGTTAAGACGAGTACACCACAGTAGCTGACGCTAGTGGCGGAGGGGAGTCGTACTCACTGGGTTTGTTGAGATGATAGTTATAGACCGTTGCTAGTGGATATCTGAGAGGAATGATGGGCAGAAGAGTAGACTGGATTGTCTAAGGAATGTACGCATACTACATAAGTCTTATATATCTAATGTCTCTGGTCTGTGCGCCATTCTACCTAATACAGGTGAGGTCTTATCTGCCAGTAGCATATACAGAGCATACTGCGTACATTGTTCTATTTAATAGACCATGACCAGCAACCTAGAGTGCGGTCTAGTACATTGTTCGTTATCTCTCTTCAAGAGTGAAGTACTCAAGAACCCGTTTCAGCTATAATTAGACTGAACCAACGTAGTGGTACGGATCGAGATTCAACACTCCTCCTCACTTGAAGGAGGGAGATTAACGTTTCAACGATCGAGCGGCTTTATCCCATGCTTCGATATCAGAACCGAAAATCAGTCCAAGCTCAGGGCGGAAGAGATTGATTTTGGTTACGCCAAGATTCTTTGTAAAGATATCGGCGGGATTGTCTTGTGAAGACACATCACCAATAACAATAATACCCTCCTCAACTAATTCTCGCACATAGTGGTAATGAATATCCACGTGCTTCGACCGTTTTTCAACAATGGGATTTTCAGTCCAGAATTTGGACCCATCGTTGTCGCCGTAGAGAATAGGAGTTGGGTGCTCAATTTTGAGCTCCTCCAGAAGCTGTGACAGCCATTTCACTTGTCGTGAAGCGTCAGACAGTTCTTTGTATTCCGCCTCAGTGGATGATAGCGAAACCGTCTTTTGTCGCCGCGAAGTCCAGGTAACAGCACCGGACGCGATTAGACAAACATTTCCCGAAACAGATCGGCGGGTTTCTGTATCTTGAGCCCAGTCCGAGTCACTGAGACATTCCAGCGTCACCGCGGATTTCCCAGTATCGCCTTCATATTTCAATGCATAGTTCCTTGTCATTGACAAGTACTTTAGTACATGAATTCCAGCGCGATAGTGCTCAGGAGCGGGGTTAGCGGCATGTTGTGCCAGCTTAACTACGGCAAAGGCTATGTCAGGCCTAGTACCGATCATCAAGTACATTAAAGATCCAACCAATTGTTGGTACTTTAGACGGAAGGGGGTCGTTGCAGTTCCTTTGTTCGTAATGAACTGGAAGCCGGCTGGTAATGGCGTTTTAGCCGCGGCAGACTGCGGAACCTGGAAGCACTGCAAGATCTTATCCAGGTATTTAACCTGTTGGATGAAGATTTGACGCTTGGAGCGATTCCTCGAGATTTTCATCCCAAGGAATTCTTCGCAGGGACCATGGTCTCTGCATTCCCACTTTTTGGTGAACTTTCCCTTCAACTCATTGAGGAGGGGGGAGTTTTTCTTTCCCAAGAAATTCACGTCATCAACGTAGACAATGGCTACTACAAGCTCTTTTGTTTTCGGATGTCTGTGAAAGTAGACGGCGTAGTCAGATTTGCAGCGGGTAAAACCCAGCTCAATCATAGATTGATGCAATTCTTTCCACCACTGGCGACCGGCTTGTTTAAGGCCGTAAATCGCTCGTCTAAGTCTCCATACTTTTCCTTCCTGCCCGGGAAGTCGAAACCCTTCGGGCTGTTCCATGTATATTTCCTCGTCCAGTTTGCCATATAAATAGGCAGTTTTTACGTCAACGCTATGCATGTCCCAATCGTGGATTGCGGCGAGTGCGAAGCTTACGCGCGCGGACTCGTAGCGGACAACTGGTGAGAAAAGCTCGTTATAGTCGATGCCTTCAATCTGCGAGAACCCCTTCGCAACTAAGCGAGCTCGCAGGCGGCCATCGGACTTTTCGAGAAATACCCAACGGTTTTTGACCATCCTCCTTCCTTTCGGAAGGTCAACCAATTCATATACTCCGCGTTTTTTCAACGCGTCGAGTTCCTCGATACACGCAGCCATCCATTTTGCCTTGATGGGCTCAGGAAGCTTAAGCATGTCACGGAAAGTTTCAGGCTCTCCGTGTGCGGTATTATGTACCGTCTGTATCAAGAAATCAATCAGTTTTACTCCTCCCTCAGCGACAAGCCTTTCAATATCCATATCATTTACGTCATGAGACGTTGGATCATTGATTTCAGGCATAGGCGGCAGTTCCGGACGTGGAGGGAGCTGAAATGGAGGCATATCAAAGGGTTGTGGCGGATACCGCTCAGCACGAACTCTTTGCCTCACATATTCAGGATGGTTAGTCCTTGCTCTTCGCTTACGAATAACTTCGTCCGAAGGGGCATTGGCGCGTACGCGCTGCCTTTGCCTCTGCTGCTCTTGTCGGTGAGTCCGATCTATTTCTCTTTCAATCGAAATTGGACGCCTATTTTCTCCATACGTATTTCCTGGTCTAACAGGAGGCCTGCCTTGTCGTTCAGAACGACGCGGCTCTACCTGATCAGAACCAACAGCACGACGTTTGGGAACAGGGATTGGGAACTCCTCATTCTCGGTGTCCCATACATCTCTGTCCACATGCCAATTATCACGTATATCAGGTTCTTCCTCAATGGTCGTTCCACGCGAAGGTGGCGACTCAGGTGGAGGAACCCAAGGTGGCGTATTGCCAGGTGATGGCCGTCGTGAATCTATGCTGTCCGGCGGAGTAAACTCTCGTCGGGGTACAGGAGGTGAAGGCGGAGAAACTTTCGGTTTAAATGGTGGAGAAACCGGAGGTAATCTGACTGGATGATCAGGTGGAGGTGGAACAATTCCAGCGTCATCCAAAGATGGCGGAATAGGTGGTTCATTCTCTAATCCTGGTCTAGGCAGATTTCTCTCTCCTCCGTGATTAGGCCGGTTACTGCTATCCGGCACTGAATCGGGGCATTTAGGGAAATATCCCTCGTCGAACAAGGCGTTTGGTGATATAAAAATCACGTTGCCTGCCGTGTGCCGCATAAAGACGTAATTTTTACTGCCTTTGTATCCAAGAAAGATCATCATCTCGGATTTTGCGGACAATTTGTTTGGGCGGATCTCATCGGGTAGATATACATACGCGCCGCATCCAAACACACGGATATGGGACAGATTTGGCTTTTCCCTCGAATAACACTCAAAAGGTGTCTTCCACTGCAGACGCTGGACTGGTGTGCGATTATATAAATGCACAGCTGTGTTCAACGCAAATTCCCACCACGAGTCAGGTAGACATGCCTGTAGCCTTATAGCTTGGGCTTTCTCGTGTAGGGTGCGGTTCAGTCGCTCTGCTCTCCCATTCTGCTGATGTGCATAGGGAGCAGTGGTCTCGTGGGTAATTCCACGCGCCGCGAGTCCTGCCAATAACTTCTCATTGACATATTCTCCTCCATTATCGGTGCGAAGTCGTTTGACTCGCATTCCGGAGAGGTTCTCTAACGCGCTGATTAGCTGGATCAGTTTTTCCGAAGCCTCAGACTTCTTTCGAAGGAGGACTACGTGTGCGTGAGAAGAGAAGTCGTCGAGGAACGTCATTGCCCATTTATATTTATGGTAGCTAATGACGGGCAGTTCCAGCAAGTCTGAGTGACATAGCTCAAAGACTGCGGTGGCTCGCTTGGAGTTAATCGGAAAGGGGTTATTATGCATTTTCCCCTTGGCACAGCCGTCGCAAATGCCTTTCCGAGTAGATGGCGCGGGAATCGACGCGATGCCCTCTACGTGCTTTGGAAGCTCGGAGAGCGCGCGATCCAAAGGATGTCCCATTCGACGATGCCAATCGATATAATCAAGTTGGCGTAATGTCAACACGACTGGGTTCTCCTTGCTATTATGCAAGACATACGTGTGCACCGTATGTACGTTGTTTTTGAACAAACGATGAGGCCAGGCGGATAATACAGCACTTCCTGATTTATCACGGATGGTGGTCCCTTTAACGGTTGCCTCTAAAACATAGCCGTTCCGAAGAATCTGGCCTGAGGACATTAACCGTTCTGTGATTTCTTTGATGTAAAAGACCGGCGCAATACATGAAGTAGTGCTCTTGGACTTTCCCTTGTCCGACACGTCATGCTGGAAAATCACAGACCCTCGTCCTGTCATTTCATAAATCCGGTTGCCAGCGGCTTGTATAAGCCCGTAATGGCCCATCTTAACCTCTGCAAAATCAGAGAGATAACCGGTGACATGGTACGATGCTCCAGAATCAAGGAGCCAATCTGCGTTATTCACAGAATGTTTATTCCCTTCTTCTCGACACTTTTGGCACTGAGACAAATCACAGATGTGATATGTAATGATCTTGTTAAGGTCCTCGTGCTCTTCATGGAGTTCTGACCTTAACTTGTCTGAATACTCATGATTATTCACGGTATATGTAGCGTTCATCTTACTTTCCAGCTTAGTTATACCAGCGGAATAAGCAGAAGGGGAAGCGCCTTGGGCGCGCTTCCAGCATACATTGCAGTTTATGAAGTCCGTACAGCGGTGTCTACGACGAGTCCCTACAGGAGGTGGACGACGTGCTACATCTGCATAGGTGCCCCGCTCTCTTCGGCGGCCACCTGGTCGTCCCAACTCAACCTCGGAATTTCCAGGGCGTCCCGCTCCGAGGCGGACAGTCCCTGCGTCTGTATCGTTCCATCCCATCCGTTGATGGGGCTGCACATCATCCTCTGCATCAGAACAAGAATAGTAGTCAGTGGAAGGTACTGACCCGCACCCTCCGTCGGAGCCGTAGTCGGTGTCCGAGTCGTTGTCGTCTAAGACCGACTCGAGGACTGACTCGATCTCCTTCGGTGCCTGCTTCTTCTTGAGCGGCTTGGGCTTCTTGATAATCGCCGGCTTGTTATACACAGGAGCCGGCCACACGATCCGATCTTCCTCCCTTGTGACGGTGGATGGATTATTATCGACATCCATTTCGTCAAAGCGCTTCCACATCTCCTCCGAACTCTCGCCCGACGATGAAATTGAATCGAGACGTTTGTCCCAATTCTTTAAGGCGGTAACCTTGGCTTTCACCGAAGGTTTGCGACGAGCTTCGGGCTCGGGCGCAGTAATGCGCGACGCGAGCGGAGTGGCATTGCTGCCGGTGGCAGCGGAGTTAGATGCAACGGGAGTATCTTTGGCTCGACGCGTTGCTTCTACAAGGGAACGAGTGGTTGGTGGCGGCACAGTTTGTGCCTGCGACACGAAATCCACGTCCTGGACATAGCCGGAAGAGGTGGCGGCATTGCCTTGCGCACCTCCCTCCTTTCCCTTTCCTTTTCCCTTTCCTCGAGGGCGCCATCGGCGTTTCTTCTCGCCGTCGCCTTCTCCTCCAGATGGCTTCTGCTGCTGCTGCTGCTGCTGCTGCTGCTGGGGCTTTTTAGACCCCGAAGGTTGCTGCTGACCTTGCGGCCGCTGTCCACCTTGCTGCTGCTGACGCTGCTGCTGCTGCTGCTGCCCACCTCCTTGTCGTGGAGTAAAGCGCGCTTGTTGCGCGTGGGCGGTCTGGTTGGAGGCGTAAGCGGCAATGATGCCGCTTCGGGCCTTATCCCACGTCAGCTCGTGAAGCGACGTGTTCGAGGTGAGGAGCGTCTGAGCTACGTGGCTCAAAGACGGGTGGAGAGAGTGGAGAAGGATCATCGTTTCGATCTCCGGGGCGATGCCACTATCCATGGCGTCAAGCTGCCCGAAGATCTGCTGGAGCTCGCTCATCTTGAGCGAGGGATCACCACCGAGAGGGAGTTCAAACGTTATTGCGCGAATGAACTCATTGTAAACCTGAGCTGGTCCAGGAAGGCCGTATTGGCCCTGCAACTGAGACCAGAGAGCGCGAGCGTCCCGGGCGGAATGCTTGAGCATGCTATTGGGGAGAGTTGCCTCAATCAACCCAAGAGCGCGCATTCGGAGGTTGTTGGCCATACCAACACTGCGGCGCTCCTCAGCAGTCGCAGGAATCGGAGTTCCTGGTCGTGCGGGACGTGCCGGCGAAGTGCTAGTCGCCGGGGTAGCTGGGTGCTCAGGTCCGTAGGCCTGCTCGTATTGGACGGGCTCGTCCATGGCTCCAGAGAAATCCCATCCGGTCCAGGAGCAGTCGTTTAAGGAAATGCACATAAGTGCAGACCGAAGGCGAAGCGACCAAATGGTGTAGTTACCCGTCCCTGTAAGGACGGGAAGCTGCCCGCTAGGGGTTTGAACGAAGCCCTGCGGAGCAGGGGCCGGTTTAGACATATCTAAGAATAGGGTAAACACGCGTTAGCATCATGTAGGACTGCAGTGCGTGATGCACGCGTCGCAACATGGGGCAGACTCAGGGATCAAATGGACCAAAGGACCACCGTCTCCCAGGTTGCGTACGACCGTAGCCTCCTACACTCTACCAGCGTTGCAAAACGCGGTCTGAGTGAGCGGCGGTCGGGGCCCATAACCTGTTAAGACGAGTACACCACAGTAGCTGACGCTAGTGGCGGAGGGGAGTCGTACTCACTGGGTTTGTTGAGATGATAGTTATAGACCGTTGCTAGTGGATATCTGAGAGGAATGATGGGCAGAAGAGTAGACTGGATTGTCTAAGGAATGTACGCATACTACATAAGTCTTATATATCTAATGTCTCTGGTCTGTGCGCCATTCTACCTAATACAGGTGAGGTCTTATCTGCCAGTAGCATATACAGAGCATACTGCGTACATTGTTCTATTTAATAGACCATGACCAGCAACCTAGAGTGCGGTCTAGTACATTGTTCGTTATCTCTCTTCAAGAGTGAAGTACTCAAGAACCCGTTTCAGCTATAATTAGACTGAACCAACGTAGTGGTACGGATCGAGATTCAACATCGGCCCTCGATTGTACCAATCCCGACCCCCCAGCAGCGACTATATTTGTTCGTGGAGAGTGATGCACTCTCCATGACAGCATGTAGCGCATTTCATTATTGCGCTCAGTAACTCCGGTGCGTGTTTTGATCACGCCCCATGTGTCGGGGATCCGGCCAGGGTCCCTGTGCACTTTCCACTTGTGCTCCTTCTTCTGCTTTTCCGCCTTCCTGGCGGCCTTCTTGCGTTGTTGAGGAGTCATCTCCTCTGGGTCCTTGTTGTCATCGCTTGATGCACCTGAGTCTGAGTCAGACTCATCATACATGCTCCGTTTCTTTGTGGTTTTCTTTGATCGTTCCAAACGATCATCCAGTTGGATTTGGGGAGGAGGAACCAGGGTTCCGGGAGCGGATACCCTTATTGGGTCCTCAAATGACCACTCTGGTGGTGCTGCCTTGGGTAGTGTTTCCGTTGGATGCGTTCCCTGCGGCCGTGTGTCGTCTGTCATCGGGATGTCCTCATCTACATGGCTGTTGTCCCATTCTACCGGTGGGGGCAGGTTTTTCTTCGCTGGGGCCACGGTCGTTCGAGGCGTGGTGAGTGTATCACTCACCCTGGCTGGTTCTTGCAACTTGGGACGAGTCGTCCTGGATGTCAGCAGTCCAGGGTTGCTTGTAGTGGGACGTGAGTAGGTGTCCGGTTTCCCGCTCTCATATTCTGCCTTTGCAGTGCTATGTTGTGGTCTCGGCAGGGGAGCAAAGGCTCGCTCCGTTAAGATCTTGACCTTGTCGCTGAGTCGTTTGTTCTCAGCTCGTGCTGCATCCAATACGCCCAGGAGGTCCATGATTACCATCACACCGGCTTGATCTTCGAGGTTGAGGAACTCGACGAGGTTCTTGTCAATCCCAGCCTCAAGTAGACGAGATATTACCTCGTCATTTCGGGTGGTGGCAGGAGCATAGCTCCCCTGCCTGGAAGGTTGTGATGAGCTCGTGGCTGGTGGTGGGCTTCGCTCGCAATGCCATTTCTTTCCTCTGGCTCCAGCGGATTGAGATGACGAGGAGTACTCCTTGTTATATGGTAATGGTGTGCTCGGTGGTGGTCTGTGAGGTCTACCCCGAGGTGGTTCATATAATGACGGTGTGTACCCATCATCGTATGACTGGTGTCGTGGTGGAGGGCCGTATTGCCCGCCTTCTCTGAATTCTGGTGGCGGATATTGTGGTTGTTGTTGCTGAGGGGGTGGTTGGGTGTTCTGTTGGGAAGACAATTCTTTCCTTCTCCCCCCCCTACTAGACCCTCGTCCAGGGTCTCCGCGTCCACATCCTTGTGTTCGTGATGGGCGGCGAGGTCCACCATGACCGTGTGTTGGTGTGGCGGAGGACATGGTTGTGCAGTGGAGAATGTGAGTTGTTGTAGAAAAACAGGTTCGGTGGTGGTTGTAAGTAAGGAGAAGGAACGAAAAAAGGCGGCTAATTCTGCCAAGGCCTCGTATTACCAAAGCTGATAGACTTTGGTTAGTTTTTCCTGATGGGATGTAATCGTATGACACCTCTCCGAGGCACCATCATTTCCTTTTCGGAAGCTGATTTACGTGGCGGATGCCGCGCAATTCCAGATATCTGTCGAGGGCTGCCAATTTCTTGCAGACCTCGTAAGGTTCCCAAGTGGTATCTCCCAGACTCCACCTTACCTCGAATTCCAGTTTGTCGTGATTGTCACGATGGTGCGCTGTGATCTCATCGACGAACCATTCATGTTCGTCATTGAGACCAAAGTCATAGGGCTCAGGGGATGCCCTATTGGGGAATAACGCGTCGTTTGATGCGATGAATGGTCTTAACAACCCTACATGGAATGTAGGGTTGATCCTCCGGCTTGCCAGCGCCGGCGGTAATTCTAGTGTGTATGTTGACACACTGGGATTCGCCCTTAGGACCTTATACGGTCCAATAAACTTGGGGCAGAGCTTTGACGCCCTGTTCTTAGGTAAATTGAGGTTCTTGGTGGACAAATACACCAAGTCCCCTTCCTTAATTGCGGGTTCGTCGCCCCGCTTTTTGTTCGCGTTGAGTGTTTGGAACGCTCTGGCTTCTATAATAGCGTTGTGTGCCTCAGCTAAGTTACTGAGTGCATTCTCAGCGAACACTTTAATTCCCTTGGGAACGATTTTATTGCTCCGTAACTCTCTAACCATAGAGGGCATATACCCTCCATTCAATTTGAACGGTGCATAACTGGTCATGGCAGATACGCTCGCATTAATCGCAAACTCTGTCATGGGTAATTTATTTACCCAATCTTTCTGGTTGTGGCGCATGACCGCATGAAAAATTTGGCCAACATCCCGATTGGCCCGTTCAGTTTGACTGTCCATTTGCAGGTGGAATGATGTGGACATGAGTAGTTTTGCCCGCATAAGCTTATGCAGGTGTTGCCACCATGCTGATGTGAACCGTGGGTCACGGTTGCTTACTATTGACTTCGGGAGACCGTGAAGTCTCACTACCTCTCGAAGGTAGATCCATGAAAGTTCGGAGACTTTCATTTTTGTGTGTACGGGTATTAAGTGGACCATACTGGTCATTCTACAAATGATTACCCATAAAAAGTTAAATCCTTCGGATTCTGGGAATGGTCTGACAAAATCCATTCCAATGGAATCCCAAGGTTTCGTTGGGATGGTAAGTGGATGCAGCTTCCCCGCTGGTTTCGTGTTCGATGTCTTAGACGTTTGACACGTCTGACACGATCTGCAAAACTCGCGTATGTCGCGAGTCATTTTCGGCCACCAATACCAGCGACGAATATATTCATTCGTCCGTTGGTCACCATAGTGGCCCATGATCTCATGGCCCTGGGTTATTAAGATCGTGATGAGTTCACGGTCATTTGGTATACACAACACTAGTTCACCGTCAGTGTTCTTTTTATAGAGGAGTTTCTCCTCTAATGAAAAGTTATTATTATGCTGACTGACGTCATTCAGCAATTTAGACAGGAACGGATCATTCGTGTATCCGTTCCGTACCTTATCCAGGAAGTCGTCCGGTACTTCTATTACTTTATCCGAGATGTGCTGATTTTTCAGCATATCCGCAACTGTCAGTTCTGTGGGCGGTGTTGTTTCACCGACCGATCCAGAGGTAGTGGCCACAGAGGGAGACTTTTCTCCCTCAATTCGCTTATTTGCTTCCTCAAGATCTTTGGCTTCGTAAGCCTTTGCATCTTGTTTCTCTCGAAGTCGTGAACTTCGACGCAATCCCTCCACTTGGATAGCATGGAGACGTTCTTTATGCTGCTCGGCTTCCCTAGCCCTGTCCTGAGGAAGGTCCTCAGATTCTGGGTCAATACAGGCATCGACATTAACGTATTCGGCGGGGTGATGAAGCTCACCCAGCAAGTCACTTTCAAAGTAGCGAGATAAGCAGTCTGCTACCTTGTTCTTTTCTCCTTTGACATATGTTATGTCAAACCAGAATCGTGCGAGGTAGTTTATCCACCTCTGCTGCCGACTAGATAGGTTAGCTTGAGTCTTAAAAAACTCTAGTGCCTTATGGTCGGTTATGACGTGGATTTTGTAACCCACAAGTTTATCCTCCCAGCGCATTAGGGCTTCGAGGATAGTGAGCGTTTCTAGCTCATGTACTGCGTAATTTTGTTGTGCAGGTGTAAACTTATGCGACATTAACCCTGCTGGACAACATTTTGTCCATTTATCTCCTTGACCGTACATTGCTCCGATGCCGGTCTTAGAGGCGTCGCAAATGACCCAGATAGGTACTCCTGTGCGTGGGTCAATAGGCTTCAGCACAGGTGTCTTCTGGCAGATGTGTTTTATCATATCGAAGCACTGCTGGTGAAGCGGTCTCCAATGGAATGGTGTCCCATTCTGAGTGATGGACATTATCGGCCCAGTATAGGCTGATATGTCGGGCAGGAAGTTCGACAAATAATTGACGAGTCCAACGAAACGCTGGACATCGTTATATACTCACGGAGTGCGCCACTCTGTTATCCGATTGAGCTTATCGTAGTCGGGGTGAATACCCTGATCATCAATGATGTGGCCAAGGCAGTCCACTCTGTCTGCGTACAGCTTACATTTAGCCCACTTGATAAAGAGCTGATTCGCTCTTAATCTTTCGAAGACTATACGAAGGTGAACTTCGTGATCTTCGACTGAGTCTGAATAGATGAAACAGTCATCTAAGTAGGCATGTAGGAATATGCCAATAACATTGTGAAAAATCGCGGTCATTAGCCGTTGGAACGTAGCAGGGGCATTACAATCCCCTTGTTGCATGATATGGCTGAGATATGTCCCAGCTATCGTTGAAAAGGCAGTCTTGCTGATGTCCTCAGGGCGAATTCGCACCTGTTCGTAGGTGTCAGCCAAGTCGATTTTGGAGCGAAATTTCACTCGGGCGACATCCTCTCAGATGATTTCCTGGTCAGGTAAAGGCGTAACATCCTTTACTGTATTATCGTTGCGCTCACAGGCATCTATGACGGTCCTGAGTTTACCGTCTTTCTTTGGGATGCACAGTAGGGATAAGGCTTGAGTAGCCTGTTTAGGTTCCCACCAGCCAGCTCTCACATAGCAGTCCAGTTTTTCATAAAATTGAGGCCGCATCGAGTGAGGGCAACAAGGGGTACGGTTACTATACCGTACATTGTCGTCAATGAGATTTATCTCATGATTGACTTCACGTAGAGGGGGCAGCTCGTCAGGCGTGTCCTGCATTATATCTTTGAACTCTTCGTACCACTGGTTACGAAGATGTTCAAGGTCGAGCTTAATTACGACCTTGTCAGGTCGTTTCCCAACGATCTGGGATGCTTTCCCTCGAAGCACTTGGTCAAGTGCTTCCTTGGGTGGCATCTTCGTAGCATTACGATTTCGCAATGCCTCAGGGATCTTAGGCTTAGGATATTTCATGAAGTTGAGGACGATAGATTCATCCACTTCTCCATCGGCGGGTTGACGAAATCCAGTTTAAGGGGTATCTTTCATCCCAAACTGATATTCGGTGGACATATCATCCACCATCGCATTCCATTCTGCTGGCATGCGGTGGTCATAGTAGAGACTGTTAGGCCTCACTGGGAGGGGGTTGTCTATCAGCACCCAGTTCGCATCGATGGTGCGAGGAGTGTCTGGATCATCGACCTCCTCCATCATGACCTTCTTTGTGGCTCAGTGCCGATGAAGATGAGAATCTGTTTCACCAGCAATGTTTACTGCGTTGAAGCGTTCACCAAGTAGTTCTACTTGGTTATTTATGAAGTCGAGCACAACATTATGTGCTCTCATGAATCCAGCCCCCATTATTAGATCGTATCGGTCAAAGTTGGCCACGTCAACGTACGTGGTGATATTGTTTGACCCGATCTTCATGGAGACGTTAGCTCCATACTTAATGATAGACCGACTGCTGACCGTGCCCAGTTGTAAACTGTGCGGGTCGGCGAGGTTGTGTACCACAACATCAGCCACATGTGTGAAGGCTGGTGTCAACCCAGTCATGGTACTTCCTGAGTCCCAGAGAGTCCAAGCATCAACCCCGTTGATGTTGACATATGTAGCAAGACACTGTTTCTCACTCGGTGGTACTTGGGGCCTCATCCAAGGCTCCTTTTCAATGTGAAGTTGTACACGTCTGACACGTCGAGGTTCTATCTCTACCTGCGGGCCTTCCTCCACTGCAGTATCATTCATCGCATGGAGGAAATCGAAGTCGCCTGATGCCTCGGACTCTGCATAGTCAGAGTCATATACCTCGACCTCGACAAGGTCAACTTCTTCTTCGTGTATGGAGGCATGCTCTTCCTCCGCTGGTTCTTCCAGTTCTACCTGGGGTTCCTCCTCAGGTATGTCCTCGAGATCGCCGATCACAGTATGGGCAGCGTGTAGGAATGATTTCTGTTTGCCCTTATTCGGGCAATTACTGGCATAGTGGTTGCCACCACAATTGTAACACACTACCGGCTTGTCAGGCCACTTAGTGCCCTCTTGTGGCCGTGCCACAGGACGGGATAGTTTAAACGTCCTATTACTACGGTCATCTCAATGTTTCGAGGGACCGGGTTCATATTGTCGAGGAGGAGGTTTGTTTACCTCCTTAACGGATATGTATTTGCGGCCGTTAGCCACATTTCGAGGGACTAGTATAGTCCCACACGATACGAGCTTTCGACGAGGATCATGAGGAGCCTTAGCAGGCGCCGTTTGCTTTAAGGAGCTCCAGAGTGAGCTGTTATTCTTGCTAGTTTGCAAGTTTTTATGATAGAAGGAGTTAACCTTCAACCTATTCTCATACCACATGGCGAACATGAGGAAATCATCAAGGGAGTTGGCATCGGGTGTCAACCCATGATTGAACAGTAAATCTGTTCTCATATCCTCAGGTATTCCTTCCAGGAATACTTCAATGAGTGAATAATCATCAGGGTGCACCATCATGCACTGGGCGTGATCCATAAGGGCATCGTAGAAGCCCTGTACTCCGATCGTCGTGTTGTAGCACACACGACGAAGGCCTTCACATGCGTCATGCATTGATGTTGGTAGCACAAATCTGTCATACAGGGTGATTAGGATGTCTTTGAACATCCAGTTAAATCTTGTCCGATTGACGTTGATAACATGCCTCATCACCATGTTCTTAGCCTCACCTCTGAGGTAATATGGGAGCAATTGAAGCCTTAGACGATCCAAGGCGGGGCTTGTTCCTCCTACGCCTCGTAAGGCAAAATCTATACATAGTGAAGAGACAAAATTCTCTAAGTCACTAAATTTCTAGCTACCGGAGTACGGTTCTACTCCACTATCCTGAGGTAATCTCTGGTTGGATGACTTATATCCTGCCGGGAACTCAAAGGGTTGTGCAAGATACTCTTGTACTGTTCGGTGGATGCGGTCATGCATCTTTTCTTTGTGTCTTCGTAGGGTCTCCATTACACCGGGTGATGCGTTCAGGACCCTCACGAGCGAGAGAGTGACCTCTCACCTGTGTGTGGTCTCGAACCGGCAGTGGTCCCATTACCGTGTTAGGACCTAAGTTAGGTTCAGCCAGTGGAATTGGGTGTACTCCCAGGAATCGGTTCGGTCCCGTGGAGGACGGTGAGGTTTTTACTCGAGGTGTTGAGTAATGGCCTGCCATTCCAAACCCGCTAGGGGTGTTCAGGACGGGCATAGGCATGGAGCCAACTACCTGAGTTGATGCCCTAGCCGGGGTCCTTGGTATGGATGGGTGCCGTGCTACGGCACTAAGAGGCATTGAGGGTTGTTGGAAGTGAGGGTTTTGTGGCGAATTTCACTGTGAGTTCCCTCTGACCGATGGAGCCAATCTTGGTGTGGTAGTTCTGGGTGGTGAATGTGTTACCACCTCCGGGTTTATGGTGACAGACTGCGTCTGTCTGGCTTTCTGAGGTAGTGTCACCTCTGGTGCCAGCTTGTGCATTTCATCATTTTCATCCCCTTCATGCGGATCCGCGTCAAAGGCACGATGTCCATTGAGTATGACACCTTGGTCCTCAATTCTGGATTCCCCCAAGTTTGAGAGGTCATGTACTCTCAAGCGTTGAAAAGCAACGCGGTTGCGCCATCTCTTGGTGCGTAAAGTTACACACTGTTGCCAGTCATTGGGGTCTGGGTCAGAAGCAGTTACTCTGCTCGTTCCTTCAGTAGGGCCATCGTGTTCGTCGGGTTCACCAAACGGGTGAGTGCGGGCGGTGACCATGGCGTTTGTGCCAGATATCGATGATGGCATTGCAGTCAGTTGTTCCTCCTGTCTAGGGGGTTCAGCGTATCCCAGATACTCTTCGTACTGATGGTCGATTTGTGATGATAAGTGATCCATTGGTGTCTCTGCTCGGGATGAAGCTTTCATCCCTTGTACCGAGGAGTAGGCTGCCAAGACCTTTCCCAAGGTTTCAATGTAGCTCTCTCGGTATTCCTGACTCTCCTGATTCAGGGGATTAGATAAATTGGTATAATAGTGGGACAGGAGTTGTTCCACGTATTCCAGGAGTTGTAATCGTCGACGGGGCTTTGTGACCTTAGCCACATCGAGGAGGACTTCTACCTCTTGGTGTAGGGTGGGAAGTCCCACATCTGAGCCGTTGTCGTCCACGTCGAGGTCGAGATGTATTCCATACGTCTCATCTTCGGGTATGCTGCTCTGTATATTAAGAGCACCGGGTATTTGAGGATTAGAGTCCTCGCGGACGCGTTGGTCCATTGTTTGTGCGTGTTGCACAGGCACGGGGGCCTGTGCTTCATTGTGGGAATCTCCCACATTGCGTTGATGTTCGGGGGACATCTTCTGGAAGGTCTGCATTTAGGAACGACGCATATGACGTGTATTGGGTATATGTTTTCGTATGTTCGGCAAGCGTAAAAAAGTGTAAAGCGAGACGCTTTACGGACTATATATCTTAAGTCACACGAAATACGCTTGACCCGTGTATATCGGTAAACGTACGTATAACAAAAAGATAATAGTTGAGCTGTAACAGCTTGACATACAGGGCATTATATAGCAACTAAGTTTGCATTTGTTTTATGGCACAAAACAAGGGAAAATAAAGAAAATGAACAACGGCACGCGATAAAGGAATAACGACAAGTCCAAAAAAGGAAAGGGTGGAGGATTACCCCTTACAGTTGTGTTGCTCAACCTGTATACTGAACACCTGTACAGGGAGGGACACCAGTGAACCGAGGTGCTTGAACTCCAAAGGCAGGTTGACGTCCCTGTCAACAACGGGATGGACACATAAATCAAGCTTCTGTACATTAGGAAAACTTGATCTAAGGCCTTGAAAGCTCGCAACTTTGCCGTCCTTTTGGATTTTCACCTCTGTGACGGAGGGGAATACACATTTCCGGAACAGTTCGTACAGCTGTTTTGTGGGAGACTGGATCTCAACTTTTTGAAGGGCGGTGTGTTGAAATGAATTTCCTTCCTTGCAAGGCGCAAATGCAGCAAGGTTGCAAGTGAGGGAGCGGAGCAAAGGAAGGGAAGTGAGAAATTCAATGAAAGTGATGGACGATGTTTTCTTCAAATAACGATACGGGTCCATTTTGAGATTTCGTAGGTTTGTGAATGACACGATTTTTTCAGGAAGATCCCGGATGGGATTTCCCTCATAAGTGATTTCCTGCATGTCAACACAAGGTTTGACATGATTTAGAATCGTCAATACAACCTTATGTTTTGACAAACGTCCAAGGGGTCAATTTAGAGGGGATGTAAGAGACAGAGGAAAGGCATACCCGACGAGTAATGGGGTCGTAGATGTAGTCATCAAATTCTACAGGCATAATGATTTCGAGATCCTGAAGGTTTGGCAGCAGCGGCCCTTGGCATTCAAGACAGTCAGAGAGGGCAACCCATAGCATGTCCAACTTGTATGCTTGCTTATACCGTGATACTGTGAGCTTTCTAATCCGTGCTAAATATTCTGATGCGCGTTGCGAGGCTGCATAGGGTAGTGGCACATGCCCCACCTAGTCGAGCAATTGCTGATTCAACCTTCGAATAATAAACAAAGCAGACAAATTCTCACCCAGAACCTCAATTCCGCCCCAGAGAATGGATTATCCTCTTCACCTTCATCCTCTTCATCTTCATCCTCTTCATCTTCATCCTCTTCATTCTCATCACTCCCTTCATCGTCAATCTTCCCAATGCTGTCCCCACTTTCATCGATATAATCCAAGAGTCGGACATTTGGCGAAGGAGCAAATGTGTTAATTATGGAAGCGATCTTCAGAATAGCTCTACCGTCCCGCCAGATGGCATCCAAAGCAATGTTCGAGAGGGAGCACGACGTGATGGCGAGCGAGTATAATGTGTGCCGGTCTCGTGGGTACTCGAAGTAGCTAATAATTTCATGCCAGATGCCAAGGCTCAGGAACATATTTGCGGTAGAGTATGGAATTAGGACGATGAGCCAGTGGTGTGCGTTCAGAAACGTGAAAGTCACGTTGGAGGCTCATTGGAATTGGCTGTGCTGTTACGTACCACAACTGGCAGGAGCCAGGTCTCCTCATAAGCGCCAGAAGCTATTTATCGTTGCACGATCAGACCTCCCAACCCTGTATATTTGATTTGAGGTTGCAAAAGTCTATGTGTCCAGTTTGCAGAATCCTAAGACCTGGAGAAAGAGCGCCCAATGAGCCTAATGTGGTGACTTTTTTGACCTTCGAGGCCAACACTCATAGGATGAGCCCACCACAACCTTGAGCCATGCCCATCTGATCATTCAACCCACAGAATTTGTAGCAAGTCTCAAGGACACGACGTTGTGCAATAGGGACTACCGTTAGCGTGGGCACTGTTCCAAAGGACCGTGTATGGGCTAATTACTACATGTACCACCACCATTGGTCAGTCGTCGAAGTAGTATGCAACTGGCTCGAGTACAGTTGTGGACAACCAAACACGACAACTTTAATGACCCATTTTTATTGTCACCACGTGTCATGACCGCGCACGTTCGCCCGCTCTCACCCGCTTCCCCCGCTCGTAGTCATCGTTACCTTAGTCCGGCTGCATTGGGTGCTCTTCATTCTTTCTGTCAGTCAGTCCGATATCCTGTTTTTCCATCTTAATCTCCATTCCCTTCAACTTCTCCGCTATCGCCTTATAGCTAGAACTCGATCCCGGTGTCTTGTTAGACGGCCATCCTCGGCGGCCGTCCATTCTTCATTCACCATTACTTTCGTACTTCCCGCTTTTCAGACTAGTATATAAACCTAGTCCCCATGCTTGTAAATCCTCAGTCTGATTATCGACCACAATTACGCCCTCTGATTCTGTTCCTCTCTGTCTCTGTTCCTCCGACCCTCTGACCCCACTCCCTCCTGAAATACGGACTTCGACGACAGCAGGAAGGCGCAACACATACGTTGAAGCCGCTGAGTCCAAATCTCATACTCGTCCGAATTCACCTGCTCCGTACGTTCTCACCCGACGTCACCTGGCGGCTAACCTCGGCCGATATCCCGCGTAACCCGATCGTAACAGTATAATCAGACTCCACTCCTCTGTCGTTCCCTTGTCCCTTTATCACTAATTACTATGCCTACCATGACCACCAGGTCACAAACTGCTTCCAAAGCCTGGAAGGTTTCTGTCGCCAGAAGCCGGAAGGCCACCACACCACTTTCCTACGGAACCCCTCAACGCAGAGCTTTCCCAGTAGTATCACTCCAAGGAACCCCCTTTGAAGAGGTCTTGTAGGAAGGGCCTGATCCCGATCATGAAAATGATAAGGACTGGTTACCCGACCAAGGTGAGAACCAGAATCAGGACCCTTTCGACGATGGACCCCCAGATCCTGGAGATGGTAACGATGGTGATGATGGTGAAGCCCCTCCTGACAGTAACGCCAGTGATGACGGTGCCCCTAATCTACAACACTGAGGTTTGACAATGGCGGAAGCCATTGCACTTTTGGCCGACAAGCTAGATGATCGGGCCCGTTCTCAGCTGCCCCAAGTACCCAGAACCCCCCGCACTAAGGCCCGTGAACCTAACACGTTCAGCGGTGCTAACCCCGAGGAACTCCATCAGTTCCTGTTCCAATGTCGGCTCTACTTTCGCTCCAACCCCTCGCTCTTTCCGACCGACAACAATAAGGTGAACTTCGCACTCACCTATTTGACTGATACTGCTCTCTGATGGTTCGAGACAGCTATCGACCAAGAGGAGACTCTTGGCACTGTCCACCCGTGGACCTCCGACTGGGACCTTTTCGTCCTGGAGCTCAAAACCAATTTCGGGATTGCAGACCCGCGCGGCGAATCCGCCGAACTTTTAGACAACCT
The DNA here is from genome assembly GCA_025093985.1 of Calvatia gigantea. NCBI lineage: Eukaryota > Fungi > Basidiomycota > Agaricomycetes > Agaricales > Lycoperdaceae > Calvatia > Calvatia gigantea. The sequence continues at coordinate 146,796 of JACAAK010000012.1, forward strand.
TCGGATGAAACACTCCGACAAAATCACCAACTACAACGTCGAGTTCATGCGGCTGTCGTCACAGCTCAATTGGAATGACGAGGTACTCTGCCACCGATACTACAAAGGGCTCCTGGATCGTCTCCAGGACTCCTTATCCAGTCGCCCCACTGGTAAGCCCACCACTTTCGTCCTGATGCGGGAGATTACTCTCCTCTTCGATAACCGTTATTGGAAGCGTCAGCGCGAAAAGACTCGGGCAAAGTCGGCCGCTGAAACAGCGTCCACTTCTCTCAGCAGGAGGCCTGGCCAGAACCCGTCCTCTTCCACCAACACCAACAACACCAACAACATCAGCAGCACCAACAACAAGCCCAACAACACCAGCAACAAGGGCAACAACTCCAAGCCCTCGACGTCTACTGCTACCCCCTCCTCTTCTGCCTCGAAGTCCACTTCGTCGGCAAAGCCCGATTTGACCGACAAGCTCAGCAAGGACGGCAAGCTGACTACCGATGAGCGCAAACGGCGCTTGGACAACAACCTCTGTCTGTTCTGCGGAAACGCAGGACACAAGGTAAGTGAGTGCAGGAAGAAAGCTGCCTCGGCCATGAAGGCTGTAGCCCGACTCGCTGAGGCGGTCGACAGGAACTCTGATAAGAGTTCGGGAAACTAAGTAGCGGTCCTCGAGACTCTGCACTAGCTGAGGACCGCGTTGTACTCACTTGTGCCACAGAGTGTTTCCGACTCAACGCGTCCGCTCTTTCTGATCCCAACTCCTTTCAACTGTCTATCTCCTCCTCGCTCATCCTCTCCCCCTCCGATACCCATTTCAAGGCCCTCATTGATAGTGGCTCTACACACTGCTTTGTGGATATTGACTTTATCCGCTCTCATGACCTCCCGACCTCACCCATTCCTCCTGTTGAGCTCCGTCTTTTCGACGGTTCTTCTAGTGCTTTTATTACTGAACTTGCGAACATCCCTGTCACCTTTGGCTGTGGTGAATCTATGACTCTGGACTTCTTCGTCACTCGACTCGACTCTTCTTGCTCCGTGGTTCTGGGATACAACTGGCTCACCCGCTACAATCCGTTGATTGATTGGGCCTTGGGCAGTATTACTTTCCGACCACCACAGCTCGAAATTCCTGTCACTCCTCCCTGTGTTGCGACTGCCTCTGCTGCATCCACACATTCTTTGGCGCCCATTTCAGCCGCACCCGCTCCCATAGATCCACAGTCCTCTCTGCCCCCTGCCTCCACGCGTCCCCATATCTCCCTGGTGAACGCTGTTGCATTCCTGCGCGCCACGCACATTCCTGGTTCAGTTCAATTCAGCCTTAACCTCAACGACCCGTCGATGTCAGCCGCTTCGGCCGCCATCAACGAGGAACCTGATGATTGGTCTAACATCCCCGAAGCATATCGCGAGTTTGCCGACGTTTTCAGTAAAGCGAAGGCCAACATACTTGCCGAACATAGACCCTATGACCTCCAAATCAATCTGGAAGAAGGTGGCCAACCTCCCGTTGGTACCATCTACTCTCTGTCCCGGACTGAACTGGAGGCCCTCCGTGAATTCATTGAGGAAAACCTTGCCATTGGCTTCATCCGCCCTTCCAACTCCCCTCATGGAGCTCCGGTCCTTTTTGTCAAGAAGAAGGATGGCTCCCTCCGACTCTGTGTCGACTTCCGAGGTCTCAACCGTATCACGAAGAAGGATCGCTATCCCCTTCCGCTCATATCTGACCTACTTGACTCTCCATGCAAAGCCCGCATTTACACCAAGATCGACCTCCGCCACACTTACCATCTCGTTCGCGTCGCGGCTGGTGATGAATGGAAGACGGCCTTTCGGACCCACTATGGCTCGTTCGAATGGCTTGTTATGCCCTTCGGCCTCACTAACGCACCTGCTGCTTTCCAGCGGTTCATGAATGACATCTTCAAGGATCTCCTAGATGTTTGCGTTACGGTCTATCTTGATGATATCCTCATCTACTCCGACAACCTCAGCAACCACCGCAAGCAGGTTAAGGATGTATTAAAGCGGCTCCGCAAACATGGCCTCTACACCTGCGCGGATAAGTGTGAGTTCGAATCTGATACCGTTGAATACCTTGGCTACATCCTCTCCCCCGAAGGTCTCAGAATGTCTGAGGAAAAGGTCAAGATCATCCAGGACTGGCCCGAACCGAAGAAGGTCAAGGACATACAGTCCTTCCTCGGCTTCGCCAACTTCTACCGTCGCTTCATCTACAACTACTCTGACATCGTCGTCCCACTGACCCGCCTCACCCGAAAGGGCATGGTGTGGAAGTTCGGCGATGACTGTCGAGAAGCTTTCACATCATTGAAGGACGCCTTTATCTCAGCACCCGTTCTCACTCACTGGATACCCGACACTCAGATTATTGTCGAGACCGACGTATCCGACTACGCGCTAGCAGCCATCCTCTCCATCATTACCGAGGATGGTGAAGTTCACCCCATGGCATTCCACTCCCGCACCTTCAGTCCTGCCGAGCTGAATTATGATACCCACGACAAGGAACTCCTGGCTATATTTGAAGCTTTCAGGATTTGGCGGCACTACTTCGAAGGTGCCCCTCTTGCGATCGACGTTGTTACTGATCACAAGAATCTAGAATACTTCTGTACCACGAAAATCCTCACCTGCCGCCAAGCCCGCTGGTCCGAGTTCCTCTCCCAGTTCAACCTCATGATTCGCTTTTGCCCTGGCCGACTAGGGACAAACCCGACGCTCTTACTAGACGATGGGACGTCTACCCTAAAGGGGGGAATAATGACTACGCTACGGTCAATCCTCACAACTTCAGACCCGTCTTTACTCATGAACAGCTTTCAGCCTCTGTCCGCGCTACATACCTATATGCCCCTTCCCTTCGCGCAGCCACGATCATTGACCTTGATCAACTCCACTCTGATATCCTCTCAGCTCTCCCGCTTGACCCGTCCACAGCCACTCACATAGCTAAACCAGAAGGACAGTGGTCCGTCGACTCGGCTGGTTTTCTCCGCCTTGATGACAGGATCTACATTCCTGATGCTAACAAGTTACGACTTCGAGTCTTACAGTACAAACATGATCACATCCTCTCTGGCCACTTCGGTCAGAACAAGACTTTCGAACTCGTCCGCAGAGACTACACTTGGCCCGACATCCGGTCGGCTGTCAAGAACTTCTGTAAGTCATGTGTTACTTGTATGCGATCTAAACCGCAGCGCCACAGGCCATACGGACTTCTCAAGTAACTTCCCATCCCTGAACGACCCTGGAACTCTATCTCTATGGACTTCATTGAGAAGCTCCCTACCTCCTCTGAGTTCGATACTATCCTCGTTATCATCGACAGACTCACCAAACAATCCCTGTTCATTCCTACCCACGACACGATCACATCGGCCAAGTTGGCCTGACTATTTGTCATTCATGTATTCTCGAAGCACGGTGTTCCCGAACACATCACGTCCAATCGCGGCTCTGAGTTCGTCTCGCACTTCTTCCGGTCGCTTGGAAAAGCACTGGACATGAAGTTGCATTTCACTTCGGGTTATCACCCTGAAGGTGACGGACAGACCGAACGGACCAACCAGACCCTCGAGCAATACATTCGTGTCTACTGCAATTATCAGCAGGACAACTGGGCAGAATTACTTCCACTAGCTGAGTTCGCTTACAACAACGCTCCTAGTGCCACGACTGGTGTTTCCCCATTCTTCGCTAACAAGGGTTATCACCCGAACATCACAGTTTACCCCGAGAGAGATTTAGCTTCTAGGCGGGCCCGACAATTCGTTGTCGACCTCGACGAACTCCACGACGTGCTAAAGGCTGAGATCAAACTTGCTCAAGGACGTTACCAGACATCTGCTGACGCCCGCAGACTTCCTTCGCCTGACTTCACCATCGGTCAGAAAGTCTTCGTCAAGGCCAAGTTCTTCCGCACGACTCGGCCATCCAAAAAGCTCTCTGAGAAGTATCTCGGTCCTTATGAGATTATAGCACAACCCGGTTCCATTTCATTCACTCTCAAACTCCCTGACTCACTTCGCGCCGTTCACCCAGTTTTCCATGTCTCTATGCTAGAACCTGCCACACCCAACACCTTCGACGGCCGCTCTGAGCTGCCTCCCCCGCCTGTCGAGGTTGAAGGTGAACCGGAGTACGAAATTGCTCATGTCGTTGACTCGAAAATTGACCGCCGTCGAGCTTGCAAGCTTTTGTACAAAGTCATCTGGTTAGGTTATGAAGACACTGAAGAAGAGTCTTCCTGGTTACCTGCTACTGAGCTAGCACATGCGACTGAACTTCTTGCAGACTTTCATTCCTCTTATCCTTCTAAGCCTGGACCTTTGAACCCTCTATGATTTTTTCCTTACTTAAATTTCTTCCACACTTCATTCACAGACAGACAAATCAGTTTTATTGCTCATTATTAATTATCAAATTATGTAAAGTCCAAAATACGAGGGGAAGACAGCCACGGATCACTGGGCAGCTTTACCCGACTCAGTCACTTCGTCCACTCCTCCCTCTACCTCTGCTTCTTCCTCCTTTTCCTCTTCATTCTTATTTCTGTTGTCTCCCTCCACTTCCATTACTACCTCCGTTTCCTCCTGGGTTTCGCCTGACTCGCCCGCTTCCTCATTGTCATCCTCGTCGTCGTCGTCATCTGCCAGTGCCTGGGCATCCATCACCTTCTGAACCATCAGCCCAATGCTGTACTGATACCCGCCATTCCTGATGACTGCGGCCTTGACATTCCTTCCGAGCTCGTTCGCCCGCTCCAGCCGCAGCAACTGCTCCTCTCCAATCTCAATCAGCCGATCCGTCCTCACCCCTTGATCCTCCATAACGGACGCGATCCGCTCCAGGATATCGTTTTGGTGAGTAAGGAGAGCCGCGAGTTGATCATTGCTGACCCGAGATACTTGGGTGGCGACAGTGTTCAGCCGATGACGGGCGGATGGAAGGCGACAGGCCTTCTTCGACAGCGAACATTCGAGGCACTTGGTGACCTCGCGACTAGAACGGCCATTAGCACAATCACTGGGAAGCTAAGTGCCACTTACCTTGACGTCGACTCCCTGATTGTGCAAGGATCGCCGTTGTCGAGACATCGCTCGCACTTATTATGGCCACCCATCTTGACCTTCTTTCCGTCGACTGCAGGTGGCTCGTCCTCACCCGATTCCCTCCAGTCTGGGTCTGGCTTGCCCCCGAAATCCAACTCTTCATCGACGCGTCTCCTTTTCAACGATGGCGGCGCCTTCCCAACCCACTCCTTCGTGATCTTCCGTTAACGTCGCTTCTCAGCTGCTATCTTTTTATCTGCGTCATCAGCGGCCTTACGCTTTCCTTCGCGTTTACTTGCCCGCGCCAACTCTTCATGTTGCTCCTCCTCCCGCGCCTCTCGTTCCTCGCGTTCCTTCCTCTCCTGTGCCTCTTGCTCCTCCCGCTCCCTCTTTTCCCATGCTTCTTGTTCCGCCCGTTCCTGCCTTTCTCGCTCCTTGCTCTCCTCCAATTCGCGCAGCTCGCGTTCTGCCTGCCGTTCCGCCTCCTCCTGCCTTTCCAGCTCAAGCCGCTTGCGTTCGCGCATGGCCTCCAGCTCGGCCCGTTTCTCCGCGGCAGTTTTCTTGTTGGAGCTAGACATGGGAGTGGTCGAGGTGGTGGTTAGAGTAGAGAATGGGACCGTAAAATTTCCAAGGTGACGAAATTTACATGCACCATCAAAAGTCTAATTGGAGATTCCCACGGTTCGATTTCACGGCCTTGAGGGCTCGGCCCTAATGGGGGGATACTGTCATGACCGCGCACGTTCGCCCGCTCTCACCCGCTTCCCCCGCTCGTAGTCATCGTTACCTTAGTCCGGCTGCATTGGGTGCTCTTCATTCTTTCTGTCAGTCAGTCCGATATCCTGTTTTTCCATCTTAATCTCCATTCCCTTCAACTTCTCCGCTATCGCCTTATAGCTAGAACTCGATCCCGGTGTCTTGTTAGACGGCCGTCCTCGGCGGCCGTCCATTCTTCATTCACCATTACTTTCGTACTTCCCGCTTTTCAGACTAGTATATAAACCTAGTCCCCATGCTTGTAAATCCTCAGTCTGATTATCGACCACAATTACGCCCTCTGATTCTGTTCCTCTCTGTCTCTGTTCCTCCGACCCTCTGACCCCACTCCCTCCTGAAATACGGACTTCGACGACAGCAGGAAGGCGCAACACATACGTTGAAGCCGCTGAGTCCAAATCTCATACTCGTCCGAATTCACCTGCTCCGTACGTTCTCACCCGACGTCACCTGGCGGCTAACCTCGGCCGATATCCCGCGTAACCCGATCGTAACACCACGACTGGTTCTCTCCCCCAAAAAACACTGGAAACTATCATTATGCAACCAACTGAGCATATTTGTATGAGCAGATTGTGGTTTCTCTATGTTGAGGGCCTTCTCTCCCCAAAAAAATTTGGCAGAATAGATATTTAAAGATTTCTGCACAATGTAAGTTCATGGGGAGGCAATCTGACAATATAAGGGACAATTCCACAAAATAACATGAAACAATGACACATAGAGAACACCAGAATAACTAACTACCTTCGCTAAGAAGAGTAAAACCAAGTTACACTGTAAAAAGTGCAACTTGTGTCCCTTATCTAAGAAGTTAACAAGACACAGAACCTCAGGTACTCCCTAAGATTCACCCTTATCAAGTCAATGACCAGAAGCACACTGTCCTACACTTGTGATACTCCAAGTACCAGGGTGTAGTGATGCAATATGCTCTTAATCTAAGCTCACTTCACAAGTAAGCCAAGGTCTTCTTCTTAGATTACAAAGGTCTCAACCTTAGCTCAAGTCACTTAATCCAGTTAATCTCGAAAGAACTTATTACTTTGCTTCACTCAGGCACAATAGATCACTTTTCACTGTGCTCTGAAGGCTGGGCAATGGCTAGTAGGTTCCTTGCACCACGACTGGTTCTCTCCCCCAAAAAACACTGGAAACTATCATTATGCAACCAACTGAGCATATTTGTATGAGCAGATTGTGGTTTCTCTATGTTGAGGGCCTTCTCTCCCCAAAAAATTTGGCTGCTGCTTATATAAGACAAAAAAAGCATAGAATAAATTAAATATTAGGTCTAACCCTGTAGAGTGTGGTTTTGTGCTGATAGAACACATGCACATCAGCAGGTATTTGAATTGTCGTGTTTGGTTATCCGTGACTGTACACACATCCTAGTCTTCCACGGGTCGTCCCAGAAAAAGAACCGGAGGTAGTGATCAAAACCAAAAATGTCAAGGATGCTCGCTTCTGGCCAATAGTCGCCAAGCATTATGATATCCTGGCGCCCACCCGGCCATGTGTGCTCATGCGAACGAGATCGATGGTGCATCAGGTACAAAAACCTTGTACTAAGTCCCCCAGGTGCAAGATAGGAAGTGTGGCAACAGGGGTTGCACATAATATGTGTTGCGGTATATGACGTTGCAGATGTACTGAGAGGTATCTGCTTGGGGTCGTTCAATTTAAATTTGGAAATCTGGACTTGATAGCTTCGACACTCAGATCAAACTCACAAAGCACGGACAAGAATGTTGAAATGAATAAGAGAGCTGAGATTTGTAAGCCATATAGTCGACAACACCGGGCGGAACCCGTGCGGGGAGATAAGAATAAAACCCTAGTGAAATTAAACCTTTCAAGAAAATCAACAAACCACACTATGTCGAGCCGAGTCCACAATTTCCTCCCTCTCCCTCCTCATTTCCAATAGGATCCACTGAAATTCCGCTAGTTCCTCATGCTGGGCAAGGGTGGTGTTCACATATTCGTTGAAAAATTGAAGCACCTCCAAATGAGGGAACAGGAAGTCTAGGCATTTGGCAAGGGTGTGTTTCTCTGCTGTTGTCACTGTCAGAGTCGGCACCAGATCATGGGTGACAACGTGAGGGAAGTACAGAGTGCATAGGCAGGATCTACTCCCCTGGGTGACCGTATGTGTCTCCATCAAATTGGGCACCTTGAAAGTATCATTGAGAAGAAGGTGAAGCGGTAGGCTGAGGCAGAGATAGTCTAGATTTTTGGGTGGTGTGAGAATGCGGCAAGTAATGGTAAGGCATCTAAATTAGTCCGAGCCGACCTAGATATGATTTTCAGGGAACGGAGGTTTGGCCAGGACTTTGCGACAGCATGGAGGTCGGGTGGGGAGAGCTTCAGTTTGTCGACTGACAGATTAAACGCTTGCACAGGAAGAGATAACAGTGAGGAAAGGTGCTTGAATTCCAGGGGCTGAGCACGGCCATTACTAGCCGGGATGGTAAGACGGTGATGCAAATTGAGTTTGGAAGCATTGGGGCAGCTTAACTCGAGACCTTCAAAAGACAGGTCTTTGTCACACTGCATAATTTTCACCCCCATAACTGAGGGGAAGGTGCACGCAAGGAAGAGAATATTTCTAACCTCTGGAGGGTGGCGTGGCAACATGGAGTTTCATCTTCGCAATGTGCAAATGAACCAAGATTACAACTGAAAGAGCGGAGAGAGGGCAGGGAATTGAGGAATTCAATGAGGGTGATTGATGACTTCTCCTTCAGACCCGGGGGATGTTCATCTATCTCAACGCTTTGTAGGTTCACGAACAATGCAACTATTTCAGAGAAGCCCCGAACAGGACCCCCTGGATAGGTGTGGGTTTGGAGGTCGCAACCACGTATCTTGGCAAGGTTGAGTATTGTCAATGGAGCTTTGCGCCCGAGCATGTGGTGTTCCATATCGATGTTGAGGACCCTGAGCGATGAAGATATGAGGGATATGATGTCGTTGATGGGATCATGGGCTCCGGACAACACAACGTCGAGCTATTGGAGGTTCAGGAGTAGTGGCCTGTCGTAGTTGAGGCAGGCGGAGGGGATGGGCCATATTCGGTCTGCCTTGCCAATTTCCCCATCCTGGAATGCATGAACCTTCCTTACCCGCGCTAGATACCCCAGTGCACGTTTGCGGGCGGGATATGGTACTTTACTATTCAAGTGCTACTTGCCGGGTTTAACTTAGTTTTTAAGCAATGGACGAAACAGAATGAAACTTACCCACCCGCAAACCCTCTCCCTGTCTTGAGATGGAAAATCCTGAAGCTCACCATTGCTGCCTTCGTATTTTTCTATGTACTCCAAGAACGGCTCATTTGGTGAGGGGGAAAATGAATTGATTACAGCAATAACCGCCAGGGAGCTTTCGCCGTCTAGCCAGACAGCATCAAGAGCGAGATCAGATAGGCAGCTCGATGTGACTGCAAGGGAACGTAGAGTTTGTCCATCCTGTGGGTATTTGAAGTAGCCGATCATCTCATCCCAGATGTCTAGATTCAGGACCATGGATGCAGTAGAGGACAACGATCAGCACAGCGAGCAAGTCTATCAAACAGCGTGGCAAATCTTTTTTGATTCATGTCTTGCAGAGCTTGCTTTTTTCGTCATTGATGACAACACTGACAAACACTATATTCTGCAGGAGCCATCAATGCTCAGCCATGTTCCTCGTTCAACATTCGACAATTGGTGGGGTCAGTGTAATTCATACATCTGTACAAGTTGGCGTTGACAGTTCACTCTCCAAGCTGTTCAACTCATTACCGATCTCGAGAACTTACATTGTCCTCAGAAATTAGTATTTTACTATGATGTATGAACCACCCGGCAGGGTGGCTGCATGGTATATGCACAGCAGTCAGCGTTCAATGTTCAACATTCAACCCTGTTGTAACCTACAGTTATGCATTAAATTGAAGATAGGCATATACTGTAAGCCCCCAAAGTGACCTCCCATCCAAAACAACAATAGCTCCAAAACCTTGTATCACACCGCCATAGTTCCAGGGGTGCGGCGGCGGCGGGTCAAGGTGGAGGTGAATTGGGGGAAAGGGAAGGTTGGGGTTATTGAGGACGATGGTAAGGGGCATGAGGATGGTGAGGATGGGGACGAAGATGGGGGATCGTACACGGCCATATCCATCAAAGCCCTCATGGTGAATGTGCTTCCAACAAGCGCGATAAATTGCGGAATACATATTTGGAGATCCAACGTCATGACGAGGCAAGCCCAGAAAGTCCATATCTCCAGCAGAAACTCTACCCTCCTGGACCAGTTTCGAACAGAACCAGAAACCCGTACGAACACGGCCATCACGAACTGCACAAGAGTGCTCGGGACGTCCCACACCCATTTAGCTCCTTTTCTGCCTCTCCGAGAAGCTCCAAGCACTTTTGAAGACAGCTAAATTCATAGGGTTAGTCGTTGAAGGCTCTGATGGTAGGTATAGCTGTGAGGGCACAGTTGACGAGGGTGGCTGTTGTGGTTGTTCGGTGAAGAGATGAGGCGGCGGTTCAACGAAAATAGGGTGTGACTGCATCCGTCAGTCACGAGGCTTTGAAACCAGGTCCAGGAAGGGAGAGACAGAGGCCGGGAACACAAGAGAACGAGGAGCGAGAGTGATGGCGTCATTGAAGACAAGAGTTCAGAACAAGCGTGGACTGAGAGTCAACGAGAGAGCGACCGACAATGAGAGACAATGCTGAGAGAGTTCGGAGTGAGACTTCGAGAGCGAGAAAAGTGGGTATCCAATTACTAGGTGCCGAGCCTCTACTGGCTCAACTGTATTTATACTGTAGACAACTTGTCCGGTGTTCAATTTCTACGGTTATCTACAAATACTGAATCTGTATAGCAAATGAGTTGAGTTAGTATAATGAAGGTTAGGCTAGGGAACTGTGGTAAAATGTTGAAATTTTTGAAACACAACGAGTGAATGTGCAACTACGGAGGCGAAGGTCTGAATTAGAAAAAAAATGTCGGTAACGAGAAAGATGTGCAGTGAATTTTTATTAAAGTGGGTAGTGGTCTAAAACACGACGTATGGCAGGTGAAATGGATGGTTGTGTAGTGAGCAAGGAACGAGCGGATCGGCGACGGATCGATGAATGGTTGGGGTGACGAAATCTTCGGAGGGCAGACTGATTAGTGTGAGATGCTCGTTGGGTGCCGTTCCGAAGGCAGCCGACGTGCAGTCTCCACATCGGACACAATCGTGGAGAGAAGGGAAGTGATGGATTGGGAGAAGGGTTGGATGAGGGTGAAAAGGGATACTGCGGAGAGGATGACGAAGGTGAGGGCATAGCAGCGGATGAAAGATAGGAGGTATGCGAGGGTTCTTGTGAGGCATTGGACAAGGTATCTTGAGGTGAAGGAGGTGACCATCTTCACGTAGCAAGCGCTGAGAGAAGCGCTTATCGAGTGAATTTAGCCATGAGGCCACCAGCATCTTCGTCACCAAGGTGAGCATCAAACTGGGCTATATCCTTCTTTGAAATCGACTGATATAGAGTCCTTCAAAGACCCATAGTGTTATACCAGTTCATACCCATAGGTTGCTCGTCACACTGGAGTACGAGTAGACCCACAGCCAAACCGGGGAGCTCAATTGCAGCAAGGCCGGCAGAGCGTAAGAGGTCGTCCTGGGCAGTCTGAGAGGACTGGGAGTGAGTGGGAACTTTATGAGGGAGGTGGCCATCCTTACGTCGTCGGTTTCGCTGGTTATTGTTGTACCATTAGGGATTATAATGTAACCAGTGCTAAGAGACTCAAGAGCGACCCACCAAGTGAGTTTGGCCGTAAGGTCACCAGCGCCTTGTTCACCTAAATGAGTAATGCACCCGATCATATCCTTCTTCGAAATCAACCAATATAGTGTCCTTTGGAGAACCATAGCATTACTCCCTCTCAGTTTCATACCTAATGATTTCATTAGCATCACCCCCGAAACATAGCAAAACTGGGAGCCTCACTATCCAGAAGTTTAACGAGGGGAGTACCCCCAGGGGGGGCACAACTCCAGCGTACCACATACATGGGCCAATTACGACCCTCCTCACCAAATAGTTGCCGCGGTGGGCACTGGCTCGGGTACGCTCGTACTGGATTAAGCTCTCGAGGATGCCGCAAGGGTGATGGCCTAACGGACATTGTTTAGCTTCTCAAATAATAAGAGAAGGACAGATAAACTCACCAGGGATCCAGACATCTCATAGGGCAGATGTGATTAATTGATTCCTCAGAGTCACTGAAATCTGCACTTCCGCGATCATATACGTGTTTCAAAGACACTTCTCTTAGCGAAGGAGCACATGAGTTGAGGAAAACCTCACCCATCCCGCCAAATAGTGTCCAAAGTCAAGTTGAAGAGAAAGCGCGATGTGATGGCAAAAGAACGTGGCATATTTATATCCCAAAAGTGGTATCGATATAACTGACAATTTCGTGCCAGATGTCAAACATGTCGAGGTTCTGGCCTTCTTCATGGTAGAGCACAGGGAACAAGAGGCAACACTGTCGCACACTCGGAGTCGCACAGGTCATGTTGGGGGCTCATTGATTTGGCTGAGGTCTTTTCCCAAAATGGCAGAAGCCGAGTTTCCTCCAAGAGCCATGTCCTGCTCGAGTGCGCCCATACTAGTTGACTGTGGGTCATCTCAGAAGAGTGAACCCAGGGTAGTAATGATCTGGACCAAAAACGCCAACAGTGTTTCTTCCACTTTTCAGTTTATGATCGCGGCAAATGTCATGTTACACGTCATTGCATGAACGAGGCTGACAGTAGCAGATATGAACGAAGGTTGTATGCACGGAGTATGTGAGATTGCAGAGAAACTGAGAGACATCTAGCCACCAATCAAGGTTGTCACGTTTGAAAACCTGGGTTCATTGTCCTCGAAACTAATATCGAACCTACAAGGGACAGGCGAGAATGCGGAATCAGAGAGATAAACGAGCCATATATACAAAGCCAGGCATCCGTACGTATAGTAAAATTGAACCCTATATGAAAATCTACCAATCGTACTACATCATGTTGAGCCCACAGACCCCTTCGTTGCATTCCTTAATTCCAGCAATATCTCCTGGAACTCTAATAGTTCGACCTCATGGAAGGAGTTTTGCGGGTCCCCAGCAAAGAAGTCAAGCTTCTCCAAGCTGTGGAATAACATATATAACTATTCCAAAAATACGCGCTTCTCTGCTGTGGTAACCATGGGGATTTGGCTATCACCACGATCAGAGCGCCATTCTCAAAATTTGAGTCTCTAAATACGAGTGGTTCGAGAATGTGGTGAGGAATGGTAAGGGATTAAACTTATCACGTGGGGATATTGTAAAGGAGCGAAGGTTTGGCCAAGATTGTGCAACGGTGTGGAGGTGACATAGGTGAAATCATATTATTATCCATAAGCCATTAGGTGAAACACTTGGATTGGGGGAGACGATAGTGATGTAGTGTGTTTGAGCTCTAAAAGAGTGGTACCGTCAGTGCGAGTGGGGGAATTAACATGTAGAAGAAGTTTGCGTGTATTGGGACAAATCAACCTGAGACCTTCGAAGCTCAGGGTTTGGCCATCCAACATGATCCGTCCAACATGATAATCACCTCAGTAACAGAGTGGAACACACATATTCTATGGAACAGTTCATAGAATGCGACCACATGCGACCGCCCGTGATTGAATCTCAATATTCTGAAGACTGGTGTGGCAGAATTGATCTTCATTCAAGAGCATACATGGGTGCGGTAGAGTATGGGAGGCAGGACGAGGAGCGGTCCGTTGGACAACCTGTAAGTAGGGATCACCAAGGGTTGGGGATACCTGGCGGGTTACGGGTATGGGTGTGAGGGTAGGGGTACGGGTCAGGATATTTGAACCCACATCATACCTGTACCCTTGTAGGCAGGTAGCGGCGGGTTTTTAGCCCAAAAAGGAAGGTGTCACATTGTACATATTTACTGTAAAGGTGTCCTCAATGATGACTGGGGCAAGGTAGTCATTGATGGCTAAAATATAATGCAATTTTTTCCTTGATGTCTCATACCCCTGGCCCAAATCCGTGTGGGTTTAAGCACCCATACCCACCCGCAACACCCTCTACCTGTACCTGCCGAAACCCTCCACCCGTTGCTTGGGGTACGGGTTTTGGCGGGTACGGGTACGGGTGTGTCCCCAACACTCTGGGGTTACCCGTGATAATCCCTACCCGTAAGAAATTGTCGACCCTGCTTTTCCCTAGCACAATTACGTGCCTTGAGATTAATCAGTTATATAACTTATACTTCATGTCTCCAGACGAACTGGCCCGGATCGCACACACTGTGGCTTACAAGAAGATACGATAGCCTTGCTCGATTTCATGAGAACTTTCGGCTTACAGATTGAACAAGACACCGACAGACACCACGAGCAAACAAGACTGTATTTGGGTCGCATCCGTGGAACACGAGAAGATTATGGCGTTGGCTTTGATAGATGCGACCGCTTAGCCCCAGGTTGATACATGATATTGTTGAATTGCCAAACCGCTCCGAGACATGCGGAGTGCCATACTGGCCATCAGAGCGCCCACTGTCGTGCCAGTTAGACTTACACGGTGGGCACCTATTTCGTAGATGGACACTTAACATAGTGCCATGACTCTTAGATACACGAAGTTTTCGCATACGACCCTGCCTTATGATATTGCTTAAGTACCATAGTCTCATTAGCTGAATACCTCAGTTCTCATGCGTATAACGAGTTACTGAGTTTATACAGATTTTCTACAGGTTATGGGCCCCGACCTGTTGCTATTCTAATACAGATTATTGCTTGCACGAACATTATGGCCTCAACCATGAATAATGCTCTCCCCTCTTCTGTTCCCAAACTCGAGCTGGCAGGTACGAACTGGGCTGTGTTTTCACTCAGGTTCATGACCGAAGTTGAGATGAGAGGCCTCTGGGGCCACTTTGACAGAACGAAGAAGCGCATGAAGCTCCCTGGACCCGCCCTGGCTGAGCCCTCACCCTCTGCGAGTACCTCTGGTACACTAAAGGCACCAGAGGGATCAACAACCCCTTCACCTTCACCTGATGCCATTCTGACACCTCCTGTACCTACAGTCACCCAGGAGATGATTGACACATGGGACCAAAATGAGTGTGTCGCGAGATCCCTGTTATTCCAAAAAATCCCCAACTCAACCCTTATGACCATTGCTTGGTGCTCCAGTGTCAAAATGATGTGGGACAACGTTGTTCAGGAATACACTTACAAGGGTGCCTTCTCACAGGCACGCCTTCGTCGCGACTTCATGGCATCCCATTGCCCAGACAAGGGTGATGTTTGACTCTTCTTGAATGGCCTTAGTGCAAAGCGAAATGAATTGTCGGCTGTCGGTGTCCAAATCAGTGATGATGACTACCAAAGCACAGTTATATCTTCCCTACCTCGTTGGCTCTCAAATTTCGCATCTGGACAGCTCTCGGCCACCCGCCTTCACTCATCCCTTAACCATACTATAGACCCTGATGTCTTGATCATTCTGATCAGTGATGAATGGGAGCGCACCTGATCTAACCATTCTGGGAAATCCTTATCCAAGCCGGATGCAGACGATGCCATGTTTGTCAGAGGTGGAGGCAAGCCAGCATGGCAGCCGAAGAAGGGTGGAAGAAAGGGGAAGTGCCACGAATGTGGAGAATTCGGACACTGGCGGCGTGAATGCCCTAAGAAGAAGACCACTCGGGATGGAAACCACAGTGGTGGGACTGGCCCCCAAGGAAAGGGAAAGGGTGGCGGTAGTAGTTCGGCTAACATCATTGAAGATGACTTCGATGAGTCTCTTGCCGTAGAGATTGGTGCCGAAGATGATGAGTCAGATACCAGGGTGGATGACAATGATGATTGGGTGTCCTCGTCGATAACAATGGAAATAGGTGATCTTGAAGGGGAGTGGTTCATTGAGGAAGCCGTCGAAGAGGACAACTCTGATGCCAATGTGTGTGATATCAGTGATGAAGTCACTGTAGGCCAGGTCCAGGAACCACTTACCACAATGCGGATCGAGATTTTCGATTCAGGGACATCACAACACATTTCCCCATATCACGATGCCTTTACCACATTCGAGAGCACCCCGTCACGACCTCTCCGTGCTGCAAATAAACAGAATTTCAGTGCTATTGGCAAGAGAGATGTTATCCTTGACATACCGAATGGAGGGACAACCTCAAAATTATGGCTAAAGGAAGTCTTATACTCCCCAGAGGCCAGCTATACACTTGTGTCAATTGGCCGCCTCGATGAGGCAGGATTTACAATGACCTTCACAAATAGGAAGTGTATTATCCGTGATCCAAGTGGGACCCGCATCGCAGAAATTCCACGAAGCGGAAAGGGCCTGTATAGGATTCTAAGAGAGGCCGAGGGCGAACTGGAAGTCAATACTGTTGGAGAGATACTCACACTAGATTTGATACACTGCCGTCTCGGTCACATCGTGCCTGATGCAGCTAAGAAGTTAGTCAGGGATGGAATGGTGACAGGATTGAGACTAGAAGTGGATGGGGGTACCAAACTCTTCTGCGAGGCATGCGTGTTCACAAAATCAACACAAAAAGGAGTAGCAAAGGAGCACCATAGTGAGGGAGCAAAGGAATTTGCTGCCGAAATTCACTCCGATGTCTGGGGACCAGCAACAGCTGAGACTCGAAAAGGAAAGAAGTACTACATTACGTTCACCGATGATTATTCTAGGTGGACCCATATTGGGTTCCTTACAGCGAAGTCAGAGGTCCCGAAGGCATACAAAACCTTCGAGACATGGTGCGAGACACAATTCCGTGCCCGGATCAAGACACTACACTCAGACCGTGGAGGCGAATATACAGGGAATGCTTTCCGTGAATATCTACAATTACGAGGCACTCAAGTCAAACTTACTGTCCACGACACTCCACAGCACAATGGCATAGCAGAACGTCGAAACCGTACTATCCTTGAGCGTGTTCAAGCACTCAACCATGTTGCACAGCTTCCGAAATCATTATGGGCAGAATGTGCACGGCACGTTGTATGGTTGATGAATAGGACTAGTACAAGGGTGATCGCAGAAAAAACTCCTTTTGAAATGGTATACAAACAGAGACCAGACCTGAAGGACCTACGCGAGTGGAGCGAGGTGTGTTGGGTTTTCCAAGGAGGGGGTGATAAGTTGGATCCACGCGCCAAGGAAGGGAAATGGTTGGGCTTTGATGATGACAGTAATGGCATGCGGATCTTGTATCCAGACACCGGAGCTGTTCGCATTGAGCGGAACATTACATTCGCTAATCCAAATCTCGAAGGGGAGGATCAGTTAACGAGCAAGATTCAACGTGAATCAATGCTCACCTTGGAAGGTACCAAGGATTCAGCACCTACCCTTGAGCCCACCACCACACCCACTGCCGCCAACCCTACACCCGAGCCAAAACCTGTCACCACCAACACAGATGGTGATGATGATACACCCATAGAACGCCCATGTCGAACCCAAAATCCTAGCCAGAAAGCTCTTGACATCCTCGAAGGCCATGCTGTTACCTTTGTTGAAGAGGCAGATTGGGAGGAAGTTTGGGCATTCTCATTGGAGATGGACAAAGCAGAGTCCATGGAGCCGAAGACCTTGAAGGAGGCCATGAGGAGGCCAGACTGGCCACAGTGGCATAGTGGGATGGAAGAGGAGTATGCCACGCTGATGCAAGCAGGAACGTGGGAACTCGCAGACTTGCTGTCCAAAGCAAACATCGTCGGATCAAAGTGGGTTTACAAAGTCAAGAAAGATGCCCAAGGGAACGCTGTCCGCTACAAGGCACGCCTCGTTGCACAGGGATTCTGTTAAGACGAGTACACCACAATAGCAAATGCTAGTGGCGGAGGGGAGTCGTACTCACTGGGCTTGTTGAGATGATAGTTATAGACCGTAGCTAGTGGATATCTTAGAGGAATGATGGGCAGAAGAGTAGACTGGATTGTCTAAGGAATGTACGCATACTACATAGGTCTTATATATCTAATGTCTCTGGTCTGTGCGCCATTCTACCTAATACAGGTGAGGTCTTATCTGCCAGTAGCATATACAGAGCATACTGCGTACATTGTTCTACTTTAATAGACCATGACCAGCAACCTAGAGTGCGGTCTAGTACGTTGTTCGTTATCTCTCTTCAAGAGTGAAGTACTCAAGAACCCGTTTCAGCTATAAATAGACTGAACCAACGTAGTGGTACAGATCGAGATTTAACACTCCTCCTCACTTGAAGGAGAGAGATTAACGTTTCATCGATCGAGCGGCTTTATCCCATGCTTCGACATCGGAACCGAAAATCAGTCCTAGCTCAGGGCGGAAGAGATTGATTTTGGTTATGCCAAGATTCTTGGTAAAGATATCGGCGGGATTGTCTTGTGAAGACACATCACCAATAACAATAATACCCTCCTCAACTAATTCTCGCACATAGTGGTAATGAATGTCCACGTGCTTCGACCGTTTTTCAACAATGGGATTTTCAGTCCAGAATTTGGACCCATCGTTGTCGCCGTAGAGAATAGGAGTTGGGTGCTCAATTTTGAGCTCCTCCAGAAGCTGTGACAGCCATTTCACTTGCCGTGAAGCGTCAGACAGTTCTTTGTATTCCGCCTCAGTGGACGATAGCGAAACCGTCTTTTGTCGCCGCGAAGTCCAAGTGACAGCACCGGACGCGATCATACAAACGTTTCCTGATACAGATCGGCGGGTTTCTGTATCTTGAGCCCAATCCGAGTCACTGAGGCATTCCAGCGTCACCACGGATTTCCCAGTATCGCCTTCATACATATTTCAACGCATAGTTCCTTGTCATAGACAAGTACTTTAATACGTGAATTCCAGTGTGGTAGTGCTCGGGTGCGGGGTTAGCGGCGTATTGTGCCAGCTTAACTATGGCAAAGGCTATGTCGGGCCTAGTGCTGATCATCAAGTACATTAAAGATCCAACCAATTGTTGGTACTTTTGACGGAAGGGGTGCGATGCAGTTTCCTTATTCGTTACGAATTGGAAGCCAGCTGGTAATGGTGTTTTAGCCGCGGCAGACTGTGGAACCTAGAAGCGCTGCAAGATCTTATCCAGGTATTTCACCTGTTGGATGAAGATTTGTCGCTTGGAGCGATTCCTTGAGATTTTCATCCCAAGAAATTCTTCACAGGGACCGTGGTCTCTGCATTCCCACTTTTTAGTAAACTTTCCCTTCAACTCTTTGAGGAGGGGGGAGTCTTTCTTTCCCAAGAAGTTCACGTCATCAACGTAGACAATGGCTACTACAAGCTCTTTTGTTTTCGGATGTCTGTGAAAGTATACAGCGTAGTCGGATTTGCAGCGGGTAAATCCCAGCTCAATCATAGATTGATGCAATTCTTTCCACCACTGGCGACCGGCTTGTTTAAGGCCGTAAATCGCTCGTTTAAGTCTCCATACTTTTCCTTCCTGTCCGGAAAGTCGAAACCCTTCGGGCTGTTCCATGTATATTTCCTCATCCAGTTTGCCATATAAATAGGCTGTTTTTACGTCAATGCTATGCATATCCCAATCATGGATTGCAGCAAGTGCGAAGCTTACGCGCACAGACTCGTAGCGGACAACTGGTGAGAAAAGCTCGTTATAGTCGATGCCTTCTATCTGCGAGAACCCCTTCGCAACTAAGCGAGCTCGCAGGCGGCCATCTGACTTTTTGAGGAATACCCAATGGTTTTTAACCGTCCTCCTTCCTTTCGGAAGATCTACTAGTTCATATACCCCGCGTTTCTTCAACGCTTCGAGTTCCTCGATACACGCTGCCATCCATTTTGCCTTGATAGGCTCAGGGAGCTTAAGCATGTCACGGAAAGTTTCAGGCTCTCCGTGTGTGGTGTTATGTACCATCTGTATCAAGAAATCGATCAACTTTACTCCTCCCTCAGCGACAAGCCTTTCAATGTCCATGTCATTAACATCGTGAGATGTAGGATCATTGTTTTCAGGCATAGGCGGCAGTTCCGGACGTGGAGGGAGCTGAAATGGAGGTAAATCAAAGGGTTGTGGCGGGTACCGCTCAGCACGAACTCTTTGCCTCACATATTCAGGATGGTTAGTCCTTGCTCTTCGCTCACGAATTATCTCATCCGAAGGGGCATTGGCGTGTACGCGCTGCCTTTGCCTCTGCTGCTCTTGTTGGTGAGTCCGATCTATTTCTCTTTCTATCGAAATTGGACGCCTATTTTCTCCGTATGTGTTACCCGGTCTAACAGGAGGCCTGCCTTGTCGTTCAGAACGACGCGGCTCTACCTGATCAGAACCGACAGCACGACGTTTGGGAACAGGGATTGGGAACTCCTCGTTCTCGGTGTCCCATACATCTCTGTCCACATGCCAATTATCACGTACATCGGGCTCCTCCTCAACGGTCGTTCCACATGAAGGTGGTGACTCAGGTGGGGGAACCCAAGGTGGCGTATTACCAGGTGATGGCCGTCGTGAATTAATGCTGTCTGGCAGAGTAGAATCGCACCTGGGTAAAGGAGGTGAAGGCGGAGAATATTTCGGTTTAAATGGTGGAGCAACCGGGGGTAACAAAACTGGATGATCAGGTGGAGGTGGAACAATTCCAGCGTCATCTGAAGATGGCGGAATAGGTGGTTCATTCTCTAATCCTGGTCTAGGCAGATTTCTCTCTCCTCCGTGATTAGGCCGGTTACTGCTATCCGGCACTGAATCGGGGCATTTAGGGAAATATCCCTCGTCGAACAAGGCGTTTGGTGATATAAAGATCACGTTGCCTGCCGTGTGCCGCATAAAGACGTAATTTTTACTGCCTTTGTATCCAAGAAAGATCATAATCTTGGATTTTGCGGACAATTTGTTTGGGCGGATCTCATCGGGTAGATATACATACGTGCCGCATCCAAACACACGGATATGGGACAAATTTGGTTTTTCCCTTGAATAACACTCGAAGGGTGTCTTCCACTGCAGACGCTGGACTGGTGTGCGATTATATAAATGCACAGCTGTGTTCAATGCAAATTCCCACCACGAGTCAGGTAGACATGCCTGAAGCCTTATAGCTTGGGCTTTCTTGTGTAGGGTGCGGTTCAGTCGCTCTGCTCTCCCATTCTGCTGATGTGCATAGGGAGCAGTGGTCTCGTGGGTAATTCCACACGCCGCGAGTCCTGCCAATAACCTTTCATTGACGTACTCTCCTCCGTTATCGGTGCGAAGTCGTTTGACTCGCATTCCGGAGAGGTTCTCTAACGCGCTGATTAGCTGAATTAGCTTCTCAGAAGCCTCAGACTTCTTTCGAAGGAGGACTATATGTGCGTGAGAAGAGAAGTCATCAAGGAACGTCATTGCCCATTTATATTTATGGTAGCTAATGACGGGCAGTTCCAGCAAGTCTGAGTGACATAGCTCAAAGACTGCGGTGGCTCGCTTGGAGTTAATCGGGAAGGGGTTATTATGCATTTTCCCCTTGGCACAGCCGTCGCAAATGCCTTTCCGAGTAGATGGCGCAGGAATCGACGCGATGCCCTCAACGTGCTTTGGAAGCTCGGAGAGCGCTCGATCCGAAGGGTGTCCCATTCGACGATGCCAATCGATATAATCAAGTTGGCGTAATGTCAACGCTACTGGGTTCTCCTTGCTATTGTGCAAGACATACGTGTGCACCGTATGTACGTTGTTTTTAAACAAACGATGAGGCCAGGCGGACAATACAGCTCGTCCTGATTTATCACGGATGGTGGTCCCTTTAACGGTTGCCTCTAAAACATAGCCATTCCGAAGAATCTGGCCCGAGGACATTAACCGTTCTGTAATTTCTTTGATATAAAAGACCGGCGCAATACACGAAGTAGCGCTCATGGACTTTCCCTTATCTGACACGTCATGCTGGAAAATCACAGACCCTCGTCCTGTCATTTCATAAATCCGGTTGCCAGCGGCTTGTATAAGCCCGAAATGGCCCATCTTAACCTCTGCGAAATCAGAGAGATAACCGGTGACATGGTACGATGCTCCAGAATCAAGGAGCCAGTCTGCGTTATTCACTGAGTGTTTGTTCCCTTCTTCTCGACACTTTTGGCACTGAGACAAATCACAGATGTGATATGTAATGATCTGATTAAGATCCTCGTGCTCTTCGTGGAGTTCTGACCTTAACTTGTCTGAATACTCGTGATTATTCACAGTATATGTAGCGTTCATCTTACTTTCCAGCTTAGTTATACCAGCGGAATAAGCAGAAGGGGAAGCGCCTTGGGCGCGCTTCCAGCATACATTGCAGTTTAAGAAGTCTGTACAGCAGTGTCTACGACGAGTCCCTACAGGAGGCGGACGACGTGCTACATCTGCATAGGTGCCCCGCTCTCTTTGGCGGCCACCTGGTTGTCCCAACTCAACCTCGGAATCTCCAGGGCGTCCCGCTCCGAGGTGGACAGACCCTGTGTCTGTATCGTTCCATCCCATCCGTTGATGGGGCTGCACATCATCCTCTGCGTCAGAACAAGAATAGTAGTCAGTTGAAGGTACTGACCTGCACCCTCCATCGGAACCGTAGTCAGTGTCCGAGTCGTTGTCATCTAGGACCGACTCGAGGACAGACTCGATCTCCTTCGGCGCCTGCTTCTTCTTGAGCGGCTTGGGTTTCTTGATAATCGCCGGCTTGCTGTACACCGGCGCTGGCCATGCGATTTCATCTTCCTCCCTTGTGACGGTGGATGGAGTGGGCTCTACATCCATTTCGTCAAAGCGCTTCCACATCTCCTCCGAACTCTCGCCCGACGAAGAAGTTGATTTGAGACGTTTGTCCCACTTCTTCAATGCGGTAACCTTGGCTTTCACCGAAGGTTTGCGACGAGCCTCGGGCTCGGGCGCAGTGATGCGCGTTGCGAGCGGAGTGGCATTGCTGCCAGTGGCAGCAGAGTTAGATGCAACGGGAGATGTATTGGCTCGACGCGTTGCTTCTACAAGAGAACGAGTGGATGGTGGCAGCACAGTTTGTGCCTGCGACACGAAGTCCACGTCCTGGATATAGCCGGAAGAGGTGGCGGCATTGTCTTGTGCACCTCCCTCCTTTCCCTTTCCCTTTCCTTTTCCTCGGGGGCGCCATCGGCGTTTCTTCTCGCTGTCGCCTTCTCCTCCAGATGGCTTCTGCTGCTGCTGCTGCTGCTGCTGCTGCTGGGGTTTTTTGGACCCCTGAGGCTGCTGCTGACCTTGCGGTCGCTGCCCGCCTTGCTGCTGGCGCTGCTGGGACTAAAGCCCTGTTCATTGAGGGAGAGGAATGCACTAATAGCAAATGCCTTGTACACAATCAGAAGAGTGTTGAGTGAGAATTCTTAAATGAATTCTCAAAACGGATGGATGGAGGAGAACAGTTTGTCCGGGCGATGCAGATCCATGGCAACAAGTGCCCAAGATTGCTGACTATTATTTGGCAGGAACCCGATAGGTAAAGTATTGCACGATGGCGTACATTATTTTAGCATAGTATACCGGAATAACAAAGGGGAAGCACTTGGTGCTTCCGATTACTGCATTTAGAGTCTGTAAGCTGTGTTTCGAGAGTTCTTCAAAGCGTCCCGGTATTCATAGACCCGCTCCTATCGCACTCTTTGCCCAATAACCTGGATCAGGGTCCCGACCAGGAGAAGCCCTGTATCTGTAAGTTCAACCATCCCTAGGGGCGCAGATGTCTTGCTTCCAACACTAGTATATGTAGTCTTACTGAACCGCATCGAACCATGTCAGTTGCGAGTGATTCAACTAGAACACTAGGACCACCATCTCTTGGGCTGCTTCTTCTTAGCTACCGGTTTCTGATAAGCCGCTTGCTATAACCCTGTCATAGGTTCACTTCCACGTACGTGATAATGGTTACTACAATTGTAACTTCACATCCCTCATCTCTGCCCAGTCAATTGATTAGTTCCACTTCTTAAGGGTAAATGCTTCACAAGTATGCGACGGCCTGGCAGGGAGTGATCCGTCACAGGTAAAAGCCGTGTGACCATTAATGCACGGAGTTATTGTACCGTGTTTACAGAGAGAGACATGGGGAGAGATTTGTGCAGGACACGATGGTCACTTGTTAACAAGATTAGAATGGCTGATGTGTCACTCCCCTTTCACTTACCATGCTTTCCTGGGTGGCTTGATTTTAGTGTATCTTCTTAGGTGTTCTTACTGGTGTCTGTCTCTTGAGATTTTGGACCCGGATGCTCTGCCTTCTCTCCCCCTTTAGAAAGCGCGGACGGGATCACCGCCGAGAGGGAGCTCAAACGTTATTGCACGAATGAACTCGTTATAGACCTGAGTGGTCCAGGAAGGCCATATTGGCCCTGCAACTGAGACCAGGAGAGAGCGAGCATCCCGGGCGGAATGCTTCAAACATGCTATTGGGAGAGTTGCCTCAATCAACCCAAGTGCACGCAATTCGGAGGTTGTGGCCATTACTACACTGCGGCGCTCCTCAGCAGTCGCAGGAATTAGAGTTCCTGGTCGTGCGGGACGTGCCGGCGAAGTGCTAGTCGCCGGGGTAGCTGGGTGCTCAGGTCCATAGGCCTGCTCGTACTGGACGGGTTCGTCCATGGCTCCAGAGAAGTCCCATCCGGTCCAGGAGCAATCGTTTAAGGAAATGCACATAAGTGCAGACCGAAGGCGAAGCGACCAAATAGTGTAGTTACCCGTCCCAGTAAGAACGGGAAGCTGCCCATTAGGGGTTTGAACAAAGCCCTGCGGAGCAGGGGCCGGTTTAGACATATCTAAGAATAGGGGTAAACACGCGTTAGCATCATGTAGGACTGCAGTGCGTGATGCACGCGTCGCAACATGGGGCAGACTCAGGGATCAAATGGACCAAAGGGCCACTGTCTCCCAGGTTGCGTACAACCGTAGCCTCCTACACTCTACCAGCGTTGTTAATCGCGGTTGGAGTGAGCGGCGGTCGGGGCCCATAACCTGTTAAGACGAGTACACCACAATAGCAAACGCTAGTGGCAGAGGGGAGTCGTACTCACTGGGCTTGTTGAGATGATAGTTATAGACTGTAGCTAGTGGATATCTTAGAGGAATGATGGGCAGAAGAGTAGACTGGATTGTCTAAGGAATGTACGCATACTACATAGGTCTTATATATCTAATGTCTCTGGTCTGTGCGCCATTCTACCTAATACAGGTGAGGTCTTATCTGCCAGTAGCATATACAGAGCATACTGCGTACATTGTTCTACTTTAATAGACCATGACCAGCAACCTAGAGTGCGGTCTAGTACGTTGTTCGTTATCTCTCTTCAAGAGTGAAGTACTCAAGAACCCGTTTCAGCTATAAATAGACTGAACCAACGTAGTGGTACGGATCAAGATTTAACAGATTCTCCCAAGTGCCAGGCATTGACTATTTCGATACCTATGCACCAGTTGCAAAACTCGCATCAATCCAAGCGATCCTCGCTATCTCTGCAGCCCAGGACATGGAGATTCACCAAATTGATATCAAGGGTGCTTACCTAAATGGGAAGCTGACTGATGATGAAGTAATCTACATGCGGCAACCACCTGGTTTCGAAGACCCAGAACATCCTTGCAAGGTCTGCTGACTTCACAAGACTCTCTATGGATTGAAGCAGTCAGGGCGACGTTGGTATCAACGTCTATGTGAAATCCTGGTTGACAACATTGGGTTCACGTGATCTGATAGTGACCCGTGTGTGTTCATTCTCAACATCACGCCCGACCTCATCATCCTCGCTGTTCACGTTGACGACTGCACGCTCGCAGGTACCAAACTCACACGGATAAATTGGGTTAAGAAATGGGTGGCAGATTTTGTAGAGGTGACAGATCTAGGGGAGTTACATTGGCTGTTAGGCATTGAGGTGAAGAGGATCCGGGAGGAAGGCAAGTTACTACTCTCCCAACGGTCATATATTGATGCATCCCTCTGCCACTTTGGTCTCGAGGACGCAAAACCCACCAGTTCCCCCATGGAACCATCCATTCGCCTCACCTCTGACCACGCTCCCAAAACCACAGCTGACATTGCTCATATGGCACGCATCCCATATCAGGAAGCCGTTGGTACACTTATGTACGCGGCCCTCGGCACTCATCCCGACATCGCATATGCTGTCCAAGTCTTATCGTGTTTCTCCAAGAACCCAGGGGAGGCTCACTGGGAGGCCATTAAATGGGTCTTCCGTTATTTGAAGAAGACACGCAATCTATGGCTCACTTATGGTGGCTCGAACGAGGAGCCACAAGGGTACACCGATGCTGATGGTAACATGGCTGAGGATCGCCGTGCTACTTCTGGCTTCGCGTTTATGATAAACAGCGGTGCTGTTTCGTGGAGTGCTAAACGACAGGAACTCGTAACCCTGTCCACCACAGAGTCCGAATACGTTGCAGCTACCCATGCCACGAAAGAAGCACTATGGCTCCGTTCCCTCGTCTCCCAAGTCTTCAACATCCAACTTGGTGCCACGACCCTCTTTTCTGATAACCAGTCCGCCATTGCACTCGCGCGTGATCACCAATTTCATGCTCGTACCAAGCACATCGACATCCGATATCACTTCATTCGATGGGTCATTGAAGAAGGAAAACTACACCTCGTTTACTGCCCAACTGAAGACATGGTTGCCGACGTATTCACCAAGGCGCTTCCCTCACCCAAGGTGAAGCATTTCGCCTCCGAGCTCGGTCTCTCCACGATTTGAAGGGGAGTGTTGAATTGCCAAACCGCTCCGAGACATGCGGAGTGCCATACTGGCCATCAGAGCGCCCACTGTCGTGCCAGTTAGACTTACACGGTGGGCACCTATTTCGTAGACGGACACTTAACATAGTGCCGTGACTCTTAGATACACGAAGTTTTCGCATACGACCCTGCCTTATGATATTGCTTAAGTACCATAGTCTCATTAGCTGAATACCTCAGTTCTCGTGCGTATAACGAGTTACTGAGTTTATACAGATTTTCTACAGATATATGATAGTTTGATAGAAGGAGGAAATCGACTATAATTAATGAAAATGCAACGTTGAAGAAAATGCTGTCATTAGTCGTTGTATTGTCGCTAAGGCATCCAAACAAAGGATAACAACTGCCTCTGTTCTTTCTTGGGCGGCCATGAAGACAAAGAACATCGACCGCAAGCAATGATTCCCATTTTTTGTTTCTCCCTACGTGCCGTCCCCCTCTCTCTGCACTCCTCTGCGATATTCTTTGACCTCCGGGGTCGAAACTCACGATGATATCTACTTCATCCTCAATCTTTCACCATGCTCATCTATCTATCTAGTCGCTACAAAGTCTGTAGCAAGTCCTAAGTCAGCACAGGAGGCGCGGCCTCAGCCAGCTGCACCAGCTGCACCCGTGTTGCGACAAATGCCCATACCAGTACCTGCACCGTCAATTAAACTCCTCTTCTCCCTTCCTCCCCGGCACCATGCACTATGACTGCTTCTCCAGGCTTTCTGCCTCCCAATTATTGCGGACGGGGTAGCGCCCTTCATGGTCTTCGTCGTCGGACATGCGTTTGGCGCCTTTGCAAGTTTTCTACTCAATCCCACCCCCGTCAGGCGTCACGGGCGCTCTTGCGTGGTCTGTGATGGTGATGATGTTCGTTCGGGGGTTTCGGCTCGGTTGGAGATTGTCCAGGAGGATGAATTTCCACTGGGGATGCGATGGCCATTTTCTGGGCTTGCCTCGCTGGAACCCATATTCTGCGATTTACCGCACTTGCCAGAGGTAAGTTTGCCATGGCGATTTGGATGGAAACGGTCATCCACGATTTCTTATCCCCATCTCCATCCCCACCGTCCTCATCCTCATCCCCTCCCCCCTCGTCACCATGAACACCCTCAACAATCCCAACCTCCTCAACTTGGCCCCACTCGCTGCTCCCATACACACCAAACCACCCAACCACCCAAAACTCTCAACACACCTCCACGCCGCTAGAGGGAGCTCTCTCTTCGCTCTCTCCCCTTCTCCCACCCCTCCTTCTCCCACCCCTCCTTCTCCCACCCACACCGTCCCACCTCCATATCCTTCTACCTTCCCGCCAACGAAACAACCTTCATCGTCAGGTCATCCGGGTTGGGTAAATCCACTATCGCAGCTCTGCTCATGCAGATGTGTGGGCCTACGCAGGGCATTTTATGCTTCATGATCAAGACGTGAGACTTTTGGATGAAACATGTATGAGGCGACATATTGCGGGTGTGTCGTGGGGTTTTGGTGGTGGGGGTAGTTGTAGTTTCGGACGGGGGGTCGCTTTGGGAGAATGTTGTTATAGTTACTCCCTGGGTCATGTTCCTGGACTCGCATA
This sequence comes from Calvatia gigantea, assembly GCA_025093985.1. NCBI lineage: Eukaryota > Fungi > Basidiomycota > Agaricomycetes > Agaricales > Lycoperdaceae > Calvatia > Calvatia gigantea. The sequence continues at coordinate 175,055 of JACAAK010000012.1, forward strand.
TGCGCCCTACACATGGGACACCCCCCACTTTACATTGCCTTGCTCTTTCACTCCAACGCCACGATCTAATGTAATGATATGGGACAGTGTGGCACTACCCTTGATTAAGCGAAGGTCTTCACTGAACCGTTTACCCTCGAACAAGACAGATTTATTTCTTTTGAAAATTCGGTCATGACCCCGATGACCACAACCGTAGTTGCTACCACCTCCAACTTGGCAAGACAGAGTTCCACGATTGAAACAAACGTAAACAAACCGATGGTCTTTCATGCCTTACTCTGACAACCAGAATTCCTCCATAACAACTTGAACGGTCGCCTACAGTTCCATCGCATCTCTATCCCTGGTCACCCTCGGCACGTTTCTGGTTTCTGCTTGTGTGACGGGGGAGTACTATTGTGCGGTGAAAGTTTGACTAAAGCGAACGTGTTCTAAAGCGTACATGGCACCTACCGACAACCTGGACCATCTGTTGGCCTTTTCACCTCTTCACCCTTCCACAAGCCTCACCGTGTCCACCATCACAACCGACTCTCGTGTTATCTTATTCACCCCTTTCTCCGCCACTTCCATTTTTGTAAGCAGCACCCGCAGCGGTCCCTCACGGCCACACCAGGACGGGGTCAAGATGTCGATATCTCCTTACCACCCCCATCTTACACCCGAATCGACCCCCCAGCGTCATACCCACCGATCTCACTAGGATCATTTCCGAGATATACCAAAGCCAGGAACCTCCCTACCCAAGATTCCGGTCTAGGGAAGACTGCTAACGCGGTCACAGCTGACTCCACAGACAGGACTAAGTTCGTACATGGGCCAATCACTACCCTTATCACCAACGATCGGCAGTTAGTTAGTCGTTGAGATGGGCGTTGGCTCGAGTGCGCTCGTACCAGCCTGCCACGAGTTGTTGTAGAGGAAGTGCCCGACAAAGATATGTAATGACCGAAAACAATGTCAAAGTTCTGTTCCCATCGCTTATAGTTTATAGCCACCAAATGTCATGGATATTCGATGCCCTGAACATACGTATCCATGCGAACGAGACCGACACTGTCAGATATGAAAATATTGTAATAAATGAGGGTTGGCGTAAACATCCGGATAGGGTTGGTGGCATTTGAAAACCCGGACTTGTTGACCTCAACGCCCGTATCAAGCTTATAAGGGTTGGATTAAAATGCGGAATACAAGAGATACACAAGCCATATACAAAGCCAGACACCCGCATAGAAACAAGGCTACATCAAGCCAATTTCATGGGTTCCTCCCTCTCATTCCTCAATTCCAACAAAATCTCCTGGAAATCGGCGACAAGTTCAGAATTACCTGAATTTAGGCCCAGGAATTTCAGCCTCTCCAAGCTGGGGAACAACAGGTACAGGTATTCCACGAGCGCACGTTTCTCCACTTCCGTAACCGTGAGGGTCCGCCACAGCTGATCATAACTGCAGCCAAAGAGAAGGCTACACAGACGGGACCTACCCCCTTGGATAGCAGCATGGGCCTTCATCAAATCCTGCACCTTGGGGATATCATCGACAAGACGATTGAGCAGTAGTTTCACATCAAAATCTTGCAAGCACGAGTGGTTTGAGAATGCAATAAGGGACGGTAAGGGGTCAAACTCAGTGAACGAGGACACCCGAAAGGAACGGAGGTCTGGCCAGGATTGCGCGAGAGTGTGGAGATGGGATGAGGTGAGATTGTGGTGGTCAACTTTCAGGTCGAACACCGAGAGATGGAGGGAGGATAGTGATGCAATGTGATTGAATTCCAAGAGTTGTGTACTGCGCATACCCTCTCGCCAACGAGCATAAAAACTGAGTTTACGTGTATTGGGGCAACTCAGTTCGAGACCTTCAAGGCTCGTAATTTTGTAATCCATTCGAACCTTCACCTCAGTGACGGAGGGGAACACACATTGAGAGAACAATTCACGGACCGCCCCTGGTGCGGATTGAATTTCGAGCTTCTGAAGACTAGTGTGGCGGAACCGTTTTTGGCTTGAAAGGTGCACAAATGTATCAAGCTGGCAGGTGAGCGAGCACAGGGAAGGAAGTGAGGCGATGAAATCGATAAAAGTGATGGGTGCTCCGGGCACGAAACCGTCATCAAGGGAAAAAACTACATTTTGTAGGTTTTTAAACCGCGCGATTGCTTTAGGAAGGTACTCGATGGGGGGTCCATCGTATGTGAATTCCTCCAGGTCACAACCACTGGCCTTGGCGAGATTGAGGAGGGTGAGTGTGGCCCTGAGCTTCGGCAGACGCCTGCAGTTGAGCACGAGGATTTTTAGAGATGGAGATAGGAGGGGTATCAGGTATTCGTTGCGATCGTAAATGAGGTAATCGATTTCTAGGTGTCGGAGGTTTGGTAGGAGTGGCCCACGAGGGCTGAGGCTGGCAAGGAGGATGGGCCAAATTGGCTCACTTGTGTCGGGAGGCCCGTCGTGCGACACGCTAAATTTTTTAATCTGCGCCAAGTATTTGAGTGCACGCTTGCGGGCAACACGGGGTAGTGGCTCGTTCAGTACCTAGGATTGGCGTTTTAATTTAGTTTTCGGATAAAAGCAAAAGCTGAGAGAAACTCACCCAGCCGCCCACCCCTTCGTTGCTAGACGTATCTTCATCATCACTATCACCCCCCCCCCTCTATTGTTTCCAGGTTCGTGTACGAACTCCAGAAAAGGTTCATCTGGCCAAGAGGCAAACGAATTGATCACAGGAACAATGTCCAGAATGTCCTCGCAGTTCCTCCAGATGGATTCTAAGGCAAGGTTGGAGAGGCAGCGCGATGTGAGGGCAAGGGAGCGCAGGGTCTCTTTATCCCGGGCGTATTCGAGGTAGCCGATGATGTCGCGCCAGATGTCGAGGTTCAAGAGCATAGGTATGGTAGAATATGGGAAACGAGGGGTGGGTGTATTGGACAACCTGTAAGAAAATTCGTGACTCCGCCCATTCGAGGCTTGCTTTCGAGGCTTGCTTTAATACCCCTGATGATAATTAATTACGTCGTCTTTGTAGTCATCAGACATAGTCCTTGTCATACACCTTCCGACAAGTAGGCACAATAACTCGCTCAAATCACACTCCGGGCTGCTCAACTCACTAAAGACTTCTAGAAACTACATCGTCCTCCTTATAAACCAGAATATTGCTGAGAGCGATGCACGAACCACCCCACGTGGAGGTTGCGTGATGTAGGTGCGGCAGTCAGCGTTTACCTACCCAACATTCAATGTTCAACTTTCAACCCTGATAGAACCCACAGTCGTGCGTTATATTGAAGAGTGGGAATATTCACCAATGTTAATAGGCCACTACACAACCGTATATCCCCGACCGTATTTAGTCTTGCATGGCAGCGGAAAGTGGACATACTTGAATGCTCACGGTATATACACCCTCCCACCATCATTCGGAATGGGAGGGGCAACGCGATGTAAGCTCAGCGGTGCCCCATGTATATCGCAGGTACGCGAGTCCGGGAATGGGATGTAGAAAACACCCAACAATTTACGAGGTTTTGGGTGGTCGAGCAGTTTGGGGGGGTGCGGCGGCGGTGAGTGAAGGGGGTAATGGATTGGAGGAAATGGAAGGTTGGACCTGTTGAGGGCAATGGTGAGGAGAACGGGAAACGATGAGGGTGGGAACCATTCTATCAAGGCCACCATGGTGTATTTACGTTGGCGAGTGTGATAAACGGTGGAATACACAGTCGAGGATTAGACGTCGCGATAAGACAAGCTCAGAAAGTGGCCATCACATCCCCTAGCAGAACCTCCGCCCCCTCCTAGACCAGCCCCGAACCGAACCAGAATTATGGCACGAACATCGCACCACGAACTGTGCAAGCGCGCTCGTGGCGTCCTACATCCATTCAGCTCCTTCGCTGCCACTCCGAGGAGCTCGAAATCGTTAGTTGGGCGGGTGAAATCAAAGAGTTGGACGTTGAAGGCTTTGACATGGCTGTGATGGCGCGGTCGGCGACGGTGGCTGTGGTACTTGTTTGTGTGCATTCGTGGAAGAGTGGGGGAGAGACGATGGATTGGGGGAAGGATTGGATAAGCGTGAGGAGGGGAACTGCAGAGAGGGTGACGAGGGTGAGGTCGTTGGGGTACAACCTCTTGCCACACCCGTCTATTTGCCGGTCACTACAGGGCTTTCAGTGTTCCTCGGGGACATGACGTTTTGCAAGCTGATATAATTTCAGGAGCGGCTAGAGGTCCACGAAGGAATAACAAACATAAAGTAGCGATGAACTCAAACCCGAATCAAAAAAAATCACCGGAATCCAACCTCTGAGAAATCGGCAAAGAACACATCAAACAGAGCCTTTCATCTCCTTCCTCATTTCTAATAAGATCTCCCGGAGTCCTGTTTGTACCGTGCCTTCGGGAGTGTATTCATGCGAATTTCCGCCTATGAGTTCAAAAGCTTCCAAGTTGGGGAACAGTAGAAGGAGGTACTCTACCAGCCTACGTTTTTCTGCCATTGTTACGACGGCGGCTTGCCCACTACCAGGACTGAAGAGCAGAGTCAATAAACGGGATCTACTACCTTGGATGGTCGTGTGCGCCGTTACCAGATCTGGTATCTTGGGAATATCATCGAAAAGGCAATGAAGCGGTAGGCCTAGCCCGAGGCGGTCTAAGCGTGGATGGCGGGAAAATGCAGTGAGGGATAATAAGATATCGACTTGAGTAGTCGACCACAGGCCAAAGCTACGGAGGTTTGTCCAGGAATCCGAGATGGTGCGAAGGTCACGTGGAGTAAGGTTATGTCCTTAGTACTTAAAGTGAATTCCTGTACAGGAAGAGACAACAGCGGGGCGATGTGCCCGAACACCATGGTTTGATTCCTGTCCTTTTTGTAAGGTAACGTAAATGGATTTTCCATGCGTTCGGAAAGTTCCTTCAAGGCCTTGTAACCCTGGGTTGTCGCCATACATCGAGACGGTTGCTTCCATGACAGAGGGGAAGACACATCTACGGTAGAATTCATGAAGTACTCTTGGCGGAGATGTGATGTGAACCTTCCGGAGGACAGTATGGTAAAACCGTACTCCTTCCAAGCAACGTGGGAAACCAATGAGGCCGCAGGTGTGAGAGCGGAGGGAAGGAAGGGAACTGAGGAACTCGACAAAGGTAAGGAAGGTACACGGGTCACCCGCGACATTGGGTGGGTTTCAGGTCACCGTTGGGGATCAACCACCCCCAAACTACCTTTGGCCATCGAAGGACCAACCCTGCCCAACCCGCCAACCTACCAACCCACCATCACGGGTACGGGTTTCGTAGGGGTAGAGTGACCCCGACCCGTACCCGTACCCGTGACCTATCCGTGACAAAAACCCGCAGGTTTTCGCCACACGTGCAGATGCTTAGGTGCTCTGGTTTCTCCAAATTCCAAAAATAGCTCATTTGGTGAAGGCGCAAACGAATTGGTCACGGAAACAATCACCAGAAACCTCGTGCCATCCTGCCACAGTGTCCAAGGTGAGGCTGGAGAGGTAGTATGATGTAACGGCAAGAGAACGTAGAGCGTCTTCATCCCGAGGGTATTCGAGATAACCGAATACCTCATGCCAGATATCAAGATCCAAGAGCACAGGTGCTTAAAATAGAGACAGAAAACAAGACAAAGGTCAGGCGAACAAGTTCATGTCTTCGAATGAACGCGAGTCTAATTTTCTCACGGGTTGCTTCGACAATGATACGACTTATTTCCTCTGAGTCTCTACGATACGTATATCGGACCTGACTAGTCCTGACTTATAGGCCCTTCTGCTGCTGAGCGTTGCACCTGTGTCTACATTGGTGGCCACCACAGTGCCGAAACAGATATTCACAACGGCACTGGATCAGCACCAATTAATATTTTAATATTTCAATGACCGACCTGTGATTGTTGCCACCTTCCGGAGGAAGCGTAAATGGGTCAATAGTCCCTCACGCCTCGTTCTGCTAACCAAAACCTCACTCTGCTGACCCGATCGGTGAGCAGGAAGTACAGTTTCGTCGCGTTTCCATCTCCTAAAAAATCATCCACGCTGGGAATCGTTGCGGGCAAATCGGACAAATAATGATCACAAGAATTGTGAGAATTAGGAGGTGCATTGGTGAGGCGTCGAACACTGGGGTCGACTTTGACATTGAGTAATTCGTGGACGAGAAAATGGGGGGGGGGGAGGAAAGGAGAGTCGGGAGGGGCTGATATCGTTTACGTTATGCTTGCCTCCCCAGGGGAACATAGATCAGTTTTGTTCTGGTAAACACAAGTTGAGCCATCCATGCAGTCTGTGGATTGCGAATGCAAGTAATAAGGACAGGTTACGCTTAACCTGGGGGAATTGACACCCACGTGTTAGTTTATTCCACCACGCTGCTAGCAGATACTACGGCGGCGACTTGGGAGACAGAGACAGCAGGTGTAATCAAGCTAGCTGAGAGCTTTAATATGTTCCTCACGTTCACTCAGCGTTACAACTTGCTGCCTTTTCCGCTGAAGAATATGGTCAGCCTGTGTTTGTGCGACGTTCCTCCGATTTCTCAGCAGTGTCGGACATGTTACAATTGAGGAAAAACATATCAGTTCTGTACGGAAAGAAGAGCTTATCGCATTTATCAGGAACCATTCTTGGCCCTTCACGGGGAAATCATGATAACAAAATCTCGTCATATCCACCCACAGGAACTCATTGTGGATCCGCGCCAGCCCCTTGCTCTACAGACGGTAATTATATTGCCAGATTGTCCATGAGTCGACGTGAATTCATTCCTTCCTCTATCGTGTCACTTGATCAAAACAGGTCAGTACCCCGCCGCTATACCATTCTTTCTGGAATCGCTCGCGGCTAGGTGACCAAACCATGTCAGAACGGAATACAAGCGAGGACAGGGGTTTACACGAACCATATATAATGTCGCCTTTCTGGACAACGACTTGAACGACGGCCGCCACTCTATCAGTGTCAAAAACTATTGAGATCTCAGCATTTCGAACGGGTCTGTCTTGGAGGACTACCCACTAGTAACGTTATGGCCTAATTGCCGCAAGGAATCAAGTGTTTCAGACGGGTAAATGTCATCTACATCCAGGATCAAGGGGTAAAGTTGATCGTGCAGACGGCCAAATTCTACTGCTTCGCTTGCATCAAGGCCCCAGTCAAGGTTCAGGAGCACCTGAAGCACGGAGCCGAATATCCGGGATCCGCCAGAACCTCCGATAGCTGCATAGAATGATCCGTCAGAATTTTCAATGATGGATGGTACAGTTGACGACAGCGGCCTCTTTCCAGGCTCCGGATAATTGTCTGGAGGCGGCCCACTGATTAGTTTTGGAATCGTAAGAGGTGCGGTGACTGACATGGGGAAGGCCATAACCCATTTTCATTGGGTGTACCAGGTATGGAGAAATCGTACATTTCGTTGTTCAAGATCACGCCAGTAACCGGGTCTAATACTTTGGAACCAAAGACCCCACCGACAGTCGAGGTAATCGAGACAGCTATTCCATTTCGGTCCACAATCGAGGTATGGGTCTGGTGTGAACTATCATGAGTAAATATAATTTTGAATCAGTGCAACGGATCGTACAGTCCCGTGGTCCGGCAGAATATCATATTCGGGGTTATAGTATTCTGGCGGGTGGGTGGTATCCTTGTTGATCTGTAAGATCTTGAGGCGGAGGAGATATAGTATGCGACTCACGTCGGTAATATTAGCGTAGAGCTCGGACGCGTATTTCTTGGTCATTATCCTTTCAATACGCTCAAAATCGTCATCAGATACAGGATCGCACATACGCGTCCTGGTGAAGGTGTTAGAAGGTAAGATTCCAGACTTTAAGTAAGAAATATACCGTGAAGCGAAAGCGAATTTCAGTGTTTCCACCATTCGGTGTACGTTAAGCGCTGTCCTTTCACCCAAATCATAATTCTCTAAGACATTCAACATCTGCAGAAGAACTACCAAGTTCATTTTGTTCAACTAATGCGAATAATGAGAATCGAGTAAGGGAACATACGGGGTCCAGCTGCAGGTGCAGGAGTAGTGTATATCTTCCGCCCGCGATAACTTCCTTCCAGGGCCTTTTCCACATGGATGCGATAATTATTAAAGTCTTTGTGAGACAGTATTCCACCGGTTTGCCCGACTTTCTTTATAAGTGCGTCAGCAATGGGACCCTTAAAGCCCTACGAGTGAGCAACGGATCTACAACGAGAGGCAGTGGTATGCCCGACCTTGTAAAAGGCATCCGCGCCTTGTTCAGCGATGACCGACAGCGTCCGAGCGAGGTTAGCGCGACAAATTTCATCCCCTTCCTCCAGCAAAATCCCTCGTGGTGCAAAAATGGCTCGCCAGTCTGCATTATTCAGCATGAGAGAGGAAGACATCTGGAGTAGGTATATCAACCAACGGGATCCCAGGATGGTGAGGAAGCTTACCTGGATACGCCTTGCTAATTCCCTCTGAACACGCCACCCAGCAGCGAGCTTTGCATTAGGCTCCACTAAACGCTTCCAAGGAATTGATCCCCATCTGCGATGAGCCTCTTCTAATCCCCGCAGTTCCCCGGGCACACCGACGGCTAGTCCACCGGTTCGAGATGCTGAAGGGTGGTCCTTATACATCGTGTTATTAGATAATGCTGGTGCCGTTTCTCGGAAATTGATCGTCCAAACTTCTGAGGATTCTCCTAATAGGTTTGGTGGGATCCGGACAGCCATGAATCCGCCTCCCCCAATTCCTGACCTGCGACAGTGTGAGTTTTGTTAAAAAGGTTCACACTACCGGAACCCACGAAAACATGTTCACCACTCCGGCACAAAGAGTGGTGCTGATAGCTGCATCGACTGCATTTCCGCCCTGCCGCAACGTATCCACACCCATCTTTGAGCATAACTCGTTCTCCGAAGCAACAGCACCCCTGTGCGCTTTAATAAGATATGCTGGATTCCTTGCGTCTTGAAAAGTAGGGGGGGCGGCCAAATACTGGCGAGTCACTTCCCGGAATGGAGGAGACCACCAACACGTGAGTGTAACCAACCCCAGGATAATGATGCTGCATATTATACGGTCATTCCGTTCGCGGATAGTCCCCGAATTTCCGTTTGAATTGTGGTCTGGTGAGCCCATGGATGGAGAGTCCAAGTTGAACGTTGAGTTGTGGTCTTCTGCGCTACCAATGGGGCACCTGTGCGGGAGCGATTTAAGTAAGGTCCATGTTATTGAAGGACGTAGAGCTGCGACGGCTTCCGTAGAAGTCGTGGCTGATTTGAACCATCCGAACTTGGCGCTGACAGACAGTCTAGCGGCCGGCCCCTGTCACATGCTGATGGAAGTGAGGTAGCGTGAGAAAATCTGGGTGAGCTCGTAACTTGGTTATTTGCTGGGGGTCCTCCCGATGCTATGAATAACCCATCGGGAGCAGGTAGCTGTTATTAACCGGTGAATAATGGTTTTTCGCACTGCGAGAAAGTGATTACCTAGCTTGAGTCTCGTTACCGTATGAGCCCTATACGTTATCCTAACTAACACTGTCGTCTTCGGAGGTGTCCTAACCCATCGTTGAAATTATTAGGATCATCCCCAAAACACAACAAAACCCGGGAGCACCGCTATCCGGAATTCTATCCCAGGGAGTGCGGCCGGCGTGGGCACGCCTCCGGCGCACACTTGGGTTAATCACGACCCTTATCACCAACAGGTGACAACTTAAGAAGTTGTCGAGGTGGACGCTGGGTCAAGTATGCCTATACTGGTTGGCCGCGGGTCACCTCGGAAGGGAGAACCCAACGTAATAGTAGTGATCGGGATTGAAAACGCCAATGACGCTTCGTCCACTTTTTAGTTTATAATCTTGCCGATTGCCGTCGATGTTCGGTGACCGAGTTACACGTCTTCGCATGAACAACATCGCAGACGGACGAGAGACATCTCGAATCGGGGTTGTCAAATTTAAAATACCAGATTTATTGGCCTGGAAATTAATGTTAAACTGACAAAGGATGGGCGAGAATGCGGGATTAAAGAGAGGTACATAAGCTATGGAAACAAAATCAAATATCCATTTTGTGAAATTAAAACTTGCACAAAGATCTATGAACCATACATCAAGCGGAGGTCACGGATTCCATCCTCTCCTCCCTCAACTCCAACAAGATTCCCTGGCACCCTGCTAGCTCCGCTCCACTGAAAGACGTATATGGATTTCCACTCATGAAATCCAGCTTCTCCAAGCTGGGAAACAACAGGTACAGGTACTCCATAACCACACGTTTCTCCGCTGTTATAACCATGAGGGTTTGATTCTGACCGCGATCGCGGCTAAAGAGCAGACTGCGCAGGCGGGACCTACACCCTTGGTTCGTGGCATATGTCTCTACCGATTCCTGCACCTTGGGGATATCGTCGAGGAGACGACAAAGTGGTAGTTGTACATAGAGATCTTCTAAACACTGGTGGTTCGAGGATACAGCGAGGGTTGGTAAGGGATCAAATTCAGTCTTTGAGTATATTTTAAAGGAGCATAGGTTTGGCCAAGATTGTGCAAAGGCCTGGAGGTGAGACGGGGTGAGATTGTGTGTGTAAGCCGCCAGGAGAAACACCCGGAGCGGGAGAGGTGATAGCGATGCAAGGTGTTTGAGCTCCAAGAGATTTCCACCACTAATACCAGCAGGGTAATAGACCCATAGATTAAGTGCACGTGTATTTGGGCAACTTGACTCAAGGCCTTCAAAACTCGGAATTTGGGCGTTCATCGTAATAATCACCTCAGTCACAGAGGGGAATACACAATTACGGAACAGTTCACGGAGTGTTGTTGGTTCGGATTTGATTTCAATCCTCTGAAAGCTGGTGTGGCGGAGCCGATCTTCGTCCATAGAATGCGGGAATGCAGCGAGGTTTCAGGTGAACAAGTGCAGAGAAGGGAGCGAAGCGAGGAATTGAACAACAGTGAGAGACGGCTTCGGCTGGGGAGTGCGATCAAGGGGGAACTTCGCAGATTGCAAGTTTTTGCATGACGTGATTGTTTCAGGGACGCAGGAGACAAGATGTCCGAAATATGTAAATTCTTCCAGGTCGCAACCGCGGACCTTGGCGAGATTGGGAATCGTTAACACAACACTGAGTTTTGGCGGACGTTCACTATTGATCAGGAGGACCTTTATCGATGGGGATAGGAGAGGTATTAAGTATTCATTGCGATCACAGATGAGGAAGTCAATATCCAGACATCGGAGGTTCGGAAGCGGTGGTCCGTACAAGTCGAGACTGGCGGAGAGGATGGGCCATATGGGTTTTTCTGTGGATAAAACTTCGGTCCGGACCAAGGCGAGCTTCCTGATCTGCGCTAGGTATTCGAGCGCACGCTTACAGGCAGGATGGGGCAATGGTTTGTTCAACACCTGATTGGCACCTGGTTTTAGTTCTGTTTCAAACGCCGCGCAGAAGTTGAGAAAGATTCACCCAGTTTCCGATTAGGGATGAAGTGGAAGAATCTTCGTCATCACTGCCGGTGTCTCCTGTGTCGCTTTCAAGGTCGTTGACGTACGCCAAAAACGGCTCTTTTGGCGAGGGGGCAAGGGAATTGATCAGACACAATCGTCAGAATGGTTTTGCCATTCCGCCAGATAGTATCCAGGGCAAAGGTTGGAGAGGTAACGTGATGTAACAGCAAGGGAGCGTAGAGTCTGTTTATCCTCCGGGTATTCGAAGTAGTTGATGACCTCATGCCAGATGTCGAGATCTAAGGGCATTGTGGTGGTAGAACGGAAGAACGGCTGGGATAGCCACCACCTGAGGTCGGTCCGGCATCTGCCTAGCTACTGTGGACCTTTTTTGCACCTACTACCGTTTTTAGCCAGCGAACACAGAAATCCACGTCCCAAAAGGCACCGTCTGTTGGAAATTTGAAATAATGACCTTTACTTACCATGGTGCGGAAGAGAAGTAACAGGGACCATATTCACCCACTGTTGCGAAAAATCTTGTGCTAAATTCTTCAAGTGCAAGATAGGAGATGCGACGATGATAGCAGATATGGGTCATATGCGTTGGAGTATACGACGTTGCAGACATACTGAGAGGTACTTGGTTAGGATTGGTCACACCACAAATTTGATTTACTTGTTGGCCTCAACACTTGTACCAAACTTACAAAAGAGGACAAGAATGCGGGATAAGAGAAAGGATGCGTGAGTCATATGTAGTCAACAATTGCAGATGAGTGGGCCGAAGATGAGGAGGGGTTTTTGAGGGATTGTGGCGTACGCTTTGCGAAGGAGGTACCGGAATTTCGGAGGTTGCTCTTCCCGCTCTTCCCCCCATCACCTAATTGTTGCTGCCAGGGTTGCTCCCCACCGGCGGGAGAAGGAACACGAACAGTTAGAGTAGGTCGTTGGTGCAAATACTGGCTCAAGTGTACCGCCCGTACGAGTCTCAGCTCCCAGGAGTGCGACGTAGATAAGGTACAATAAGTGTTCCCCTTAGTAAACTGAACGACAAGAATCATTGAGAGAGGTCAATGAATTTAGGTGTACAACTGGGTTTGGTCCTATGAAAAAATCTCTTGGTTATGGCGTTCACACCGATTTTGATGTCCACATTGAATTTACAAAAAACGGACAAGAGTAAAGGATGAAATGGCTGAGATACCTGAATCATGCACAGGGTTGACAACGTTGGACGGAACCCACAAAAGGTCGACAATCCCATTGAAATTAAACCTGTCGAGAAAGCCTACAAATTGTACTACATCAAGTCGAGTCTGCAGGTTCCAACCTCTCCTTCCTCAACTCCAACAAGATCTCCTGGAACTCTGATACCTCAGCTCCACGGAAGGGATGGGATGAATGTATCCATAATTCCAGCTTCTGCAAGCAGGGGAATAGCAGGTACAGATGTTCCACGAGCCTACATTTCTGCGCTGTCGTCACGACCATGGAGGATTGGGCCCTCCCATCGCCATGACAGTCAAGGAACAAACTGCGTAGACGGGACCTACTACGTCCTTTAGTGACGTGTGTCCTGATCAAATCCTGCATCCCAAGAACATCATCAAGAAGAGGACAAAACCGTAGTTTCACGCTGAGGTCTTCCAAACACGGGTGGTTTGAGAATGCGGCGAGGGTCAGTAAGGGATCGAACTCGGGAGCCGCGAACATTTGAAACCGACGGAGGCTCGGCCAGGATTTTGCAAGAATGAGGAGGTGAGATGGGGTCAGATTGTGTTCATGAGCTATCAGGCGAAACAACTGGATGGGGAGAGATGATGGTAATGGAAGGTGTTTAAACTCCACAACTCGATTAGCGATAGCCCCAGTGGAGGAATGGAACCATAAACAAAGATTCACGTGTATTGGGGCAACTTGATTCAAGGCCTTTCAAGCTCGGAATTTGGCCATCCTTCGTGATCGCCACAACGGTGACAGAGGGGAATTTACATCTACGGAATAGTTCATGGAGTGCTGTAGGCTCGGATTGGATATCGATCCTCTGAAGTCTGGTGTGGCATAGTTGATCTGAGTCGTTCGTAGAGTGTGGGAAGGAAGCGAGGTTGGCGGAGAATGAGCGCAAAGAAGGGAGTGAAGCGAGGAATTGAACAATAGTGATGGATGACCTCGGCCTGGGGGGAAACCTAAGGCGAAAGCCCACACGTTGCAAATTTTTGAATACTGTAATTGTTTCAGGGACGTGGTGGATAGGGTGTCCAGAATATATGAATTCTTCCAGGTCACAACCACGGACCTTGGCAAGGTTGAGGGCCGTTAATATAGCACTGGGTTTGGGTTGACGTTCAGTGTGGATCACCAGGGTTTTTATGGACGGGGATAGGAGAGGTGTCAAATAATCATTGTGGTTGTAGGGTGACAAAGTCAATATCCAGACGTCGGAGGTTTGGCATGAGTGGCCCGTGAGGGTTGAGAATGGCGGAGAGGACTGTGGGCCATACTGGTTGGCCTGCGGATGGATATTCTTTCTGAGTCAGTGTGACGTTCCTAATCCGTGCCAGGTATTCGAGTGCACGCTCGCGGGTGGCATGGGGTATTGGTTTGTTCAACACCTAGTTCGCTCCTCGTTTGAGTTCTTGTTTCAAACGATGAGTGAAAGCTGGGAGAGACTCACCCAACTACCATTTGCCCTGGTGGAGGAGACGGAGAAATAATTGTCTTCACTTTCGGTGGATTCGGAGTCACTTTTCGAGCCAGGTAGATACACTAGAAATGGCTCTTTTGATGAAGGGGCAAAGGAATTGATTACGGACACAATAGCCAGAAGGGTTTCACCATCCCTCCAGATAGTATCTAAAGCGAGGTCGGAGAGGTAGCGTGATGTGAGAGCAAGGGAGTGTAGAGTCTGTTTATCTTGTGGGTATTCGAGGTAGGTGATGATCTCGTGCCAGATGTCGGGGTTTAAGGGCATAGTGATGGTCGAGCAGGAGACGGGGGGGGAGGAAAGATATGTCATGGCGGTCTGCCTTATTTAGCTAGTGAACACAAAAGATCTCCTTTCCAGACACCCTATGTCTACAGCTCAGAAAAAATATTTGTGTTTACCATGGTGCGCAAGACAGGCAACAACCCATCGTCATGGCTATGCACAAAGGTAGTGCGATAACTCTCTTTCTTGGACAAAAAAATTGACCGAAAAAATCGAACCGAGCTTCCACAGCTTGTAAAATCGATCCAGATTCCAGTCAGCGGTTTGTTTGGTTATGTTCTTGGGGGCAAACAAACACAGGACCTCCACAACCGCGCATTCTCGACAAGTCTCCTCGTATCCATAAGAGCCCGGAACCATTTACCACAATCAGACCTCTACTGCCACTAAAAACCTTCATACTATTAAAATAAATAAAGAACCTCCCTGGCATAGGCGACACCGACTGGCAGTCGCTGCTCTTACCAGCGGTCCAACTTGTGCCGAGGAAGGCACTGGCTCGGTGACACTGGACTAATCTGCTGGCGAGTCGCCTGAGAAGAACTCAACGTGAAGCATAGGTGAGGACTACTCTTATTACATTCCTTCCTTCGCCTAACAACGCTCACTCTTCTGTCCTATTGACAGGTTGTTCTCTTCCTCTGGCTGTTCTACCTTGAGCTCACTCCACGGCTACAGCTAGTACATCCCTTCTTCCTTCTCCCCAGTACAACACGATGGCTCCTTTCCTCTTATCACGTATCTTTATCTGAGATATATACGCCGAATCCTAACTCCCTTCACTGCTGGGCGTTATGCTTCACTTGGTGGCCACCATAATGTCGAAACTGACATCCACGATGGCCCCGGATCGGTGACTCTATGTCTACTTGTTACGCCCCTATCCCCTATAGTTTCAACCATGACCTCGGTGATGACACAACCGTAATTGCGGCCACCTCGCTACCTTGAGAGGACAAAATTCTGCGACCAGGACAAACAGTAGATGAGCCAACGGTCTTCCACGCCTCACACTGTCGACCGAAATCCCACTCCGACAGCTTGATCAGGTGAACATAAAGTACTGGTTCGTCACATCTCCATCTCATATCATTCGTCCTCATTGAAAGACATTGCAAGTGTCCGAGGACAAACAATGATCAACGCACGGTGGATGGCTTGATAAAAGTGGATGGACGGCACATTCCAACGCAGACGCACAGTGTCAGCCAACACAGATAACTAAGGCGGTCCTGGATCGGCGACTCCATATCTACTGCCCCTTGTTGCGTCTACATCTCCTACAACTTCACCTCGATGACCACAACCATAGTTACGTCCACCTCGACCTTGGTAGGGCAGAGTTCCGTGACCGGGACAAGCGCAAATGAGCCAATGGTCTTCCACCGCCCACTCTGATAAGCAACATCCCACCACTGCAGCTTGAGCAATCGGTTTTGTCGCGTCGCGTCTGGATCTCCCATTACCATCCCTGCTTGGAGCCATTGTGGTATCTGGGAACGAACGATGATTGCAAGGATTATGAGGATTAGAGAAAGTGCTCGTGAAGTGTCTGAATGATGGAGTCGGCCCTGATGTTGGTGGTCAAAGAGGGCTTCGTAGACAGGGGAAAAAAGAGTGGAGAGGTGGATCACACCATTTGTAGTAGGTTCCTGATTTCTGCTTGTATGTGGAAGTACTAAATATGCAGTAGATGGCTTAATCAAAATGAGCAATCCATTCCAACGCATACTATTGGCACTTTCACCCCATCAACCTTGTCACTACGCGCAACTACAACAGTCCCATGCCCACATCGATTCCCCGGACGAATGAAGTCATCACCCCCTTGCCGCTCCCATCCTATGCTCAAACCGACCCCCAACGTCACACCTATCGATTCATCGGGATTATCCTCGAAACATAGCAAAGCCTGGGAGTCTTGCCATCCCTAAATTCCAGCGCAGGAAGTACTGCAAGCGTGGGTACGACTTCAACTCTGTAGCGAGGACCGTACATGGGCCAATTACTACTCTTATTACCAATAGCCGGTAGATTAAATCGTCATCGAGGTGGATGCTCATTCGAGTGCGCCTGTACTAGTCTACTGCAGGCCGTCTCTGATGATGTTGGTGGTAGTCTGCAGTATGTTCCTGATTTCTGCTAGTGTGATGAGAGTAGTAAATGTGCAGCAGAGAGCCTGATCGGAGCGAATGACGTACGTGCCTCAACACATACGCAGCGTCACTGGTCGCTCACCTAGGCCATCTAAAGACACTTTCGCCCTTTCAACCTCCTCAAGTCCACAAGCCTCACCTGTTCTCTTGGTCACGATCGGCTCTTGTGTCCTCCCCTTCGTCGCCATATGCCCCAACCAACCCCTAGGACATGGTCAAGACATCGACCTCCCCTCCCCTTACACCCCAAATCCCCTCAACGTCATACCCATGTATTTCGTCAGGATCATTCGAAATACGCCAAAGCTAGGCGCCTCCCTATCCGCAGTTCCGGTCCAGGGAACACCGCTACTGTGGTTACGGCTTTGGCTTTGGCTTTGCGGGGTGGAGCGAGTTCATACAAGCCCAATCCCCACCCTTATCACCAACAGCCGGCCCCAGTTTGGGTAGTCGTCGAGGTGGGTGCTGGCTCGGGTGCGCCTGTACGGGGATCAGCTCCCGGGGGAGCCACGTGGGTAAGGTATAATGAGTGTTTCTCTAAGTAAAGTGAACGATCAGAGCCGTCGAGCGACGTCAATAGATCCAAGTGTACACCTATGTTTGGTCCCATGAAAAAAAATTCTTGGTTGCATCTGCATCAGGTTCGGCACCCATCTTGAAAGTGAATGGTAATAATCATCGAGCATGGTCAATGGATCTGGGCGCGCAACTGCGTGTAATTTGACAAATGATTTCTCTGGTTACATTCGACAATTGAACTTGCTGGCTTTGCAATTCGTGTCGAGCTCACAAAGGATGGACAAGAACGAGAGATGAGAGATGGGAGAGAAATACACAGCCGTATTGTGTCCAGGGTCAGGCGTCCATGTAGGACTGAAGGTATCAATGAAACTAAACCTAACATGAAAATATATGAATCATAACACATCAAGCCGAGTTTGCAGAATCCTCCCGCAGCATCCTCAACTCCAACAAGATCTCCTGCAACTCCGCTAGCTCAGCCCTGTGGAAAGAGTTGTTTGAATCACCATCTCTTAATTTCAGGTTCTCCAAGCTGGGGAATAGCAGGTTCAAGTATTCCACAAGTACACGTTTCCCTGATGTTGTAATCACAGTGGGAGTTCGATCTGGACTGCGACTGCACGTAAAGACCAGAGTGTGCACGCAGGATATACATCCTTGAGTGGTGACGTGTGTCTCATCAAATCCCGTATCTTAGGGATATCGCCGAGGAGAGGATAAAGTAGCATTTCCACGTTGAATTTTTCTAAACGCGGGTGGGTTGAAAACGCAGTGAGGGAGGGCAAGGGATCGAAGTTGGTAAGCGAGAAGATTTCAAAGGTGCGGAGGTTCGGCCAGAATTGCATGAAGGTATGGAGGTGAGATGGGGTGAGTTCATGGTGGTAAGCCTCCAGGGTAAACACCTGGATGGGGAGGGATGACAGCGACGCAAGGTGCCTAAACTCCAAGAGTTCATCCCGATTAATAGGAAAACAGACACCGAATTCGAGTTTACACGTATCAGGACAACACGATTCGAGACCTTCAAGGCTCGGAATCTGGTTATCCTTTTGAACCCTCACCTCAGTGACGGACGGGAATACACATTGACAGAACAGTTTTCGGAGCATTCCTGGCGAGGATTGAATTTCGATCTTCTGAAGACCAGTGTGGTAGAACTGTTCCTTGCCTGGAGGGTGTAGGAATGTGGCAAGGTGGCAGGTGAGGGAACGCAGGGAAGGGAGTGAGGTAAGGAATGCAACAATAGTGATGGCCGCTCTTTGCAGGGGATCATCCTCAAGGGGCAAAACCACACTTTGGAGGTTTTTAAACCGCATGATCGCTTCAGGGAGGTACTCAATGGGAGGTCCATAGTACACGAATTCCTCCAGGTCACAGCAACCGGCCTTGGCGAGATTGAGGAGAGTGAGTATGGCCCTAAGTTTTGGCAGATTTTCACTGCTGAGCACAAGGGTTTTTAGAGACGGGGATAGGAGGGGTGTCAGGTACTCGTTGTGGTCGTAAATGAGGTATTCAATTTCCAGACATCGAAGGTTTGGTAGGAGTGGCCCACGAGGATTGAGGCTGACAGAAAGGATGGGCCATACCGGTTCCTCCGAAAATGGCGGGCCATCCTGGCGCACCGGGAGCTCCCTGATCCGCGCCAAGTGCTCGAGTGCACGCTTGCGAGCGGCATGGGGTAACGGCTCGTTCAACACCTAGAGTTGGCAATTTGGTTTAGTTTTCAGATATCGAGCGAAAGCTGAGAGAGACTCACCCAGCCGCCCACCCCTGTGTTGCTTGACGGATCCTCATCCTCGCTGTCCTCTGCGTTGCTCCCAGGTTCATGTATGTACTCCAGAAAATGTTCATCTGGCGAAGGAGCAAACGAATTGATTACAGATATGATGTCCAGGATGCATTCACCGTTCCGCCAGATAACGTTTAAGGCAAGATTGGAAAGACAGCGTGATGTGAGGGCAAGAGAGCGCAGGGTCTCTTTATCCTGGGGGTATTCGAAGTAGTTGATGATATCGTGCAAGATATCGAGATTCAAGAACATAGGTGTGGTAGGGTATGGAAAAGGGAGGGGTGAGTACGGTATTGGACAACCTGTAAGAAAATTCGTGACTCCGCCCATCCGAGGCTGGTCTATTACGTCGCCTTTGAAGTCATCAGTCATAGTCCTTGTGATACGCCTTCCTACATAAAGTGACCACAATCACTCACCAACTGCAAGTGGTCGAACGGGGTAGAATACGCAAATGACCCTTCGGACTGCTCAACACACTACCAAGATCGAGAAGCTACATCACTTTTATAAGTTAGAATATTGTTCAGAGTGATGCATGAGCCACCCCACGTGGCGGTTGCGTGGTATGGGTGAGGCAGTCAGCGTCCGGCGTTCGACCCTGATCAAACCCATAGTTGTACGAACATCCTCAGCCGTCCTCGATTAGATCAACGACACGTTGAACAACCCCTTGAGGATATTCGTTGGTGGGGGAAGTATAGAAACATGGAGGTGAGGACTTTGTGGGCGGGTTTGGAGAGGTAGGGGAGGGAAAGTATGCTGTAGCACTGTTGATGTGCGATGTCTTGGGCATTTCCAGGGCTTCGAGTGGTTGAGTGGTTTGAGCGGTGTGGCAGTGGTGGGTGGAGGTGGATCTGGAGAGAGAGGAAGTTGGGACTGTCCAGGGTGATGATGGGGAGGACGAGGACGGTGAGGATGAGGAGGACGAGGGCAGTGAAGATGAGGATGAGTATCAAGATGGGTAATTGCGAGTGAATATCCTTTTCGCAAGCGTAATAAACTGCGGGATTCGACGTCGCGATAAGACACGCCTAAAAATGACCATGACATCCCCAGCAGAGACCTTCCCGTCCATCACCAACTTCAAACCAAAACCACAAAAACCCTGCACGAACAGTCGCCATTGGCACAAAATGTGCCAGAGCGCCCGTGACATCTCACACCCTGTTCATTTTTCTTCGCTGCGGTCAAAGCTGTTTTGAGCATGGGTGGATTAGAATAGCTGGGCATTGAATGCTTTGACGGTGGGGATGGCTACGAGTGAGCGGTTGATGAGAATGGATGTGTTATGGAGGAGCGGGACGGTGATGGATTGGGAGAAGGATTGGGTGAAGGCGAGGAAGGGGGTAGCAGAGAGGGTGACGAGTGTGATGGTTTCTGCGAGGTATTGGACGAGATATCCCTAGGTGAGTGAAGTAGCCTGTCCTCACATTGCCAGTCGTGCTGAGGATTATATTGTCAGGGGCCATAATGTAACAGGCGCTGGAGGGGGGGCTACCGAATGGATTCAACCATGAGGCTATCGGTATTGCGTTTGCAAAGGTAAGTGCCAAACCAGGCCACATCCTTGTCCGAAAAAGACCTAGTATAGATCCCCCCGATGAGCGATAGCATTGCGCTCGCCAGTCCATATCTATAGGCTCCTGGTCACGCTACTGAGTACGAGCCAACCCACGGCCAGACCGAGGAACTCAATCCGCGACAAGGCCCACGGAACGCAACAGGTGGTCTCGGGCAACTTGGAGAGGGTTAAGACTGGGTGGGAACTGAGTGAGTGAGTGGCCATCCTCACATTGTCGGTTTCGCTGGTCATTGCATTAGAGTTAGGGGTAAAAATGGGACAAGGGTTAAGAGAGAGATTTACTGAGTGAGTTTGGCCGTAATACCACCTGCATCTTGTTCACCTAGGGGAGTATTGAATCCGACATAGTGTCCTGGGGGGGAGGGCATAGTGCTGTTCCCGCCCAATGCCATACCTATTGATTTCATTAGGATCATCCCTGAAATTTTAGGAATCAGACACAAGTGTTATACACTGCGCCAACGAGTTGATGTGACACAGGTCATATCAATATCATATTAGTTGCGAAAAGTGTATTATTCAAAATAACACAGTTTGCACTTTTTGAGATCAGTAGGATTTTGATATGACCTGTGTCACATCAACTTGTTAGCGCAGTGTATATATAATTTTGGTTGTCTTTGGAACAGATTGTCTTTGGTTCCGACCCCGCGTTCGGGGTACGCGGTGCTTTCCAAAATTGGCATGAAGCCAAAAGCAGAGGAACCATTAACCGTCACACGATCGGACCTCTACCGCCACAATCAACTTCCTACCACCGAAATGCATGGAGAACCTGCTAGCATAGGCGCAACTCCGACTCCACGGACAGCTTACACACCGGCCAGTCACTACTCCTACCGCCAACGGTCAGCAGCTCAACTTGTGTCGAGGAAGGCACTGGCTCGGGGCACTGGACCAGCGAGTCATCTCAGAAAAACTCCGCGTGAGCTAGGTGAGGACTACTCTTATGATATTTTCTCCTCACCTAATAACGCATCCCCACTCACTCTCCCGTATGACAGGTTGTTCTCTTCCTCTGCCGTAGCTGTTCCACCTTACGCCCATTCCACGGCTACAACTATTACATTCCCTCTTCTATCCACTAAGTATACCATGGTGTGGCTCTTATCACATATCCTCATACCCCAACTTGTCGGCCCCTCCACTGTCAAGCAATATCGCCTCGTGGCTACCAGTGTTGAAACGTATATCTACGACAGCCCCGGACCGGTAAATCCACGTCTATGCCTCTTGTTGCAATTGTACCTCCTACGAATTTAATCACGATCTCAACGACTACAACCGTAGCTGCTGCCGCCCCTTCCACGACCAAGACAAGTGTAAATGAGCCAAAGGTCTTCCATGCCCCGCTTTGACAACCAAAATCCCACTCCGGCGGCTGGAGTGGTTGTGAGGTATGGCCTCGTCGCCTCCCAATCTCCTGTCACCGCTGAGAGTATCCGAGGACAAACAAATAACTAATGTGCAGTGGATGGCTTGATTGAAACGAACAATGCGCTCCAGCGTGTATGGCGCATTGGTTCATCACCCGGTCCATCTCTAGGCAGATTCGCCCTTTTGATTTTGTCAACGACACCTGCGACAGCCACTTCGCGGGACGAAACTGAGGTATTGACTTCCCTGATTGCCATTTACTCTCAACTTACACTCAAAACTCCCTTCCAATATCCCTCAGATTTCGTCAGGATCATCTCCGAAACGTAGCAGAGTTAGAAGCCTCGCCATCTGGAATTGCAGTACAGGGAATACCACTAATGTGCGCACGACTCCGACCCCGGGGGGGACCAACGGCGGTTTAATGGGGAGTCGCCCCAGAAGAGAGAAGTCAACGTAGCAGTGATCGGGACCAAAAATGTCAATAATGCTTCTTCCCCTTAATCCTGCCGCCGAATGTCATGGATATTTGGTGCCCAGAATATATATATTCACATAAGCGAACTTAACGGTGTATTAGATATACGGAAATCTTAGTTTGATTCCTTCAACTTGCAAGTAGGGGGAATGTTGACAAAGGAAAAGACGGTTGTGTGCGCTGGAGTAACTGGCTTTGCAGATGATACCCGTCACTGCCAGGCTCCGCGTTTCCCCATCCGTTGGAAAGACCATCACACAAAAGTACAAAAAAATGCAAGCGCAACAAATTCTCGCCTGTCATGGCCGCTGCATCCGTTCATGGCGAGGTACCAATGTTTCAACACAGATCTCATAGATTGCTCTAGAGCCCGCGCTATAAAAGAAGCCGTCTCCGTACCCGTTTTCACCAACAGCAATATTGTATACACTGCGCGGGCGAGTTAATGTGACACTTGTCATATCAACATCATATTAAATCCAAAAGGTGTAGTCTTCAATATGACAGACTTTACACTTTTTGAAGTCAATATGATTTCGATACAACCCACGCCACATCGACTCATTGGCGTAGTGTATACCAACCTGCTACTTACCCTCGAATGTGAAAAAAAATGGGTGCTGACTCGGGACTATGAGTGCCGAAGGACAGTTGTACAGCCCCTCATGCAATATGAGCAGATCTTGCTGCGTTATCCGTAACATCGTGATCATCCTGGGATGGAGTACCTCGAGGATCTTCAAAAAGACGCTGGCAGCTGCCAGTGTTGTCAAGGGCTACCTCTTCGAGGTCGTGCGACCTGGTTGGACCCAGGAGACGGATCTGAGAGAAACTGGGTAAAGTTAGAGTGAACCTCAATATGCCGAAGGAGGGCTACGAGGAGTACATGGAATTGCGCAAGGAGTTCAAGGAGAGTATGGTTGCATTTGGGAAATCAAATTCGCTGGCCCCGTAATTGGCGTCAGATTCGCGAAGGTCATGTGAAAAATCAAGGTAGGAGCGCCAAGATACATGAGTCATGTTGTCGGACCAAAATCCCAATGAAGTTAAGCCCTACAAGACAATCTACAAATCATACGACATCGAGGTTGAGTTCAGACCTCCGGCCCCCCTCCTTCCTCAATTCCGACAAGATGTTCTGGAAATGTGCTTCTTTAGCTTCACTGAAAAAACCATATGGATATTCACATGATAATTCTAGCTTCTCCAAGCCAGGAAACAAGAGGCACAGATATTCCACGACCGCACGTTCCATCGCTGTTGTAACGTTTTGCCTTGGACGGTAGCTGCAGTCAAAGAACAGGCTGTGCAGACGGGACCTACTCCCTCGAGTGGTGAGGTGTGCTCCCTCCAGATCCTGTATCTTGGGGGTGTCTTCAACAAGGCGACAAAGTGGTAATCTCACATCGAGTTTTTCCAAGTGCATGTGGCTCGAGAAGGCAGCGAGGGTCGGTAAGGGATCAAAATCAGTGTTTGATGACGATATCTTGAAGGAACGTAGATTTGGCCAGTATTGCGCGAAGGTGTGGAGGTGAGAGGGGGTGAGGTTGTGTTTACCAACCGTCAGCCGAAACACCTCAATGGGGAGAGATAACAGAGACACAATGTGCTTGAACTCCAAGGAGCACTCACTCCCCTCATCCGCCGGTTGATGGACCCGTAAATCGAGTTTACACGTGTGGGGGCAACTCAATTCGAGACCCTCGAAGCTCAGGACTTGGCCTTCCCCCCAGATCTCCACCTCAGTGACAGAGGGGAACATGCATTGATCAAACAGTTCACGGAGTGCTCCTTGTGCAGATCTAATCACAATCTTCTGAAGACCAGTGTGGTAGAACCGGGTTTCATCGGTAGAGCGCAGGAACGTGGCAAGGTGGCAGGTGAGCGAGCGCAGAGAAGGGAGTGAGGTGAGGAATCTGGCAAGAGTGAGATGTGGTCGCTGCAGGGGAGTGTCGTCAAGGGGAAAAACAACATTTTGCATGTTTTTAAAGTGTGTGCCGATCACTTTAGGAAGGTGCTCGATGGGATGTCCACCATATGATAAACCTTCAAGGTCACAGCCACTAGCCCTGGCGAGATTGAGGAAGGTGAGTATAGCCTTGGGTTTTGACGGACCGTGTTCACTGTCGAGTTTGAGGATTTTTAGAGATGGGGATAAGAGGGGTATCAGGTATTCATTGCAATCGTAGGCAACGAAGTAAATTTCCAGACGTCGGAGGTTGGGCAAGAGCGGCCCACAGGGACTAAGACTAGCAGAGAGGATGGGCCATATTGGCTCCTCTGTGTGCGGAGGCCCGTCCTGCCACACCACGACCTCTCTGATCCGCGCCAGGTATTCAAGTGCACGGGTACGTGCAATGTGGGATAACGGTTCATTCAACACCTGGTTGATACCCTGCTTCAGTCTTCCAATAATAAGAGAATGTTGAGAGAAACTCACCCAAATACCCGCCCCTCCGCCTTCACTGCTGGGTGAAGTGGACGAGTCTTCATCACCACCGTTTCCTGAGTTGTTTTCGGATTCGCGTATGTACTCCAAGAACGGTTCGTTTGGCGAGGGGGCAAACGAATTGATTACGGAAGCAATTTTCGAACCACTTGCACCGTTCCGCCAAATGGCGTTTAAGGCCAGATTAGAGAGGCAGCGTGATGCGAGGGCAAGGGACCGTAGAGTCTTTGTATCCCGTGGGTATCTGAAGCGAGCGATGATTTCGAGCCAGATATCGAGATTCAAGGGCATAGGTGCGTCAGAGTACAGAAAACGGGGATGGGGACGGAGAGTGAGTTTTTCGGACAAGAAACTCCTCAGGCTGCCGCAGTGACTCGGCCCTGTTCATTCGGGGCCCGTTCCGTGGTCCCTGGTTACAATTACGTCACCTTCAAAGTCCTTAGCCATGGCTGTTGTTCAAAAGTTCAACGTTCAACGTTGAAGCTTTGAAGAGAGAGTGTGATGTGGCGGCAAGAGTGCGTAGTGCGTTTTAATCCCAAGTAGCATCAATACAAACCCCAGGAGTCATTCACTGTCGTTTACCAAGACCTCTACCACCACAAACAAATCCTACTTACCACCAAACAAATGAAGAACCTATTAGTATAATAGGCAAGATTCCAACTCTACGGGCAGTTCTCACACCGGCCAGTCGCTGCTCTTATCGCCAACGGTCAGCGGCCCAACTTGTGTCGAGGATGGCGCTGACTCGGGGACGCTAGACTAGTCTGCCGTGAGTCGCCTCAGAGGAACTCGAGGTGAGGCTCATGTGAGGATTGCTCTTATTACATTTGTCCCTCACCCTATAACATTTCCCCATCCCACCCCCAGATGACAGGTTGTTCTCTTTCTCTGCTGTGGCTGTTCTGCCATACGCTCATTCTACGGCTGCAATTATTACACGTGCCCTCTTCCTTCTACCAAGCATAACACCATCTGGCCCTTCTCACATATCCCCATCCGCAATACACATGTTAGACCTTAACTTGTTGGCCCTCTACTGCCGAATAATATCGCCTGATGACCACCAGTATCGAAACGGACATCCACGACAGCCCGGACTGGCAAATGCATGTCTATGGATATCGTTGTACCCGTACCTCTTACTACCTTAGCCCTGATCTCGATGCCTACAACCGTACTCGCTGCCGCTTCTTCCACGACCGGGACAAGTGTAAATGAGCCAAAGGTCTTCCATGCCCCACTTTGACAACCAAAATCCCACTCCAGCCGCTGGAGCGACTATGAAGTATGTTTACGTTGTGTCGATCTCCTATTACCGCTGAGAGTATCTGAGGACAAAAGTTGATCAAGGTGTAGCGGATGATTTGCTCGGGGCGAACAGCGCACCTTAACACATAGATAGCGTCGGCTGATCACCCGCTCCATCTCTGGGTACATTGACCCATTCGGTCTCGTCAGTGACACCTACAATGGCCATTCCCCAGGACGAAGGTGAGGTATTAACTTCCGCTGATCCCCATTTACCCTCGATTTACGCCCAATATTTCCTTCCAACCCTCCACAGCCATGCATTCTAATTCCTCGAGTATCGGCTAATTTTAAAATGACAGAAGCCAAGTCCCCTCGTATTCCTAAGTGCCAGGAGCCATTTACCATTGCATAATTAGCATTTTACCGCCACAAAAAACCCTTCTTCTGTTAAAATCAATGAAGAACCTGCTAGCATGAGTGACACCAGCCAGCCGCTGCTCTTATCGCCAGCGGTCAGCGGTCCAACTTGTGTTGAGTCCAGCACTGGCTTGGGGACACTGAACTAGTTCGCTGCAAGTCGTCTGAGAAAAACCCAACGTGGAGCCTATGCGAGGACTACTTTCATTACTTTCATCCCCTCACCTAACATGGTAGCCACAGATCGACGACCCTATTTTCAATCGTTCGGCCATAACCTCGGGGGTGACACGACCGTAATTGCTGCCACCTCCCTACCTTGGCAGGACAGAGTTCCGCGACCAGGACAAGCACAAATGAACCAACGGTCTTCCACGCCTCCGCACTGTCGACCGAAATCCCACTCCGGCTGCCTGATTGAGTGAATACGAAGTACGGTGTGGAGACTGCACGTCAGCTGCCTTCGGAACGGCACCCAACGAGCGTCTCACACTAATTAGTCCGCCCTCTGAAGATTTCGTCACCCCGACCATTCAACGATCCGTCGCCGATCCGCTCGTTCCTTGCCCATTCTATAAACCATCCGTTTCACCTGCCATACGTTGTGTTTCAGACCAATGCCCATTTTATTAAAATTTCACCATATACCTCTCTCGTTACTAACATTTCTTTTAATTCAATTTCTTTGCCTCCGTCGTTGTGCATTCATTCACTGTGTTTCAGAAATTATTCCAATATCTTACCACAAGCTAGTCTAGCCTCCATTTTCCGACTTAGTACCCTTGCCATACAGATTCAGCATTTGTAGATAACCGTAGAAATTGAACACCGGACAAGTTGTCTACAGTATAAATACAGTCGAGCCAGTAGAGGCTCGACACCTAGTAATTGGATACCCACTCTCCCTCTCTCTCGAAGTTTCTGAAATTGAGTGTCTCGCCCCTCGTTCTCGCGTCGTCTCGCAGTCTCTCGTCTCTCCTTTCTGGACTCTTTCTCAACGACGTACTCGACGTCGTCACCCTCGGCCCTCGTTCTCTTGTGTTCTCGGCCTCTGTCTCTCCTTTCCTGGACCCAGTTTCGAAGCCTCGTGGCTGACGGACGCAGTCACATCTAATTTTCGTTGAACCGCCGCCTTATCTCATCAACGGTTTCATCGCACTGTCTCCATCTCCTATCATCACCCTCACTGAAACACATTGTAGGTATATCATGTCCGAGGACAAACAATGGTCAAATTGCAGGATATGGCTTGATAATAGCGAACAGTAGCACACTCCAAGGCGTATACGGTGCTATAGGCATTGCCACCTCCCCAACCTCGTCAAGCCCACAAGTCTCACTGTTCCCATAATCACAACTGACACTTGCGTCTTCTCCTTCACCTCTCTCTCCGCCGCTTCCGCTCCGTCAGTGGTACCTGGTACCCGCAGCGGTTCAAATTCTAAGCAATGACCACCCTCACCTTACGCTCAAACTTCCCCCAACGTCGTACCCATGTGTTTCGTCAGGATCATCCGAAATATACCAAAGCTAGGAGCTTCCCTACTCGCGATTCTGGCCTAGGGGATACCGCTAGTGTGGGCACACCCTTGACTCCGTGTGGAGGGTCAAGTTCATATGTGGCGCAATCTCCATCCTTACCACCAACGGTTGCAGGTTGGGTAGCCGTTGAGGCAGAGGCTGGCTCGAGTGCACCACCTGTACGAGTCTCAGCTCTGGGGAGTGCGACGTAGATAAGGTACAATAAGCGTTCCCCTTAGTAAAATTAACGACAAGAATCATCGGGAGAGGTCAATGGATTTAGGTGTACAACTGTATTTAGTCCAACGAAAACTTTTCTTGGTTAGGGCGTTCACACCGATTTTTATGCCCACATTGAATTTACAAAAAACGGACAAGAGTAAAGGACAAGACGGCCGAGATATGTGATTCATGCACACGGTTGACAACGTCAGACGGAATCCACAAGAGGTCGAAAATCCCATTGAAATTAACCTTTCAAGAAAGCCTACAAATTGTACTACATCAAGTCGAGTCTGCAGGTTCCAACCTCTCCTTCCTCAATTCCAACAAAATCTCCCGGAACTCTACTACTTCGGCTTCGTGAAAAGATCTGGATGAGCATCTGGATAATTCCAGCTTCTCCAAGCAGGGGAAAAGCAGGTACAGATGTTCCACAAGCCTCCGTTTCTCCGCTGTCGTCACGACCCTGGGAGTTTGGGCCCTCTCACCACCATTATAGTCAAGGAACAAACTGCGCAGACGGGGCCGACTACGTCTTTTAGTGACGTGTGTCCTGACCAAATCCTGCAGGCCAGTAATATCATCAAGTAGAGGATAAAGCTGTAGTTTCACGCCGAGGTCCTCTAAGCACGGGTGGTTTGAGAATGCGGCGAGGATCGGTAAGGGATCAAACTCGGGAGCCGCGAACATTAGAAATTGACGGAGGTTTGGCCAGGATTTCGCAAGAATGTGGAGGTGGGATGGAGTCAGATTGTGTTCCTCAGCTATCAGGTGAAACAGCTGGATGGGGAGAGACGATGGTAACGGAAGGTGTTTGAACTCCACAAGTCGATCAGCAACAGCCTCGGTGGAGGAATAGAACCATAAATAAAGTTCACGTATATTGGGGCAACTTGATTCAAGGCCTTTCAAGCTTCGGAAGTTTGGCCATCCTTCGTGATCGCCACAACGGTGACAGAGGGAAATTTACATCTACGGAATAGTTCATGGAGTGCTATAGGGTCGGATTGGATGTCAATGCTCTGAAGTCTGGTGTGGCAGAGTTGATCTGAGTCATTCGTAGAGTGTGGGAAGGTAACGAGGTTGGCAGAGAATGAGCGCAAAGAAGGGAGTGAGGCGAGGAATTGAACAATAGTGATGGATGACTTCAGCTTGGGGGCATATTCATGAGGAAAGCTCACGCGTTGCAAATTTTTGAATACTGTGATTGCCTCAGGGATATGGTGGATAAGGCGTCCGGAATATATGAATTCTTCCAAGTCGCAACCACGGACCTTGGCGAGATTGAGGGCCGTTAATATAGCACTGAGTTTGGGTCGACGTTCACTTTCGATCACCAGGGTTTTTATAGACGGGGATAGAAGAGGTGTCAAATAATCATTGTGATCGTAGATGACGAAGTCAATATACAGACGTTGGAGGTTGGGCATGAGTGGCCCGTGAGGATTGAGACTGGCGGAGAGGACTGCGGGCCATACTGGTTTGCCTGCGGATGGATATTCTCTCTGGGCCACTGTGATGTTCCTAATCCGCGCCAGGTACTCGAGTGCACGCTCGCGGGCGGCATGGGGTATTGGTTTTTTCAACATCTAGTTCGCTCCTGGTTTAAGTTCTTGATTCAAACGACGAGTGAAAGCTGGGAGAGACTCACCCAACTACCATTTGCCCTAGTGGAGGAGACGGAGAAACGATCGCTTTCACTTTCGGTGGATTCTGAATCACTTTTCCAGCCAGGTAGGTACACTAGAAATGGCTCTTTTGGTGAAGGGGCAAAGGAATTGATTACAGACACAATAGCCAGAAGGGTTTCACCATTCCGCCAGATAGTATCTAGAGCGAGGTCGGAGAGGTAGCGTGATGTGAGAGCAAGGGAGTGTAGAGTCTGTTTATCTTGTGGGTATTCGAGGTAGGTGATGATCTCGTGCCAGATGTCGGGGTTTAAGGGCATAGTGATGGTCGAGCAGGAGACGGGGGGAGGAAGGATATATCTGGTGGTCCGCCATATTTAGCCAGTGAACACAAAAGATCTCCTTTTCAAAGCACCCTATGTCTACGGCTCAGAAAAAATATTTGTGTTTACCACGGTGCGCAAGATAGGCAAAAAGCACCATATTCACCCATAATCGTGGCTATGCACAAAGACAGTGCGATAACTCTCTTTCTTGGACGAAAGAATTAACCGGAAAAATCGAACAGAGCCTTCACGACCTGTAAAATTGATCCAGTCAGTAGTTTGTTTGGTTAAGTATGTCTTGGGGACAAACAAATGCGGACCTCCACAACCGCACATTCTCGACAAGTCTCCTCGTATCCATAAACGCCAGGAACTACCACAATCAGACCTCTACTGCCACAAAAAACCTTCCTACTGTTAAAATAAATGAAGCTAGCATAGGTGACATAGACCAGCCGCTGCTCTTATCGCCAGCGGTCAGTGGTCCAACTTGTGCCGAGGAAGGCACTGGCTCGAGGACGCTGGACTAATCTGCTAGCGAGTCGTCTGAGAACAACTCGACGTGAAGCATAGGTAAGGACTACTCTTATTACATTCCTTCCCTCACCTAATAACACTCACTCCTCTGCCCTGTTGACAGGTTGTTCTCTTCCTCTGCCATGGCTGTTCTGCCTTATGCTCATTCCACAGCTACTCGTACATCCCTTCTTCCTTCTGTCAAACACGATACGACGGATCTTATTCTATTATCACGTATCTTATTCTATTATCACGTATCTTCATCTGAGATATATACGCCGAACCCCAACTCCCTTCACTGCCGAGCGTTACACTTCACTTTGTGACCACCATAATGCCAAGACCAACATCCACGACGGCCCTGGATGGATGACTCTAGATCTACTTGTTTCGTCCCTATCCCCTGTAGTTTCGACCATGACCTCAGTGATGACACAATCGTAATTGCGGCCACCTCGCTATCTTGACGGGACAAAATTCCGCGGCCAGGACAAACGTAAATGAACCAATGGTCTTGCACGCATCGCACTGCTGATCAAAATCCCACTCCGATGGCTTGATCGAGTGAACATAAAGTACTGGTCCGTCACATATCCATCTCCTATCATCATCCTCACTGAAACACATCGCAAGTATCTGAGGACAAACAATGATCAATGCACGGTGGATGGCTTGGTAAAAGTGGACGGACGGCATACTCCAACGCGGACGCACAGTGTCAGTCAGTACAGATACCCAAGGCGGTCCTAGACCGGCGACTCCATGTCTATGCGGTTGCCTCTGGTTACATCTACATCTCCTTTAACTTTGACCTCAATTACCACAACCGTAGTTACGGCTGCTTCTACCCTGGTAGGACAGAGTTCCGTGATTGGGGCAATCGCAAATGAGCCAATAATCTTTACTGCCCACTCTGACAAGCAAAATTCCACCGTTGCGGCTTGGGCAACCAGTTTCGTCGCGTCGCGTCGCGTCTCCACCTCCTATCACCACCCCTGCTGGGAGCCATTACGGTATCTGGGAACGAATGATGATCGCAAGGATTATGGGGATTAGAGAAAGTGCCGGTGAGGTTTCTGAACGATGGAGTCGGCCCTGACGTTGGTGGTAAAAGGGGGTTTCGTAGACGAGGGAAAAAAGAGTGGAGAGGTGGATCGCATCACTTGTAGGAGGTTCCCGATTTCTACTTTTGTGTAGAAGTACTAAATGTGCAGTAGATGGCTTGATTGAAGTGAACGATGCGCTCCAACACATAATGTCGGTCGGTCAATTCGACCACCAGTAAGCCCCTTCACCCCCTTGACCTCTGTTGTACCCGCAACCACAACGGTCCCCATTCCCACATCGATTACCCGGACAAATGAAGCCCCTAACTCCCCCCATCTTCCACCCGAACCGACCCTTAAACGTCATGCCTATTCATTTCATCAGGATTATCCTCGAAATATAGCAAAACATGGGAGCTTTGCTACCTTGGATTCCAGCGCAGGGTAGTACCATTTGCGTGGGCATGACTTCAACTCCGTGGGGGGACCGTACATGGACCAATCGCTCCTCTTATCACCAATAGCCGGTAGTTTAAAGCGTCGTCAAGGTGGACACTGATTCAAGTGCACCCGTACTAGTCTACTGTGGGTCGTCTCCGATGATGGTGGTGATAAAAGTGGGGTTTGCAGACGTGAAAATGAGTAGGAAGGTAGGGGAAGAAAGAGAGTGGCGGAGGGATGTAATACCGTTTGCAGTATATCCCAATTTCTGCTCGTGTGATAAGAGTAATAAATGTGCAGTAGAGAACCTGATTGAAGCAAACAATGTGTCTTGAAAGCAAACGTAGCGTCAGTCGTTCGCCCAGGCCAGCTGAAGGCACTTTCACCCTCTCAACCTCCTCAAGTCCAAAAGCCTCACTTTCCCATGGTCACAACCAACTCTTGCGCCCTCCGTCTCACCGTGTGGGACTTTTCACTGGCGCTCAGCGCTCAAGTGCTCAACATTCAACGTTATTCAACCTTCACAGGTTACATTGGAGGCTCAAGCGCTCATAAGTCATTGATTTGACGAGAGCGTGGTTCACAGATGGCAGAAGGCGAGTCCCCTTCCCCTCGGAAATGCCAAAGCCATTTAATGTTGCACAATCAGACCTCTACTGCTACAAAAAAAATTCCTACTGCCAAAACAAAAAACCTGCTAGCATAGATGGCACGACTCCGACTCCTGGGTGGTTTGCCCACAGGCCAGTCTACTCTTATCACAAGCAGCCAGCGATCTAATCTGTGTCGAGGTAGGCAATGGCTCAAGCACGCCAAACCAGCCTATCGCGAGTCGCCCGGGAAAAACTTGACGCGAAGCCTACCAGCGAGGGCTACTCTTATTCGTCCTTCCTCCCACTCAAAGCGTCCACTCTTCTGCACCTGTTGGCAGGTTATTCCCTTCCTTTGCTATGGCTGTTCCAACTTACGCTCGTTTCACCGTTATAGTTGGTACAACCCCTCTCCCTTCTGCCAAGCGTGATACAACGTGGCTTCCTTCCCCTTATCATACATCTTCACCTGCGATATATATACCGGACCTCAACTCGTATACCCCTCCACATAGCGCTCCATCAACTTCGCCCAACTTCCTTTGGCCATTCTGAACACCCGAATACCTTTTTCAAGCGTGAATATTCCCATCAACAATGTTGTTGCAGGCGCCGACTCGTTCGACCAATACTTCTTGGCTAGACTTCCACTGACGCCGTAAAATTTCCATGTGAATTGGAACTGTGGAGAAGGATACATATTGATCATTCGTGCGTAGCTCTTTTCTTCTAACCTCCTCACCCAGCACCAACATCAACATTTTTGTGAATTGCCAGCTCGTCCTCAACCATCCCGGATCCCTCCTCGCAGGAAAGGGAATTATGCTAGTCGAACGCGCAGATCCAGGGGACTTTCTTCAGTCACTGATAGGGCCGCTTGTACTTTTGATCCCGCGACTCGGGCATGAGTGGGCAGGGAAAAAAAGTATTCATTCCTCGAAATACAAAACCTTTGGCCCAGCTAACGATTCTATTTTTCTTTCTAGCTCACCAAATTCCCTAATGTAGCAGCGGGAAGTGCACTGCACAGAGCTGAGCGAATAAACGGACCCGGCCCTCCTTGAAAGAGGCATGTTCGCTATGCATGACAGCTTTGCGAAAACGGGCAGTTCTACTCTCAATAATACCATCGATGTACGCGGCGCTACGTAAGCGGAGTAACCACTTGAGTGTCAACGCATATTATCCAATCGCTGTGCCCGACCGGTGGTTCGTTGCAATGGGCAGCGAGTGTAGGACTCCACCTCCTTTTGGAATGTAAGCGGGACAGATGTGCACTCGGAGGATAATCTAATGAACGTAGAACGGATCTGCGCTCCGGAGTGCGAGCCAGTAATCCACTGCCACCTTACGCGGCCAATCACAAGACTGCTGAACGACAACATTAATGACCTTCAAGTGCTCGGACTTTCCAATTGAGGGAACATAAAGTATGGTTTCATCGAGTTTCCATCTCATTCTCGCTGAAATTCCGTCATTGCGGGTATCCGGAGGCAGGTAATGATCGACATGCAGTCAGCGGCTTGACTGAAGTGAACAACACGATCCCAATGCATATACGTACTTAGCACCAAAGCCTGTCATCAGTGACACCCGCAACCGAGGCTAAAGTTGTTTGTTGTTGAGGTTGGTACTGGCTCAAATGTGCTCATATTCTTAGTCTGCGCTCCCAGGAATATTGTGTGGGTAATGACCCAACGAATCCGTTTCTTCGAGTAAAGTGAATGGTGGCGGCATCATCAAGAAGGTAAATGGATTTGGGTGTGCGTAACTGTATGTAATTTGATGAACAACTTTTTTAGTTGTGTTCAGTGAGAGCGTGAGATGAAAGAGAAATCCACAAGTCATATTGTATTTGAAGTCAGACATCGACAGAGAGTTGATATCAACGGAATTAAACTCAACACGAAAACGTTGCACTACATCAATCCAAGTGCCCGGATCCCTCCCTCTCCTTCCTTAACTCCAACAAGATTTCCCCGATACTTGCTACTTCAATAGGGTGGGGACGACTTGTACCTATGAATTCCAGTTCCTCCAAGCTGGGGAACAGCAGGTACAGATATTCCGCCAGCTCACGTCTCTCTGCTGTAGTCACCCTGGGGAGTTGGAGTCCCCCCCGGTGTCTGCAATTGCAGCCAAAGTAGAGTTTGCGCAGATGGGAGGACCTGCACCCTTGGGTAGTGATACGTGTCTCTATCAAATCCGGGATCTTGAGGATATCATAAAGAAGGCCACAAAGGTGCAGTTTCAAATAAAGAACTTCCAAATATGGACAGTGGGCGGAGAAGGTTGCGAGGAGTGGTAAGGGGTTAGACACGGTGAAGAAGTACATATTAAAGGTATGGAGGTTTGGCCAGGATCGAGCGAAAGTGTCGAGTTGGGACGAGTAAAGATCATAGGCGGGGGCCTCCACATGGAGCGTCTTGATGGGGAGATATGACAGCGACGCAATGTGTTTGAACCCCAAGATGTTTCCGCGAATCCTGCGGGAAGAGGAATGAAAATTTAAGCGAAGTTTACGTAGGTTGGGGCAACTCGTTTCAAGTCCTTCAAGGCTCGGAATTCGGCGATCCCTTAGAAGATGCACCTTAGTGACAGAGGGGAATACACATCGTTGAAGCAGTTTACGGAGTGAGCCTGGTGTGACCATGATTTCAATCTTTTGCAGACAAGTGTGGTAGAGCCGATTTTTGTCTTCAGCCCACAGGAACATGTCAAGGTGGCAGATGAGCGAGCGCAGAGAAGAGAGCGAGGTGAAGAATTCAACAATGGTAATAGATGGCACCCGCAGAGCAATGCGTTTGAGGGGAAAAGTCACACTTTGAAGAGCTTGAAAAGGTGTGATTGCTTCAGGAAGGTCCCGGATGCAGCGTCCATCATACACGAATTCTTGCAGGTCACAGCCACTGGTCTTGGCAAGGTTGAGGATGGTTGGTATCGCCCTGGCTTTTGGACGTCTTTCACAGTTGATCATGAGGACTTTTAAAGATGGGGATAGGAGGGGTATCAGATATTCGTTGCGATTGTAGATGTAGTATTCGATTTTTAAACGTCGGAGGTTAGGTAGAAGTGGTTGGTGAGGACGGAGGCTGGCGGAGAGGATGGGCCATATTGGCTCCTCCGTGTACGGAGGCCCATCCTGGCACACCGCGAGCTCTCTAATCCATGACAAGTATTCGAGTGTACGCGTGCGGGCAGCGCATGGTAGTGGTTTGTTCAACACCTAGTTTGCATTCATTTTGATTTTCGGGTAAGGAGCGAAAACTGAGAGAAACTCACCCAGCTAGATGTACCTTCATCATCTTCCTCTTCCTCTTCCTCCTCCTCCTCATCATCATTATCTTCCTCCTTCTTCCTCATCCTCATCCTCATCCTCATCCTCTTCATCATCATCATCTTCATCGTCATCACCATCATCATCGTTATCGTCATTGCCATCATCATTGTCATTTTCTCCTGAGTTTCCGCGCTCACGTATGTACTCCAAAAACAGTTCGTCTAGTGAGGGTGTAAACGAATTGATCACGGCGACAATTTCCAACATGGTCCCCTCGTCGCGGTTGCGCCAGAGAGCGGCTAAGGCCAGGTCAGAGAGGCTGCGAGATGTCAGTGCAAGTGAGCGCAGGGTGTCTTTATCCTCGGGACATTCGAAGAAGTCTATAACGTCGCTCCAGACGTCAAGATTCAAAAGCATGTGTGCCGTTGAGTGCAGAAAATGGGGGAAGGGGGGGAGGGGCGAGCCTTTCAGACAACCCCTGGTTCTGTTCGCTTGAGGTTCCCTGGTAGCAATTACGTCACCTTCAAAGCCATCGGCTGCTGCCATTGTTTAATATTCAATGGCGGGACGGAGTATTATGCACACTTTCAAGGCTGTTCAACTTACTCCCGATCTGGCAACAACGTTGTGCTCCTTATAATATTAATGGGGGTGATTGGGCTAGGCAGACGGGAATGGACGTCTGTTGAAGTGGGCAGGCCAGTGACAGAGCGCACACAACAGAGGGGCGTCCAACCCTTAGCCTTGTGAAGAGGGAGATTACGGCTAGGTGCACGAGCACGTCGGCGTCCGTCCGACGTTGTTCTTGACCAAAGGGATTGGGTTGGAAAGAGCAGGTAGGCGTGGAGATCACGAAAATGATCAGACAACGGAACGATGAATAATTCTGTTCCGAAGGCTCGGAACGATACGATAAGGGTCCGGAAAGGTGTCGAGAGCGATTACTGAACGTTCGGAAGGCGGCGTTTACGATTGCGTGGCGATTCGGTGTCGAGACAAGAGAGAGAAGAGAGAAAGCAAGAAATTGATTAGAGAAATAACGAGAGACAGAGACTTCGAGGCGAAACTTGGCTAATTCGTAGCTACCTGACTACAACAAAGTATACAGGTTTTTATAGAGGAGAATGGTGGGCTATGTGCCCGAATTACAAAGAGTAGAATGTAAATTTTAGAGAGAGAACAAAGAAAAACATACTAGCGGGGATGAAGACGGGCCGGAAGCTCATTCTATGAGGTTCTAAATTATGAGGAATGTAGAAAAAGTATAATAAGTGAATAGAAAAGCAGTCCGTAAGTTTTTTTTAGAGTCGGAAATGAGAAGTACGGGCGGGCGAGGTGGAGTTCGGAGGTTGGAGCTTCCGTGGTCGGGACTTCCGAATTAGGAAATCGTGTATGATCCGGACTTCTGGATGGCTCGGAAATGGGATTTTCGGGGTCGGTGTCTTGGTCATCGTTCTCGGAAGTGAAAGGCGTCGTCGGTGAAGTGGAGTAGTGGGAGGAGGACGCGTACATGACACTTTTCAGTGTCAGGTGCCGTCCGATCTCCACACTTGCATGGCATCTCATTGCATCAGAGAACTTGTAGTAGGTTCCCGATTTCTATTTCACCCTCTCAGATCTCAACCTTTGTCGTACCCGCACCCACAACGGTCCCCATGCCCATATCAATTCCCTGGACAAACGAAGTCCTTAGTTCCTTGCTGTCCCCGTCTTACGCTCAAACCGGCCCCCCAACGTCATACCTATTGATTTTATCAGGATCACCCCCGAAACCAAGCAAAAGCTGGGGAACCGCCATCCCGAATTCCGGCGCAGGGAGTACCGCGGGGGTGGGTACGACTCCAACTCTGCGGAGAGGACCGTACATAAGTCAATCACCACCCTTATCCACCAAAAACCGATAGTATAAATAGTTTTTGAGGTGGGCGCTGACTCGAATGCGCCCGTACTAGTCTGCTACGGGTCATCTCCAATGATGTTGGTGATAAAAGCGGGGTCTGTGAACCGGAAAATAAATAGGAGGATAGGGGAAGAAAAGAGAGTGAGGAAGGAGGTAACGCCGTCTGCAATACGTTCCTGATTTCTGCCCCTGATAGGAGTAATAAATATGCAGTAGAGGACCTGATCGAAGCGAACAACGTGCCCCAACGCATACGTAGTGTCAGTCGCTCGCCTTGGCGCTTTCACCTTGTCAATCTCCCCAAGTTCACAAGCCTCATCGTTCTCATGGTCACAACCGACTCTTTCGCCCTCCCTCTCACCGCTATTTGCCCAAACCAACCCCTAGGACAAAATGAAGGCGCCGGCCCACACTCACTTTACGCTCAAAATTTCCTGAATGTCGCACCCATGTATTTCGTCGGGATCACCCGGGATATACCAAAGCTAGGGGCCTCCCTATCCACGATTCCGGTCCAGGGAGTACCGCTAGCATGAACACGATGTCGACTCCGCGGGGAGGGCCAAATTTATACACAACCCAATCCCCGCCCTTATCACCAACAGTCAGTGGTTTGGGTAGCTGTCGGGGTGGGTGTCAGATCGAGTGCGCCTGTACGAGCCTCAGCTCTCAGATATGCCTCGCGTGTAAGGTATAATGAATGTTTCTCTTAGTAAAGCGGACGGTCAGAGTTATCGGGCCGTGTAAACGGATTTAGGAGTACAACTCTAGCTTGGTTCCATGAAAATTTTTTCTTGGTTATGTTTGCGTCGGGTTTGGTGTCCTATTGAATCCATGAAGGAGGACATGCGAGAATGCAAGATAAGAGGCATACATGAGTTACGTATACGAGGTCAATGTGCGTGTTGGATCAGAATCCCAGTAAAATTGAATCCCATACAAAAACCTATGAACCACACCTACAGCATTAAGCCGAGATCACAGGCTCCTCCCTTGCCTTCCTCAGCTCCAACATGATCTCCTCAAACTCTGCTGCTTCAGCCTCACTTCCCCACGTGAGTCTCAAGCTCCTCCAGTCTGGGGAATAGCAAGTGCAAGTATTTCACAAGCACCCGTTTCTCCGTCGTTGCGACCGTAAGGGTTTGGTCCTGATCATGACTGCAGTCAAAGTACAGAGTGTGCACACTATTTCCTTGGGTGATGACGTGGGTCTCCATTAAATCCTTCACCTTGGAAATATCATGGAGAAGAGGATAAAGTGGCAGCCCCACGTCAAAACGTTCCAAGCACGGGTGGTTCGAGAATATAGCGAGGGACGATAAGGGATCGAGGAGGGTAAGCGAGAAGATTTCAAAGTTGCGGAGGTTTGGCCAGGACTGCATGAAGGTGCGGAGGTGAGATGGGGTGAGGTTAAGGTGGGGAACCTCCAGGCGAAACATTTGGATGGGAAGGAATGATAGTGATGTGAGGTGTTTGAACTCCAAGGGTCGCATGTCATCCTGACCAGGACGGAAAGAGACCGATACATCAAGTTTCCACGTATTAGGACAACTCGTTTCGAGACCTTCCAAGTTCAGAACTTGGCCATCCCCCCAAATCTTCACCTCAGTGACGGAGGGGAATATACATTGACAAAACAGTCCATGGAGTGCTCCTTGTGTGGATTTAAGCACAATACTCTTAAGATTGGTGTGGCAGAGTCGACCCTCATCCGTAGAGTGTGAGAATGTAGCGAGATTGCAGGTAAAAGAACGCAGAAAAGGGAGCAAAGCAAGGAACTTGACAACAGTGATGGGTGCTTCCTGCAGGATATTGTCATTAAGGGGAAGAGCCACACTTTGCAGGGTTTTAAACCGTGTGATTGCTTCAGGAAGGTACTCGATGGAATATCCTTCTGATTCATGTGTGAATTCCTCCAGGTCACAACCACTGGCCTTGGCGAGATTGAGGAAGGTGACTATGGCCTTGAGTTTCGGCAGACGTTCACCGTAGAGCACGAGGATTTTTAAAGACGGCGATAGGAGGGGTATTAGGTACTCGTTGCGATCATGGACGAGGAAGTCGATTTCTAGACGTCGAAGGTTAGGCAAGAGTGGTCCATGGGGGCTCAGGATAGCAGAGAGAATCGGCCATATTGGCACCTCCGCGTTTGGAGGCCCGTCAAGCCACACCACGAGCTCTCTAATCCGCGCCAGGTATTCGAGTGCACGTGTGCGGGCAGTATGGGGTAACGGTTCGTTTAACACCTGGTTGGGATTTCGATTTGGTTTTCTGATAATGAGGGAAAGCTGAGAGAAACTCACCCAGATACCCGCCCTTCTGCCCTCATTGCTGGATGAAGTGGACAAATCTCCACCACCACTGTTTCCTGAGTTGTTTCCGGATTCACGGATATACTCCACGAACGGTCTTTTCGGCGAGGGGGCAAAGGAATTAATTACGGAAATGATTGTGAGATCACTTGCATCCTGATTCCGCCAGATAATGTCCAAGGCGAAGTTGGAGAGGCAGCGCGATGTGAGGGCAAGGGACCGTAGGGTCTCTTTATCTCGTGGGTATCTGAAGCGAGCGATGATTTCGAGCCAGATATCGAGATTCAGAAACATAACGAGTGCGGTAGTACGGAAAACGGGAGAAGGGTGAGGATGAGTCTTTCGGGTAATCACTGGCTCTGTTCGTTCGCGGTGTTTTTTCCGTTGTGGCAATTACGTCGCCTTCAAAGCCATCAGCTACTGGTCGTTGTTCAATGGTGGGACAGAGTATTATGCACGCTTTCCAGGCTGTTCAATTAAATACCGACCTGGGAACGGACGTTGTGCTCCTTGTAATATTAATGGGGGTTGACTGAACCAAGCGGACGGGAATGGACGTCTGCTGAAGCGGGCGGTCAGTGTTTTGTTTTGGTTTGTTATGTCCTCGGGTACAAATAAACATAGACAACAATGGACTGGCCTGGGCTCGGGCCACTCAACCCTACACGACCGTGCCTACTCGACCTGATTTAGACTTCCATGGCATGAGAGAGTGGACATAAGTGCCCCATGATATAATAAACGAAGAGGCCACTAGTATAGATGGCTCGTATTCCACTGACAGTTTACGCGCCGACCGGTCGCTGCTCTTATCACCAGCGGTCAGCGGCCCAACTCGTGTCGAGGAAGGCACTGGGTCGAGGAAGTCGTCTGAGAAGAACTCAACGTAAAGCCTAGATGAGGACTACTCTTATTACACTCCTTCCCTCACCTAATAACGCTTCCCTTCCCGTACCATTGACAAGTTGTTCTCTTCCTCCGGCAGGCTGTGGCTAGCACATCCCCTCTTCCTTCTACCAAGCACGATATGATCTGGCTCATTTCCTCTTATCACATGTCTTCATCCGCAATATCTATGCTGGACCTCAACCCGTAGGCCCCTCCACATAGTGCTCCCTCAAACGCCGCCCAACCTCCTTTGGCCATTCCGAACAACTTTTTCAAGCGTGAATATCCCTCTCAACAATGTCGTTACATGTGCCGGCTCGTTCGACCACTATTTCTTTGGCTGGACGTCCACAGACGCCGTCAAATTTCTATGTGAATTGGAACTGTGGAGAAGGATATTGATCGCCCATGCGTAGCTCTTTTCTTCCGACCTCCTCACCTGGCATCAACGCCAACCTCTCCGTGAACCACCAGCTCGTCTTCAACTATCTAGAATCCCTCCTCGCAGGGAAATGAATCATGGTAATAGAACATGCAGATC
The DNA here is from genome assembly GCA_025093985.1 of Calvatia gigantea. NCBI lineage: Eukaryota > Fungi > Basidiomycota > Agaricomycetes > Agaricales > Lycoperdaceae > Calvatia > Calvatia gigantea. The sequence continues at coordinate 216,751 of JACAAK010000012.1, forward strand.
TGGAACGTGCAGGGACTTTCGTCAGTCACTAATAGGACCGCTCGCACTTTTGACTGGCCTGGTCCTGTGAAGCACGAGTAGGCGAGGGAAATAAAATAAAATCCTGTTTTTCCTTCTAGCTCATAAATTTCTTTGGTGTAGTAGAGGGACATAGTGCATCGCATCAAGCTGAGTTAACACATGAACCCAGTCATGCTGGAGTGAAGCGTATTCGTTATGCGTGTCGACTTTGTGAAAATGAACAGTTTTACTTCCGATAGCGCCATTGATTTACGCGACGAACGACGCTGCATAAGCAAGTAATTACCTGGGTGCCAACGAATATTATCCAATCGCTTGCCCGGTGGGCGATTCCTTGCAATGAACTGCGAATATAGTCCTCTACCTCCTTTTGAGATGCAAGCAAGGTCAGATTATGCACTCTACACGCTGGTTCGAGGATAATTTATTGAACACAGAACGGATCCATGCTTTGGAGCGCGAGCCGATAGTCCATTGCCACCCCCCGCGCTCAATCACAAGACTGCCTCCCGACTGGCGGATGACATTAAAGATCTTCAAGCGCTCGGACTTTTCGCCATCGCCGGCGTCAAGCCTATCAACAATCTTGACGATCTGATGATTCTCATTTGTGTGGTGTGCCCAATTACGGATTGAGCAAATCAAAAACGCATCGCATTGCTCCCTCGGGGGTTAATTCGAGATTCCAGGGGTTCCGTCGAGGGCAATTTGGGTAAGAGATCCGAGTCGAGGATTACGGCGTGCGAGATCATAGGCGAAGTTGGTGAAGAGCTGGCGAGAATCCGTCATCTGATTTCGCGGGAAAAGAAGAAAGAAGCTCCGGTGTGATTGCGGCGGGGGCACCCAGGTGGACACTGAGACAGAATACGGTAATGTTGGGGGAGGGGAGGGATCCTGCTGGGTTTATTCGGCCAATCTTATGACGAGGTGGGGGCGGAACCCTCAAGCGAGGCCAATGGATTTAGGTGGACAGCTATGTTTCGTCCCATAAAAAAATTCTTGGTTGCGTTGCGTCGGTTCTGACGTCCGTATCGAATTCGCAAAAAAATTGGACAATATAGGATAAGAGAGATGAAATACATGGGTCATACACGGAGTCGACAACATCAGACAGAATCCATATAATCGAAATCCCAGTAAAACTGAACCTTTCAAAAAGGCCTTAAATGGTACATCTTACATTACGCCGAGTTCGCAGGTTACATCCTCTCCTTCCTCAGCTCCAGTAATATTTCCTGGAAATCTGCTACTTCAGCTTCACGGAAGAAACCCCATGGGTTCCCATCCACGAAATTCAGCCTCTTCAACCTGGGGGAACAGCAGACACAGGTATTCTACAAGCATGCGTTTCTCCGCCACCGTAACCATGGGCGATCCATCTCTCCTGGCGACCACGCGCACGATGAAAAAAAAAAAAACAGAGTGTGTACACGAGACCTACTTCCTTGCGTGGCGATGTGAGTCTCTATCAAATCCCCCACCTTGGGAATATCATCGAGGAGAGGACGAAGTGACAGTTTCACGTCGAAATTTTCTAAAAGATGGGTGTTTTGAGAATGCTATGAGGGACGGTAAGGGGTCGAACACAGTCACGTCGTCGGTGTTATCGTCGGTGTCACCAGAGGACATTTGAAAAGAGTGGAGGGTTGGCCAAGATTCTGCAAAGGTGTGGAGGTGGGATGGGGATGCAGTCACAGCTGAAAACTTTTATGCGGAATACCTGGATAGGGAGAATTGTTCATTAAACTGATATAAGGGACCAACACATAAGTGGAGTTTAGATGTGTTGGGGAAACTCAATTCGAGACCCCCAAGGCTCAGAAATTCGCCATCGGTTCGAATCTCCACCTCAGTGACAGGGGAGAACACACATCTACGAAACAGTTCACGGAGCGCTCTTGGTGTAACTTTTGGAGGACAAGAATACGGTGAGGTGGCAAGTGAGCGACCGCAGAGAAGGGAGTGTGGTGAGGAACTGGACGATGATTATAGACGCCCTCTGCGGGGGGGTTGTTCTCAACAGTAAAAACTACGCTTTGTAGGTTTTTAAACAATGTGATTGTTTCAAGAAGATGCGGAAAGGGGTACTTTTCATACGTGAAAAAGCCTCTAGGTCGCAGCCACTGGCCTTGACGAGGTTGAGGTTGTTTAGGACAGCCCTGAGTTTTGGTGGACGATGGGTGGTGAGCACGAGGATTGTAAGAGAGGGAGATAGGAGGGGGATGAGATAATCGATGCGGTCATAGGTGGCGTATTTGATTTCTAGATGTCGGAGGTTTGGTAGGAACGGTGTGCGGGGGCCAAGACTAGCGGAGAGGATAACGGGGGCCCATCCTGCCACACCGAGAGCTCCCTGATCCATGCCAAATATTGGAGTGCGCGTGTGCGGGCGGCGTGGGGTAACGTCTTATTCAATACCTAGTTGACACCTGGTTTAATTTTTTTGGGGGGAGTGAGGGGGGAGCTGAAAAAGAGGGACACACCCAACCACAGACTTTCCCATCGGAGGATATCGTTGCCAAAATCTTCACCGTCGTTGTCATCATCATCATCACCATTGTCTTCCGCTTTGTTCCATGATTCATGCACGTACTCCAAAATCGGTTCATTTGGTGGGGAGGCAAATGAATTGACTACGGAAACGATTTTCAGGGTGGTATCCTCGTCGTGGTTTCGCCAGAGAGCGGCCAAGGCCAGGTCAGGGAGGCTGCGAGATGTGAGCGCAGTCGAGCGGAGGGTGTCTTTATCCTCGGGGCATTCGAAGAAGTCTATAGCGTCGCACCAGACGTCAAGATTCAAGAGCATAACGGGGTGCCGCAGAGTATGGAAAACGGGGGAAGGGGGGAGGGGTGAGTCTTTCAGACAATGCCCGGCTCTGTTCGTTCGAGGTCTTTTTTTTTTTCCCTGGCGGTGATTGCGTCGCCTTTGGATGCATCGGCTATGGTCGTTGTTCAATGGCGGGACGGAGTATTATGCACGCTTTCCAGGTTATTCAACTAACTTCAGAACTGGCAACAATCTGGTGTTGATTGGGCCAAACGGACGGGAATGAGTCTAGGCGCGGGTTGTTTGATCCGATCAATGAATTATTTGGTTGTATCCTCGGGAACAAACAAGCTCGGAGCGCACAACAATGGGGCACACAACCCTACACGATCGCGCATCCTCAACCTGATTTAGCCTTGCATGGCATCTCATGGCATGAGAGAGTAGACCTAAGTGACCAGGGTATATACGTTTCTCATTGTGCGGCAAGAACGGCACGAAGGACGTCGGCCATTGTGGCAGTGGTCATGTGTAGACGAAACTTATTGTCTCTGCGTGACCAAACAAGTGACAACAACCGTTAATTGTTCTTTGGGGGTATGCGCTTTCGTAAAGACAAAAGGAAAAGGACGTCGACTGCAAAAAAAATGACTTACCAATTTCTGTTTCTCTCTTCGTTCTCTCTCTCTCTGCGCTGCTATGCGACGTCCTTCGACCTCTCAGGTCGAAACTCACGATGATCTCCACTACGACCTCGATCTTTCACCACGCTCGTCTATTTATTCAGTAGCTACAAAGTCTGTAGCAAGTCTCAAGTCTGTTCAGGACGTGGTGCAGCCTCAGCCAGCAGCACCTGTATCAACACCCACACCCACACCCACACCCACACCAGTTCCAGCACCGTCAATTAAACTCCTCTTCTCCCTTCTCTCACGGCGACACGCACTATGCCTGCTCCTCCCAGCCTTCGGCTCCTCCATTATTGCTGGCGGAGTCGCACCCTTCATGACCTACGTCATCGGACAAGCCTTTGACGCCTTTGCAAAGTTCCCACTCACCCCCAACCCTCCTCAAGCTGCCAAAGACGACCTCTTGCATTCCGTTGGTCTCGCAGCGATTGAACTCCTCGGTTTGGCCGTAGGTTCGCTCGCCCTCGGAAGTGTGACGAGCAGCTTATGGATATGGACTGGTGAACGTAATGCTATGGCTCTCCGCAGGAAACTATATCGGTCCATTTCGAAGAAGGATATGGTCTGGTTCGATACTCACCTCGGCGAACAAGAAGCCGGTGGCCTCATGGCCAAATTTACTCGGTAAGGTCTCCCTCTCTTGGTACTTACCATTACCACAGCCCCTAATGACACTACAATTACCAGTGAAACCGACGACGTGAGGATGGCTACCTCACTCGCCTCAGGATACCTTGTACAATACCTCACGACAACCTTCACATGCCTCCTCCTCGCCTTCATCCGTTCATGGGCCCTTACACTCGTCATCCTCTCCGCTGTCCCCCTCCTTACTCTTATCCAATCCTTCTCACAATCTATCGCTTCTCCTTTACTCTTCCACGAACGCACACAAACAAGTACAACAGCCACCCTCATCGACCGCGCACTCACAGCCATACCTACCGTCAAAGCCTTCAACGCCCAACTCTTCGAATCCACCCGCGCAAACAAAAGTTTCGAGCTCCTCAGAATAGCAGCGAAGAAACTGAACAAAGTATGGGGTATCACGAGCGCTCTAGCGCAGTTCGTTATGATGGCGATGTTCGTCCAAGGATTCTGGTTCGGTTCGAAATTAGTAAGAGAAGGGAAAGTCTCCGCCGGGGATGTCATGGCCACTTTTTGGGCTTGTCTCATCGCAACTTCTAATCTCCAAATGTGTATACCGCAATTTATCACGCTTGCCAAAGGTAAATTCGCCATGGCAGCTTTGATGGAGATGGTCTTGCACGACTCTCCTTCGTCACCGTCACCTTCGCCCTCTTCCACGTCGTCAACTTCAACAATCCCAACCTCCCCCCTCCCCAAATCCACGCACCACCACCACCATCACACACACCACCAACCCACGCACCTCAAAAAAATCACCCCAAAACGCTGCTACGGCGAACTATCCCTCCACTCCCTCTCCTTCTCCTACCCCTCCAAACCAACCCACCCCGTCCTCTCAAACATCTCCCTCTACCTCCCCGCAAACGAAACAACCTTCATAGTCGGTTCATCCGGTTCCGGTAAATCCACCATCGCAGCTTTATTGATGAGGATGTACGAACCTACACAAGGGGTTATTATGCTTGATGATCAGGATGTGAGGTTTTTGGATGAAGAGTGGGTGAGGGGACATGTTGCGGGTGTTTCGCAGGGGTTTGGGGGTGTGGTTGTTTTGGATGGGAGGACGGTTTGGGAGAATGTTGCTGTGGGTGTTTGTGGACGTCCTGGGTATGCTTCGAGTGGTACAATGGGAGTTAGTGAGCAAGAGGTGGAGGAAGCGTGTAGGATGGCGATGGTACATGAGTTTGTGAGGGATATGCCGGAGGGGTATCAGACTGTTCTTGGATCTTCGTCTGCGGTGCAGGGTGTTGCGTTGAGTGGGGGGCAGAGACAGAGGTTGGCGATTGCTAGAGCTAGAGTTAGGGATCCTACGGTTTTGATTCTTGGTTTGTCCTCTCCCACACACACGCATTTGGAATACTTTACTCACAATGTTTTTGTGTAGACGAAGCAACGTCAGCGCTGGACGCTACCTCTCGTATCCTCGTCTTCGAAGCTATCAAACGCTGGCGCAAAAACAAGACGACGATCGTCATCACACATGATCTTTCACAAATTCAAGCTGAAGATTTTGTTTATGTTCTCAAGAATGGAAGGGTGGTTGAACAGGGGTATCGTGCCGATTTGGAACGTGCCGTCCCTATTACTCCTTCGTCACCATCCTCATCATCTGCATCATCATCGTCGTCGTCATCCGCTACTTCCGCGGCAAGTGAGGAAGGAGAAGAAGATGGGGAGGGTGTACATTACGCCGAGTTCGCAGGTTACATCCTCTCCTTCCTCAGCTCCAGTAATATTTCCTGGAAATCTGCTACTTCAGCTTCACGGAAGAAACCCCATGGGTTCCCATCCACGAAATTCAGCCTCTTCAACCTGCGGGAACAGCAGACACAGGTATTCTACAAGCATACGTTTCTCCGCCACCGTAACCATGGGCGGTCCATCTCTCCTGGCGACCACGCGCACGATGAAAAAAAAAAAAAACAGAGTGTGTACACGGGACCTACTTCCTTGCGTGGCGATGTGAGTCTCTATCAAATCCCCCACCTTGGGAATATCATCGAGGAGAGGACGAAGTGACAGTTTCACGTCGAAATTTTCTAAAAGATGGGTGTTTTGAGAATGCTATGAGGGACGATAAGGGGTCGAACACAGTCACGTCGTCGGTGTTATCGTCGGTGTCACCAGAGGACATTTGAAAAGAGTGGAGGGTTGGCCAAGATTCTGCAAGGGTGTGGAGATGGGACGGGGATGCAGTCACAGCTGAAAACTTTTGTGCGGAATACCTGGATAGGGAGAGTCGATCGAGACGCAATGCGTCCGACCTCCGAGAGTTGTTTCATTAAACTGATATAAGGGACCAACACATAAGTGGAGTTTAGATGTGTTGGTGAAACTCAATTCGAGACCCCCAAGGCCCAGAAATTCGCCATCGGTTCGAATCTCCACCTCAGTGACGGAGGGGAACACACATCTACGAAACAGTTCACGGAGCGCTCTTGGTGTGGCTTTTGGAGGACAAGAATACGGTGAGGTGGCAAGTGAGGGACCGCAGAGAAGGGAGTGTGGTGAGGAACTGGACGATGATTATAGACACCCTCTGCGGGGGGGGGTTGTTGTCAACAGTAAAAACTACGCTTTGTAGGTTTTCAAACAATGTGATTGTTTCAAGAAGATGCGGAAAGGGGTACTTTTCATACGTGAAAAAGCCTCTAGGTCGCAGCCACTGGCCTTGACGAGGTTGAGGTTGTTTAGGACAGCCCTGAGTTTTGGTGGACGATGGGTGGTGAGCACGAGGATTGTAAGAGAGGGAGATAGGAGGGGGATGAGATAATCGATGCGGTCATAGATGGCGTATTTGATTTCTAGATGTCGGAGGTTTGGTAGGAACGGTGTGCGGGGGCCAAGACTAGCGGAGAGGATAACGGGGGCCCATCCTTGCCACACCGAGAGCTCCCTGATCCATGCCAAATATTGGAGTGCGCGTGTGCGGGCGGCGTGGGGTAACGCCTTATTCAATACCTAGTTGACACTTGGTTTAATTTTTTTGGGGGAGTGAGGGGGGAGCTGAAAAAGAGGGACACACCCAACCACAGACTTTCCCATCGGAGGATATCGTTGCCAAAATCTTCACCGTCGTTGTCATCATCATCATCACCATTGTCTTCCGCTTTGTTCCATGATTCATGCACGTACTCCAAAATCGGTTCATTTGGTGGGGAGGCAAATGAATTGACTACGGAAACGATTTTCAGGGTGGTATCCTCGTCGTGGTTTCGCCAGAGAGCGGCCAAGGCCAGGTCAGGGAGGCTGCGAGATGTGAGCGCAGTCGAGCGGAGGGTGTCTTTATCCTCGGGGCATTCGAAGAAGTCTATAGTGTCGCGCCAGATATCGAGGTTTTAATTGCATAACGGGTGAGGTAGATTACGGAGAACGGGGGAAGGGGGGAGGGTGAGTCATTCGGACAATGCCAGAGGTCTTTTTTCCTTGGTGGTGATTATGTCACCTTTGAAGGCATCGGCTATGGTCGTTTTTAACAGCGGGACGGGAGTGTCATGCATGCTCAAGTCGTTCAACTAACTTCTGACCTGACGACAACCTTGTGCTCACTGCTGATTGAGTCAAGCGGACGGGAAAGGACATCTGCATTATGGACATATGGACGTGGGTTGTTTTGATCTGGTCAATGAGTGCACACAACAGTGCGATACACAACCCTTCACAACCATACATCCTCGTCGATTCCTCGACCTGATTTGGCCTTGCAGGGGATGAGAGAGTGGCCAGTCCGGGGAATACCGCTAGCGTGAGCATGACTCTGACCCCATGAGGAAGGCTAAGTTCATATATGGCGCTGCGGAACTTGAACCCGAAACCAAAGAAGAGGAACTGGAGAAGGGCGTGATCGAAAAACGACTTTCGTTGAACACGATTCGGCCTTTGACGTTCGGAAATTGGATGTTTGATGTCATTGCCGATTTGACTTCCCAACACCCTTCTGCTACCACCACCAACACCCCGAGTGCGACCAAGGTTGCCGTACGCTATTCCAGGCCTCTTAGTCGATTCATCCCATTCCCCCGTGCACCCATTGCTGAAGAGGAAGGTGACGACGTGGAAGCTCAATACGCTCGTCGACTACGAAAAACTTCGAGTGTTCTTCTCACTCCTACAACCCCTACACCCGTCGCACGCTCTATGTCCCGTCGATGGAGTCTACAATTCACACCTACATCCCCTACCTCCACCCTCTTCTCCCAATCATGGAACCACGTCAGCGCAAAGGACGTCAAAGAGATGCACGAGGAAGAGTACGACCACGACGAAGAGGAAGAAGAAGAGAAGCGGTTCGACGAACAGAAAGATGCTGTACGCGGTGCAGGTGCTTACGCAGCCGCCATACGCGAGAAGCGCCACAGGCAAAGACCCACCTTAACCGTTCGCATTCCCTCTCCTACCCCCGAAGAACCAGAACAACAACAATCACACGATGAGGAAGAACAAGAAGAACAACCTCCGAAATTCTGGTCACTCCTTCGCAAAGCGTGGCCTACAATCCCTCAAAAACCTCTCCTCATCTTCGGTCTCCTCATCTGCCTCGCCTCGGGTAGCATAACACCCATATTCTCATTCCTCCTCTCCCGCCTTCTCTTCGAAGTATCCATCGGCGCTCAGAATATCTCCGTCATCAACATATTCGGCGCAATTGTGCTCAGCATCGCCGCGATCGACGGAATCCTCCTTGGAACGAAATACTACGTCATGGAATCCGTCGGAATGGGATGGGTAACTAAACTCCGGGATCAGGGGTACACCAAAGTCCTACGAAACAGTTCACGGAGCGCTCTTGGTGTGGCTTTTGGAGGACAAGAATACGGTGAGGTGGCAAGTGAGGGACCGCAGAGAAGGGAGTGTGGTGAGGAACTGGACGATGATTATAGACACCCTCTGCGGGGGGGGTTGTTGTCAACAGTAAAAACTACGCTTTGTAGGTTTTCAAACAATGTGATTGTTTCAAGAAGATGCGGAAAGGGGTACTTTTCATACGTGAAAAAGCCTCTAGGTCGCAGCCACTGGCCTTGACGAGGTTGAGGTTGTTTAGGACAGCCCTGAGTTTTGGTGGACGATGGGTGGTGAGCACGAGGATTGTAAGAGAGGGAGATAGGAGGGGGATGAGATAATCGATGCGGTCATAGATGGCGTATTTGATTTCTAGATGTCGGAGGTTTGGTAGGAACGGTGTGCGGGGGCCAAGACTAGCGGAGAGGATAACGGGGGCCCATCCTTGCCACACCGAGAGCTCCCTGATCCATGCCAAATATTGGAGTGCGCGTGTGCGGGCGGCGTGGGGTAACGCCTTATTCAATACCTAGTTGACACTTGGTTTAATTTTTTTGGGGGAGTGAGGGGGGAGCTGAAAAAGAGGGACACACCCAACCACAGACTTTCCCATCGGAGGATATCGTTGCCAAAATCTTCACCGTCGTTGTCATCATCATCATCACCATTGTCTTCCGCTTTGTTCCATGATTCATGCACGTACTCCAAAATCGGTTCATTTGGTGGGGAGGCAAATGAATTGACTACGGAAACGATTTTCAGGGTGGTATCCTCGTCGTGGTTTCGCCAGAGAGCGGCCAAGGCCAGGTCAGGGAGGCTGCGAGATGTGAGCGCAGTCGAGCGGAGGGTGTCTTTATCCTCGGGGCATTCGAAGAAGTCTATAGCGTCGCACCAGACGTCAAGATTCAAGAGCATAACGGGGTGCCGCAGAGTATGGAAAACGGGGGAAGGGGGGAGGGGTGAGTCTTTCAGACAATGCCCGGCTCTGTTCGTTCGAGGTCTTTTTTTTTTTTCCCTGGCGGTGATTGCGTCGCCTTTGGATGCATCGGCTATGGTCGTTGTTCAATGGCGGGACGGAGTATTATGCACGCTTTCCAGGTTATTCAACTAACTTCAGAACTGGCAACAATCTGGTGTTGATTGGGCCAAACGGACGGGAATGAGTCTGGGCGCGGGTTGTTTGATCCGATCAATGAATTATTTGGTTGTATCCTCGGGAACAAACAAGCTCGGAGCGCACAACAATGGGGCACACAACCCTACACGATCGCGCATCCTCAACCTGATTTAGCCTTGCATGGCATCTCATGGCATGAGAGAGTAGACCTAAGTGACCAGGGTATATACGTTTCTCATTGTGCGGCAAGAACGGCACGAAGGACGTCGGCCATTGTGGCAGTGGTCATGTGTAGACGAAACTTATTGTCTCTGCGGTGACCAAACAAACGACAACAACCGTTAATTGTTCTTTGGGGGTATGCGCTTTCGTAAACAGGATAAGAAATGGTTCGATATTTCAGAGAAACATTCACCTGCGAGGTTGATTCAAGTGTTGGTCAAAGATGGGGATGATGCGCGGAACCTCGTATCGGTGGTTATCGCGCAGTGTCTCGTCGTCTTTACTATGCTTGGTGTAGGATTGGTTTGGGCTATGGTTCGCGGATGGGAGTTGACACTCGTCGGGTTGGGTATTGCGCCTGTTTTTGCGGGTGTGATGTCTATCCAGACTAAACTTGTTGGTAAATGCGAAGTCAGGAACAAACGCGCCCGGGAGCAAGTCGCGAGGGGATGGTATGATGTGTTGTGTAACATCAAAGGAATCCGTTCAATGGGGATCGCACAACCGTTTTTGGAGGAGTTTGAAGCGTCTGTGGAGAAGGCACTCGAGACGGGTGTGAGAGGTGCTTGGGTGGAGGGTGGGACGCATGGTGTCGCGAGTGGGTTGATTTACGTTGCTGAGGCGTTGTTGTTTTATGTTGGTGCGGTTTTGGTTGCGAGGGGGAGGTATAGTTATTTGCAGATGGTGGAGGTGTTGAATCTTGTTGTTTTCTCGGTTTCGATTGGCAGTCAGTTGATGGCTTTCAGTGCGTATGATTCAGTTATTTCAGTTATTGCGATCACTGACTATAACTTATTATAGCTGAGAAAATTGCGAAGTCAGTTCAGGCAACGCATGACTTGATGACACTCACGGATCTCTCGACATCCAACACATCCGAATCCAAGGGTCTCCTCAAACCCTCCCCCGCTTTCCTTTCCACCGGCCCAATCTTATTCGAAAGTGTCTCATTCGCATACCCCTCTCGTTCCTCTACCCTCACACTCAAAAACTTCAACCTCCGTATTAACCAAGGCGAATGTATTGCCCTCGTCGGATCCCCCGGCTCAGGAAAATCTACCGTCGCCTCACTCCTGCAAAGACTCTACGAACCTCTCGAAGGTCGAATCAGGTTCGGAGACGTCGACGTCAACGAAGCTAATGTGGAGTGGTTGAGAAATGGGTTGGGTGTCGTGTCGCAGTCGCCACAGTTATTCGAGGATGCGCCGTGGGGATAAATCCCTTTTTGGGAAACCCACTGGGCTTTCAGAGGAGGACCGGGATAATATGCACGCTTGCCGGTAGTTGGCCAATTCGAATGGCCAATCGAGAGTGGGTTAAGGCCCCTTGGGAGGTCAGGTGGAGGTCGCAGCGAATTCAATGAACTACTGGCTCTACCTCGGAACAAACATCTCATTTTGGAAACAAGGGGCCCATCTGAGGAGAACCGAACGATCTTATTGCCTTGCATGGCAGCAGGAGAACGAGGAAGGGGACTGAGTGGTCAGTTCTCACAATTGGCCAAGAAGGCACGAAGGGGTGGTTATTAAGGACGTGGAATGTTGAAGAGGGTCATATGGGTTGCGAAAGAAGGAACACGTTATGGTTCTGGGGGTTGCGCTTTCGGAAAGACAAAGGAATGGTCCGACCCTTTAGAAATGACTTCCAATTTCTGTTTCTCTCTTCGTTCTCTCTCTCTCTGCGCTGCTATGCGACGTCCTTCGACCTCTCAGGTCGAAACTCACGATGATCTCCACTACGACCTCGATCTTTCACCACGCTCGTCTATTTATTCAGTAGCTACAAAGTCTGTAGCAAGTCTCAAGTCTGTTCAGGACGTTGTGCAGCCTCAGCCAGCAGCACCTGTATCAACACCCACACCCACACCCACACCAGTTCCAGCACCGTCAATTAAACTCCTCTTCTCTCTTCTCTCACGGCGACACGCACTATGCCTGCTCCTCCCAGCCTTCGGCTCCTCCATTATTGCTGGCGGAGTCGCACCCTTCATGACCTACGTCATCGGACAAGCCTTTGACGCCTTTGCAAAGTTCCCACTCACTCCCAACCCTCCTCAAGCTGCTAAAGACGACCTCTTGCATTCCGTTGGCCTTGCAGCAATTGAACTCCTCGGTTTGGCCGTAGGTTCGCTCGCCCTCGGAAGTGTGACGAGCAGCTTATGGATATGGACTGGTGAACGTAATGCTATGGCTCTCCGCAGGAAACTATATCGGTCCATTTCGAAGAAGGATATGGTCTGGTTCGATACTCACCTCGGCGAACAAGAAGCCGGTGGCCTCATGGCCAAATTTACTCGGTAAGGTCTCCCTCTCTTGGTACTTACCATTACCACAGCCCCTAATGACACTACAATTACCAGTGAAACCGACGACGTGAGGATGGCTACCTCACTCGCCTCAGGATACCTTGTACAATACCTCACGACAACCTTCACATGCCTCCTCCTCGCCTTCATCCGTTCATGGGCCCTTACACTCGTCATCCTCTCCGCTGTCCCCCTCCTTACTCTTATCCAATCCTTCTCACAATCCATCGCTTCTCCTTTACTCTTCCACGAACGCACACAAACGAGTACAACAGCCACCCTCATCGACCGCGCACTCACAGCCATACCTACCGTCAAAGCCTTCAACGCCCAACTCTTCGAATCCACCCGCGCAAACAAAAGTTTCGAGCTCCTCAGAATAGCAGCGAAGAAACTGAACAAAGTATGGGGTATCACGAGCGCTCTAGCGCAGTTCGTTATGATGGCGATGTTCGTCCAAGGATTCTGGTTCGGTTCGAAATTAGTAAGAGAAGGGAAAGTCTCCGCCGGGGATGTCATGGCCACTTTTTGGGCTTGTCTCATCGCAACGTCTAATCTCCAAATGTGTATACCGCAATTTATCACGCTTGCCAAAGGTAAATTCGCCATGGCAGCTTTGATGGAGATGGTCTTGCACGACTCTCCTTCGTCACCGTCACCTTCGCCCTCTTCCACGTCGTCAACTTCAACAATCCCAACCTCCCCCCTCCCCAAATCCACGCACCACCACCACCACCACCATCATCGCACACACCACCATCGCACACACCACCAACCCACGCACCTCAAAAAAATCACCCCAAAACGCTGCTACGGCGAACTATCCCTCCACTCCCTCTCCTTCTCCTACCCCTCCAAACCAACCCACCCCGTCCTCTCAAACATCTCCCTCTACCTCCCCGCAAACGAAACAACCTTCATAGTCGGTTCATCCGGTTCCGGTAAATCCACCATCGCAGCTTTATTGATGAGGATGTACGAACCTACACAGGGGGTTATTATGCTTGATGATCAGGATGTGAGGTTTTTGGATGAAGAGTGGGTGAGGGGACATGTTGCGGGTGTTTCGCAGGGGTTTGGGGGTGTGGTTGTTTTGGATGGGAGGACGGTTTGGGAGAATGTTGCTGTGGGTGTTTGTGGACGTCCTGGGTATGCTTCGAGTGGTACAATGGGAGTTAGTGAGCAAGAGGTGGAGGAAGCGTGTAGGATGGCGATGGTACATGAGTTTGTGAGGGATATGCCGGAGGGGTATCAGACTGTTCTTGGATCTTCGTCTGCGGCGCAGGGTGTTGCGTTGAGTGGGGGGCAGAGACAGAGGTTGGCGATTGCTAGAGCTAGAGTTAGGGATCCTACGGTTTTGATTCTTGGTTTGTCCTCTCACACACACACGCATTTGGAATACTTTACTCACAATGTTTTTGTGTAGATGAAGCAACGTCAGCGCTGGACGCTACCTCTCGTATCCTCGTCTTCGAAGCTATCAAACGCTGGCGCAAAAACAAGACGACGATCGTCATCACACATGATCTTTCACAAATTCAAGCTGAAGATTTCGTTTATGTTCTCAAGAATGGAAGGGTGGTTGAACAGGGGTATCGTGCCGATTTGGAACGTGCCGTCCCTATTACTCCTTCGTCACCATCCTCATCATCTGCATCATCGTCGTCGTCGTCATCCGCTACTTCCGCGGCAAGTGAGGAAGGAGAAGAAGATGGAGAAGGCGAGTTTAGGAAGATGATGGAATCTCAACGTGCTATGGGCGGATTCCCGGAGAAAGACCTCGATGCTGATTCGAATGACCAACAACTCGATCATGATCTCGCTGCGGAACTTGAACCCGAAACCAAAGAAGAGGAACTGGAGAAGGGCGTGATCGAAAAACGACTTTCGTTGAACACGATTCGGCCTTTGACGTTCGGAAATTGGATGTTTGATGTCATTGCCGATTTGACTTCCCAACACCCTTCTGCTACCACCACCAATACCACGAGTGCGACCAAGGTTGCCGCACGCTATTCCAGGCCTCTTAGTCGATTCATCCCATTCCCCCGCGCACCCGTTGTTGAAGAGGGAGGTGACGACGTGGAAGCTCAATACGCTCGTCGACTACGAAAAACTTCGAGTGTTCTTCTCACTCCTACAACCCCTACACCCGTCGCACGCTCTATGTCCCGTCGATGGAGTCTACAATTCACACCTACATCCCCTACCTCCACCCTCTTCTCCCAATCATGGAACCACGTCAGCGCAAAGGACGTCAAAGAGATGCACGAGGAAGAGTACGACCGCGACGAAGAGGAAGAAGAAGAGAAGCGGTTCGACGAACAGAAAGATGCTGTACGCGGTGCAGGTGCTTACGCAGCCGCTGTACGCGAAAAGCGTCACAGGCAAAGACCCACCTTAACCGTTCGCATTCCCTCTCCTACCCCCGAAGAACCAGAACAACAACAGTCACACGATGAGGAAGAACAAGAAGAACAACCTCCGAAATTCTGGTCACTCCTTCGCAAAGCGTGGCCTACAATCCCTCAAAAACCTCTCCTCATCTTCGGTCTCCTCATCTGCCTCGCCTCGGGTAGCATAACACCCATATTCTCATTCCTCCTCTCCCGCCTTCTCTTCGAAGTATCCATCGGCGCTCAGAATATCTCCGTCATCAACATATTCGGCGCAATTGTGCTCAGCATCGCCGCGATCGACGGAATCCTCCTCGGGACGAAATACTACGTTATGGAATCCGTCGGAATGGGATGGGTGACAAAACTCCGGAATGAGGGGCACAGCAAAGTCCTAAAACAGGATAAGAAATGGTTCGATATTTCCGAGAAACACTCCCCTGCGAGGTTGATTCAAGTGTTGGTCAAAGATGGGGATGATGCGCGGAACCTCGTGTCGGTGGTTATCGCGCAGTGTCTCGTCGTCTTTACTATGCTTGGTGTAGGATTGGTTTGGGCTATGGTTCGCGGATGGGAGTTGACACTCGTCGGGTTGGGTATTGCGCCCGTTTTTGCGGGTGTGATGTCTATCCAGACTAAACTTGTTGGTAAATGCGAAGTCAGGAACAAACGCGCCCGGGAGCAAGTCGCGAGGGGGTGGTATGATGTGTTGTGTAACATCAAAGGAATCCGTTCAATGGGGATCGCACAGCCCTTCTTGGAGGAGTTCGAAGCGTCTGTGGAGAAGGCGCTCGAGACGGGTGTGAGAGGTGCTTGGGTGGAGGGTGGGACGCATGGTGTCGCGAGTGGGTTGATCTACGTTGCTGAGGCGTTGTTGTTTTATGTTGGTGCGGTTTTGGTTGCGAGGGGGAGGTATAGTTATTTGCAGATGGTGGAGGTGCTGAATCTTGTTGTTTTCTCGGTCTCGATTGGCAGTCAGTTGATGGCTTTCAGTGCGTATGATTCAGTTATTTCAGTTATTGCGATCACTGACTAATGACTTATTATAGCTGAGAAAATTGCGAAGTCAGTTCAGGCAACGCATGACTTGATGACACTCACGGATCTCTCGACATCCAACACATCCGAATCCAAGGGTCTCCTCAAACCCTCCCCCGCTTTCCTTTCCACCGGCCCAATCTTATTCGAAAGCGTCTCATTCGCATACCCCTCTCGTTCCTCTACCCTCACACTCAAAAACTTCAACCTCCGTATTAACCAAGGCGAATGTATTGCCCTCGTCGGGTCCTCCGGCTCGGGAAAATCCACCGTCGCCTCACTCTTGCAAAGACTCTACGAACCTCTCGAAGGTCGAATCAGGTTCGGAGACGTCGACGTCAACGAAGTCAACGTGGAGTGGTTGAGAAATGGGTTGGGTGTTGTGTCGCAGTCGCCACAGTTATTCGAGGACGCGAGCGTGGCGGATAATATCCTTTATGGAACCTCACCCGAAGCGTTTGCGAGCGAGGAGCACCGGGATGAGGTTGTCCGACGCGCTGCGAGGTTGGCCAATGTCGATTGGCACGATGCTGAGAGCGGGTTCAAGGCCCCTCTTGGTGAGGTCTCAGGTGGACAAGCACAGCGAATTCAGATCGCCCGCGCGCTCGCTCGTGAACATACACATCTTCTCATTTTGGATGAATGTACTAGTGCGTTGGATGTGGAGAACCAGAGACAGGTTCTTCAGGCTATTGCGAATGTACGCCAGGAAGAACGAGGAAGGGGACTGAGGATGGTCATTGTCACACACAAAGTTGAGGTCATGCGGATGTGCGATCGGGTGGTGGTTATTAAGGACGGGGAAGTTGTTGAAGAGGGTGCATATGAGGAGTTGGTCGAGAAGAAGGGTGGTGTGTTTAGGGACTTGGCGAGGGGTGGCGTTTGGGAAGCGTGATTGTTCGCGCCTTTTCTGTGGATGCCTGTTTCGCTTTTACGCTGACTTATTATTCTTCGTTCTACGTTGATGATCTCATGCCTTTCCGTTGATGATGACATTTTGTAGTGTAGTTGTTTTCTCTCATTCCATCTCTCCCACAATGTCGTTGATAGGACGACCAGATGTTTTCACGTTATGCCACGCATTATTTGTAGTTATCTAACATAGGGCTTTTAGCTGTATCACCAGGATACCACGTTGACGAATAGATCTGGTTATAAATGTGTTAACTGCCTGTCCCAGGTTAGAGCAATTTAAGGCCGCGGCGGAATTTGAGGCCCCCACACGTTCTCCGTATAGTTCGCTATTATCGAGGCGGTCTATGAGTAAACAACAATCAGGTAGCCGAACTTGCCGATAGGTCCACACATCCCCTTCTGAAACCCTACTATATTTCTCCTCCGTCTTTCTCGAACGAGTTTTGCAGAAACAATTTCCTCCGCCTGCCCCTTTAAGGTCTCTCCTCACTTGGACGGTCGACTAAGCTATTTCGCGCTCCCATATTGACGTCACACCTAACCGCTTCGACTCCCGCGTCGGAGAGCTCACTCCCCCTTAAATGGACCGCGTAGACTATTCCCTCCCCATCTTCACCCATGTCCCTATGCCACCTTAATTATGATATCTGGTCCGAAGTGCTCGTATCTCTTGGACGCGACCTCGCTTTTTCTAACAACCACAAGGAGATCCGTGAATGCCGAGCGACGATACTCCATGTCGCGCTCACATCCAAATTTTGAGAAACCTCGCCCTGTCTGCCCTTTGGCGGAACATGGATTCCCTGGAGCCAATAGTACATGTCGTCAACTCTTTTGCATCCGCTGAGGAGGGTGTGTTTTTGTATCACCAGACTTTTATTACGAAGTCTCATTGGGTAAACAACTCTTCCTGCCTTTCGCTCACGAAGCTCATTTCATTATAGGTATTACGAGAACCACTTAAGCGCGATATCGTAGCCTTCCGTGCACGAGATTATTTACGCCGAATCCGGACCTTCCGTATCGACGGTTATTCCGAGAAGGAAACCGCATTGTGGGCTATCCTCTCCCGGTTTCTGCAGTCCTGCCGCTCGCTCCTTCCAAACCTCCAATTCCTCGTTGTCAACTTTTCATCAAACGAGAAAACGTTCTGTGATAGCCTGATGTCACTCTTGCCTACTTCCCTAGAGCTTTTAGAGATCTCAGAAGACGAAGGTTCGGTCTCGAGTTACGAACCTGTCTTGGTGTTCTACCAGATATTGATCTTCTACCGAGTAAGGCTAAAGGGCATCACTCACCGCGGCGCCTCCTCTCCCGAACTTCTCTCGACTCTCTCCCATTTCAAAATCCTCGAGAGTCTCCGAATCGAATACAGGAACAAAGTTACAAAATCCGAGAAAACAACAACTATTTTGGGGCTCCTCGAGGGATTCCCATCCCTTACCAATCTTTGCGTGGATCTCGGGACCATCTCCTTCCCCACATCCCTTCTGTCAACCCCAATAGACCAGTGCTCCATAAGGAGCCTTGAGTTACATGCGACTATCGAGGAACTGATGCCTTTTCTCTGTATTGGACCTCGATGGTTGTGCCTCGAGTCCCTGCACCTATATATCCACTCCACCGTCGGTCTTCCCTGGGAAGTTGTCTTAAAAAAACTTAGGTCAACCGTTTCCGAGGTTAGAGGTCCTGGGGATCGACATCGTAGATGCCACGGAGGGCCCCGGCTTGCGAGTACGGGATCTCGAAGCATTCTCCACCAGATGCATGACCCGCCTTTATTTAAACAACGTTCCCCATCAATTTACGGATGAAACCTGGTTGCGATGATGACGGCCTGGCCCAACATTCGCTCTCTGACAGTTTCCGGTTCCGGATCCAGTTTTGGTCCTTGTTCCCGTGGGTGTCTCCCAGTTGCGAATCTACATAGTAGTATCATAGGCCATGGAACATTGTTGCATTACTCACATGTTATATTTCATTGTTCTTATACTGTTACATTGTACAGTCAATTTCTGTAGCCCCAACTTTCAATTCTTGTTTCAAACATATCAATTATACAACATCTGTAATAAGCTTAGAACAGTAAAAGGTTCTACATGCTAGATAATAGATTTTGATGGTTGGGTCTTGAAAACTTTCCTAACCCATGACCACCATTTTCTTTTATCCAAAGAAGTAAATAGGCATTTTGGGGTTCCACTTTCTTTATAAATGGAAGGGATGGAGGAAGATCTTGAGACATTAGATGTGGGTGCTACCAGAGTAGAGCTTGAAGTCTTGAGAAATGATTCTGAAAGAGTAATATCAACCATATCCCTTGTACTTATTGAAATCTCATAGAGAGACTGTTTATGTGCCTTCAGTTGTTGTTGATCTAGTTGTTGTGTTATTGCAAGTATCACAACTTGCAACTGCAAAACTGCACATGCAAATACAAAAACCAGATATTTCTGTTCCTGTTCTTTACTGTAAGTACCTATAGTATACCTTAGTGAGGTGTTCAATTGATGATTAAAATATTCATGTAATACATACTAGCAGGACAATTTTCTGCCCTGCCCATTTCTAAGGAAAAGTCCTCAAGGCGTTGCAGGGTTAAAGCTAGTTTATTCTTGACAGGTGGTCCATCACTTGGGTGCAAGCCAGTATTTACTTAGAAAATTGTAAGCAAACATCCCATAAGTAATGACACTAGATTGAACCTATACTTGGTTGGAAATGTATTCCATTGGCTATAAACCTAGACAGCCCTTCAAGGATTGGGGCATTTGGGGATGAGTTGGGTCTAGAAGGATGAGACATGAAAGGCAGATAATGATGGAAGATAAAGCCAGGTATAAGTGTACTCAAATAACATATTGGGTTTATATAGTCCACCCCTGAGCAAATGTGGAGACTCAAATGACATAATAGATTCATAGTGACATTGTCGTGCCAATCAAGGTTATGCTGGCCTTCTTTTAGCTGTCTCATTTCACATTCCCAGACATGTTTCATCGTACTGTTTGAACCCCCTTTGTTTACCATGTCTTACCATTCTGTGAATATCGCTCGTACCCACGCAACTTGTCTTGTCCCCCCATTCCATCTACCCAATAAGGATGTCTGACCTTGAATGACACGCGCGACAGGTGTGGGGTGGTAGATGTGGTAAGGGCACTCGAAGGTCTTCGTAGTCAACGAGGGTATTGAGCTCGACATCACCGTCATCACCTTCATCTACTTCCTCAACAATGGGCGGACGCAAATGGAGTGAATCTACTAAAGAGGGACCAAAGCGCGCACGGCAACTGTAGCCTCTCGTAGTTTCGTCGCACCCCCGGGTAGTAATATTCGAAGAAGAGAGTTGGGAAATCTTAGGAAGTCGAATCAGCAATGGCAGCAAGCGTTTCATTCCCGGACGTCAAAGGCTGAATGGCGTTCAACGAAAGTCGTTTTTCGATCCCGTCCTTTTCTCGCCAGCGGGGTTGTGTGGGCATCGAACCAAATTAGTCTCGTTGGGTCATAACAGTTCGGAGAACTCATAAAGTACATATATTGATGGGCAGATCACGATGATCCATACATGCGACCATGATTGAATACTGAAGATAGTTCCAAATATCAATATTTGGGGACGAGCAAGGGTTTTTTGTGAAGCTGAAGCGCCAGTCGTGACCACACTTGCGTGCTGCCTTTTCTTCATAATTTGTATTCTTGATTATGGACCATAAAGTACATATATATTAATTGGACAAGGAGCTCCTCCTACCAATGTGTTTACGCCGGGATCTGGTTGGCAAATGTTCCAGGGGTGGCGTCGAACCACTTTCTATACCACCTCATTTGCCAGAGGAGGTCGAGGCGGATGATACCATCGTTTCCCAAGACATCTGCGTATTCGGACAAGGTGGTCGCGTCGGCCCAGCAGGGGCCTTTGCTAATGTGGTTGCAAAGGTTAAGTGAGCCTAGAAGTTACCAAAGTCAATGATTTCGGCGATTTATTTAAGAGGGTGCTGCAACGGACTAGCAGACGTTTCGAAGCGGTGGTGTTCGCTTTCCTAAGAAAACAGTAAGTTCATTCGCCATCGCGGTCAGCATGAAAGTTCCTCGTACGGAGGCAGTACAACGCCAGTCGATGTAATTTGTCAAACTGTCCCGGAGACGCTTTTGCTGTTCGGAAGGTGTCCTAAAGGCAAAAATCAAAAATTTCTCTCAGTGCGACAAATGAGTTTCGTTTATACGTACTTAAGATACACAGTACAAATGGTCTGTTCTTCGTCCTGGGGTAACGTATATCCGTTTGCTCGAATGTAGTCGTGAGGGAAGGAGGCCCGTATTTGGCTGTCAGCTCTGGTCCGTCCTTCATTTGGGGAAGAACGGGCAGCGGGGGACGTAGAAATGTTTTGGCTTTTTGGTGGGGCACCCATGACGAGCGAGCGAGTGGATTGAGTGGGGAAAAGGGGGTGAGCGATAGTGAGGGGGTGATGGAGGATTGTTGGAGTAAGGTATGGTTAACCATAGAGGAATTTTATACTCGAAGGTAGATGTTCCCCACGGGCGGTCATGGAACAGTATAGAACCAGTGGAACCATCAGAAAATCCTTGTTTAAAGGCTATTATGAACGTTGTAGTTGCTATCGTAACGCCGTGTTCTACTCCCTAATGCACAAGAGATGAGAAGGGTGGGTCCCGGTGTTATTGTTCTTTCTGGGTTCCGATAGACCAACTTCCTCGCGAAGTGTGTCCTCGTGGCTCCGAACGATGTTGTTTTGTTGTTTGGAGTGGCGATGTCAGGGAGCTCATTTGGTCTTTCACAAAAATGAAGACTCCCGTGGAGGTACATTCAGGGATTCAGAGCCCCGACAGCAGTGGACTCAACAAGCGCTCAAGGTACGGGAACGAATAGTTGATTGTTCCCTTTCTGTTTTCCTTTGTGCGTTGCAAGTCATTGTGGGTGGCGCTTTCCCACGTCCCGAGAATCATGTCCGACGCTTCCATAATGGGCTGAAAAACCGGAGTCCATGAGAGCGAACTTATGTCCGCTGGCCACAGAGACTACAATAACAGGCTAGCGATGTAACAGGAGCTAAGAAAAAGCCAAGAAAGCCCGTGCCAGAGCCGCACCCGCGTCAGAGACCATTTTCCTTCCGACTTGGAGAACACTGATGCAGAAAAATTAGTTTGGTAGGAACGTTAACAGCAGGAACGGGCGCTCAACTTACCCTAGAGTAAACACAAAGCGAGTCAGGAATGTTTCTTACCGTGCATTGTCAAGTGAAAGTGAATGATGAAATTACGTACCGTCCATGGCCATGATGGGGTGTGGTGCACCCGGGTAAACTTCAATTTCAACCTCAATGCCTTCTTTCCTCAATCTCTCTCCATATTCGATGGCTTCATCCTTGAGGATGTCCAATTCGCACACTCCAATCCAAGCTTTGGGTACTTGGCGTATGAGTTCAACGGGGGCGAACGCTGGCGAAGCGTCCCACTTAGTCCAATCCTCTTGGTTCGGGAGATAATTCTTCTTAAACCAAAGCATCCTAGCGGGAGACAGCCACGGAGTATGCTGGTTCTCCGCCCAGCGATCGTTGACAGAGGCTGTGTTGTTAGTGACTGGAACAATGAGCAACTGGAAAACTAGGGGTATCTTTCGCTCGGCTGCCTTGAGCGAGAGGATCGCCGCGAGGTTGCCTCCACTGTACGATCAAGTAAAAACCAGCGTTATTTACTAGCTGTTGACATACCTTGACGACCCTCCGACAGCGATGCAGGTCGGATCGACGTGGATAGCGCCTGGGCCTTCGCGCGCAACCCATTCAAGGGCTTCGACAGCATCCTCCACAGCAGCAGGGTAAGGATTCTCTGGCGCGAGGCGGTAATCAACAGAGACCACAACACAGTTGGCTTCTACAGAGATGCCTCAGCATGCTGGAATACAACGCCAACAGATGAAGGCCCTACTGTTAACCATCCGGGTTATGAACGATGTGTCAGAGGATATATTTCCGAGTGTCCATCCTCCTAAAACAATTGAATGCTGTGCAATAAACCGATCAAATCTGAACTTACCACCATGGAACCAGATGAAGACCGGCCATCCCTTGGCAGGGCGGTCACCTTTGGGAGTGAAGGCGCGGACCTTTGTTTTTGAGAGGCTATAATCTTGAGTACTACCAACTTCTAAGGGTTCAGAAGATCCGGGAACCGTGGGTTGCAAACGAATCTCGGGATCCCATGGGAGAAGTTCAGTTGGGACCCGATGGAGGAGATGAGCGTTGTGGAAGGCAACGTATTCAGGATCGACTTTATGGATGATGGAAGGATGGATCTCGTATGTAACGTCTGAGGACATGGTAGATTCAGTCCAGGGTGTGGAATTTTTTATTGCTGGGTACATATTTCAATTTTCGGCCACTTCGAACTTCGAAGATACTGTGGACGGGCCGCTTGGGACTTAAGAGACCGGTGGCTGGATCTCACGTGATTACGTCCTGTTGAACCAGACCGCAGGTTCGTTCCTCCTCTGCCATCAACCACAAGTTCCAACGTCTAAACGGAGATAGACAAAGCGATTTCCGTCAACTTCACGTTTTTCAACCCTGAAAATCCGCACGATACCGTGAATTTCATTAGGGTCCCCCCTCGTTGTTGCGAGGATTGTCTACCACTCGTCGTCGATTCGCTATCGAAGGAATTTAGATTTTTAGCAGAAGACCATGACATCAAATTTTGGCAGGTAAGGGACTTCCAAGCCTTCTATCGCGGTGCACCGTTTATCGGTATCCGCAGCCCAAAGAGACCCTCTCCGCCGAGACTGTTTGTATGCCTGGATGGACCAGAAGCATTGGCATTTTCAACGACTTCTTTAAAACGGTTCCGTTCTCATTGTCTTTCGAAACCATTTTCAGAGAGAGCGCTGGCGACTATAAAGTCATCCACCTGGTCGTCACTGCCAAAGGTTCTTATGTCCCGAGGAGGGTTTCAGGGTTTACCGAGGAAAAGGACGAGCTTCCCGAGGTTCAACGTATGTCGCACCCATCACATCCTTGATCAACCCTTGATAGACCTCCAGGCTATCTCAAAATTGTTGCCACGGGTACGGAATCGCCTCCCGCAGCGGCAGGGTACACAGGGGTACGAACGGATACGGACGAAATTATCTGCCACGGGTTGGTCTCCGCCACCAACCCAATTGACACAACAGCCGCGCCAGTCGCAATATTCCATTCCCGCCTTTGGCAAATTTGTCCAAAATACCAACAACCCCGAGATAAAACCCTCCCCCAGGATTTTCGCCGAGGTCCCAGATTTCATGTTTTTCAACAGCGTGATACATACAATGGAGCATACAGCAAATCGGATTTCCCAGGAAAAGCTTTCGAGCATTCTGGGACACATATCGTCGAGGATTGGGACAACGACAGGCACTGGGTAGACCGGGCTATCATGTTTGGGTCTGGCGTCGGCGTCCCTCTCCTGATTGTCGAATGCGAGGCGATGCTCGGTGAAGATGACTACGATCCTTCCATCCCGGTTGGCCACAGAATGCGACGGGCGTGGCCCCGAGAGGATATAAGTCTTTCGCTTTATTGAATAGAATTTACTCCTCACAGTGGGGGCAGAGAGCTGGGATTCGGACCAGTGTTGCTTTCCTACTTTTCTTCTTGCAAGTGCGGGGCCGTGGCTGTGTGTTCTCGGGGCCGTCTTCACGGACAAGCTCATTGTGCAGTGATTGACAGACATGATGTGGATTGGATCCCCTCGCGATGGTCTCACTAGCCTCCAAACATTCTACCAGCAACTGCCCATGCGCGATGATTCTATTGTTAACCCCCAGCTTCACCATGGTTTCTATCCTTACCCCAGGTTTTTCTTTGAGGGCGGCGAGAGGGTCTACTTTGACTACATTATGGCATTACAAGATGGTCCGAGACGCGGAACATTCCTGGCGAAGGTCCGAGGTGTCGATTTTCCTAAGATTGTGGCCAAATTTGTGAGCGAGTACGGTAGAGATGCGCACGAGTTTCTTGCTGCGAGAGGTTACGCCCGAGGCTCCGGTACTGTGGTTGACTGCTTGGCGATGACGACAATCTCGACGATGGTGACTTGTGACCTGGGAAATTACCACAGGGACCAGCGATGGGTCCATCGGTGCTGATGGTGGTGATGGACTTTGTCGAACCGCAACCAGGCCCCGTACCAGAAGACGCTTGCCAACAAATCAAGCAGATATCGATAGAGTTTCATCTCGAAGGCTACGTGTTTGGGGATCTGTGCGATTGCAATATTCTGTTCGATTCGGTCGGAAAGGCTAAACTGATCGATTTTGACTGGTCTGGGCGGTACGACATGACCGTCCAGGAAAATGGGCTCCCTGGTGATCTTCAGGAGTCTATTGCGCACAATGTTAAAAACGTTAAACAAGGAAAGGATATCGATTTTGCTCGCTATCCACTGGGAATGTCGCGTGAGATTGCGTGGGCTGACAGGATGGAAGAATTTGCACCGGTTCGGCCTTGGCACGATTGGGGTACGTTCGACAAGCTTTTTTAGAAATTCTGTTGACAATCCCGGTGTAACTCGACTTTGTGCTCCTGTCTTAATGGCCTTTGTAGCGACTACATAATCAATCAGCATATCGGTTTGTAATGAGAGCGTTTTCAATTCATTTCGTTCGTGCGGTTCAAATGATGGGGTACACGGTTAACCAAAAATTCCGGGAAATGCTTTCGAGTATTTTGGGATACGCCATCATTGAAGAACTGAACGCTGATACGAGTTGCACCGACGTGGTTACCATGCTGGGAACTGATTCCTACCCCCGCATTCCCCTGTTAATTGCCGAACGCAAGGGAATGCCTGATGAGGATGGCTGAACCCCTCCAGCCGGGTTGGGCGCAACATGCGGCGGGCGTAGGCTCCGAGAGGATGTAAGTGATGTAAGTCTTTCTTTTTCTCGATCGAGATCCTCTCCTCACTGTCTTTGTAGTGAGCGGGGATCCACAACCAGTGTTGTTGCCCGAATTTTCATCTTGGAAGTGCAGGGCCGTGGCTATGTGCCCTCGGTGGAGTGTTCACGGACAAGATCATCGTTCAACGACTGGCTGATATGATGTGGATTGGATTGGATTTTCCTCAACGAATGAAGACGATCACGTCTATCGTCGCGTCCGAGTTTCAATGGCCCTCCGCAACGGCCTCAACAGCCTTCGAGCATATTACCAGAGGTTGTTCATGTCAGGTGCCCACCAATTCATCCCCCAGCTCCACCATTATCGTTTCTATCCCTACCCAACGTATTTCCTGGAGGATGGCAAGAAGGTCTATTTTGATTACATAGTCGCATTACGAGATGATCCGGGATGCACAACATTCCTAGCGAAGGTCCGAGGTATCGATTTTCCCAAGTCAAATTTGTGGACAAGTACGGTAAAGGCGCACATGAGTTTCTTGCCGCGAGAGGTTACGCCTCTAGGCTTCGGTACTGTGGCCGACTGCTTGGCGACGGTGGCACTATCGACGGCGGTGACTTGTGGTGTGCGGAAATACCACCAGGACCAGCGTGGACTTCCTCCACGTTGATGGTAGTGATGGATTTCATCGAACCGCGAGCAAGTCCTGCGCCAGAAGACTCTTATCAACAAATAAAGCAGGTATTGACAGAACTGCATTTTAGAGGTTATGTGCATGACGACCTTCGCAGTTGCAACATTTTGTTCGATTCAAATGACAAGATTAAAATAATTGACTTTGACTGTGCTGGGAGGTACGATATGAACATCCGAGATTACTCGACCTTCCCAGCGACCGGCAGAAAGGTATTTTGTGCAGGGATGAAGATGTTGGACAAGCACAGAATGTTGACTTTGTGTGTTATCCGCTGGGATTATCTCAGGTGCTTGCTTGGGCTCCTGGTGTGAGCGACCTTACACCCATTCGACCTCAGCATGATTGGGATATGTTGTACCAGCTCTGGCGGTGAGCTGATCAGGTCCAGTTTATTCCTGTTGACTATGGCACTGTACATACTTTACACTTTCGTCTTATTAGTCCCCACGATATTGGTAAAATAATAAGGGCATTTGGACAGAGGTTCAAACCGATTTTAATTTGTGACTACGACTTTATAAATACTGTCCACCCAACAAGGATGTGTTCAGGAGCAGACGGAAATCTGTAAGAAGGGCAACATCCCTGACCACGGTCGGTTCAGCCAAAGTCGTACTCGCACCCTCTATCAAGTTGAGGACCCCCTCCTCGTTCAATTATCTTCGAACCGACCGACAATCATGGGTAACAAGCTCACCTGAAACGCCAGCGGATTGACGGCAGAAAATATGAGGATTAAAATAAGAAGAAATTCAATGAGGAACTGGATCAAGAAAGGGACGCCGGGTCCCTGCCAAATGTGGCTGTTATCGGAACTGTAAGCGCTCGCCGCCTCGTGTCTGGGAACGCTGTTCCGATGATGACACTAGTCGTCCCTTTTCACCTTTCCCACTATCCTACACCATTCAACTTCCCAAGATAGTCGCCACTTTCCCTTGAATATCGTAGAAGATGGCCAAACAACCACCCGGATACCCACCTTCGACTCCCAAGTAAGCAATGGCTGCAGCTTGCGTGGCATCATACTGCGTTCGCTTGACTGACCAATCAAATAGATATATGAACGATTTTACCAAAGCATTGGCAAGCGAAGTAAAGATCTTGTTGGCGGAGGTTGGAAAATTGAGAGATGAACGACGGCAACTGCAGTAGTACGTCCTGGGCTTATACCCTCCTCTCCGCACTTCTCATACGATTCTCGATAGTGAAATCGCCGAGCTCATGGCCGTGAAGTCTAAACATGGGGGTGATTTCGCCCCAGACTGGAGACCGAAGGTAGGCTCATCGCGCCCCTTGTCAAACCTTGTGAAGAGTCCCGTCTCACTCAGGTCGCTCTCCTAGATCGAGGCTCCACCAGTCGAAGCGCCGCCCCCTCCACCCCCTGCCATAGAAGATGAGGCAACGCAAGCGAGACCAGGCTGGCGTGTTGTTCAAAAGCGCCCCGAACGAAGGGCAATTAAGGGGAAACAGCCAGCTCCTGCACCCCCTCCTGCACCCGTTCCCGCACAGATAGCAGAACCTCCACGTCAGGAACTTCCTGCATGGGCTCAATGGAGACGTCAGTGGATGGTTCTGTCCCAATCAACTCGATGAGTGACTGACCCCTCTAAAGCAAATCCTCTTCTGGCGCCTACACCACAACCACCTGCTTCACCTGCTCCCCCACCCGGCCTATTTGGTGAGGTTCAGGTTGTGGTTGATATACTAAAAACTAATCTGTTCGCAGGTCCGCCAACTCCACCCCCCAAATGATGAGAGGTTGCGCGGAGTGCGGGAAGACGGACACCGAACAGAAGGAAGACCCTAGGCCATGTACGTTTCGTCGAAGAAATTTCTAGTCCCTTTAATACGATAGCCTATTTATGCGAACTTATACTCTTGCTCTTTCCTTCTCAGAGTTCCGCATTTCTGTTCAGATTTACTCTTATCATCTGTGCCTTTACCCACCCTGTTTAATTAAAGTTTCAACTTGTTTTTTGATGTACACACCTTCCCTCACCTAATCAGCATTACCGCCTAACGCTTCACTCGGAGGAACGACGGAAGTTTCTGACACCCATAAGACCGTAAAAGAAAAGGACAACAACACGACGCTTTACCACTCCTCTTGACTTGATCTGTTTAGAGTTTTTGCGGCATGTGCGTGAGCGAAAGAAGCGTATGGATACACACCGGATACCACTGCTATGACACTCAATAGTGAAAATCCCCTGACCCGTGTAGAGAAGCGAGCTTCGGATTACACCTTCTTGACCACCGAGGTCGAGCGCCAAGAAGTTTGGAATCCTAACGACATTCAACCGATCCACCGAGGACTGCGTGTGCAATGGCAAAACACACAGCATCCTCGCACGGACAGGCATAGCACATCAGTACCTCGCAGCATGCAGACCTGTCTTCGTGTCTCATACTTAGAATTCCCCGTGATAGCACCCAGGTTTATCCGATCGAACGCACTAACTGAGAGGTGAAGGGTAAGGATGGACAATTCTGAGGATAGAAGACGAAGTACAACCAAGACTCTCACTTGCATTTATTGGCATAACACGGGAGAGATGAATCTGTTACAAGGAACGTGGCTCCCCCATATCTGTGATGTAAGTATGTGAGGGACTCATCAGTTTGGTCCTTGCTGCGTTCTTGCGAAGTTTGGGTCACCTTTCGCCCCTACCTGTCGTTCTCCGAGTCAGGCTAAACCAAACCTACTTTCGCCCCTCAGCGATACCCGCGACCTCGTATTGGCTTCGCTCGGTTCTCGGAAGACGCTGTAACGATTCTTACCACTCACCAGACCCACCCGAGTGGGCTGTTTAATTAAAGAGACTCCCGTCGTATTGAATTGCCTTCGAGTGGGTGGCTAAGTCCGTTGATGGCTGATGCGAATGATTGAAGGTGTGGATGGTCCGAAGGGGGAGGAAATTTGACTCGAACTTGCGGCGTATAGTCAAGTGACGAGATGTTCACCCTCCTCTAGTTAGAGTTTTAGCTTTCCAGATGCATGGCAACCCAAGTTGATCCATGAGCAACGTAAATAAGTTGTATTCTTCAAATGTGTTATTGCTTATATACCATGGGCAATATGTCATATGCAGCGGTTCCTCGACCAATTGCTCATTCAACCCGCGCCCTGGCGTTCCTTTACCAAGCAGTGCGGAACTTGTTTTTTTTGCTCATTTGTGCGTTACTCAAGGACTACTAACCCTTCACATGTACATAGGAGCTTCGATGAAGTTGTAACCGGTCCACATCAGGGGGAACACAGCGGCTTAAAACACCGCGCACCGCATGCACGAGCGACGAAGATCCTCCTTTCAGAAACACTTTCAGCTGCAACTTCACCTCGGAATCAAAAATCAAGATGTAAGTTAGTTATCCTGCTTTTCTAAGGCAAACATTCCGTCATGCTCTCCAGACTTCAGGATTTACTTACCTATAGGAAGAATCGGTATCAGTAATGGAACGGTGCCTGTATCAACATAAGCCTCAAAGAGCTGAAGGCTCCGAATAGCTTATGACGACACCTGACGACACTTGCGAATCTTAGCCTCCCAAAGGAAAGCGGCGGGCGACTTCCGATCTCGAACCCATATTGGACAGTAGGCACTCACGATGTCTCACGCGGGCATAGGGTGCGTGAGCCCGCGTGAGCGTATTAGGTTGACTCAGCCAAGCGAAATTGGTAAAAGGAATGAGCCAGAGTCCCGACACAAACGGGTATCTCGGCGATCTATAAATGCTGATCAGGCTTCAAGAGACTCAGAAATGGAGAGCGTCGAACACTTAGCCTCGGATGATCACTATTACTATGGTATAGCTGGTTTGCGGGCGCCGGGCCTTGGCCCTTGGGGCCTACATGTAGGATGCGCTGTGGTTTGGGAGCAGTATTAGGCTAAACTTATCCACCTACCCGTGCTCGTGCTGGGGCTTGTCGTCATAAGTTTCCCCGAAAAATATGGTGGCATGGCGCTGGCTCTGTTTACTCTTACTCGAGTCTTGCTCCGGAATCAGGCTTTTCGACAAGTTAGTTCCGTTCCTTTCCCCTACTTGAATTTCCAGCTAATCTCTAGCTAATCGGAAATGACCGGTCCGAACAATGGTTACGTATTCATTTCGCACGATGCCGGAGTAACTTCGCTGGTGAGCGGTCTGAATTTGGCGGGATTCGCTAAACAAAATCTCGGCTGTAATTGGTCAAAGGTGGACCCTCAAATACACGACGTGTCTGAAACGTTATGTCGACACTCCGGTGGTCCTTGTCTTTGCAAGGCGAATGCTCCGCGTTGCTGTCATGATACAATAGTTACACGTTATTTCCTCGGAAAAATGTTTGCTATTCAGAACTCCACTTCACCCTTGAAGCATCTGTGTCAAATCAACGAGGTTACCTTTACTTTTGAATATGGCTTGGAAGAATGCAACGTCACCAAGCGCGGCGAGAGGATCCCCTAAATTTTTACCATCATCCTGACCCTTCAGAGCGCCAAAGAAGCTCGTTAGCTCTGCCAGGACACCGATAGAGGGTTCCTCTATTATCTCTTCCTTCTCCTCAGCACCACCTTCAGACTTGACGACTGAATGAATGACGGCTCGGAAAATAGGAATGTTGGTTCCTGGCTTAGAGATCTGATTTACAGATACCCAACCCTTTGAGCCAGTAATGACGAATCCTTCCCCCGCGGGACGGGATTTGGTTGGTGATGCCCACGTCAGTTCCGCTGTTCCGTGGATATTGTGACCGGCCTGAACGATAGCGTGGACGGTATCATGAGGAGGAAGGTAGTCCTTGTTAAGGGAAGCGAATCCTGAGAGATGCGTGAGAGGGTGAGGAAGCATCACCCGAAGCGCCGCGATGGTGTGCTGGAGATCCAGATAAGGATGTCAGTGAATGGGAGATCGGGCGAGTGTGGAAGAAGCCATACCACTCCACCATCAAGCTACAGGGTGCTGAGGTTAAATTTATGCAAGTAGCGATGTATGAAATAGAGCGCACCAGAAATCCGCCTTGATACTGAGAAACAATATAACGCGGTTAGTGGGAATGACCCTGGTTGCGACAAGTTAATTGAAGCACTTACGTCGGGTATGGTTCGCCAAGGAGTGTTGTACCATTTCGATTCTTGATCGATATAATTTATAACGGTGGTCTTGAAGGACTGCACCTGGCCGATCTTTCCATCGCGGGTTGCTTCACCAACTGCTCGGAAAGTTGGCTCTGCCTCAAAGTTCTCTGCAACTCGCCAGATCAGGCCTTTCGGTTTGTAGTTGGCGTTGTAATCAGCAATCAGCCTCAGACCTGTCTCGACGTCTGGAGCCACGGGTTTCTCGCTGATGACATGTTTGCCCGCAGCCAATGCTTTAAAGATGACGGTGGGCTGGTTGGTGATGGGCAAGACCACGATGACTGCTGAAATGTCATCTCGGGAAAGGAGGGCGTCAAGATTCGTTGAGTTATCTCCGTCGTGATAGATAGATGGAGGTGCGGACAGCTCTAGGACATTTACAGCAACATGGGCGAGATCCTGGGCACTCTTTTCAGAACGCGAATAGACAGCCTTGAGGGGTGGCGCGGAGGTTCCGAGAGCAGCAAGCGCGGGTAGGTGGGCTAGTGTAGGTTGATAAAGATAGTGAATAATCGGATTTAAATACCGAGGTGAGAAAAGGGTAGGACAAGGGGCAATTTGTTCGAAATCTACATGAGCGAGCTGTACTAACCTTCCTTTGCGAAAATGCCAGCACCTAAGAGAGCGGTGCCCGGAATGTCTGCCATAGTCTCTGTGGAAGAACGGAGAACTACAGTTGCTAGTCAGCATATCCGATAATATCCAAGCGACCTTATGGAGCTACCCGCACGGCTGGGTCTTGCGATCATTCACGAACCTCGTCGGGTAGAAATGCTGTCACGTGGAATCCGACATTCCTCCGGACAGGCCACTGAGCGACTTTCCGGTGCTTTCCAACTGTCAGCAGTCCGAAAGAATTGAGGTTTCCTTCTTTCACCCCAAATCCTGAACCAGAAGCCAAATTTGCTACGCACGGAATAACTATCCCTGCCATAACCGGCAAAAAGGCTTCACGACTGGACCCTGTGTGTCGAAAAGCGGGTGGTCGGAAGCCTCATTGGTGCCTTCCAGCCGGCGGAATATCTTCGGCCAACATCCAAATGAAATCCCAACGAACTGAATGATATCGGGGGATTGTCTCTGGTTTAAGAGCACCGCAATTCAGAGCAGGTTTTCTCGCCAACGTTACCTCCTCTCGCTCCGTGTTGGTGACAATAATGGCAGCTCCCAACGCCAGGAAACTACCTAAAGACTTCATCTGGGGTTTTGCCACTGGTGAGTAATCGCCCTGCTTTAGTCCCGCATTGCAGGCTGGGGTGCAGCGCTGCCTTTTTCGGTTTCAGGTACGAGTGGGGTCTGACATTCCTCGTTTCATACTCTAGCCGCCTTTCAAGTTGAGGGTTCAACGGATGTGGATGGGCGTGGAAAGTCGATATGGGATGATTTTTCGAAGATTCCGGGGAAGACTTTGGATGGGAAGAATGGAGATGTTGCGACGGACTCGTATAGGTTATGGAAGGAGGATATTGCTTTGTTGGCATCGTATGGCGTCAAGACCTATCGTTTCTCCATTTCTTGGAGCCGTATCATCCCTCTCGGTGGCCGTAATGACCCCATTAACCCCAAGGGTATCGAGTTTTACTCGAACCTCATCAACGAGCTCATCCGAAACGGTATCACACCTTTCGTGGTATGTCGCACACCCAGCTTCGTTTTCGCGGTATCGTCTCTTATGAACAATGTGTCAGACTCTTTACCACTGGGATCTCCCTCAAGCCCTCCACGATAGATACGATGGATGGCTCAACAAGGACGAGATTGTCCAGGATTTCTCTCGTTATGCTCGGGTGCGTATTCCAACCCTATTCCAAAAATATACGTGGATTTTTGACTGTCGTATTCTTACCCTTCGCACAGGTTTGCTTCGGTGCGTTCGGTGATCGCGTGAAGCACTGGTACGTCCCCAATAATCTTGGCCGTTTCTCCGTTGATGACCAATACTTTGTCCTATACATAGGCTCACCCTCAACGAGCCCTGGTGTGTCGCCATCTTGGGCTACGGACGCGGTGTCTTTGCCCCTGGCCGATCAAGTGACCGCATGCGCTCCCCTGAGGGTGACTCCTCCACCGAACCTTGGATGTAAGTGGTTTTTGCATCCAGGTAGCGTTTAGCCGTCCAACTTCCGCTTGCTGGCAACATTGTTATTTTTGGGACCCTGATATTATTTCTCGGTTGGTTACAGTGTTGGACGAAATTTAATCCTTGCGCACGCCTATGCTGTGAAGGCTTATCGCGAGGAATTCAAGCCTCGACAAAATGGCCAGATTGGAATCACGCTGAATGGTGACTGGGAGATGCCATACGATGATAGTCCAGAAAGTGAGTCGTGTGCCATTCCAACGTTCACAATACTGATTGCTCCTCACATCGAACAGACATCGACGCCGCTCAGCACGCGCTTGACTTCGCCATCGGTATGTGAACTCCATAGGTCTATAATCCTTCCGTGTCTGATAAGGTTCTGTTACCTTTCCCCGACAACTCTCCTTTTTGATCTTTCAGGCTGGTATGCTGTATGTCTTCTATTGCTTTTGATCGGGCACGTTTGGAGCTCATTTTCCTCGACCACCATTTAGGATCCTGTCTATCTTGGATTCTATCCTCAGTACATGCGCGAAGTACTTGGTGATCGCCTTCCCGAAATTACCGAGGAGGAGTGGAAGGTCGTCAAGGGCTCCTCCGATTTCTATGGCATGAATACATACACCACTAACCTTTGCCGTATGTGTCAAACAGCCATATAGTACAGCTCCACATCCTAAAACACCTGCTCCCTGCTCTAGGCGCCGGCGGTGATGATGAGTTCCAAGGCCTTGTGGATTATACCTTCACTCGACCTGACGGAACCCAGCTTGGTACTCAAGGTTCGTCATACCGCCAAGGAAGTGTATCCGCATACGTTCATACTTACTCTTCTATCAGCGCATTGTGCATGGTTGCAAGATTGCAAGTAGCTTCTATCGCTCATCGCCCCAGATTTACTGAATTATGTCCCTTAGATCCTGAAGGATTCCGTGCTGTAAGCGACCATCCCCATTCCGTACGCCCTCTTGAAAAAGCTAACCGGGCCATTTTAGCTCCTCAACTACTTGTACAAGGTAAGACCTTTTAAGATTTGGTTTACTCGGAGATTGATTTTGTCCTTTCGCTATACAGCGCTACAAACTCCCCATCTAGTATGTGGCCACTATTTCCCCGTGATGGTATTCCCAATGACAATTATAGTGTGACCGAAAACGGTTTTGCCGTGAAGGACGAAAACTATATACCTAGGGAACAAGCCTTGGTTGACACTGATCGTGTCAACTACTTCCGAGGAACAACCGCTGCGCTCCTTGCCGCCATACACGAGGACGGCGTTGACATCAAGGCTTATTTCCCATGGAGTGAGTAGTTGCGACGCGTGCGAGATTCTTCAAATGGTTGCTGATGGTGCGATTAACGTAGGTTTGTTGGACAACTTTGAATGGTAGGATTATTCCGCACATTTCTCGGAGGGGGACAATTGACTTAAATTATCATTAGGGCAGATGGATATACCACCCGATTTGGTGTTACTTACGTCGATTATGACACTCAGGAGAGGTACCCGAAGGAATCCGCCAAGTTCTTATCCCAGGTTCGCCTCCGGATTAAATTTTAACAAGACCGGTTGAGCTAATTGTCTGTGATTTCAGTGGTTCAAAGAACATGACAGTGACGTTTCCTCTGCACCTACACTCATCGAGACGCCGAAGCCCATCCAACAAGATTCGACAGACTCGAGTGTCAGCAGTACCAGCACGATCAAAATCAAGGACGCCGAACCGCCCAAGCAAACCAAACGCAACAAGGGTTTCCGCTCCCGCGTGTCGCGTTATGTTGCTGCTACATTGGCGTTGTTTAAATGAAAAATACTCAGGAACACCGGAGGGTTTCTAGATTGCGTTTTAACCACAGTCTCCGCTTACCTTACGTTCGGACGTCATTCTTATCGCTTCTCGTTGACTAGCAACCTGGCCACCCATATACCGCCCTTTCATTTCTTGTCCTGTTCTTAGTAAATCTGTAATTCTACGAGTCCCTCGTTGTAATATAATCAGTGTGGTGATTGCACTTATCAAGTCCCCACAGTTGGAGGTGTGACGCCAATGTTTGAGTTTTCAAATGTTCAGGCAAGGTCGGTGACCGGGGTCCGCGGTCCGTAAATTGATTGGGTTCTTCTTGTCGCGCACCTCGTTCTCCTCATCACCACCCACAACGACAACGACCTTTTCCCCGCTTTCGCTATTTCTTTTTGCGAACCATGTCAGTGTCGGCAACTACATATTCTAGCTCGACTCGTGCTCAGCTCCCGCCCTCGACTACATCAACGTCAGGGACCGCGACTTCCAGTGAGCCCGCTGTGGGCGCTGCAACCTCCACCGCAAGTATTAGCATAAAAAAGGAGGACGACGACGCTGGCAAGAAGAAGAAGACGGTGAAGAGGAGAAAGGTCAATCATGCTTGCTTGTATTGCAGGAGAAGCCATATGACATGCGATGAAGGCAGACCTTGTCAGCGTTGGCGAGTACTCAAGAGTGTCTTTGATCTTTGGATGTTTGTGCTCATCGCTTGAGATACGCTAGTATCAAGCGAGAGATTGGCCATCTCTGCCACGATGAGCGAAGGCCGAAGCCATCGGAAAAGTCACCACCGGCCGCTGCAAATCCAGCCAACGGCGAGCTCGCCAGGACCTTTGCACCAGGTATGATTGCTTTTATTTACGGAAGTTTCTATGGTTAACTTTATCATTTTCAACAGCGCCGGTGTTTCAGCAGCCGCCACCTCCAGCTGCAAGTGCATGGCCGCTACCTAGTGCCGCAAGCAAACTTCTTGTACCAACCAGAGACGCTGGGAAACGAATTTGCGGTCCTCACGTATGTCCCTTCATAAGTATCTACACGCGCATGGCCAATTATCTGGCATAGCGACTTTTTAGAGACCTTGGATGATAGGTTCATTTTTTACTCCACCGACGACAGTAGCACCATCCCTCATGGCATCAACTTCATTTGCGTCCAATGATACGGCTGCTACCTCCACACCAACGACCGCAACATCCCCCCTCGCGAGCACAACAAACGCAACCACCGCTACCACGACAGAGACTTCTGCTATTGGCTCTGTAGACTCCGACACCACGAACGACAAGGACAAAGACAAATCATCGGCAGAAGCCATTCTCCCTTCGGCTACAAAAACGGAGAAGTTCTTGTTGACAGCTGCGGACCAAGAGTCTGGATCCAGGGACGAGCGCCTCAATCGGGTTATCCGGAGCAAATACGAAGCTGGTCTACTGAAGCCGTATAACTACTGTGAAAGGTTATGCCCGCTTATCAAAGTGGATGGATAGCAAGTGAGTATGTACCCCCTTTGTTTTCCGCATCTCTAATGTCTCGGCAGTGTCTCGCAGGAATCGAAGCAACAAATTCTTCAACCGCTGTCGGTGCTGAGACCGAAGTTCAGGGTACGTGGGCCTTCCCTTGTTTCTATCATTCGCGTCTCAAAATAACATTGTTCTCTAGGCTATCGCCCAGTCGTTACGTGACTTGGTATTAATTCCTTCCCCTTTCTAAGAAGTTTCAGTCGACCTAAGCGATACCTCCAGGATCTAGTATTCATCGAAGAAGAATTTGAGCGCATGCTCCTTGATTATGATCGAGTCTTTTCTGCAATGGGGGTACCAGCATGTCTCTGGCGGAGAACGGGCGAGATATATAAAGGCAACAGGGAATTCAGCGAACTTGTCGGAGTTGATGGATACACGCTGCGAGATGTCAGTCCAACCCTGACGCGTATACTTTATTAACACCAGCTAATCGCCCCCATCCCCTAATTTCTTTCTACAGGGCCGACTATGCATTTATGAACTTATGGCGGAGGAGTCCGCCGTCAACTACTGGGAGGCAAGTTTGCTCCTATCCTCCCATTCGTACCCTGTAGTTTGATTCTTGTCTCAGCTCACTGACTTTCGATCAATAGAAATACGGCCATGTGGCCTTCGACTCAAGTCAAAAGGCTGTTCTGACTTCGTGCGTGCTTCGTTACAAACCTGTCCTCAACCCCAATCCCGCCGCTACCGGTCCGCCTACAAAAGACTCGAAAGAAGCGAAAGATCAGAAAAAGGACGATCAAGCCAACGGAAGAAGGGTTTATTAGTTGCTGTTTCTCGTTCACCATTCGACGGGACAAGTGGGGTATTCCGAGTATGATTGTTGGGAATTTCATCAAGTGTTAGCGTGCGTCGCTTGCTTGCTTTTCGTGTCTCCCTCCACTCCTAGCGCGGAGTGCGTTGGACCGGGTACGCGTCGCCAACGGACGAAAGATATAGGACTTGGAGGCGATTGTGGACCGAGACGCTGTCTATCACAACTTCGTGTCCGGTTGGTTTCTCTTTGGGCTGTGCATATATGAGGTAAAACTGGTGTCTTTTTCCTTTTGTTCCTCTTTTCCAGTGGTATATTGTGTAGTGTAGACTTATAACGGCCGCACCGCCGCCGTCTCCAACTCGACTTATGCTTGTTGGGTGGTAGTAGATTGATATTTATCTATATATATCTGGGCCTATCCCCTGGAGTTTTATACGTACATATCGACGATGGGTTAGGGCAAGGGATACATATGTTATCTGAGCGTGAACTTAGACCAGATGCAATACTCTCAAGAAATGGCGGTCACAGCGATTGGCGCCGACATTACGCCTGTCTCCCTGGAGTGCTGCCCATCGTTGTTCTTCATCAGATCCTCCATAACAGTTAAAAGCTAAAGACACTATCAACGAATAATAAAATTTAACTAAGGGCCGCCATGGCCTTCTACCCTACAAGGACATCCATGGAAAGGGGGTGCATTGTTCTATTTGCGTGCGCAGCATGCGTACTGTACCGCTTCGTACGTGTTCCGACAGCCCATAGACTCCTGACCACTACGAACCGCGACCACAGCTTCCATCCCGCTAAGAATGTCTTGCAGATCTGTAGCTCCAGCGCCAAGTCTTTTATCATCGACATTCACGGCCTCGAGCTCTGGAAGAAGCGTGAGGAGGTTTTGAGCAAGCGTGATCTTCTCTTTGAACGTCGAAGGGAATTTGTAGGAGGAGCGACACAAAGATGCCTGAGCGGGTTCTTCTGGGTGGCAGAATCGCCAGTAAGGGGAGAGGCAAGTGGGGTGAGGTTTAAGGGGAGGTGGAGAGTGTGCAACTTTCGATATGTGAATGTGGATAGTACGAGCATCCATCTTAAAGGATATCTTGCCACCAGTCAGGGTCAGGGTGTGAAGCCCCGGCCATCTTTCAAGCATACGATGCAAATCCTTCCAGGTTAGCTTGTTCGGGACGTCATCGAGTATGAGAGATTCTATTGGCTGGGACAGGAAGCTTGGCAAGGTCTGATAAGACCAGACTGACCAGTTGATGAGTATCCGCAAGTTCGACAACTTTGATCGTCAAATTGCATACATTCGGGAAGATCGAAGTCACTTTGTTGAAAAGGAATTTCCTAGGATAGGTTCGTATTATACAGAATCTTCAACGAAAATAGCTTGACCAGCAGGGCAAGGTTATATCGAAAGACAAAAATGGTTGTAGTTCTTTGGTGGTTCCTTTGAGAGTGAGCTCCTTCAAGGGAAAGGTGTTCAAAAGGATCGAGGGGATTTGTAGTCTGGATCCGCAATGCCTGCAAGTCGATTTCGAGGACTCTGAGTGAGGGTAGCCGCTGAAGGAGTTGAAGCAGCGAATACGGGCTGCTGTGCTTTGTGTGCTTGTACGGGCCGGAAACATTCAAGCTATTCACATTTTTAAAGAATGTGAGGGTTGGGGGGAGGCGCACGTCGCCAGGTGTATTCGACGTCGGTGGGGGAACAGCCCCGAGAGTGGAGGAGTTGGTAAAAGGGTATCAAGTCTTCAGAACATTGTATGCCACCCGTCGAGATAACTTTCAGTACGGGGGTCACCATAAATGCAAGGCACTGGTAAGAGCTTGCGAAGCCATCCGTAAAACGAATGATCAGGTCCCGCAAGTTTGGCAGAAGCGGTTCATCCTTCCCAAACCACGCAATCAGAATGGGCCATAACGCGCGCTCCTCTCCATCTTCATTCCATGCCCAAAGCGCTCGAATATGAGCCAGATACTCCTTTACACGTAGGTCAATTTGATCTTCCATCCGGTCGTCTTAGTGAGCTACCATTTTTCTTTCACGAGTCAGTGACACGAAAATGGGATTGAAGAAAGCCTAACCCAATATCCATTGCTGTCCTCCCCTTCCAAGGTCAACAGGTGGGTCCTCCTGCGCAGGTGTGAAGGAATTAATGACATCTCTAATGGGTTGTAGGGAGCTCATCTCCTTCCAGGAGGGCGGCCAAAGCAGGACTGGATAACATCCGTGAAGTGACCGCGAGGTTTTACGAGTACCGTTCTTTTCCTAGGTGCATCTTCATCACCGGCTCCGTGCTCGAAGTACTTTATGAATTTGGTGCCAAACATCGTGGGGCAAACACATTGGCGAGAGTGGGAGGTATCGGTAGGTCTTTAATTGTAATGAGCTGGCAGCAACGACACAGGCAAATTGTGTTGGCCGTTTTGTAAGTGACGTATCGGCATCCCAAACTTGGGCCAAGAGACCGAATCAAACAGCGTCAAAATGTACCCCTCCACACACCGCGAATATATCATTGAGTTTATTTATTTTCGAAAAAAACAGGTCAAGCAAGCGCACATTTGCACAGTTGGTTCAGCCTTTCCAATATCAAGGGCTGACAAGCCCGCTTACATGCTAAATTGCATGAATATCTTCAACGTGTTTCAAACACCCGATAATTTCAAGCCAGCCCCAAAGAATCTTTAATCCTTTCAGCTCAGAAAAACTGCAAATTCTCAACAAAAATAATGTTCTTGTAACCAATACATCAGTTAGATTGTGCCCGGTATTTCAAGGCCATCTGTGGAATGAACGAGGAGAAAATTGCTTGCGACTCGAAATTTTCAAACACCCCATCAACGATAGTAAGATAGCCGGGTTCCAAATGGTTGCTCTGATGCCTAAGTAATTATTTCGTCACATCCTCGATATCTGGCCAGAACAACAAGCTCCAGTGTGGTCATAAAACTCTATGGCTTGGCGCTCATCGAGCGCAACCCCAGCGAGTTTGGGGCCATCAAAGCAACAGAGAGTATGACCCTTCGCTTGAGGCTTATGTCCTCTGACGTATCCTCCGACGTGAAGCTCCGAGATATCGTAAGGTCTCCAACCATACATCCCTGAGGCCTGAGACCTAAGGATCAACAGCGAGTTGCATGACTTATATCAGTACAGACGTTTGGCCGCCTGAAATCTATTCGCCTCCATGCCCGGGTCAGGTGTGCTTGTTCTGAAGGTGAACATCCCTATCGTTCGAACCATCGTGTGGGGCCTCCCCGAGTCATATGGATACGAAGCATTGAAATGACACAATGTGTCAACTCTGAGCCGCAAGGATATAAAGAACCTCTACAGGACCAACGCCTGGCGTGATTAACAGTGTTCATGGTACACCATTACCGCTCACACGTAGCTACAATCTGTCTTGTCCGTTCGCAAAATCTAATGCTCTAATGTCCAAAGAGAGAGAGAGAGAGATGAGATAAATATTCAAGAGGCGAGGAAGGGGTGGGGGGATGTTATCTATATTCTGTCAAGTCGTTATCATTAACGTTCATCTATTATTATTCGTCTAAAAGGGTTATAAGTGGCTTAATACTAGAGTATCTTATTAACGCCAGCTAGTTGCCCCATCCCTTGACTTCTTATAGGGGCGACTTTGCTTTTATGAGCTCATGGCAGAAGAGTCCGCCATCAACTATTTGGAGGTAAGCCCCACCCCACTCACACCCGTATGTATAGATCCTGTCTCGCTCACTGAGTTTCGTTCAATAGAAATATGGCCATGTGGCATTCGTGCGCTCCATTACAAACATGTCCTAATTCCAACCTCGCTACTACCGGCTCGCTGTCAGAATAATCGAGGGAAGCAAAGGATCAGAAAAAGGACAATCAACCAATAGGAGAAGGATTCATTAGTTGCTATATCTCGTTCACCACTCG
The DNA here is from genome assembly GCA_025093985.1 of Calvatia gigantea. Lineage (NCBI taxonomy): Eukaryota > Fungi > Basidiomycota > Agaricomycetes > Agaricales > Lycoperdaceae > Calvatia > Calvatia gigantea. Next base: position 258,466 of record JACAAK010000012.1, read on the forward strand.
AAGGGACAAGTGGGGCATTCCGAGTATGATTGCTGGGAATTTCAAGTGCTAGATAGCTAGCATACTGTTGGCCGCTCACTTTTCGCGTGTCCCTCTCTACGCCCCGTGCAGGTTGTGTTGGACCAGGAACTTCACCAACGAATGAACCATCACTATCTCCAGCTCGACTCGTGCTTGTTGGATGGTGGTAGACTGGTATTTGCACATATCTGAGCCTATGTCCTGGACTTTTATACGTACATACCAACGAAGGGATACCGGAAATTCACACCAGGTGTAATGCTATCAAGAAATGGCGCCGCCCACAGCTATCGACACCCACGTCAGTTGTTGCTCGCGAGAACTGCCCTTCGTTGTTCTTCATCAGACTCTTCATAATAATTGAAGGGCAGCGACACTTTTGATGAGTAATGAAATTTCAACGGCCTTCTTCCCGGCACAGTCATCCATGAATTGGGTACAATGTTCTATTTGAGCAATGCGCTGAGGCACCTGCATGGGGTCGGTGTCTACCAGTAACATTTCCTATGTGGTCTGATTGCGCCTACATTCTCAGCTACTACGGACCGCAACCACAGTTTGCATGCCAAAGTTGAGAATGTCTTGTAGATCCATAGCTCCGTCTCCAAGCCTTATATGATCAAATTTCGCAGTTTCAAGCTCTGGAAGAAGTATGAGGAGGTTTCGAGCCAGCGCAATCTTCTCCTTCAATGTCGAAGGAAACCGCGTAGGCGAAGCAACATGAAGATGCCTCAGTGGGTTCTTCTGGGTGGCAGAATCAGCAGGCCAGGGGAGAGGCGAGTGGGATGAGGTTCAAGGGGAGGTGGAGAGTGTGCAAGTTTTGATATGTGAATGTGGATAGTAGAGCATCCGCACTGAAGGGCGTTTTACCACCAGTCAGGGTTAGGGTGTGGAGTTTGGGCCATGCCTCAAACATTTGGCGCAAATCCTTCCTGGATAGCTTGTTTGGCACACCATCAAGTGTGAGCAATTCCATCGGCTGGGACAGGAGCTCAGCAAGATCTGAGAAGACGAGTTGAGGAGCATCTGCAGTATCAACAACTTGGATTGTCAATTCACGTAAATTTGGGAAGATCAAGATCACTTTGTTGAAAAGGAATTTCCAAGAAACATTTGTACGAAAGTAAACCCTTAACCAAAATGCCTTGACCAATGGACAGGTTATATTAAAAGACAAAAAAGGGTGTAACTCTTCGGTGGTTGCGTCAAGAGTGAACACCTCAAGGGAAGGGTGTGCAAATGGGTCAAGGGGCTTTGAGTTCTGGATCTGCAATGAACCCGAGTCGATTTCGAGGCAGCTGAGGGAGGGCAGCTGTTGAAGGAGTTCAAGCAGCGAAAATGGACTACTACGTTTTGTGAAATCGTATGGACCGGAAACAGTCAGGGTGGTCACATTTTCGAAGAATGTGAGAGTTGGGGGGAGGCGCCCATCGCCATTGCATTCTACCTCAGTCGGGGAACAACCCCGAGAGTGGAGAAGTTGGTAGAAGGTTATCACGTGTTCAGGACAGTCCGGGCCCGCCGTCGAGATGAGTTTTAGTTTGGGGGGCACCATAAATGCAAGGTACTGGTAGGAGGTTGCGAAGCTGGCCATAAAATAGATGTGCAGCTCCTGCAAGTTTGACAGAAGTGGTTCATCCTTCCAAAACCATGCGATCAGGATGGGCCATAACGCACGCTCCTCCTCATCCTCCTCGGACATGTGAAGTCGTCGAATACGGCCCAGATACTCCTTCACACGCAGGATGACCTGATCTCCACTTGGTCTTCTTGGTAGGAGCTGCCGCTTTTGGTTTCTACGTGTCAGTAACATTAGATTTGAGGTTAAACCAAGCCTGACCCAATATCCGATGTCGTCCACCTTGATCCAGGTCAAAAGTGGGTCCTCTTGTGCAGGTGTGAAGGAATTAATGACATCTACAATGGGCTGTAGCAAGTTCATGTCCTTCCAGAGGGCGGCCAAAGCGAGACCGGATAACATTCGCGAAGTGACTGCGAGGTTTAGGAGCACCGTTCTTTTCTCAGGTGTATCTTTCAGCAGTAGGCTTTGTGCTCGAAGTGCTTTATGATTTGGTGCCAAATATCGTGAGTTAAATGCATCAGCGAGAGTGGGAGGTATCGATGATTTCGTGAGCTCGCACCAACGACGTAAGTTGGTGAGGTTGTGAATTACGTATGTACCAGGAGCTCAGACTTGGGTACGGTCGGCGAGAAGTCCGAGGTTCATTTTCATACGCGAGCCAGTCCATGTCACGTCATCCGTCACACCACCAGCCACAGCAGTCCATCGTTGACGGTTTTACCCCTGGAGTTATTAAGTCTTCTAGCGACATATTTGCAAACATTAAACTGTAGTGTGTACATGAACATATAAATTCCTCCTCAAAACAAAATCGGATTTTACTGTTTTTTCTCCAACATAATTTTGCCATCACCAAGGCTCAAACTCCGACCTCCGTGGCATGTTCGGACCTGCTTGCCTCCGACCCGTCGCCACTCCGACCCCCTGCAGCAACTCGAGAGAGGTTGTTGTCTACGTCACCTGTATTTCCACACATGCCTGTCAACAACAAGATATTCCCGAACTTAGGGTCTGGATTCTTTGCCTCAGCTTCGATTTAAAAAACTACTGCTATTGAGTTAAGGACGTCACAGCTCATGTATCAGTGTCCGTCCGATGCCCTTCTCGAGAAGGGTTGCACACGAAGAGACTCAAATTAACATCATTATTAAGTATAGAAGAATTTCTTGATGACTGAAGAACATGAACTCAATGAACTTCCCCTGCCTGCCGCCCTGCGTGCTGACAATCCACACTTACTGTGACCATTACTATTTAAGCTCAAAATAAACTTATTTTTCATTCTTTTATCAGAGTCATGCCTAACCCAAGAAGTGTGAATGGCCGGGGTGAGAAAAACTGTAAATGACCTCCTTCCAAACCCAAACCAGTTTGCACTAACAAATATTGTAGACCCACCTGACAAGGAGCTCCGCACATACCTCTTGAACTTGGCCAAGCATTCACTTACCATAACTGAAAAGCTTGTTCGAATGGAGATGGACCTTCAAATCACTATCGGGTAAGTTCCACTACATTGCATATTAGTATATAATTGACTGACTTCACAATTTTGAATGGGATGCTCCAAGTTTTTTGAGCTACAGAAATGTTTGGGTATACCAAGTACTCGTAAACCTGGCCTGTCATCAGAGGACCTTGATGGAGCGGTCCTTGCAGAGATTGAGGCTGACATGAACCAGAAAAAGGGACCTGTCGCAATAAAGGAAAACCTGAAGAACAAGAGCTTGGTTCTCATCCCCTGGTGAGTCACCACCCACTGGATCACTGTTCTCATGAAATTGAACAATGTTCAGAGACAGAATCTATTCATTGATGCAACAATATGCACCTGAAGGTTTCGAGCGACATTTGCCCGGGAATTCAAAATGGAAAGTTACTCGCAAGCTGCTTACTTCAGTTGGCCCGTTTCGGGAGGTATGCGCAGATGGGCACAAAAAGCTGAACCGGCAGGCCCTTGATATTGGTGACCTTAGTGTTCCCATCTATGCATATTGTGACAAGTGGGAGTTGGGTCTTACTTTGCGCTGTTCCTGATGCCCGACAGTTGGGGTGATTGGCCATGTCTACCTTGATTTAATTCAGGAATGGGATGGTGAGATCTTTGGTCTAATAATTTGCATTTACATTTACTGATACAGGAGTTGATTTAGGCATACCAATCCAACTTACAACTGATAAAGGATCCGAGATAGGATGGCAGACAACCATCCAAGCAATTTCGAGCTTTGTCTTCTTGGTTGCTTGGGTACGTAGCACTAGTCACTGAATATTGATAACCAGGGAATTCTACGCACCCCACATCGATAATGAAATCTATCCACCTACGGTGCGATTCCAAGCACACGTAACACTGTGATTGAGGCACTTTGGCGATGGTTACGTGAGAAGTTGGGTCTCGACTTATGGGACATTATCATATGCGGCAAGCTTAAACAACGTTTTCGTGCCTATGATAAATGTACCGTGAGCTATCTCTCGCTCGGACTTCCCGTGTGCCCTACTTGGGGCCGAAAGGCCGAATCGAAGCACCAAGTGCACGGCCTGCATCAGTCAAGCCGAGGCCTGTGAAGCATAAGACCTGGAGGCAATCGTGGGCCAGACGCTGTCTACAACGTCCTCGCGGTTGGTTTGTTCCCTTTAGGTTGTATGTATAGAAAGTAATCCTTATGTTCTTTCCTTTAGTTTCTCTTTGCGGGTAAAGACGCTATCGACGAGTGGAAAGGTTTCAACTAAAGGCCGCCATGACAAGAACTTAAAGAACACAAAGATGACCGTTATTCCAAAGCCTGAATCTGTATCCTGATAACGCGTTTCGTCCGGGGAGAAGATAAACAGGGTAGAAGAAGGACAAACAGGATGGAAGGAAGATAAATTGCTACATGCGCCCTCTGATCGTCACACAAACGATCGTTATTTTTACGAACAAAGAGGAGAAAACGGTAAGAGGAAAAAGAGAGACAGTTTTATTTTATGATAAGAGTCCGCAGTAGACAGGCAGCAATTTTATTTGGGGTCGAGCAAGTCGTCGGTATTTGCCGGTTCCATGATTCATTTGAACATCCGAGAGGCTGGAGTCGTAGTTGATGGCGTTGGCGGCAGGCAGTCAGCAACGTGGATTGTTTTTGACAAGGTTCAGTGTTGAAGCTGGTGGGAGGCGTCATAGGTGAAGCCACCCGAGACGCTAGTCCCAGAGCCTCAGGTGTTCGAACCTTTAGAAAGTTGGGCGCAGTGTGGAGCGAAAGTGACAGCTCCTCCGTTAGTGTTGGCGAGGGCAGGTCGATCGGTAGCAGGGGCGGCTGAGTTCGAGCTACTCAAGGAAGTGTTTACGGGGAGAACAACGCGGCGCCGGTTCCGATTGGTGGTGCGCGTTCCAGAGAGAGGATTGGACACGAGGCGAGAGGTCACTTAGATGGCATTGCAATGCGCCCAGATCATGTAGGGTTACTCAACGACGAAAACAAAGTCCCAGAGGACGAGGTTGAGACCCTCGAGCAGAGCAGGGCTGCGGACAAGGCTCCAGGCGGGGGGCAAGCTGTTGAGGCCGATGAGGGCACTGGTGGCGATGAAACGGGCGGCTCAGAGGATGGGGAATCGGGATGAGGACGTTGCTGTTGAATCAGATGACGATAACATAAGTGAAGTTGATAAAGGCATTGGCTAGAGCCCCGAGCCAAACTGGCACCCATCAGGCGAGTCGGCCCCTCCATTTGGTCGCAGAAGCAGGCTTAAGGCCAAAAGTGCCTTAATGACCAACTGCACCCCCAAAGCTAGGTTCACGTCCATTTGCCGGATGCCGGGGTGCCGGATGCTGGAGCCCATTCAGGAAACCGGGTTCGCTGAGACATGAGCAGTCGTCAGAACGTAGGAAGATGGGGCTGGCGCGTGTGGGGCACTTGACAATAGTCAGCACGGGTAACTAAACAGGAGAATAAAACTCACATCTCACTGGTGCTAGGGCAAGCCAATGGGAACCAACGCGGGCCTTTCCCTGCCCCAACCTCCCTCTGGGCACGGCTGGAATTGGAGCCTGCGTTTTCGTCGAGATAGCCACTTTCCCAGGTGCACAGCCGCCCAGATTAAAGGCCCCTCCAACCGCAAAGAGAAGGCAGAGGCAGAGCACACCTATCGCTGCGATTTCGTCGCACCGACCAGTGGCAAAGCATGACCTTTGTTGAGGGGCAGGGAGGGCCGGTTCAGCGAACGGAGTAGGCGGACGGGTAAGGGCAACGTCCGGGGCTGCGTGGGATTCCGCCCTGCATTGGGGTCACGTAGGCAACCGAGCCAGTGTCCAGGGCAGAGTTAGAGGCCGATAGGCCGTTCAATGAGGGCCTGTCCACGAGCTGTAAGAAGACGTGTTGTAAGGCGGGGGGGGGAGAAGATGCGCACAGTCGAATCCAGCTGTATTCCCTAGATCCTACGTTCTGAGCATTATCGACTCTGTGCACGCGCCGCTGTGATTCAACGTCAGCTTGATGCTTGAGGAAAGAAAGGGAAAGGGAAAAGTAGGACACACCATGCTGGTCAGTAAATCTGGTCGACGGTACAACCCCTGTTGTATGCACCATAGAAACTAGCAAACAAGGACGCGTCTGCAAGCTTGGGTTAGCGCTGGATGAGATTTCCGCAAGGCCGTGCTGAAGAATTTTGAATGTGTAGCAGTGGTTTTCGTGGAAGTGTTTGGGAGCTTGGGACCAACGTAACCGGGCACAATTTTTGAAGCGGTACAACAGGAAATACGAGGGCGGGGGACCTTTCGGGGAAGACGGCGGCACGTTCGTTGTGAGGAGGGTCGTTGGGGGAGGAGGGGTGTAAGAGTTTGTAAGAGAGGGAGGAATTGATCCGATCACAGCTCTCAGCTTACAGGCGCTGATCTATGAGCTATCAGACTGTCATGTACAAAACGTTACATCTGATTTTCCACCTTTTACAGATTAGACTGGTAGCACTGCGTAGTCTATAAGCAGGCTTTGTACGTACAGTAACAACGATTGTCTCCGTGCACGTGGATTACAAGAAATAGAAAACTCAGAATGATGAAATTTTATAGACAACACAAGAAAAGAATATTGAGGTGGGGTGTTACACAGGCCGGAATTTAGTTCTATAAAGGTTGAGATTAACAAGAGATACGAGAGAGCGGGGAAGTGAAAGAGAAACGGCCCGCGAGATGTTTAGAGGTTGGAAATGAAGAGGACGAGTGGGCAGGGCGGCCTTCGAGGGCGGTGGGTACAAGTTTCCTCCAAGGACTTGGCACTTTACAGCGCCAGGCACCGTTCGATCGCCACAATAGACTCTTAACTACCACGAGCCGCAACCACAGCTTTCATGCCATTAAGAATGTCTTTCAGGTCTGTAGCTCCAGCATTGAATTCTTCACGATCAAATCTCGGTTTCAAGCCCTGGAAAAAGCGTGAGGAGATTTTGGGCAAGCACAACCTTCTCTTTCAACGTCGACGGGAACCGCATAGGTTGAGCGACACGAGATCCCTGAGCGGGTTCTTTCCAGTGGCGGAACCGTGGGCAACGGGGAAGGTCAGTGGGATGAAGTTTAAGGGGAGGTGGAGAGTGTGCAAGTTTCGATATGTGAATGTGGATAGTAGAGCCTTTGCATTGAAGGGCGCTTTGCCACCGGTTAGGGTCAGGGTGTGAAGCTCTGGCCATGCCTCAAGCATTCGGTGCAGATCCTTCCGAGTTAGCTTGTTTGGGACACCACCGAGTATAAATGATTCCATTGGCTGGGGCAGCAGCTTGTCAAGATCTGATAGAACCAGTCGAGAAGTATCCACAATTCCAACGACTTCGATCACCAAATCACATAAGTTTGGGAAGATCGAGGTCAGTTTGTTGAAAAGAAATTTCCAAGATAGGCTCGTAGTACACCAAATATCCATTGAAAATACCTTGAGCAACGGACAGGTTATGTCCGAGTCAAAAGACAGAAAAGGGCGTAACTCTTCAGTAGTTGCGTCGAGAGCAAGTAGCTCGAGGGAAGGGTGTTTAAATGGACCAAGGGGAATTGTGGTCCGGATCTGCAATGCAGCTAAGTCGATTTCGAGGCGGCTGAGGGAAGGTAGCTGTTGGAGGAGTTCAATCAGCGAATATGGACTGCGGTATTTTGTGCACTCGTATGGACCGGAAATAGTCAAGCTGTTCAGATTTTTGAAGACGCAATCAGAATGGGCCACAACGCACGCTCCTCCGCATCCTCTTCCCACACGCGTAGGACTCGAATGCGAGATAGATACTCCTTCACACGTAGACCGACTTGATCTCCACTCCATATTTTTGGCAGGAGCTGTCGTTTTTTGGTTTTAAAACTTTGTCAGTAAAAGAGATCCGAGGCTAAAGAAAGTCTGACCCAACATCCGTCGTTGTCCTTTCCGACCCGGGTCAACAGTGGTTCCTCTTGTGCAGGCGTGAAGGAGTTAATGACATCTTCGATGGGCTGTCGCGAGATCATCCTCTTCCAGAGGACGGCCAGAGCGAGACCGGACAACATCCGTGAAGCGACAGCCAGGTTGAGAAGTACCGCTCTTTTTCTAGGTGCATCTCTAGCATCGGCCTCATGCTCGAAGTACTTTACGACTTGGTACCATACGTCATGTGTTAACTGCATCGCCGAGAGTGGGAGGTATCGGCGATACAGCAAACTGGCAGTGACGACGCCCGTTGGTAGGGTTGTAGGTTAATTAATTACGTATCGGTAGTTTAGATTTGGAGCCTAAAAGCCGAGTCAAAACGGCAGGTACACGTCTATGGTCCGCATCAGTCAAGCAAGGACCCGTGAAGCATAAATCTCGCCACCATTCAATTTTTCCAGTATCAAAGAGCCATACCACAATATCGCAGACTTCCTAGTTCTCGTGTCAATGGGGTACGGGTGGGGGTGATAGGTCACTAGACCCACAAACTCTCATGTTCTGACCCATCCTATTTGTTTCGCCACATCCACAATTTCTAGCTTGAACAAAAGGGCCCCAGCATGGTTATAGATCTCCATAGCTCATTGGCTGAAAACCTTGGCAATAGGCACGTCAGAGCAATGGAGAGCATAACTGTTGGAACTAAAACCACGGTCCGAGGGCGAAGGTGGACCCACAACGAGTGTTCGTGCCCGGTGCGACGTCACAATCGGGCGGGGCGAGGGGAAAATCTGCGGCATGTTTTTCTAGACACGCCGTGGGGTCGTCAACATACGAAGATTTCCTTTTATTAGACACTCGGCCCTCTATCCCTTACATTTAAATACTACAGCTTTGCATTAATCACTCAGTTCTCATGCGCAACGACTCAATGAGAGACCGAGGTGAGCAATGTGATCTTACTACATAGAACAATTGATCCCTTCGTTTCAGACTTATGTCCTTCGATGTATCCTCCGACGAGTGAAACTCTGAAATATCGTATGAACTATGCATCTCTGAGGATCAGCAGCAAGGTGCATGACTCAGATCAGTGTAGACGCTCGGCCACCCGAAGTCTGTTCGTCTCCATATTTGGATCAAGTGCACTTGCTCTGGAAGGTGAACACCCCTATAATTTGAACTACCGTATGAGGCCTCTCCGAGACATGTGGATAGGGGGCGTTGGGATAACAGTGTGTCAACCCGCAGCCGCAAAAGTGTGAAGAACCTCTACAGGACCAAATGTAAAGCGCGATTAAAAGCGTCCATGGTACAGTAGATTATCTACAATGTCCTGAGACTTTGTTAAGGCTACTACCCATACTACGTGACTACAGCTTATCTTGTGCATTCACAAAATTTAATGTCCTAATGTCCAGAGGGAGAGAGAGAAACGATGGAAGGGGGGGACGGGGGAGGGGTGGTATCTATTCCGTAAAGTTCTTATCGCCAACATTCACCTACCGTTATGCGTTTAAAAGTCACAAGTCCAGGTATCCTGCACGCACACACAGTTGAGTGAACCTGACTCTTCTAACCTGGGAGAGAAAGCTTACATCACGAGAGGATGGATATCCGACGTCGTGAACAGGGTCATTTTGTAACACATGTTAAATTAAATACCATGGTTTGCAAACATTTCTTACCTGTTTTTAGTGTAAGTAACCAAATGTTTCGAAACATGGTAATAAATGGGGGTTAGTAACCAAATGTTTGCAAACGTGGTAAGATATTTCTGGGGAATTTCACACCGAGCCCTAGTCTGAGAGCTGAGTGAGATGCGTGTGGCTCTAGGTGTGAGGCACGATCTGGTGTCCGCTCGCATAGGCGTTTAGAATTCTGTTGACATTTTCTTCGCCGTAAATACAGCCGTCTGGATAAAAGTTGAGGAAGAGGATCGAGGCGAGGAAGAGAAATGGTCGGCGTACAGTTATTACCATCTACAGGGTGTGTAATTCTGTCCGATATTAGATACTAACATAAATAAACAAATACGGCTCATATATACGAAGGACGAACAGACTTACATCTTATCTTCCGATTCCCACCTTCCTTTTATAATCATCCTTGTACGATACATGTATCTTTTTCCTATAGTCTCCCGAGAACACTCATTCGTCTGGTGTGACCTGTGAGTTAAATCCCCTCACATAATCTTCTAGTGAGCCTCCGGGCTTTCAGGGTGTCATCAGGATATTGTGGTGGGAAGAGACAATTGTAGAAAGAACTTACTGTAGAAGAATGTACCTTTGGCACCGTACTTATCCAACGTATCAACGATATCGGTCCTAAAAGGGAAACAAATGTCATTAATCAAAGGACGGGGTGCAAGGACTCAAAGGTTCATACAAAGTGCGCATGGGCCGTCGTCCTAAATCTCTTAATTGATACCTCGAGGCGCGGAACAAAGGTGAAGACCCCGGATGTCAATGCAACGGTTCCTGGCGTCGCACACGAAGCTACGTGGCCAGCACGGGTTTGGCGCTTGTGGGGGGCAGCATTGGAAAAAGCGAACGGGGCGAGGATGACGGTAACAGTCGTGAAACTCATCATCGTTACGAGAGAAAGAGGTGTTTTCAGAGTGTGGGTCGTGAGGTTAGGGAGTTAAGAACGAGCGACCGTCCCCAGCCCTTTTTATGGCGAGAAGCCGAGACGTGAGAGGGAGAAAAAACTTACATTGCGAGCAGAGGGATGTTCGACGCTAAGGTTGTCGGTATCTTCGCCGATGCACTCCGCGTTACCAGGATGTACCCGGTCCTCTTTAAGACTGGAAATGATGAAAGGGAGGAGTTCCTCGCTGTCAAAAAAAAGGTAAGCGATACACCGGCAATGACAAGAAACAAATACGAACGTAGCCGCACCTGAATAGGAGCGTGCCAACGAGCACAAGTCGAGTTGGATCCTGGTAGACCGATGTTTGTATGTATATATCGGAGCCTATGCCCTGGACTTTTATACGTACGCACCGATGAAGGGATACCGTGGGTTCATACCAGGTGCAATGCTATCAAGAAATGGCGCCGCCCACAGCTATTGACGCTCACCTTACAGTTGTCGTCCACGAGAACTGCTCTTCGTTCTTCATCAGACTCTTCACTAATAATTGAAGGGTAGCGACACTATTAATGGAACGTGAAATTTCAGCTGGAGGCCACCTTGACCTTCATCTTTACGACACGGTCATTCACGAAATAGGCGCATTGTTCGAATAGAACAATGCGCTGAAGTACCTCTGTATCTGTGTCTGGTGTTTACTATAATGTTTCCTATGCGGTCTGATTACTCCTACGTTCCCAATTGCTACGAGCTGCGGCGACCACAGCTTGCATGCCATTGATAATGGCTTGCAGATCCATAGCTCCAGTCCCAAGTTTTTCATCATTGATGTCCACGGTTTCAAGCTCTGGGAGAAGCGTGAGGAGGTTTTGTGCAAGCATGATCCTCTCGCCCTGTGTGGTAGGGAACTGTGCAGGTGGAGCAACGCGAAGATACCTCAGCGAGCTCTTTCCGTAGTCAGGGTCAAGGGGATAGGCCAATGGGATGAGGTTTAAGGGGAGATGGAGTGTATGTAGGTTTTGATATTTGAACGTGGACAGTAGAGCCCCCACACTGAATGACGTTTTGCTTCCAGTCAGGGTTAAGGTATGAAGCCCAGGCCATGCATCAAGCATTCCGTGCAAATCCTTCCGGGACAGCGTGTTTGGGACACCATCAAAAATGAGCAATTTCATTGGCTGAGACAGGAGCTTGTCAAGGTCTGATGGGACCAACGGGGGGGTATCCCCTGTCCTGAAAACTCGGATAGTCAATTCGGATAATTTCGGGAAGACCGTTATCACATTGTTGAAAAGGAATCTCCAAGGCAAGTTTGTTTTATACACCACCTTCAGCGAAAATATCTTGACCAACGGACAGGTTATGTCGAAAGATAAAAAAGGGTATAAGTCTTCAGTGGTTGCTTGGAGGGTAAGCGCCTCAAGGGAAGTGTGCTCAAATGGATCGAGAGGTTCTTTACTCTGGATCTGCAATGAACCTAAGTCGATTTCGAGGCAGCTGAGAGAGGGCAGTTGTTGAAGGAGTTCAAGCAGCGAAAATGGACTGCCGCGTTTTGTACGATCGTATGTACCACGAACAATCAAGATGTTCAGGTCTCTGAAGAATGGGAGTGTTGGGGGAAGGCACGAGTCACCACTGTATTTCACCCCAGTTGGGGAACAACCTCGAGAATAAAGGAGGTGGTAAAAGGTCACCAGTTGCTCGGAACATTTTTTCCCAGTCGTCGAGATGACTTTCAATCGGGAAGGCACCATGAACGCAAGGTACTGGTAAGGGCTTGTGACGCGGTCCGTAAAATGAATGGTCAGCTCCTGCAAGCTTGGCAGAAGCGGTTCATCCTTCCAAAACCACAGCGATCAGAATGGGCCATAATGCACGCTCCTTCCACATCCTCGCCCCACACACAAAGCAGTTGAATACGGCCAAGATACTGCTTCACACGCAGGTCGGATTGATCTCCGCCCGGCCTTCTCAGGAGCTGCCGTTTTTCGGTTTCACAAGTCAGTAACATAAAACTGAGGTTGAAGAAGGTCTGACCCAAAATGCGTCATCTCCCCCGGTCCAGGTCAACGGTCGTTGCTTCTGCGCAGGTGTGGAATTGATGACATCTACGATGGGCAATAGCGAGCCCATGTCCTTCCAGAGGGTGGCCAAAGCGAGGCCGGACAACGTTTGGGAAACAACCGCTAGGCTGAGGAGTACTCTTCTTTTCTTAGGTGCATCATCATCGTCGGCTCTGTGCCCGAAGTACTTTATAACTTGGTACCACACATCGTGGGTTAAACGCATTATCGGGAATGGGAGGTATCGATGGTTTTCTATCAGGGTGAGCTAGCAGAAACGACCTGGGCGAATTGTGTTGTGGCCGGCTTGTAAAATTGTAAATTACGTACGTCGGGTATTAGGGTTTCCACCATGAGTACAATGGATGGGGTGCGGTTAAAGGTTGAGATCTTTCATATAGTGGCGGCCCTAAGTTCGAACGAACACTCTCCCCTGTTTCAACCACCTCAAAATTAAACAGAATGACTTGAATGCACATCCTGATCATTGTGGGCGCATCATTTCCTGAAAAATTCAAGTGGCTCAAAGAGAGTGACAGGTGCTCAATCACGCTTGCCGAGGAAGGCCGTGTCGGAGGTCAAATATATTGACGGAAACACTCCTGCCTTCCTGTTTTGATCATTCGGTATCATGCAGTAACCCTCCATTTTTGAAAGAAAGGTTGTGAATGATGTGACGTACGAACAAAAATTTGTATCTCACTCTCCTCTTTTCCAACCGTCCCCAAAATTGATATGGTGACTCTACTACATATTCTATTCATTTTGCGCACAATGTTTTGTGAAATATTGAGCGGTCGGGGAGGGCAAAATTTACGCTCAGCCGCGCTGGCTGATGATGATGCGACCTTTCGAACTACGGGTACCCTGCCGTACTCCAGTCGTTTGGATGTTCCACAATCGTGGACGTTGATCCGAAAGTCATTCCGTAATTTCGTCAACCGCTGAAGCTGAAGTCAATTCGCCTCCGTATTCAAGCTGAAGGTGAACGTTTCAACCCGGCCGCAAAAATATGAAGAACCTCTACAGGACCAAATATCAAGCGCAATTAAAAAGCGTCCATGGTACAGTAGATTATCTACCATGTCCTGAAGTTGTGCTAAGGCTACTACTCTTACTACGTAACTACAGTCTATCTTGTCCATTCGTAAAATCTAATGTCCTAATGTCCAGAGAGAGAGAGAGAGAGAGAGAGAGAGAGAGAGAGAGAGAAGCGATGAGATAAATACTCAAGAGATGAGGAAAGAGGAGAGGGGTAGGGGGAGGGGATGCTGTCTATTTTCCGTAAAGTCCTCATCGTTAACGTTCACCTATCGTTATGCGTCTAAAAGCCACAAGTCCAGGTATCCTGTATGCGCACACAGCTGAGTGAACCTGACTCTTCTAACCACCGAGAGAAAGCTTACATCACGAGAGGATGGATATCCGACGTCGTGGTAGGGATCTTCACCGACGCACTCCGCGAGTGTAACCAATTTATAACCGGCGTCCTGAAGGCTGGAAATGACGTAGGGAAGGACTTCCTCACTGCAAAAACGAAGTTTAACGATATATTCGCGATGACGGAAGTGGCAGGTACAAACGCAGTGGTATCTGAATCGAAATGACTTGAGATTATGAGTTTTTGTATGAAGAAGGGGTGGACGTACGGAGAACCTCATGCTCGAGTGAGAGAACAGAACCGGGGTGTTCGTCGAGAAGCCGAGCATAGCTGTCTAGCTGGTCGGTGGGAGAAGTACCTAGCGAATCCCCCGAGCTTTTTGAGCGAGTCCGTGTGAGCGAACCGAACGAACAAAACACCTCGCCAAAGAAGATGAAGATACATACTCGAAGTCCCAAAGTGCAACTGTCTCACCGATAGAACCAGCAACGATGAGGACGTCGTCGTTGTACTCGCCGAATGCTGATCATAGGAGCAAGCCAGATAAACTTTGGAATGAAATTTGATTTGTGGTTTTTCGTAAGACTTACGCGGTCGCATGAACGCTGGGGCAGCTCCGGTGATCTTGGTCAACTGCGTCTAAACCCAGGTTAGTATATGAGACGACCACGAATGAAGAAACCTAAACCCTACTGTGCACACTGCCGATTTCGAATTCAACTGTAATGGACAGGAGTGGGTGTCACAATTCCCTGATGACAGCAAGGATGGAAACGTACGTCGCTCGTCTGAGAGCTGAGTGAGATGCGTGTGGCTCCAGGTGTGAGACGCGATCTGATGCCCGCTCGCATATGCATTTAGAATTCTGTCGACATTCTCTTCGTCGTAAATACAGCCGTCTGGATAAAAGCTGAGAAGAGGGTCGAGGGGGGAAAAAGAAGCGGGGGGCGCACAATTATTACCGTCTAGAGGAAGTCATCAGGGATTGTGGTGGAAACAAGCGATCGTAGAAAGGACGTACTGTAGAAGAATGTACCTTTGGCACCGTACTTATCCAGCGTATCAACGACATCGGTCCTAAAAGGGAAACAAAGGTCATTAATCGAGGGGCGGGGTGCAATGACTCAAAGACTCGTACGAAAAGGCGGATGGGCCATCATCCTAAACTTCCTAATTAATGCCTCGAGGCGCGGAACAAAGATGAAGACGCACGAATGTCAATGCAACGGTTCCTGGCGTCGTGCACGAAGCAACGACGCCAGCACGGGTTTGGCGCTTATAGGGGGCAGCATTGGAAAGAGTGAATAAGGCGAGGATGACGGTGACAGTCGTGAAATTCATCATCGTTACGAAAGAAAAAGGTGTTTTTTAGAGTGTGGGTGGTGGAGGTAGGGAACTAGGAGCGAGCGAGCGACCGTCCCGCAGCCCTTTTTATAGCTGGACTCGAGATGTCTCCTATGGCTTGAGGGGGCCAAAAGCAAGAACGGACTAGACGACCGAGTCATATCTTTTCTCTTCTCCTGAGGCCTGAGGTCTCAAGTCGGGTTCGGAATAGGAGTGAGCCGTTTTTATTTCATTCTACGTCCCAACAACATCTCCCGCTGTCCCGTCATCCCTAAATAGAAGACGGATCTGGGGACTTTAGGCTGCGTCGTCGTCCGGATTGCGAGACTCGGGCAGGTTTGAAAGAATTGGAGCCATGTTCCAACACATTCACTGGGTTTCTGTCGGTGCGGCTGACTTGCATCGTGCTCCAGTGAAACAGGTAAGTGGTTTGGATTGGAAGTGAGGAGAGTACCTGATTTACGGGACATACCTCAAAAAGGGTTGAGTGCCTGGCTACGACGTAATTGCGCAGTACAGCCCAGGCTGGAAGTCGTGGACCGAACTGCGTCAGTTCGACTTCTCCGTTTGACGCAGGAGAAAACAGGGCAGCGTTCGAATCCAGGAAATACGAACGTGGTGGACCTAAAACATTATGTCTCAGCCGCCATCCCTGCACCAGTCGGGTCTCCGGTAGTATAGGTTTGGCGGGACCCAGTTGTCTTTCCGCAACCCCTTTCGATTAATGACTCCGGGGCGCCAATGTGGACATCGTAAGCCCTAGGCTTACACCAGAGATCTGGAGACGAATAATCCTAGGATCATGAGAGATAGAGGCCGAGTTGGACGAACGTGACAAACCCCAGCCTCTTTGACCGCGACCTTTGAATATACGCCGCATTCCCCGTTCTCCCTTTGAATGGGGACAACCTGATAGCTCCGAGTCCGACGGCGGGCCTCCAAACGTATGCACATTCTTGCAAGAAATATCTTTCTCTGTTGCCACAATCCCGGTCTTGGCGGACAGACCACACGAGTTGATCCCAAAATGAAATTGCTTGAAATGGGGAACTTTTGTAGGGTTACTCACTCGACCAACGCTGGGTGTTATATGCTTTGCTGGTATTCAACTCGGAAGTACATACGAGGTCAGGACGACAGACTGCTGTGAACGGACTTCTCACCAAGTTGGATTCTGCTTCCTGGTTTGGGGACGAATCAGGAACAGAACTAGAGACTTTATTTCCAGAACGCCAGATCCATCGAACTCCGGGCAGTGCCAGAAACTAAGCTTTTCTGTTGGTGGGGCCTCCACGATTTGTCAAGATCAGGATTGAGTAATGGCGAGCATTTCGTATTTATTGTTTAGATCGCCTGTGGTGTCTTGTTGATGCAATCACCGTCGCTTTTGTGACCGCCGATTCTGAAGTGGTAGTGACCGTCGGCTTCCAGCGAGTATATTCCTACCGCTTTTTGACCTTGTTCGTTGTCCGTCTGCGCCCGTGTGTAAATCTTCAAGCTGCACCATCTCCTTGCACAGACAGGCTACTCCAGCGAGTTGAGAGCGCGTCGGAGCAAAGGAGAGTATGACCTCCCTTCGATGTATCCTTGGCGAGCAGTGGATCTCTGAAATTTCGTAGGATCTCCGACCACACATCAGGATTAGCGACGAGTTGCATCAACTTGCATGATGGGTCGAGTAAGGGACATGATATCTGAGCGTGTAACCGCAACGCCATCGAGAATTGGCGCTCTTGTCACACTTGTCTTGTTGTGCTGCCCAGTTCTTTGCCAGACTCTCCATAATTGGCGAAGGACAAAGCCACTATCGACGGGTAATGAACTTTCGACTGGGGGTCGCTATGACCTTTTACGTGAAGACGTTCTATTCTATTATACAAATGAATTGCACTATAACTCGATAGAAAATTAGAAGAGATCGTCATCAAAGCACTCTCGGAATGGAGTAGGTGCTTCCTTGCACCTTGAACAATGTGTTGAGATATGTCCACGTTGAGGTCTACTGTAATATTTCTAACGTGGTCCGACCGTGCGTAGACCCCTAACCACTATGAGCCGCAACCAGAGCTTTCATACCGTTGATGATATTTTGTAGATCAGCAACCGCAACCAAGAAACGTCCTCCACCGATTCTCACTGTTCCGAGCTCTGGAAAAACCATGAGGAGATTTTGGGCGAGCATGACCTGTTCCTTGAGCCTCGAAGGGAACTGCGTAGGAGGAGCAGTATAAAGGTTCCTCAGGGAATTCTTCTGGATGGTGGAAATGCAGGAGAGGGGAGAAGTCAGCGGCATGAAGTTTAGGGGAAGGCGGAGGGTGTGAGGGTGTGCAGGTTCGGGTATGTGAATGTGGACAGTAGAGCCTGCGCATCAAAAGACATTTCCGCTGTTAGGCAAGACCAGAGCGTGAAGCTCAGGCCATGCCCCAAGCATTTGTTGCAAATCCTTCGGGGATAGTTTGTATGGGGTGCCGTGCAATATGAGTGATTCCATTGGCCGGGGCAAGAGCGTGTCAAGGTCCGATAAGACAAATTCAGGGGCATAGAGAGAGTTGAAACCTCTGAAAACCAGTTCGCGTAAGTTCGGGAAGATTGAAGTGGTCCTGTTGCATAAGAATTTCCAGGGCAATTCCGGGCAGAGCCCAATCGCCCAATGAAACACCCTGACCGACGGACAGGTTCAAAAGACAAAAAAGAGTGCAACTCTTCAAAGGTTCCTCGGAGGGTGAGCGTTTCGAGTGAAAGCTGAGTGAACGGATTGATGGGATTTGTAGCCCGGATCATCAATGTTTCGGGATCAATGTCAAGGCCGGGTTAAGGGAGGGTAGCCGTTGAAGGAGTTCAAGCAATGAAAATGTAGTGCTGTATCTGGCGCGCTCGTACGGACCGGAAACAATTAAAGTTTTCAAGTTTTCGAAGGATGTGAGAGTCGGAGGAAGGCGCAAGTCATCAGTATATCGCATCTCGCTGAAGGAACAACCTCGAGAAAGGAGAAGCTGGCGGAAGGCTATCAGACTCCCAGAATTTTGTTCGCCAGTCGTCGAGATCAGCTTCAGTCTCGGAGGCAGCAAAAACATCGGGTACTGGTAGGGGTTTGAGTAGCCGTCCGAAAAGCAAACGAGCAGCTCCTGTAAATTTGGCAGAAGCGGCCCATCCTTCCAGAACCACGCAATCAAGAAAGGCCATAATGCAAATTCCCACTCATTTTCACAATCCACATGAAGCACTCGAATCCGGCCTAGATGGTACCTCACACGCAAGTCGACCTGATCTCTACTCGGTCTTTTCAGGAACTCCTGTTTTTAGGCTCCCATGTCAGCTTATGTGACGTTGAGGCCATAGAAAAGCTGACCCAATATCTGTCGCCGTCCTGGGCCCGCATCAAAAATGGGCCCTCTTGAGCAAGTGCAAAAGAATTAATGACGTTAACGATGGGCTGTAGCAAGATCAAGTCCTTCCAGAGGACGGCCAAAGCGAGATCGGACAACATTCGTGAAGTGACTGCTAGATTGAAAAGTACCGCTCTTTTTCCACGTGCATTTTCGTCGTCGGCTTCATGCTCGAAGTACTTTAAAACTTGGTACCAAACATCGTGGGTTAAATGCATCAGCAAGAGCAGGAAATATTGGTGGTCTTCTAATATAATGAGCTGGCAGCAACGACATAGGTAAATTGTGTTGGCTGGTTTGTAAATTACGTATCAGTATCTCAAACTTGGGCCGAAAGGCCGAGATAAATGTTTGTATCGAACAGGGAGGATTCGCTTGTGGGTTAGTATTCCTAACGCCTTTTGATTCTGTTTGTTGTTCAGCTATATGCGTTTGTGAATCTTCGAGTTGTATCATCTCATAGTGCAGTTGGCCTGGGATGACCGTACTACTCCCGAATGCAAATGACATTCCGATCTCTCAAATACTCTACTTAAAGCCCTTTAATGGAATGATATACTCGATAGAGTCTCTCCCCACTTACAGGTGCGACCAAGCGGGTTGAGCTGTGAGATCTCACATTCGTCAACTTTAACTAAGATTTTTCTGTCCCTTCGTCCTATTCAATTATTAACAAGATCCAAGCGAACAATATATCAACGAGAATAAACTAGGTAATAATCAAAATCTCGGCCTAGGCTTCCCTCCTCAGCTCACCCCCTAACGACCCCAACGGTAACCTCCACCCCTCCCTTCCCCTTCTCACCTCCGCCTTCACCAGGATAATTCCCATTCACCCCTCCCTTCTCATTCACCCCCACACCACCACCGCCAAGCGCCCTCACACACCTCTCCCAGGCCCACCGGGTCAAATTCAAAATTTCGTCATCACCTAGATCTTCCCTGACGTGCAACTGAACAGTCACGATGAGTGTCTCCCCTGCTTCGCCTCTGATGCTATGTACGGAGGAAGGTGTGAGTTGCCAGATATGGGGTGCGGGGAGGTGAAGGACGTTCGGATGCCGTTCGACCTGTGTCGGTAAGCCGGGCGGAGGGAAAAGTTGTTGGTAAGGTTAATATGCAACGATGGCAAACGGATATAATCCTTACCTCGCGCATGACGCGTAAGAACGCCTCCATTTTACCACTTGACAACCCTCTCCTCGGTGAAGTTTGAAGAAGGACAGTCCCGAGGACGACACATGCGCGATAAGACACTTTAAATGTCACGATGGCAATGATCGAAGCTAGGACTAAATCCGCCGGTCGATGGTGCGTCCTATCGCAACTGGGTTAACTCGAATTGAAGCTAGGAGGTGGAAGACTTACGGAGGTAGAAATACGGCAGTCCCAAACATCCCAATACAGAAAAGGAGCGGGCTCGGTGGTATAAGGGTTTGACAGAAGGTTGGCAGCGGGAGAGTTAGACGAGAAGTTAGGGGTATCGTTCATGTGCGCGCGAGAGGATTGTATTAGTGAGCGAAGGAACATGGTGGGCGTCGGTATGCGGTTTCCAGTGACTGTGCTCACATATTAGTGTCAGTTGTACGGATGAAAAAAGAGACAAAGTGCGAACCATCAATCAACTTTGCGTGGTTATTGTATAAAAGAGCGGTTGTGATAGTTGAGAAGAAAGTAAAGAGCGTCATGAGTGGGGGAAATTCGATTCTAGCCGGAAACATGTTATCAGGCAATGACATACAGTAAAGAAGGAAAGGTAAAGTCCTACCCAATCCAGTCGTCATCCTCACCAGGATGGTGGTGGTGTCCGTCCCCAGCAGCAAGAAGAACATGTTCAATCGTCTCCTTGCAAACATACACAGCTGAAAACAGCAGGTACACGGCTTGTGCGAACATGAACACAGTAAGAACGCGCTTATTCCTAAGGAGGATCGTAAGAATCATGGGCGCCTAAGAACGAATTGCCAACACCAACGCACCCATACGGTCTCTTGAACGCTTCCCGTTCCCTCTCCCTCGCGTTCATCACCCCACCCTTAGAATTCAACCATCCAGGCAAAACATTGCCTATACCAACGCCAAAAGCATCAAACACAATCCAATATCCAATCCCTGCACAACTCAGCGAACCAATCCGCTGTCCACACACCCACAACCACGCCCCTACAAGAAACTGTCCCAGAGTGGCCATCGCAGGTCCCCTGGGTATGCCCTCGATTTCATCTTCTTTTGTTCCATGTGATACAAGAGGAGCAGAGGGTATAGTTGGTGTAGGTGTCCACGGAGAAACGGGTATCGGCGTTGGCTGGGAATGTAACTCTTCCGTTGACGTGGAAGATAGTACTCCGCTGGGTCTGGGACCAGTAACACCAGGTTCAAGAAACGAAAAGAAACTGTGCGACATGGAGTGTTTGTGGTGATGCCCTCTTCTCGACTTGGCCATCGAAATCGAAGGAGCATTTGAACCCCCTGAGGACCCGTTTAGGACAGGACGTGTAGGGGTCGAAGCTGCCGGTAACCTGCCACCGAAGGTGAATCCAGCGCCGAGAGGCGTAGGTGGTGCATGTCCGTTGCTCATTGATTGGGAGCGAGGGAATTGGACACTTGAGCCAGCGCTTGGCATTGTGCTCACAGGGGCTTCGATGTCATCTTTCAACTCGAGTTCCTGTGATCCATCTTCGGCGATACTCGAAGTTGGGAGGGAACCAGGACGGGGGAAAAAGATGGACAAATTGCGTGAATGTAGGCGTGCATGTCTGCGACCTTGTTTTGGAGAGGTGGACGGAGGATCGCCAGGGCTCAGTGGAGTCGCGCCGTCATGGGGGAACGATTTTGGTATTGAGAGTTGCGGAGGAAAGTGAAGGGAGGATGACGTGGATGGCGTGTCCGGACTTAGAGGGAAGGACGAAGCGAGAGGAGATGGTTGTGGTGGTGCAAACGGCCCTGAGACCGACCTAGTTCGGCTGTGATTATGCCCGAACGTGGTTTTCAGCGGTGACGCAGAGGCAGGTGCGTGCAGCCCATTGACGCCATTCACAGGCCGGCTGTTGTGGATCCCACTGAACGTAGTCCGATATGGACCAGCAGAGGTTTGACCGGGGGTCAATCCAGGACTGACTGACGAAGTGCCTGCGATGGACGTGCTCCGGGAGTGAGCTGGCTGTGAACGGTTTCCTGGGGGTGCCGGTGCTAGGATGATTGCGGGCCGAGAAGTGTTTCCTGGAGACATTGGAAAAGATAATTCTTCCTCTTCCTCGAGGTCCCGGCTGGACTTGCGTCGGTGGATGTTGGTTGTGCCGTCCATGTCGCTACAGCGCACACCAATGTGATATCGTGGCAGTGGGTGTCACTCGTCACAGCGTCTATTAAACAGCTAGAATGGTTAATTTCCTACTTTAAACCATCACAGGCAGTGCAAATACCCACCGTAAAAGTCCCCCAGAGAACGAAGAGATATCGAGGATGTGGCGAAACAAATGGAGGATCAGAACCTGATTATTTGTTGTTCCCGTGACCTGTCACTCCCATCAACGGTCAACATTTCCATTTGACATTGACAGAGAACCAAAGACCCTGCTATCCTCTTATTATAACCCTGCTATCTTATGAACCGGTTCTGTGATACCAGAAAGGCCAAACATGACGACGTTGATGGCTCGCGGGCTTCTGCTTGACTGACGCAGATGCGTATTCGCTGCTTTGACTCGGCCTTTCGCCTACAAGTCTGAAATACCGATACATAATTGACAAACCTGCCAACACAATTTGTCTATTTCGCTGGTGCCGGCTCAATATAATAAAATACCGCCAATACCTCATACTTCGCCGATGCGTTTAACCCACGATATTTGGTACCAACTCGTAAAGTATTTCGAGCATGAAGTCGACGATGAAGATGTACCTGGAAAGAAACGGTACTCCTAAACCTAGTGGTCACTTCAAGGATGTTGTCCGATCTCGCCTTGGCCCCCCTCTAGAAAAACATGAGTTCCCTAGACCCCATTGTAAATGTCATTAACTCCGCACAGGAGTATCAATCGTTGATATGGGCCGGGGGAGATAATGGATCCTGGGTCAGATTTTCTTCGAACCTCAAATTCGTGTTGCTGACCTGTGAAACCCAAAAACGGCAGCTCATGGCGGACCGAGCAAAGATCAAGTAACCTTGTGTGTGAAGGACTACCTGGGTCGTATTCGACTGTTTCGCGTGTGGGAAGAGGAAAGATGGGAGCGCGCATTATGGCTCATCCTGATTGCGTGGTTTTGGAAGGATGAACCCCTCCTGCCCAACTTGCGGGAGCTGAGCATCTTATTTACGGACGGCTTCGCGAGCTCCTACCAATACCTTGCGTTTATGGTGCTCCCCAGACCGAAACTCATCTCGACGACTGGCAGCGCACAGTGTTCCGAACACTTATTATTTTTTACCAACTTCTCCTCTCTCGAGGTTGTTCCCCAACCATGGTGGAATACACTGGCGACGTGCACCTCCCCCCAACTCTTACATTCTTCCAAACCTGGAACACCTCGATTGTATCCGGTCCCATACAAGCATACAGAACACAGGCAGTCCACTTTCGCTGCTTGAACTCCTTCAACAGCTGCCCTCCCTCAGCTGCCTCAAAATCGACCTTGGAAACATTGGAGATCCAAATGCAAGTCCCCTCGATCCATTCGAGCAGTCTTTCCCTTGAAACGCTCACTCTGGGAGCAAACACTAAAGAGTTAAACCCTTTTTTGTCTTTTAATATAACCTAGTCCGTCGGTCGAGGTTTTTTTGTTGAAGATTCGGTTTAATACGAACTTATCTTGGAAATTCATTTTCTACAGGGTGACTTCGATCTTTCCCGAATTAATGCGAATTGACTGTCCAAGTTGTCGAAGCCGAGGATACTCCTCTGCTGGTCCCATCAGATCTTGGCAAGCTCCTGTCCAAGTCAATTTAATCGCTCATACTCTACGGTGTCCCCAACAAGTTGCTCTGAAAGGATCCGCATTGAATGCTCGAGGCATGGCCGGGCCTTCACACCTTGGCCCTGACCGGTGGAAAAACACACTTCAACGCGGAGGCTCTACTATCCACGTTCACATACCAAAACCTGCGCGCTCTTCACCTCCCCTTAAACTTTACCCCACTGGCCGCTCCCATCGCCTGTAATTCTACCACCAAGAAGAACCCCCTCAGGCATCTTCGTGTCGCTCCGCCTACGCGGTTTCCTTCGACGTTCAAAGAGAAGATTGCACTTGCCCAAAATCTCCTCACACTCCTCCCAGAGCTTGGAACCGTGGAATTTGACGAGAAAAAACTTAGGACTGGAGCTGCGAGCCGACTTGGCCCCTAATCTTCGCCGGATGTCACTTACGAAACCGTCCAGCGCTTTCAAGGTCGTCTTCCCGCTGATCGCAGCGCTAGGCCTCGGAAGCTTATTCCAGGCAAGTAGGCGAGGCCTTGCGAAATAGTCTTTAAATGACACCATCCGCTGTTAGCTAAACGCCCTGATTGCATCAGACTCCCTCACATGGTCGCGTCTTCTCTGTCTGCTCTTTATGGAAGTTTTTCGAAGAGTACTAGAGGGCTCTTTGGACACTATTGCGTGAGTGTCCTCACAAAACCATACTTGGCGAGCTGACGGTTGTTACCTTAGTCCCAAATGTAATTAATATATTTCAGTCCCATCATTCTCCGAGATCAGTACTTCAGCTTTATTCCGGTTAGCTTATCAAACTTGTCTTATCATAAATCCCCGCCGTTCCAAACGGAAGATACGGGTTGACTCATCCCAGATTCTGTTGCCGGGAGCATTCGATCCCCACCTACGCCTGCCTACGCCTCTACTTTCGTGCATCATAATCCGCGTATACGCGACATAAATCGCCTCGGAGGCTTCCTTCGCTGCTTCTTGACAAACGGATCTGACATTCCGAAAGGGTGTAATTGCAGACCACCCTCTTGCATTCATTATATCCAACAATACATTTCACATTACAATATTACGTATTCAGTTCATTCTGTATTTCCGCCTGAGACGAGTTTCCGTCAGTAGATGGTGCCCTGCACTGGGTAATATGTACGATTACTCCCTTCAATGCAAGACATTATTAATGGCATGCAAGCTGTGGTTGGGCCCGGTGGTGGTTAAAAACCTATTCGTGATCAGACCATGTCGGAAACCTTACAGTCGGCACCAGCATGGAGGTATTTTGGTTTGTTATTCAAATGGAACAAAGCGTCGGGCACGAGGAAGTGCCTACTCCATGGCCGCAGCGCCATGGACAATAGTGGTGTGATGCATCTCTCCAATTCTCTATTAAGCACTTGTCCTGCGTGTCTTTAAGTAGAAGACCATGGCGGTCCTTAATTGAAAATTTCAAGGCCCTACCCTTCACCTCTATGGAGGGTCTAGTGAATAACAATATTAACTGAGAGCACTCCAGGGCGGCAAGTGTCACGGTGACATGGCGCTAGTCCCTGTGACCCCCCATTCATCATTCCTCAAGGGCGGAGCACACTCAGATATCATATCTCTTATCCCGACCCATCATGCAACCCGCCGCTAATCCTAATGTATGGTCGGAGATTCTACGATATTTCAGAGTTTCACTCATCGAGGATCCACCGGAGGACGTAAGCCTCAAGCGAGGGGTCATGCTCTCCGTTGCTCTGACGTGCTCCCAACTCACTGGGGTTGCACTTGATGAGCTATGGAGGTCTATGACCACGCTGGAGCCTGTTGTTCAAGGCTTCCATGTACCGTCAACAATGTCTACAGCTGGCATCCAGTACAACGATACGGAGGAATACTGGGTCAGTGGCAGTGATTAGTTGCTACAAGTAATTAACAACCCTTTTCCATTCAGGACATCACCGTTTCCTCAAGCGAAGTCGCCTCTTGTATCCCTCGAGTGAATGAATACCTGCGACGGGTTCAATACCTACATCTCGAGACTTTCCCACTTCCCCGGGAATACACGTTGTGGCAGATTTTAGTCAACCTTGGAAGACCTGCCTCCTTGCGCCCAAATCTGAAAGGACTCCTCCTGAATATGGAGAAGGGTTCTCCCAGTTTGATGCACAACCTCTTCCCACTTATATCGCCCTCGATCAAGGACGTAACCCTCATCGATGTGTCGAGTGGACGATCAGGCGAAGTAATGGCATCGGTGCTCTTTCCCATGCTCAAGCTTCACGATGCCCAGCTCCTCAAGATATCCTACAAGGCATCTGCTTCTCCTGGAATATTTCGGTACTTTATTCAGTTTCCATCTCTCCGTTCATTAATTGTTATGCCTCCGGAGCTGGCCGGCTCGGGCGATAGCCAACTGGACGAAAGCCATGTCGTATCTCTCGGGAATTTAATCAACCTCACAACGCTCAAGGTGGATATAGGGCTGTTTAGCAGAGAAGCAAAGGCACATTTTGGTCGTTGGTTAGCTACTCTGCCGGAACTTTCAACACTTCATCTCCGAGGGACGTACATGGGAATCAAGAACTGTATCTCCATCTCCCTTGTCTTCAATCATACTCGTTCTTTATCGCTACTTTTTGGATATCACCGTCTTAGTGCAGACTTATTCTCAAACATTGCTTCCGCGTTCCCCCAGCTCCAATCACTTGACATTGCGTCCAGACACTCCATAACTCTCAATGATATCCTGGTACTAAAAGGCTAGAAATGAAATCCATCCGACTCAATATCCTCTCCATTGAACCCCCCGTGGCAGGGATTGTCGATATCCTAACCACTTGGCCTGCGCTCAGGCAGCTGTCGATTTCCCTGACGGCGGAGAGCAGTGTCTTTGCAGACGCGAAAACCGTTCTCTCCCACGCATCTATTCACGGAACACACCTCCAGAGCCTCTCTCTACCGCTAGATCTCTCTTCCTTGGTTGCCGCTCCACCCATCATTTCACCGCCAAATTGTCCTTTACGAAAATTGAAGCTATTTGAACCACCTAATCTCCCCAAGAATTTGCGAGAAAAACATATCTTGGCAAGAAGCCTCATTATGATGTTCCCGAGGCTGGAGACCATCACGTCTTCGGGAGGGGGATCCGACTTCCAGGACCTTCAGGCGATTATTGACGCATTCCAGGATATCGTTTTCTCTCCGCCAAGAAGGCCAGACCACTTGTACTACACCCGCGCGCACGATGTTTCGAAATAGTGCATAGTAATTAATCGGACGATCTGCAATCCTACGCAAGGAGGGGACTCGGAAAGGTGGGGCTGGCACTTGGGGGAGGCGGTTCTGATGGTGGACGCAGAACAGACCATTTTCCGGTGAAATGCTTCGTCGTTCTTAAAGCTAATAGTGACTTGTATTGATCCATTATAATGGCGAGCTTAAACATGATCCCCCTCCTGAGTGCAGGGCTTCCGCCAGCGAAATATACGCTAACTTTTAATTGAGCAGTGTACATTTTATATGAGAGAATCGGGGATGCGCACCAGTCAATGAAATACTTCCCGCCAGTCATACATGTGGCATGGTCAAACAGTTGGGAGCACTCGGCCCGCAATCTCTTGTGCCTACACCTGAAGTTCGCAACAAATGGTGTCGATGATAGTACAAAGAGACCTTCAACAAGCCGGTGGAGGGAAACACCAGGAGCCTGGAATTGTGGATCTCTTTCACCGTACAAAAGGTCCGGGCGGTTTTAACTGAGAAAAACGATGAAACTGAAGCGTCACTAAAGCAAAAATATTCATACGATATCAGAGGAACCTTGTGCTAAGTTCAAACAGAGTATCGTGAAGGACGACACTTTTTGTCGGGTTGGAATAAACGGCCTCGGAGGAGTTGTCAAGAAATCGGGGGCCCCGGATTGCTCAGTTGATAACCCGTGAGCCCCTAGGAAATAAGACAGTACGGGAGCCTCTTTGTCAATCACGGTCTGTGAGAGACCAGAGCTGAAAACAGGGGATTAAGCGCCTTACCAGCTGCAGTGCGAACAAGCATCGGGGGCGGCAAAGACGCTCATCTTGTACACAAACTGAAGGTCATCATGGGAGAGCTCAAGGACGGATCTCATGCAAGAACATGAGGTCGAATAAGAAACGGCCAATTTGTTAGGAGAGATATTTCTGTTGCGTGCACCGATAACTCACGCCGACTAGATGCCGATACGCATTCACTGACCGTTTGTTGGAAATACCGGTGAACACAGCCCGGTACAGACCAGGGTCCGGCGGAGGTTGGAGCTGGGTTCCTGTGCGAGGGTGACTGTGGGACGAGAAGTGTTTCCCTGGTACGCTGGAAAGGGAGTTGTGCTTCCTCCCCGAGGTCCTTGCTGGACTTGTGTCGGCGAATGCTGGTCGTGCCTTCAAAGTTAATAGCACACGGAATATGATACTGTAGCAGTGAGTGTTCGTTTGTCACAGCGTCCTGTTCAGCAGCCGGAAGCAGTCTCCACCTATCCACCTCCTGCGATACTCAAGGATTGGGATAGAACGAAGACGGGGAAAAGGATGGAAAAAATGTAGACGTGTGCCTGGGGCCTTGTTTTGGAGAGGTGGGGGAGGATCGCTGGGACTCAGCGGGGTTGCGCCGTCATGGGAAAGGGATTTTGATATTGAGAGTTACAGGGGAAGTAGAAGAGAGGATGGTGCAGGTGGCATGTCCGGGTTTAGGGAAAGAAACTGAGCGAGAGGAGATGATTGCGGGGGTGTCCATGGCCCTAACACCGAGTTCGGCTGTGATTATGCCCGAACGTGGTTTTCAGCGGTGATGCAGAGGCAGGTGCGCAGTCCATTAACACCATTCAAGGGCCGGTTGTTATGAGTCCCGTTGAGCGTAGTCCGATACGGACCAGCAGAGGTTTGACCAGGGGCCAACCCATGACCGACTGACGAAATGCCTGCGATGGACGTGCTCTGAGAGTGAGCTGGCTGCGAACAGTGTCCTAGGGAGAACTGGTATTAGGAGTCAGGTCTACTGGGGGGCGAGGAGAGTTTCTCGAAGAGATGGAAAGGATAGTTCCCCCTCTTCCTCGAGGTCCCTGCTGGACTTGCGTCAGTCAATGTATCATAGCAGTGGGTGTTACTTGTCACACCGCTTATCTGGCGGCTAAAAGGGTTAGTATCTACTTCAAGACCATCAAAAGCAGCGCAAACACCCACCGTGAAAGTCGGCTGGAGCGCAGAGATATCGAGGATGTAGCGAAACAAAGAACCTGATTATTTGTTGTTCCCGTGACCTGTCACTCCCATCAGCGGCCAACATTGCCACTTGACCAAAAACTTGGGGACCCTGCTATTCTGCTATGGACTCGACTCTTTGATACTGGAAAGATCGAACAACGTGCATGTTTGGTGGACCTCTGCTTGATTGATGCAGGCGTGCACTTGCTGCTCTGACCCGACCTCTCGGGCCCAAGTCCGAAACTCTAATACGTAACCTCCAAAGTTGACCCTGCCAGTACAATTTGCCGAAGTGTGACACCGTCGCTGTTGCTTAGTTCCTTGCAGTAAAAGATCGTCAATACCTCCCACTCTCCCCAATGCATTTAACGTACGACATTTGGCACGAAGTTGTAAAGTACTTCGAGCACCAAGTTACCGGTGAAATTCCACGCGAAAAAAGGGCCGCACTCCTGAACCTCGCGGATGTTGTCTGGTCTTGCTTTGGCCACCCTCTGGAAGAACATGAGGTCGCTGAAGCCCATTGTGGATGTCATCAACTCCTTCGCACCCGCACAGGAGTACCCACTGTTGACCTGGGTTGAGGGGAACAATCACAAATATTGGGTCAGACTTTCTTTAACCTCACATCTATGATACTGACATGTGAAAACCAGAAACGGCAGCTCCTGAGAGGACCGAATGGAAATCAAATCGACCTGTGCGTTAAGGAGTATTTGGCTCGCATTCGAGTGCTTTGGGTGTGGGAAGGGGATAGGAAGGAGTGCGCGTTGTGGCCGCTTCTAATTGCGTGGTTTGGGAAGGACGAACCGCTTCTGCCAAACTTGCAGGAGCTGACCTTCTACTTTATGGACGACCTCGCGACCTCTTACCAGTACCTTGCATTTATGGTGCCCCCAAAACTGAAACTCATCTCGACGGAGGGCACAGAACACCCTGAACACATGATAGCCTTCTACACACTTCTCCACTCTCGAGGCTGTTCCCCGACTGAGGTGGAATACGCTGGTGACGTGTGTCTCCCCCCAACTCTCACATTCTTCAAAAATATGAATGTCTTGATTGTTTCTGGTCCATACGATGACGCAAGACACAGAAGTCCGTTTTCGTTGCTTGAACTCCTTCATCAACTGCCCTCCCTTGGCCGACTCGAAATTGACTTGGGTGCATTGCGGACCCGGACTACGAAACCCCTTGATCCATTCGAACACCATTCCCTTGAAAAGCTCTTCCTCAATGCAATCACCGAAGAAATACGCCCGTTTTTGTCTTTTGACATAACCTGTCCGTTGGTCAAGGAATTTTCATTAATAATTTGGTGTAATACGGACCTACCTTGGAAATTCCTTTTCGACAAAGTGGCCTTGATCTTCCCCAACTTACGTGAGTTGACTATCCAGGCTTTCGAAACTGAGGATACCCCGTGGCTGGTCCCATCAGACCTTGACAAGCTCCTGTCCCGGCCAATGGAATTGCTTATACTCCATAATGTCCCAAACAAGCTAGCCCAGGAGGACCTGGATCAAATGCACGAGGCATGGCCAGAGCTTCACACCCTGAACCTGACTAGTGGCGAAATGTCCTTTAACGCGGATGCTCTACTACCCATATTCACATATTGAGACCTACACATTTTCCACCCCCCCTCTTAAATCTCATCCCACTGGTCTCTCCTCGTGCTCGTAATTCTACCACCCAGAAGAACCCCTTGAGGCATCTTCAACTCGCCCTTCTCACACAGATCCCTTCAACGCTCAAAGAGAAGCTTGTGGTAGCTCAAAACCTCCTTAGGCTCCTCCCAGAGCTTGAAACTGTGAAATTTGATGACATGCTTGGGGTTGGAGCCACAGATCTGCAGGACGTTATCAATGACATACAAACTGTGATCATAGCTCATAGTAGCTCAGAAACTATGTGTAGTCGGACAACGTAGGAAACATTATAGTAGACATCGGTGTAGGTATATTGTTCATGTTAAACAAAGAGTTAGGCACGAGGAAGGGCCAATTTTGTGGACGACAGCAGTCTGATCATGATAATAGTTTCTTGTCAACCCCGGTCCCCGAGTCTGACCCCAGGCGTCGAGTCGAAGAACATGGTGCTCATTCGAGCGGCAAAACCTTTCGTCAGAATTTCGCTGAGATTGATGCAGAAGATACGAGTTGAGGACAGTCATGCACCGAACTTTCCCGGCTGGTTCGGTCACCTTTTCGGCGTAGCACAAGTTTCTCCATAAATTCGAGAAAGTGACACCGGAGATTAGACCGTGTATAGACTTTGTAGGTCTGCTCAAGCATGCGCCAATCGAACACCACAATGGCAACCAGTAACCATGACGCAGTTTGCCACCATACCAACTTTGTGCTTGAAGTCTGGATCAAGCGCCTTGTCATCGGTGAATCCGTGAATCGGTCGTGATTAACGGGCTGCCTGTAGTGTCATAGGGCTGGGAGTGTGATCGTATAGCGGAGCACGAGGAGGCGATTCAAACGATTGTCAGAAGGGGGGTCAAAGAAACGCAGGCTGGGAATCCGCAACGCTACTCTTTTAGTGCACAGAGGACGAGCGCAGGGCGATCTGGTTGTGGTAGGTCGTACTGAAGCGTAAGACAGATTGGAGGTGCAAGTGATATCGTGCGTACCTTGAAGTATCCATTTCGTCCCTTCCTGGACACCATGTACCTGTTGCAATCGTGCCTCCATTTCCCGGCTTGGCTGCTATGAAGCTGATCGTGTTTGTCGCGTGGACCAGCCTTTAACAAGTATGGAAGAACAAAGTCGTGTACCACCTCTGGAACATAGCAGGAAACTCATGAATGGGGAGGTAAACATGTCAAGAGGGGTTGCTACTCACAGGTGGTCTAGGCAGCGAGGAGCGATGATTGGACGAAGGAAATGATCTAACACTCACACCCAGCGAATATGCCCTTCCTTCCGCCCTTCAGAAGGTCGCGGAAAAGCCTGCCTTATAAGGGATCTTGTCGTTACTGAAGCGAACCTGTAAACCAGGGTCAGGTAGGTAGGGGGCGAAAGGAAAATAGGAGCGGCACCATATCATGATAGAATTTATGAGCAACATCTTTGGGAGGTAACGGTGAAATTTCTTTGTCAACTTCGACCAACACATTTGCGAAGGCCTCAACGAAGGCTTTTTACTCTTTCCCTGCCACTTGATAAACACGTTATAGGATTTTGCGAGGGACATTGACGAAGGGCAGATTCATTACGATGTGGATACAAGGAGAAAAGAAGACTAAGTGTATGTTGCCCCTCAGACAGGCAGTAAACGGTGTAGCTACCATGTAACTTGAACACGCCATCAATTCGGTAAGAAGGCTGGTTGGTGACCTCAAAAACGCACGTACCACTGTCTGTCATTACACATAGGGTCCTTCAGCTTTTTCGAGAATTTTAAGGTACTACGAGAGAGTTGACTAGGGGGTACTGTAAAGGTTTTAGTACAAGATCTGGCGAGAATAATTGAAAGACATCACCCAAACCAGTCGTAGGAGCCTTGACGACCCTTCCGACAACCTCCTGACCTTTCTCCAACCCCAGCTCCTGCCCATCAACTAATTCTTCATGTTGAGGCCCACCCTTCCTTCATTCCGGTGTCGACATTAACTTCTTGCCCCTCCGTTCGTCATCGGGTTCATCTATGGTATCACTGTCAAGCTCCACTGTGTCTCCTGGCTCCCCGACGCATTCCCTTTCTTACTCTAGCACTGGGAGATGTAGGCGGCGCACGCCCGTTGCTCATCGGGCTGGGAGTGGATGATTGAACATTTGGGCCAGCGCTTGGTATTGTCCTCACAGATGCTTCGATGTCATCTCCGAACTTGGGCTCCTATAATCCACCTTCCGTGATACCCGAGGTTAGGAGCGAACCACGGCGGGGAGACAAATTGCGTGGTGTGGATGCGGGTGCCTGCAGCCTTATTTTGGAGAGATGGAGGGAAGGGCATTGAGGCTCAGCGGGGCTGCGCCGTCATTGAAAACAGATTTTAATATCGAGAGTTGCAGAGGAAGCGGAAGAGAGGATGATGTGGATGGTATGTCCAGATTTAGGGGAAGAGATGGAGCGAGAGGAGATGATTGTGGGGGTGCAAACGGCCCTGAGACCGATAGAGTTCGACGGATCATGCCCGAACGTGGTTCCCAGCGACAATGCAGAAGCAGGTGCGTGAAATTCATTGACGTCATTGACAGGCCGGCTGTTGTGAATCTCGTTGAGCGTAGTCCAATGGACCAGTGGAGGTTTAACCAGCGGCCAATCCAGGACCGACCGACAAAATGCCTGCGATGGATGTGCTCTGGGAGCGAGTGGGCCGTGAACGTTAACCTAGGGATGCTGGTGCTGGGATGACTGCGGACCGAGATGAGTTTCCCGAAGACATTGAAGGGGATAATTCCTCTCCTTCGAGGTCCTTGCTGGACTTGCATTGGTGGATGTGTAGTGGCAGTGGGTGTCAGTCGTCACATCGCCTATCTGGCAGCTGAAAGGGTTAGTATCTACTTCAAGACCATCACAAGCAGGGCAAACACCCACCGTGAAAGTCGGCTGGAGGGCAGAGATACCGAGGATGTAGCGAGATACATGGATCAGGACGTCATGGTCATTTGTTGTTCCTGTGACCTGTGACCCCAATCAACGGCCAACATTGCCATTTGACCAAAAACTTGGGGACCTTGCTATTCGAGATGGACCCGACTCATTAATACTGGAAAGACCGAACAATGACGAGGTTTATGCTTTGCGAATTTCTGGTTGGCTGATGCTGCCGTGCACTTGCTACTTCGACTCCGCCTTTCAGTCCCAAGTCTGGAAATACCAATACGTAATCTACAAATTAAACCCCGCCAATACTCGTTCAAATCTACCTATGTGACTCTGTCGCTATTGCCAACACCTTCCGATAGAAGACCATCATTATCCCTCACTCTCGCCGATGCATTTAACATACGACATTTGGCACGAAGTTGTAAAGTACTTCGAGCACCAAGTTACCGGTGAAATTCCAAGCGAAAAAAGGGCCGCACTCCTGAACCTCGCGGTCGCTTCACGGATGTTGTCTGGTCTCGCTTTGGCCACCCTCTGGAAGAACATGAGGTCGCTGAAGCCCATTGTGGATGTCATCAACTCCTTCGCACCCGTACAGGAGGACCCACCGTTGACCTGGGTTGAAGGGGGTAATCACAAATATTGGGTCAGACTTTCTTTAACCTCAAATCCACGTTACTGATAAGTGAGGACCAAAAAACGGCAGCTCGTGAGAAGACCAGATGGAGATCAAATTGTCCTGCGCGTGAAGGAGTATTTGGCTCGCATTCGGGTGCTTTGGGTGTGGGATAGGAATGAGGAAGAGTGTGCATTGTGGCCCGTTCTTATTGCGTGGTTTTGGAAGGACGAAGCCCTTCTGCCAAACTTGCAGGAGCTGAGCATCTATTTTATGGATGGCTTCGGGACCTCTTACCAGTATCTTGCGTTTATGGTCCCCCTCAGACCGAAACTCATGTCGATGGAGGGCACAAAACAATCTGAACACATGATTACCTTTTACCAACTTCTCCACTCCCGAGGTTGTTCCCCGACTGAAGTGGAATACATTGGCGACGTGTATCTCCCCCCAACTCTCACATTATTCAAAAATATGAATAGCTTGATTGTTTGCGGTCCATACAAGCACGCAAAACACAGGAGTCCATATTCGCTGCTTGAACTCCTTCAACAGCTGCCCTCCCTCGGCCGACTCGAAATCGACTTGGCCGCATTGCGGATCCAGACTACAAAACCCCTTGATACATTTGATCACCTTTCCCTTGAAATGCTCTCTCTCGATGCAACCATTGAAGAATTACACCCGTTTTTGTCTTTTGATATAACCTGTCCGGTGGTCAAGGAATTTTCGTTAAGGGTTTGGTGTAATACGGG
This sequence comes from Calvatia gigantea, assembly GCA_025093985.1. Lineage (NCBI taxonomy): Eukaryota > Fungi > Basidiomycota > Agaricomycetes > Agaricales > Lycoperdaceae > Calvatia > Calvatia gigantea. Next base: position 293,278 of record JACAAK010000012.1, read on the forward strand.
CCTATCTTGGAAGTTCCTTTTCGACAAATTGGTCTCTGTCTTCCCAAATTTATGCGAGCTGATGATCGAAGTCACCGAAACCGCAGCTCAGCAGAACCCCACCCCTCAACTGATCTTCTCAGACCTCGCTGAGCTTCTGTCTCAGCCAATGGAATCGCTCATACTCGACACCATCCCAAACAAGCTAACCCAGGAGGATTTGCGTCAAATGTTGGAGGCATGGCCCGAGCTTCACACCCTGACCCTAACTGGTGGCAAAATGTCCCTCAATGCGGATACTCTACTATTCACATTCACATATCAAAACCTACAGGCTCTCCACCTCCCCTTAAACTTCATCCCACTGGCCTCCCCCCTTGCCCGCAATTCTGCTACCCGGGAGAACCCCCTGAGGCATCTCCAAGCCGCCCCTCCTACACAGCTCCCTTCGACGCTCAAAGAGAAGGTTGTGCTCGCTCAAAACCTCCTTAGGCTCCTCCCAGAGCTCGAAACCGTGAAAATCGATGACACGACACTTGGGGCTGGTGCCACGGATCTGCAGGACATTATCGATGGCATGCAAACTGTGATCGCGGCTCATAGTAGTTAGGAAACTACGTGCAGTCAGATAGCGTAGGCAATGTTATAATAGACACTGGCGCAGACATACTGTTCGAACAGAACAAGCACCAGCACGAGGAAACGAGGAGCCTGATCATATTAATCCTTATTAGCCCCCGGTCTGGCCCTGTGTTTTAGAGTTGAAGGCCACCGTGGTCCTGGTTGGAATTCCACTCTTCATTAATAGTGTCTTTATGCTGCAGCGACGTCGCGGTCCGACGAGCCAATATGACCCATGACATATTGACTCGTCGGTGCAGCATTTATCCTTCATTATGAGACCGAAACGTCGTTATCTGGGTAGATCACGAGGGGACAAGTGTGAGTGCCATTTCTCACTGATAGCATCGCAGCTGGTTCAAACCTGTTCAAACACGCTCATATATCATATCTGTCTGTCACCTCAACCCATCATTGAACTCGTCGCTAATCCTGATATATGGTCGGAAATGCTCAGATATTTCGGGGTTTCACTCGTCAGTGGTCACGTTGATCCTGTAGAAGCCGGTAAAGTTATGTGGCCGTCTCTCGGGAGATCGAGCGACGACAGGTGTTCGATGATTGATGCATCTACAAACTCGATTGACGTAGGTGTAGACTTGTCCTTATTCGCAAACCCGCCAACGTGATTGTCAGGGTCGTCGTGCCAGCTCATTTATTTCATTTCTCACACCGTCAACGACCATCAATACCCCCCCTCCCCCCACTCAGGCTATCAATGAAACTAAGTCACGATATTTGGCTTCAGGTCGTGCAACACTTCGAGAATGACGTGGAGGACAAAGACATTGCCGAAAAACGAGCTGCGCTCCTCAACATCGCGGTGGCTTCGCGAATGCTGTCCAGTCTCGCTTTGGCCGTCCTCTGGAAGAACATGGGCTCGTTACAGCCCATCGTAAATGTTATTAATTCCTTCGCACTTGCTTCGGAGAGACAACTGTTGATTCGCACCAAGAAGGAGAAAGGATGTTGGGTCAGGATTCTACAACCAAAATACTCTACAAACTGACGCCAAAATAAAATACAGGAGTTCCGGAGAAGGCCTGACGGTGGTAAATCCAACTTGCGCGCGAAGGACTATCTAGGTCGCATTCGGCTGTTTCGTGCCGGCGGCGAAAACGAGTGGGAGCATACATTGTGGCCGATCCTTATCACGTTGTTCGGGAGGGAAGGACCACTTCTTCCTAACCTGAAGAAGCTGATAGTTAACCCGATGAGCAATTTTCCAGCCTCCTACAACCTCCTCCCGCTTATTTTACCCCCAAAGTTGAACATGGTCGAGACGTTGCAAGGTTGTGGTTCGCAGGGTTCTGCAGCAATGCTAACTTTGTACCAACTCCTCTCCGGTTATTGTTCGCTACAAGGCGTAAAATATTCTGGCGACCCTTCTCCATATCTCCTTCCCGCTCTCATATCATTCAAAACCCTCGAAAGTTTGACCATTACCGACCACTGGGGGAGGGCTATTCATCGCAATAATCCACTTTCGGTCTTCGAGGTCCTTCAAAGTCTCCCTTCACTAAAATTCTTGATGGTCAACCTCGGGACACTACGAGTTCGGACCGCAACATCCACCCCTCCTTTGGAGCACCATAACCTTGAGGCCCTCTGGCTCTGTGGAACCGCTGAAGAGTTGCATGCGTTTTTCGGTTCCGATGTAACCTTCCCATTGATGAATTTCATACGGTTGGACATTAACTCCGGTAGAGGCTTGTCTTGGAAACGCCTCTATAGTAATATAGCGTCCGGCTCTCCAGCATTAAACCTCTTTCATCTCAAAGCTATAACTGCGGATTGCCCTCGGCTAGTCCTGTCAGATCTTCAAGTGCTCCTGTCACTGCAAATAGAAGGACTGGTATTACGAGGCATCCAGAGCGATTTGGTGCAGGAGGATTTGCAGGTTCTGGCTAAGGCGTGGCCTAAACTCGCACAGTTGGAGTTGACTGGTGGTGAAAGTCGTTTCAATGCATGTGCCGTGTTATCCGAGTTTCAACCTCCGGAGTTGCGTAAACTTCAACTTCCTTGGAATTTCGCTCCTCTCTCCTCTCCTCTCAACTCTTCGATCGCCAAGAAGAACAAGTTGATGCAACTTGGTATCTGCCACCCAACGAAGTTCCCCCCCACACTCAAAGAGAAGATCGCGCTCGCCCGGAACCTTCTCGCAGTTTGCCCTAATCTCAAAACTGTGGAGACCTATGACCCAGAAATCGCGACAGAGGTTCAGGATCTCCAAGAAATCATCACTGGCATGCGTGGTGTGGTTGTGGATCATAGTAATTAGAGCGATCCAATTTTCTTTTTATGGTAGTATCATAATCTACAATAGCATCACTCCTTTTATGTTGGGCTATTCAAGGCACGAGCGGCTGAGACAGACTTTGTTGCTTGTTAATAGTATTGCGACCCTTCACTTGCGCCCCTCACTTTGACTTGAACGCATATACATTGACGTCCATCAAGCGATCTCCCGCTTATTCGGGTGTAAGGTGAGAAATTCCCCACAAGTACCACTCCCGGACAATAGCGGAAGAGAGATAGGTCTGAAGAGATTAGCACGCTCCCCGTCGCTTTGGCATGCCCTAATATGATTGTGGTTGCACTTCGAATTGGTGAGCCACGGATACACTCAAGCCTACCGACCGAATCTGCGAGGCAGTCCAAGAGCGGATTTCGTGCACCAGAACGAGTCTTAGCACCCTGCATATTGCTGATAAAATGAATTTCCGATATGAGCAATCATGTATGGACCCAAGTTCCACCTCAGATTACCTCACAATCTAGCCAAAAGTGTCTGTTAGGAATAACACCCTTAGCCCCCGATTTCTTCAGCTGAAAGCCTTAAATATCAAAACCTTAATTACTAGTATATCACTTACAAACCCAGCAAAGCAATCCGTCAGGTCGTTGCCGTCAACTTATTGCGTGCCATGAAGGACCACCTATATATTCCACCCGCGTCAGAGCGTTTAAATCGCGAAATCTGGCATCAAGTTATCCAATACTTCGAGTATGACGCAGGGGATGAAGACGCGGCCGAAAGACGAGCCACACTCCTTAAACTCTCAGTTACTTCGCAAACGTTGTCCGCTCTCGCTTTGGCCACGCTCTGGAAGAACATGAGCTCGTTGCAGCCCATTGTAAATGTCGTTAACTCCTTTGCACCAGCCCCGGAGGTGCCACTCTTGATTCGCACCGAGAAGGAAAACGGACATTGGGTCAGGATTCTCAGACCGCACCCCCTTCCGACTGACGTGAAAACCGATCACAGCAGCTCGTGAGAAGGCCGGACAGTGTTCAACTTTTCTTGCGTGCAAGAGAATATCTAAATCGCATTCGATTATTTTGTGTGACTGGTGAGGATGAGTGGGAGGGTGTGCTGTGGACAATTCTCATAGCATGGTTCGGGAAAGAAAAGCCACTTCTTCCGAATCTGAAGAACCTGATAGTTTGTTTTCCGAGCGACTTTCCGACCCCCTATAACCTCCTCCCGCTTATCTTGCCTCCAGAGCTGAAAACAATCGAGACGTTACTAAGCTATCGGTTCACAGTTTTCTATGGCAGTGGTGACTCTTCACCACCTCCTTCTACCTGGCTGCCGCTCGCTGCAACGTGTGAAATACTTTGGCGCGACTCTTCTCCACATCTCCTCCCTGCTCTCACATCGTTCAAAAGCCTGGAAAGCCTGACCATCGCCCAGCGCGGGAAAGCCCTTCTGCGCACAAGTCAACTTTCACTCCCGGAGCTTCTACGGGAACTCCCTTCACTGAGGTCCCTGACAGTTGACCTCGGGACACTCCGAATCCATACTGCGACTTTTACCCCCCCTTTGGAGCACCGTTCCCTCCGGGGTCTCTTTCTCTACGGAACGGCGGAAGAGTTACAAGCATTTCTCTCTTCCAACATAATCTGCCCATCAGTAGGGGGCGTAGCACTGGCGATCTCAAAAGCATGGGGACCTATGACAAAGGCGTTGCGACCGAGGTCCAAGATCTCCAAGAAATTATAACTGGCATACGTGGCGCGGTTGCAACTGTTAGTAAATAGCGCGATCAGATTATGGGGCGTTACAACGATCGACGGCAACCTACATCTTTTTAGCATGTTCAAGGCCCTGAGTTGTTTTGGTCCGACCATGTGTTGCTTCAATGATAGTGTCGCTACCATTCTTTTGCGCCTCTCACTTTTACCAAGACTTCATTTTTAGTATCCATAAAACAAAATTAAGCACGGTAATGGCTCCGTTTATACACCTGAGTTCCTTGTTGACGTATATTACGGTCTTGTCAACAACGTCCGCATCAGGAATATCACATCCATACGCCGGTGAAGAGTTCTGTTGAGGTTGGTGCAGGAGGTAGGAATCAGGTACAGTCACGCACCAGAATGATTGACCTTTCTCAGCTCGGTCGGTTGCTTCCGCTGCGTCGTGCAGGGCTAGGAAGGGAAACATCTAAGAGCGATCGGAGGACAGGTATATGCGCGCAACGCGCACTTCATAAGTTACAGCAACTACTCGAGCGTGTGTCAATCGATTACTGCGGTTCCAACCGGTGATCACGACACACCATTCCAACACCTTCAAAATCTGTACCAGCAGGCCACAAAGGAAATTATATACGCACTATCAAAACTCGCGTTGAAGCCAGAAGTTCGGGTTAATGCTGTTGAGATCTTGGAACGGACGAAATGGGAGGGACAATAGAAGCGCTCGACTCCGGGCGTGGAGGTGTTGGCAAAGAAGAGAGCCTTAGGGCAGAGGAGGAGATCTTAGGAAGTCCCACGGAACTTCAACAGTATCACCTGTCCTTGACATGATATCAAGATGTGGGTGGGTCAGAACGGGTACTTCCGGGGTTTGCAGAGTACAGGAAACACAGAAACATACATTAAAGCAGGAAAAACGTACAAATATAGTGGACTATAGCGAATAGCGGAGAATTAGGTTTGTGAGTTACTCTTCGTCCTCGTCCTCGTTTTGATCGTCGTCAGTATCATCAGCCGCAATAGTCATTAAGTCGTTTAGGCTGCGTTAGAAAATATTTAAGCCAATGAAGTTACCCGAAGAAAGGGTCCTACCAGTGAACAAAGGGTTGCATAACTCGAGCTACCATTCCCACCTTGTGCTTGAAGCCCGGGTCAAGCGCCTCGCCGTCGGTAAATCTGTGAATCAGGTGTGGTCAGTAAGCTGCTGGGATTGTATGAGCTCAAAATGCGCCCGGATAGCGCAGCATGAGGTGGACCCCAAGATATAACCAGCAACATCTCTTATCTATGGAAAGGGCGGAGGGACGCATGGGAGGATTAGGCGTACCGATGAGCAACCGCGAATGAACGACACTTCAGCAGGTCAATATCCCTACAGGAAAAACCAGACGAAGGGAGGCGATTAAAATGGTTTTTCAGAAGCGAGGTCAAGAGAGCGCAGGTTGAGAATCCATCACGTACTGATGGTCCTTCGGGACACCTTTCGGTGCTGTCTTCAGTTCGTCCTCCATTCCAAATATATTTTGTCTTTCCCCTTTGGGATGGGGCCTGGCCTCTCCGAAGTACTGGACGAAATCTGGCGCTGAGATGATCCGGCGAAGACGCGTCGGGTCACGTTTAATGTTGGTCCTGATGGAATAGTGTTAGCCACGCTACTATTTTTGTGCACGGAGGAGGACAAGCAAAGGAGGTGGGAATATAGTAGACCGAGCTGAAGCTCAAGGGAATGAAGAGGCAAGCAATATGGTGCGCACCTTAAAGTAGCCAATTCATTTCTTCCCGGACACCATGTACCGGCTGCAATCATGCTCTCATTACCTGGCTTGACTGTTGGATTGGGTTTGTCGCATGGATCAGCCTTTAGCAAGCATGGAAAAACGAAGTTGCGTACCAACTCTAGAAAATGGCAGGAAAACCATGAGTGGGGAAGTACGCACGCGAAAAGTGGTTGCTACTCACAAATGGTCTAGGCAATGATGAGTGATGATCGGGCGAAGGAGATGTTTAACACTTACACCCAGCAAATATGCCTTTTCTTCCACTCCTTGAGAAAGTCGCGGAGAAGCCCTTTTTATAAGGGGTCTTGTCGTTACTGAAACGAACCTGTAAGCCCAGGTCAGGCAGGTAGGGGAAGAAGGGAAAACAGAAGCGGCCCCACATCACGATAGATTCGATGGACAACATCTTTAGGCGGTAACGGTGGAATTTCTCCGTCAACTTCAATCAATACATTTGTGACGGCTTCAATAAAGGCTTTCCACTCTTTCTCCGCGGCTCGATAAACAGGTTCTAGGAATTCGCGAGGGACATTAACGAAGGGCAGATTCGTTACAATGTTACGATGTGGATGCAAGGAGAAACGAAGAGTAAGTATTGGTTCTCGGGTAAGCGGTAAACGGCATAGCTACCGTGTAACTTGAACCTGTCACCAACTCAATAAGAAGGCTGGTTGATGACCTCAAAAACACACGTACCACTGTCTGTCGTTACACGCAGGGTCCTTCAGCTTTTTCAAAAAATTTAGAGTATTACGAGAGATTTGGCCGGGGGGTACTGTTAAAGTCTCGGTAAAAAAAGGTCTGACGAGAATGATCGAAAGACATCACCTAGACCAGTTGTAGGTGCCTTGACGATCCTTCCGACAACCTCCTGACCTGCCTCCAACCCCGGCTCCTTCTCGTCGGCTGAATCTTCTTGTTTAGGCCTACGCTTCCCTCGCTTCGGTGTCGACGTGGAAGTTGACTTCTTCTGCTTCTTCTTCTTCCGATCGTCGTCGGATTCATCCAAGGCGTCACTGTCAAGCTCCAGAGCGTCTTCTGACTCCTCAATGTCATCAACTTTTTGACGCGCCCGAAACTTCCTCTTTGCCTTAGAAGATGAACGCCTGCGCTTTGAAGCTGATACTTCTGCCTCTGACTCAGAAGAGGGTGCCATTTCTTCGTTTTGCTTGAGCGCGACTGTTCTTTGAGGTAGGGTTTGCGTGAATCAATTAAGGAGCGCTCCCCTGTGACGGTTCCAGGCACGTGATCGTGCCGCCACCCCAAGGAACATCATCTCAGACAGCCCCCTTAAAACTGGGTGCAACTTTGCAAGAGTCCACAACGACCGTAAGCTATTTTCTCCTCGAACAGAAGTACGCCCGTTCTTCCGTTTTTTTCCCCAGCTAGTCCCTGCCAAAATGGTTACTACACCGACAATTCTGAAGGAGCATTGCGGGCTCCCTCATACATACATACGAATTCGACACACTCCTGTGAGTAGGTTTCTGATCGTTATTGGAATACGAACACTTGTTCTTCTCCCGTCACATTGAAAAAGAAATGTGCCTTCAATGGCAGCTCAACGTGACCGGAGTTTCCCGTCTGCGCAACAACTCGATTATTTTAGTTCACTACCCTGGCCTTAGCTCGCGCGCCGATGTGGTGGATCGCCTAAACCAGGAGTAAGTATGAAGAACCCTGTCACCAGACTCCATGAACCAGAACATGTGATGATTCTGTCCAGTTGGGGGCTGCGTATGTGGCGGGGTTCACCTCCTGAGTTTTGGTTGTCTCGGGAGAGGGCTCTCAAGACTACAAAGGCGAGTTCTGCAAGGAGATCCCTCCCAAAGTTACTAGCACTTGAGGAATGATCTGGACTTTCATCCAAGGTCCGCTCCCGTTTGAGCGTTTGAGCGTCTTCCTGGATTGACTTCCCTATACGTAGGTCTGTGGAGCGAAGCGGCAAAAACAACACCGTTATTGGCTCTCCAAGTCCATATCCCCATCCTCCTATGAAATACCCAAGACGTCATTTGGACTTGGGGACATCCCCTCGTGACCCAGCTGACCGTAGACTACACTATTTTAAGCATGTTATCGCCAACAGATCATCACAAACATGAATCACACAAGTCCACCCGTGATGCCTACCAAATTCCAATAAGTGAGTATCGATCGTCACACTGGCAGTAGCGACGATGCCTCGTGCGAGCGTTCCTGATAAACTTTGCCCCAGTTGGCTACCTCTCAGATCTACCACAGTCTATCAGTTTTTTAACAACACCCATCACGATGACAGGTTGGCGTCAACGGGAGAATGAACAAACCACAAGAGCAACGAGTTAACGCTAGTTAACGTTTAAACATTTGCCCACGACCCTTTATTGAAGCGGTTGTAACACTCTTAGTCCACTCCTACACCGGCTTAATTCCGTCAAGCAGCCGCGTTGTCTCCGCCATACATTAACAGAATAACACGATGCTATGAAGAGGGGGTTAACAATGAACATCAGGGGATGCCCACTCCGGCAGCCGAGTTGAAATATCCAAGCATACGTTAGCGGCCCTAGCGTATACCAATTTTGGTGTGTTCCCCGATCAACTGGCCCCATAAGGAGATCCCCTTGGTCCTTGATAAATCTCAAAACCCGCTTCAATTCCCTCCCCACATTCTCTCCCATCCAACCATGGCTGATACCCATATTGGTGTTCCAGTTCACCCCGTTGCTCCTCGCGTCGCGAAGGGATCAAAACAACCCCATATCGCCCCTCACATCGAGGCTTATCGTGCGGCGCACGCAGAGACTATCGGTCATGAGTCCGATAAGTGGTGGGCAAAGGTTGGGCCAATCTTCCTCGCGCGCTCAAAGCCATATAGTTGATTGTGATCTCCAGATGGCACGCGAGACCTTGTACTGGGACCGCCCTTTCCATACTGTCAGATCCGGCGGATTTACTACTGGTGACATAGCCTGGTTCCCCGAAGGTGGCCTCAACGCTTCGTACAACTGTGTTGATCGCTGGGCCTTCAAGCATCCTGACAAGGCGAGTAGCTTTCTTAGCTTTAGTTAGATCTGATTATAATGTGACTGATCAGACTGCCATTATCTATGAGGCCGATGAGCCTGGAGAGGGTCGCGAAGTTACTTACGCAGAGCTCCTGCGCGAGGTCTGCAGCATCGCTAATGTGCTCAAGTCCTTCGGTGTCAAAAAAGGAGACACTGTCTCCATCTACCTCCCGATGACCTGGCGATCCGTTGCTGCTTTCCTCGCCTGTGCGCGTATCGGTGCGATCCACTCGGTGGTATTTGCTGGTTTCTCTGCGGAATCCCTGCGCGATCGTGTCCAAGACTGCAAGTGCCGTGTTGTCATTACCTCTGATGAGGGTCGTCGTGGCGGAAAGAGCATCGCCACCAAGGCTATCGTTGACTCTGCGCTCAAAGAGTGCCCCTTAGTCGAGCACGTCCTCGTCCTTAGAAGGACAGGCAAAACCGTCCCTTGGACTGAAGGAAGAGACAGGTGGTGGCACGAGGAGACAGTGAAGGTCCCTAACTACTGCCCTCCTGAGATCATGGCCTCTGAAGATCCTCTTTTCATTCTCTATGTAAGTTAGCGCAACGGATTTAAGGAGATCTTGACTGATTGTCGAATTAGACTTCTGGATCCACCGGCAAGCCCAAGGGTGTCGTTCATACCACCGGCGGTTACCTCCTTTGCGCTGCCCTCACCGTCAAATACTGTGTTTGACGTTCACCCTGACGATCGCTTCGCTTGCATGGCCGACATTGGTTGGATCACAGGTCACACCTACATCATCTATGGACCTCTCCTTAATGGCGTCACCACGACTGTTTTCGAGTCCACGCCCGTCTACCCGACTCCATCACGCTATTGGCAAACCGTCGAAAAATACAAGCTGACACAATTCTATTCTGCCCCAACTGCGATTCGTCTCCTTCGCAGGCTCGGCGCACACCACGTTGAGAACCACGATTTGAGCACAGCTGCGCGTATTGGGAAGTGTTGGAGAGCCGATTAACCCCGAGGCCTGGCATTGGTACAACGAACATGTGGGCAAGATGCAATGTGCAATTGTTGACACTTTCTGGTGAGTACTTAATCTTGATGATCTGCGGGAAGTGGTGATTGATATACCCCGATAGGCAAACGGAGACAGGTTCCATTGTGGTCACGCCTTTCCCCGGCGCTATCGAGACCAAGCCGGGTTCTGCCACTGTTCCATTCTTTGGCATTGAGCCCGCCATCCTCGATCCTGTCTCTGGCAAGGTAATGTCGGCTTTTTTTTTTGAACGCTGTCGATAGATTGACAGGATGATTGTAGGAACTTGTTGGCAACAGCGTCGAGGGTGTCCTCGTCCTGAAGGCTCCATGGCCTTCAATTGCTCGCACGATCTACCAAGACCATAAGCGCTATCTTGAGACTTACATGCAGCCTTATCCCGGCATGTTCTACACAGGCGACGGTGCTGCCCGCGATGAGCATGGATACATCTGGATCAAGGGCCGTGTTGACGGTACGTCCCCCCCCCCTCCCCATTTCTAGGTTTCAGGACTAACTCAACCCGCTTGTAGATGTCATCAACGTTTCTGGACACCGTCTCTCGACTGCTGAGATCGAATCTGCTTTGATCATGCACCCTGGTGTTGCAGAAACCGCAGTCATCGGAACTGCAGACGAGTTGACTGGTCAAGCTGTCTATTCATTTGTCACTTTGAAACCGTACGCCGACTCAACCCTTCTTTATTTCAAATTACTAACACAAGCCCCTCTACATTAATAGTGAGTTCAAATACGACCCGAACGACGAAGCCTCCCTCGTCAAAGAACTCGTCCTACAAGTTCGTAAGGTCATCGGTCCCTTCGCGGCACCCAAGAAAGTCTACATCGTCCCCGATCTGCCAAAGACTCGCTCTGGAAAGATCATGCGTCGGATTATGAGGAAGATTGTTGCGGGTGAGGGAGACCAACTTGGTGATTTGAGTACGGTTGCCGAGCCTGGTGTCGTGGATTTGATTAAGCAAAAGGTTGCGGAGAGTGGTTGAGTGAAGGAAATGATTTGATACCGTAATTTTTATGGTTTATTTCAAACTCTCTTCTTTCATTCCTTTTCATTTAGACATTGTACAGCGTTTTTACTTAGTTCGCTCTTCGGAGTGGTGTTTAGGAATATAGGAAGGAAATAGTTCTGGATGTATTTTTTGTATATACTGTACGTACCTGATATACCGTTCCCAAATACTGAATGTTGTGGGGGGGGCCTTGGGGCGTTTAGATTAGCGAAAGCCGACGGATCGACGGAAGAACCCAAGGGTAGTTAGTGTGTATATACACGATGCATATATTGAACGTATGATTGGGGACCCAGGTGCTACAAAGACCCTACGTGCATGAGTTGATTTACGGGATCCTTCAATACGGCCCTGAGAAGAGGTCTTTGACTTCCCACCAGCCGAGCCGAAACCTTCATACATCTACACCCTGAGGATACCAGAGCCAGTTGACATAGAGATGACGTGCGCTGCTTTTAACAGGACCCTTGCCAAAATACATATGTGGTGTCGATGAACGACTCTTGGTGCCCCGAACTGTTATCTGCTGATGGACTGGCTTGGTATTGGGATTTCACCCTCGCAGGTACATTCTCCTTGCTGTTATTCTGCTTTGCGATGCAGGGTGAACGCGACTTAGGAGGGACTTACAGGTGCGAGATGGTACAGCAAGTATCCGGTCGTGCATCTTGGCGGGAGGAGAAAGAGGCATCTAGCGACCACACCAGAGCGAACAAGGGACACTTGGCTTCATGTTTCGAATTTCAGTACTCAGTCCTCGAAAGAGTCACACACCTAAGCCCTTGATCTTAGAATATGTCTAAGATATCCTCATAACATGATTTGCGCCCTACGTTGAATTCCGTATTGGGACCACCCGCTTCCCTCCTTGCGATTCCGTCTTTGCCCCCTTGTCTTACCCTCTCCAACGGACACTCGTCATGTGATTGTATCTGAACTACGCATGTTCCAGACGATCTCAATGGCACCCCCGACAAAGCCAACCTTTTGATACATGGTATATAAGTATCCTTGAGCCTTGCCCCATGGCAGACCACGCCTTTGAACAACATGTCGGATAGCCATCTCGAGCTGCTCCGTAGTGCACTCCTTGGTGAAGTGGGCTGGCACAAACCCTGGACCTCTGGGGTTATAGGACTATCAGGTGATTCGTTGAACTTATCGTTTAATCACCAAGATGGCACCACCCAGTACGTACTCCAATTTAGCTTCAAATTTGTGACTGGTATCCTTACTACCATCCAAGTCAAGTGAATTTGGCATCTACTCTCGCCGATGCCGAAGGTGATGATATTATGAAAACATGTCAAGCTGCAACTTTTGGCCGGGGTAGCGAAGAAGTATATGATGAAACGTATCGCAAGGCTGGAAATCTTGAGGCCAATGACTTCACTTAAGCCCTTCGATCCACATGACACTGGTATTGCAACTTCGATAATCGAGGGTTTGTTCCCATGGGGAACTCTCCAAAACAACATCCGATTCGAGCCGTACAAGTTGAACGTATATGGTATGCCAAAATCACTGCAGACCGGTTTAAGAACCAGGTACTCATATCTACCTAGGCAAAGGTTCTTTTTTCAAATCACATATGGATACACCTCGAGACCGGACCATGTTTGGTTCGCTTGTCATTAGTCTACCCTACCCTCACAAGGGGGGGGACCTGATTCTCCACCAACAAAACCAATTACCGTTCATCTTCAACGGTCCTGCCTTTTTACACGGTCATCCACCTGGTTCTATCGCTTGGGTAGCGTTCTACAGTGACATTGAGCATGAAGTGACTGAAGTAACCGAGGGCCATCGCGTTACCATCACTTTCAACCTTTACTTTGACCTCCATCAACCACCTCCATCAAGTTTGAAGGCGAATCTGTCAAGCGACTTCTATCGAACACCCGTTCAGGGATATGTTGAAAAGGTGCTTAGACGACCCGGACTTCGTGAAAGAAAAACGGTTTCTCGGCTTCGGGCTCGAAAGACTTTATCCAGGCATGAACCAAGGATGGGGTGGACATTATACGTACCTTGACACCCTGGTTCCAGAGCATTTGAAAGAACCCGATACGCTCATATTCCAAACGCTGGAAGACCTTGGGTATAAGCCCCAACTAAGATTCCTCTTCCGTGATGGCCGACAGCATGGGGATGATTACTGGGACGACAAAGACTCGGGGTTCCGAATCATGCGGAATGAAATCCCAGTTTGGGATACGGCGGACTTCGATGAACCGCAACCGGTTGTGTCATGTTTGATGTCGACTGAGAACAAGGACGCTCGAATTGTCTGGCTTGAGCCTGAGGGCGAGGATGGTTCCCGTTGGTTGGAGGCGTACAAGGAGAACGAAGAAGAGTTTAGGCCACGCACCCTACCTGTTACTTGGGTTGTTGAGCCTAATGAGGGGACAGTTTTAACCAGGGGCATAGCGGCGTATGGGAATCAAGCTGAGGTTGAGACGTTGTATTATCAGATGTGCCTTCTTGTCGATCTTTGGGAACGCGACGAAAGGCGTTGATGAAGCCACATCACTTGCACTTCCTATTTATTCTCAGGTGTTGAAAGAGTATATATCGTGTATTGAGTAGGAAAACTTGTCAGTTTAAATATGAGCTTTTGAAGTCTTACCTCGAGAAATGATTTCGTAACAGTTCCTGTTCAAGGGATACTATCTGTGATCCCATGCAGGACACATTATTTCACCGTTATCCCGTTCAGGATCCCCCACTCACTAGACCGAACTTTGAATTATTTTTCTCAATTTCTGCTCTGATTTCATTCAACCAACTCGCAAAAACAGCCCGTAATTTGACAGGTATTTTAACTCTGGCCTGTCATCTTGGTCCCTCATTGTATCTATTTTTCGCGTTTGGTTCGAGGCCATTCCCGTAAGTCATACCCCTTCTCCACACATTGAGCATTTTTGGCAGCCCGCCACACGAGTGCGGAAGATGAAGAAGATGAGAGGAACTAGGAGGGTGAGGAAAGTCACGGCCTTGAGTTGCGAAGAGTATTCATTTTTACCGACGGTTTCTGTTTTACAATTCGAACATTCAAGGAGACGATGATGGAAAAAAGGAGGGCTGTAGATGGAGTGTGTTGTGTACTTATACTGTATTTCATACATGGACAGTAAGGTAGGGTTCGCTATTCTGGAGATCAAGATACTGCAAGAACTCTTGACGGAGTTGTTCTGCGGGAGCCGCCAATGCAGCTCGAAGGGCGGCCATTGTGATTGTCTTCCCGTCACCTGGGTTGAACCTAAACACACCCACACACGCGATACACCCAACATCAGTCGACGCCTAGTACGAACGGGGAGGGTGGGGGGGGGGGAACAAGTGACGTACCGTTCTGGAAGGAAAAACTCTTTACTCTTTTCTAATCCATGAGCCAAGAGCTTGTTTTCCTCAGGGGACATGGCAGCTTCGAGAGTCGGAACGTCGGATTCTTCTTCAGAGTCGTTATGTCTATGAAGGTCGCCCAAGATTTTTTCCAAGCCGTTATCGAATTCTTGGTGCCCTGGTTGGAGGTTCAAGCTCAACAACAACACAAGAGCCTCTTTGATTCCCTAAGCGAAAGAAAAGAAAGGAAACGTAAAGGTTTTCGTCAATGTGGACAGCAGAAGCAATTATAACAAGAAACGAACTGTATGTTCGGCACCATCAAACTCGCTCAACCGCTTTCCGAGATCTGGACCAGCGGCTTTCTGATACCAAGGATGGACCAAAATTTCCTCAGCGGAAATATGACGTGCGACTTCCCAGAGGAGTTGAGCGAGGACGGATTGTTGATAGGTTAGATTGCCGACGTGGGCGAAGTAACTGTCACGGAGGGTGTAGACTGTTTGATGGTCTGATTTGATGGCGAGTGCGAAGGGTGTTGTCATTGTGGGATGGCGACGGCGACGGCGACAGAGATGGCTTAGGGCGGTTGGTGAGATTGAACGAGAGATAGCGGAGGGTCATCATTTATGGGTTGGGACTGGTCACTCGGGTGGAGAGAAAGGTCTCAGTGGCACATTACGTCGTCGCCTGGCCATCCCGCACTATGATAGGTCATATTCTGTATTCAGACATTTACTCCAATGAGATGCGTGATGTGGCCTCATTGGTGGAGAATGCTGTTGCTGGGTAGAAGGAGGTATGTCATCATAACAACACTTGATGCAGAATGGATGGCGAACAATTATGCTTGGAGGGCCCCATCAAGCTCAAGTCGGGTGTGTCATTGATGACAGTTGAGGGTACTAGTGCCTCGGAATCGATTTCCTACGAGTGCATGAGGGGTGGAGAGGCTACGTTGAGCAATAACAACAACCAAAGCGTCGTGTACAAGATATTGTAAGAAACGTACCCGCGATACGTTAGGGTCTGCCCAGTTGCATCATCAACCCTGTATTCGGAAGTTGACGGGCCGGCCGGATGATCCGGGCCAAAAGGGATGATGGTAGCCACCCCCTTCCGAAAAACCCTCCCATGCCAATTAAGTAGAGTTGGTCATGAGACAGCCTTCGAATTCTGACACACTCGCGTGCGCCCACTTGCTCGTTCGTTCGCGGGTAAACATTACTGTGTGCAAGCTGTCACTGTACTCACTGTCCGATCTTTCTTACCTCACCTAGGCCTCATCGGACGCACATACCACCCCCTAATCACCATTCCTAGAATCTCCTATTATCCGATTTAATTCCGCCCCCCCCCCACCACCACATCGGCTTGCGTCATGAACGCCATCGCGTCTTCGTCGAGGGAAAACTCGACTCAAGCGGTCCTAGCGAACCCGGATATCCTAGAACTGATACTAGAGAACTTGGACGTAGATCACGTATGGGAACTACCCTCAGATGAAGTCGTTTCGAGGAGGAGAGTGTTAGCCGCAGTGGCACTAACGTGTCGGTCCTTCATGCAACCTGCACTGGATAGACTATGGAGGAGCCTCGACAAGCTATTTCCATTATTCAAGTTATTGCCAGCGTTTTATCGTAGTGATTCAACTTTCGTGAGTGATTCTCTACTTTCACGCGTTTACTGATTTGATGACGTCGGTGTGGTCGTTGGTGGTGGGTCGTGTGCCGATGTACACGACACTCAGGTTCTGAGAGGTCATGTAAGCGAAGCAGATTGGGACCGATTCGACTGGTACGCGGAAAGAGTCAAATCGTTCTGTTATACCCGTGACCCAGATTCACTCGACATCGCCATGCACGTCTACTTCCGCATCGCACAGCTTCGGAAAAAACCTCTTTTACCCTCACTGCGGCATCTCCGATGTCCGCATATATCACAAGACGACTTTCTGATATCCTCAATCTGTTTGTTTCTTACACCCTCGCTTAAGGTGTTGGATTTTGACAAGATTACGGGGGTGGAGGATAAACTCATCGGGACGTTCTTGCATACGCTGTTATGTGAGGGAGCGAGGATTGAGAAGGTTATACTTGTGGGTGATGGATTGACGAAGGATACGCTTGGGTATCTCGGGCATTGTGTGCATTTGAGGAGTTTGGTCGTGAGTGGGATGGGCCCACATGTGGATCTGGACATCGTGAAGAGTCTAGGGAAGATTCCCGGATTGGAGGAATTACAGCTGGATTTGGAAGGGGGTAGATTGATGAGTGCGTCCGAGGAGGTTGATATCTCGACTCCATATCCTTCACCGAACGCAGCCACGGCGTGGGAGGGCGAGCTTGGGTATAGGGAATTGACGAAGCTGGAGTTTATTGCGCCGTTATCGTTTATAAGGTCCTTCGTGGTCCGGATCGGCGCAACACAACTACGGCATATAGGGTTTGAGAGTTCGAGTGAGGGTACGTCGGATCGAAAGGATTTATTGGCGTGTGTCGTACAGCGGTGGAAGGACACCCTAACATTTTTCCGGATGGTGCATAATATCGACGAGAATGGGGAGGAGGATAGTGCACCGCCTGCGATGACGATGGACACGATCTCCCCCTTGCTCAAAGTATCTAATCTCGTGCATCTCGAGGTTGATGGGTACTTGCTCGAACTCAGGGACTCGAATATCACCGAAATGGTTAGCGCATGGCCGAAGATCCATATACTCCATCTCCCCTTCATGAGTTCCGGCACTCAACGTCCGACAGTCATCTCTCTCCAGACTCTATCAAAATACTGTCCAGAGCTCAGACACCTCACGCTTCCCCTGGACACGGGTGACTTTACGGTGTTGCAGGAAGCTCGGATTTCTCTGCATAAACTTCACATGCTCACGGTGGCGAGTCCAGACGAGCCTTGGGAACTTCGACGTGCGATGCGGCTAGCACGGGTTGTCGATCATTTGTTTCCGTTTTTAGCTAAAGTTCGGGCACATTCTGAGGAGCGTGAGGGAGGACGGTGGCAGCAAGTACACCAGATGGTGAAGATGTGTCAGTCTGTAAGGAATGAGGCTATGCAGATGTACAGACACACTGGCAGCTCGCTTGATAGTGGTAGTAGTAATAGTCCGGCTCTCATCAATTTTCCGATGCAGCCTGTAGGACATACTTAGCCGAGGTAATGGTAAATATAGGTGTCGCAGGGATACAACCACGTGACTGTTGTTAGCTCCCACGATGCAGTTCTCTTCCATACTTGCACACACACACACACCACCCTCTTCACCACACACACACAAAAGGCCTTGTTGGTCGTCGTCGTCGTTTCCTTCCCCACACGGCGTAGCGTACCCGCAGCTCAGCGGTCGCACCCATGAACCGCCAGTCTACCGCCAACATGAACGCACACCAACGGCTCGAGGCCGCCACGGACCTCGCCAAGCTCACCAACGTCTCCGACGACATCATCGTCGCGTGTCTCCGCGAACGCTTCATGTCCGACAATATCTATACAAGCTTAGGCTCTTGCGGCCTCGTCGCTCTCAATCCACACAAATACGTCCCCTCCAACGCTGACTCGGTTTTACACAAGTACGCTGCTGAGTACAGGGATACCTCGGAACACAAGGACAAGCTCCCTCCGCATATTTTCCAGTTGGCCAATAATGCCTATTACCACATGCGGAGGACTACCCAAGACCAAGCTATACTCTTCAGGTGCGTTCATCAGCTCATCGCCTTTTTTTGTCTTTGTCAGCCGTCGGTCTAACATGCCCTTGTGTTTTTTTATTTATTTAAAAAAAAATTTAATGGCATCATTAGTGGAGAATCGGGCAGTGGCAAATCCGAGAACAGACGTCTAGCCATCAAGACCCTTCTCGAACTTAGCGTCTCGAACCCCGGCAAAAAAGGATCCAAACTCGCCTCCCAAGTCCCCGCCGCCGAATTCGTCATCGAGTCCTTCGGTAACGCACGTACCCTCTTCAACCCCAACGCCTCCCGTTTCGGAAAATACACCGAACTCCAGTTCACCGACCGCGGACGAATTTGTGGCATCAAGACGCTAGACTACTACCTAGAGCGGAACCGCGTAGCAGCCGTCCCTTCCGGTGAACGTAATTTCCATATATTCTATTACCTCGTTGCAGGGGCCACCCCTGAGGAGCGACAACATTTACATCTGTATGATAAAACGACGTATCGGTATCTTGGGCATCGTGGTCCGGCTGCTGCTCGTCTGTTGGCTGGTCGCGATGACGACGCCCTTCGCTTCGATCAACTCAAAGTCGCTCTCAAGAATATTGGCATGTCCAAGAGGCACGTTGCGCAGACGTGCCAGTTGATTGCTGCGATTTTGCATTTGGGCAATTTGGAGTTTATTATCGATAGGCACAGGAATGAAGATGCTGCTGTTGTGCGTAATACAGGACGTTTTGGAGGTCGTTGCGGATTTCCTTGGTGTTCCCGCCTCGGCTCTCGAGGGGGTTTTGTCGTATAAGACCAAGTTGGTCAAGAAGGAGCTTTGCACGGTTTTCTTGGATCCGGATGGTGCTTCCGATAACAGGGATGACCTCGCCAAGACGCTTTACTCCTTGTTGTTCGCCTGGCTTAACGAACACATCAACCAACGTTTCTGCAAAGATGATTTCACCACTTTTATTGGTCTCTTCGATCTCCCCGGACCGCAGAACATGACGAGCAGACCTAATTCGCTCGATCAATTCTGTATCAACTTCGCCAACGAGCGTCTCCAACATTTCGTCCAGAAGCAACTCTTCGAAACACACGTCAACGAATACAACATCGAGGGTATCTCCCACCTCGTCCCCCAAGTCCCTTACTTCGACAACGCAGAATGCATCCGGTTGTTACAGAACCAGCCAGGTGGTCTGATCCACATTATGGACGATCAAGCCCGGCGTATACCGAAGAAGACGGATCAAACTATGGTCGAAGCATTCCAAAAACGATGGGGCAATCATTCTTCATTCAAATCGGGCGGCGTGGACCGTTCCGGGTTCCCTTCCTTCACCATCAACCACTATAACGGTTCCATCGCTTACTCCTCGGAACATTTCCTCGAACGCAACCTCGATTCTGTCAACCCCGATTTTGTCTCCCTCTTAAGAGGGGCAGCGGGTGATGTCTCGAATGCGGATGGGACGGGTAATGGTTCGATTAACCCGTTCGTTAAAGGGCTGTTTTCGAATAAGGCGATTGCGACACAGGCACATCCGAGGAATGAGGATACTATTGTGTCTGCGCAGCAGAATGTGAAGCCTATGCGGATGCCGTCGACTAGGAGGAAGGGGACGATTAAGAGGACTTTGACGCTCAAGGAAACTGGTGCAAGTATGTTTAAGGATATTGATGAGAAGGATGAGGATGATGAGGCAGGTCTGGGGAACACAACTTTGGGCGGTGCTGGTGCGCATTCGGCGACATCAAATTCTCCATGTATCGCAGGTGAATTCCGCGCGGCACTGGATACGTTATTCGAAACGCTGGAAGAGACACAAACGTGGTATGTGTTTTGTATCAACCCTAACGATACCCAACTCCCCAATCAGTTGGAGGGGAGGAGTGTGAAGGGGCAGGTGAGGAGTATTGGGTTGAGTGAGATCGCGAAGAGGTGTGGGACAGTGTTTGAAGTTGGGATGACGCCGGAGGAGTTTTGTGGAAGGTATAGGGAGGGGTTGGATGGTGTTGGGGTTATGGAGGGTGATGGAAGGGAGAAGGCTGCGCAGGCTAGGACGGCGTTTGGACTTGGGGAGCGGGGTTTGGTTTTGGGTCAACACAAGGTTCGTTGTGATTTTTTTTCCAGGTTTATTTCCACTTGTGAGTTGACATGCAAACGCTATTTAGGTGTTCTTGTCGCAGAGGGCATTCCATCTATTTGAGGATCAGTTGAGATCAAGGGACGTCGAGGAGCAGAAGAGGAACCGGATACGTGATGCGGAAGCTGAAGCCGGCCTTGATCCGCGCGGTATCTCAGACCCATATGCGCCCTACCGCAGTCCTGGAGAAGAAATGGATCCAGGTTGGGGAGCTTACAGCGACAATATGAACGGATCGAGTCAGGCCCTTCCGCTCGTCGCTAATGCCTCGCCATTCCAACAACGTGCGGATATGTATGATGATGATTATGACGAGAACAAGTCGCTGCGGAACAGCGAAGAATACGATGGTCGTAGTCGATTCACATCCAACCGCGACGATTCTGTGTCCAATTTCGGTTCCGAGTCCTATGCACCTTCGAGGAACATGTTCCAGAATACTGATAAACGCGGGTTGGTGGATAAAGAGGCTTTAGCGGGAGAGATCCAGGAAGGCGAAACGACGGAAGTTCTCAAAGAGAGCGCCGCACGTCGTCGTTGGGTCGCACTCTGTTGGTTGTTGACTTGGTGGATTCCGACCCCGTTCCTCACATATCTCGGTCGTATGAAACGCATGGACGTGCGTCAGGCGTGGCGAGAGAAACTCGCACTGAACTTGTTGATCTGGTTCGTGTGTGGTTGTGCGGTGTTCGTCATTGCCGTGTTGGGGAACTTGATTTGTCCGACGGAGCATGTGTTCAACCGGAGTGAATTGCAGGATCATAGTTTCCAGAATAGCCCAGGGAATGTGTTTACGGCGGTGAGGGGAGAGGTGTTTGATTTGACGCAGGTCGCGATGACGCATCAGCGGATTGTGCCCATTGTGCCGGTGAAGAATATTTTGAAGTATGGGGGTGTTATTGCGGATAATTTGTTCCCGGTTCAGGTACGTGCATATACCTGCGATAGTATCTTTACAGCGTGGATTTAACAACGTGTTGCAGGTCAGCGCTTTGTGCAATGGTATTGATGGAAACGTCTCTCCCTACGTCACCCTCAACTCCGCCAACAACACCGACCCCAACGCTCAGTACCACGACTTCCGCGTGTTTACAAACGACTCCAGGCCCGACTGGTATTTCCAGAGTATGGTCAGGATGCGATATACCGCACGTGTTGGGTTCGTCGGATATACACCTAAAGAGATCAAGAATATGGCCACGACCGGTAGCTCTGTTGCCATCTACAACGGGCTCATCTTCGACGTCACGAGTTACCTACGCAGTCCACCTGCTGTTGTCCCACCCGTTGGCATGGCGCCCCCAGCTGCGGATCCCCACTTCATGGACGGCACTGTCTTGGATTTGTTCAAGCTCTACGCAGGAAAGGATATTACCAAGAGACTTAACCAACTCAATATTGATCATCAAGTCCTCGAACGACAGAAAGTCTGCCTCCGGAACCTGTTCTTAATTGGCAAGGTCGACAATCGACAGTCCCCTCAGTGTCTATTCTCGACGTACATCTTGCTCGCGCTATCGGTTATGATGGTATCCATCATTGGATTCAAGTTCATCGCCTCCCTCAATTTTGGCGCTGAGAGGGCACCAGAGGACCACGACAAATTCGTCATCTGCCAGGTACCCTGTTACACTGAAGGCGACACGTCACTGCGCCGTACCATCGATTCACTTGCCCAGCTCAAATACGACGACAAACGCAAATTGCTGGTTGTCATCTGTGATGGTATGATTGTCGGTTCGGGGAACGATCGCCCGACGCCGAGGATTGTGTTGGATATTCTTGGTGCAGACCCCAACTTGGACCCGGAGCCGTTAAGCTTCCAGTCCTTGGGCGAAGGAGCGAAGCAGCACAATATGGGCAAGGTATATTCGGGGTTGTATGAATGTTCGGGACATGTGGTGCCGTACCTGGTAATTGTGAAGATTGGAAAGCCTACGGAGAGGAGCAGGCCTGGTAATCGTGGAAAACGTGATTCGCAGATGTTGTTGATGCACTTCTTGAACAAGGTGGGTGATTGCAACAGACCTTCTGGCTCTGGGCTGACGGATTTCATGATATAGGTCCATTTCAATGCGGCCATGAACCCCCTGGAGTTGGAGATGTACCACCAGATCAAGAACGTTATTGGTGTCAACCCGACGTTCTACGAATACTTGTTCATGGTCGACGCTGATACCACTGTCGATCCAATGTCGGTCAATCGACTGATCTCCGCGTACGTCGTAATCTCTCCTGTTACCATCCGTTGTCCGACTGAATAGGTGATTTTGTAGAATGATTCACGACAAGAAGCTCCTCGGTGTCTGCGGTGAAACGGAGTTGGCAAACGCGAAGCAGTCTTTGATCACTATGATGCAGGTACGCGTTAAACACTCAATTGCAGTAACGTTGGGACTGAATACACGTGTAGGTCTACGAGTATTTCATTTCCCATCATATGGCCAAGGCTTTTGAGTCCCTCTTTGGCTCCGTCACCTGTTTACCCGGTTGTTTCACGCTATACCGCCTGCGTACCCCTGATACCCACAAACCACTCCTCGTCTCCAATCAAATGATTCAAGACTACTCGGAGAACCGTGTCGATACCCTGCACATGAAGAACCTTCTCCATCTTGGTGAAGATCGATACCTTACAACACTGCTCCTCAAACACTTCCCAACGTTCAAAACGCAATTTATCCGAGATGCGCATGCATATACCGTTGCCCCGGACGATTGGAAGGTTTTACTTTCTCAGCGTCGGCGTTGGATTAACTCGACAGTGCACAACCTTGGAGAGCTTATCTTTTTGGAGCAACTTTGTGGATTCTGTTGTTTCTCGATGAGATTCGTGGTCATGATTGATTTGCTGTCGACGATTACTCAGCCAATCACCGTCGCATACGTGAGTTTCCTGTGCTTTGATTGCGGACTTCTATGTTGACTGTGGCTTCTATAGATTGTCTACTTGATCTACCTTGTTGCTGGAGCCGGAAAGCAGATTCCTACGGTTTCACTCATCATGATCGCCGCTATCTATGGTATCCAAGCCCTGGTGTTTGTCTTACGACGGAAGTGGGACATGATTGGCTGGATGATCTTCTATATCATTGCCATTCCTGCATTCTCATTCTTCCTTCCGCTCTACTCTTTCTGGCGCATGGACGATTTCTCCTGGGGTCAGACTCGTATTGTCTTGGGAGAATCGGGGAAGAAAGTTGTTGTTCATGTGAGTAACATCTTTTGTGTTGGTCAAGTACAACTGCTGACGGTGTTCATATGTAGGACGAAGGCAAGTTTGATCCTCGTTCTATTCCTCTCAAGTCTTGGAGCGACTATGTGAGTGTTCCGCTCCTAATTATCTTTTCTTTGCTAACATGTTCCAGGAAAACGAGCTTTGGGACAAAGAATCGAATCACAGCATCGGCTCATGGGTACCGCCGGTCAAGGGCAAGATGGACTACGCTGAATCGCGCACCGCCTCCCTCTACGGTCGTGAAACATACTACGAGCCCCGCACTCAATCACCCGCTCCCTCCCAATTTGGCATGTACCCACCTCCAGGTTACAATTCGGGCCGCAACACACCTCAATCTAATTTCCGCCCCATGAGCGAAGCAAACCTGCTCCACCAACCAGTACCCTCGCGTCCTGTCACCAATTATCTCGACATGCCGATCCCTGCAATAAGTGAAGGTTTTGGTGTTGGCGGTGGTTCTCACGAATCACCTTCCGACGCTGATCTCGAACGTGCCGTGCAGGAAGTTCTGCGGGTCGCTGATCTGAACACGGTGACGAAGAGGGAGATCAGGCGACAGTTGGAAGAGAAGTTCGGGATGGACTTGACTTCACGCAAGACTACGATTAATGCTGCGATTGATAAGATTCTTTTGGGTCAGGCATAGACTTAATTGCTGATCCCGGACATTGTAAGCTCGATCATGAACGCCCTTTACCTACATTCTTTTAGACACCTCCACCCTCTTTCTTGGTTCCCACTACTTTTTGGAGATTTAGTCACACTACAAACACTGCTTCAGAACCAGTGTATGCTTTCTTTGTCTTGTTACCTGCTATACAATATGGACTCTCGGGACAGTCATTACTATTCGTAACCCTCTCGCATATATACTCTCTTACACTCTTTCGCTTTACTTGACATAAGCCATTTCTCTCTCCTGGACCATTGCATCTTCTGTTAAACATAATAAATTAGAAA
This sequence comes from Calvatia gigantea, assembly GCA_025093985.1. Lineage (NCBI taxonomy): Eukaryota > Fungi > Basidiomycota > Agaricomycetes > Agaricales > Lycoperdaceae > Calvatia > Calvatia gigantea. The sequence goes on from JACAAK010000012.1 coordinate 318,089, forward strand.
GTTCTACGGAATAAAAAAGTAACTCCCGACACTGGTATAACTGTCGCCTTATCCAATGACATGCATTCGTGATGAACCCCTCAGCTTTTGATTAACCAGTGAGTGAGATCGTTGCGGTGTCTGGTCGGTTCGGTTCCTACAGCGCGTTAGGGGTTGTGCATTTTTGTGGCTTCGTATAGCAACCCCCCCCCCCCCCTCCTAAATGTCTCCTCTAATTATGGTTGTCCCTACCCCCCGGGTTGAAAATTCCCAGATGGTGGGGCCGTGGCACAGGGCAGACTTCAACCAGACGCCCAAACTTCATCGTCCCCAAACAAGATTTGATACGCGATGGACGATTGATGGGCGACGTCGGTGAGGCATCGATGATCGACGTCGGTGAGGCATCGATGATCGACGAAATCGAGGGCTGCCGCAGGATTGGATGGCACCAACTACACCGACACACACGCTACTCGAACGTCCTGCCCACTTAATCTGCCATCCTGACTTAGCATAGATGCCTATCATTGGGACGGAACCTGGGCCCCACGGCCCCCACCCTCGCGTCGTGGGGTAATAGTTGGAAGATTCTTCCCGTGGTTTCTAGGTCACTGTGGGTGTAGCACTATCTGTATGCTTCCTCACCACAACCTTGCCGCGTTCCAATCCGCAGTAGATAGAGTTTATATCTCAAGATCTTTGGCAGTACGAAGCTATATAAACCCCATCGCCATCTGTCTTGTGGGAGCTAACTGACGACCATGACAGAGACTACCCCCCTTGTTTGCACTGCGATTCAACTCGACGCGTCCTCGAGCAATGACCACCAACACCCCCATACCGACTCGTCCGCATTTACTTCAACTGATGGTTTTGGTTTCATCTCATTATTCCAGATTTTGACGAACTTCAAACGATCTCAAGATGACCTCTGGGTAAGTCATATAGGGTTTTAATGGAAATTGTTGAACATAGTTGAATCCTCTCATACTCTTCCATCCTTGACTAGGGCCTGGTCGGTTTGCCGAGTTCTGAAAGCTGGAACCGCTTCCTGATGATGTCCCAGGCAGTGGAGACGTTCAGAGTCCATCTCGTGCCATCCCCTTTTCAAACCACCATCAAACCAGCTACGTTTGTCCGTGTTGCGCGAATGCTGGAGGGCAGACCACTATTCCCTTCCCTCCGTCACCTCCAGATTGAAAGCCTCAGTCATAGTATCGACAACTATCTTGCACTTCTAGCCTCTCCCGCTCTTGAACGTATCACACTCACCTACCGCCCGCCGGCTCTGTGTAATGAGCGGGACGATAGGTATCAAGAGTTGGCTATGCCCTTCTTCACCGAACTCGCATTCTATTCTACAAAGCTCCAAGTTCTTCTTGCCGAAAAAGGCGGTTCCTGCTATACCGATAACAGTGGCTAGCAGACCATCAGTAATTTCCGTGAGCTCCGGGTCTTGAAAGCTCGAGTGTCTCCTGCGGGTCCCAGAAGGAGAATTTGACCCCTATATCCAGTGTTTAGAGTCTTTGCGGTCACTGGCGATCCTGTGGTTGAGACTTGAGGAGATTGTCCCAGTCATCGGTGAACTACCACACCAAACGTCCGAACTTCATGAGGGCGTAGAGTCCACCACCCTTCCTTCCAGAATCCCCACCAGTGACTCAGTTGGATATAGTTGGACCCGCTCACCTGGTTTCCAAAATCGTCTCTAGCTTTTGGTTCGAGAGCGTTGAAGACAATCTCCAGTCTCCCTTCCCCCCCCACTCGAGCCCTCAACGGGGCCTCCGCCCGACGCGATACACTAGTCTGCCTACCTTGGACCTAAGACCCCTAAAACAAGTCCTGGAGCTTCAGAGCCTTCACCTTTTGGAGTGCTCTCTAAAGCCTTCCACCGAATTGATCGAGCCAGGTGTTTGGCCTGCGTCTTGTCTCTCTTGCACTCCCTTCATCAATGATGGTGGTGGACCTTTTACAACTTAAAAGCATCGCAGAGTCGCTACCATCATTGCGGACCCTTTCACTTTGGCTGGGCGATTTTGAAAAATCTTAGTCCTCCTGGTGGTATTGCCGTGCCGACCGAGCTTCCTCTTCACCACCCTTAGAAAGCTTGGAAATACTCCCTCCTTCCCTCTTCTTTCCTGGGCGGAAGAAGTTCGTACACATCTATCCGTGTATACCAGTTGCCCGTTACTTGAACGCACTGTTCCCTAGGTTGCAATCCCTGGCGGCAGGGCGGGATGTGGCCAAGTGGAGCGTCATTTTCGAATTGATGAAGCTATGCCAAGCGAGTTTGATGGACGACAAGAACTAGGAGGACTCTTTTTTCCGAAGTATAGTACTCATTTGTAATAAACGTGCACCAACGTAAGCGGGTCGTGTGTGGTAGGCGTCGACAACGAAGAACGTAGTAAGTAGCTTGGAGCAACTGGTGACGAATGTAAAGTAACGTGAAAAGTAGAGGGAATTAAGAAGTCCTGACTCCGACAGAGACCGCGGTTTTTATATCTACGAAAATGGGGCGAAATCGTTCAACAAATTCTACTACGAAACGGAGAAGGTGAAATTCAAGGGTCAATAAAATCGGTGATAGGATCATCCATGGCGGGAATCTCGAAATTGAAATTGCATCTACAGAAAAGGAATAGCGACTAGTCAGTGAGTTCCGTCCATCTGCTATGTTCGTCGAACGGGCCTTTCCATGCGTCGTCTGCACGTAACCGTTCTCCTATACCAAGATATGTTGAATGTTTCATTTTCCCGTTCACCGTGCCGACGAGTTGATGTGACACTCGTCAATCAATATCATATCAAATCTAAAAAGTGTATTCTTCGATATGACGTGCTTTACACTTTTTGAAATCAATTTGAACTTGATATGATTTGTGTCGCATCGACTCGTTGGTGTAGTGTGTTCAATAAGATAAAAGTTAGTCCGTCTCCCCTCCTTGCAAAACCCACACAACTGTACAATTAAATGAGCACAGCAAAGAACAATCTTTTCCCTTCCTCCAAGATTTCACGGTAGAATTTCTCGGTGCCCCATCTGTGTGAGCACCCCGTCGTTGTGGAGAGGGTGGGGGTCGGCCTGGTCGCCCTGCGGGTTGACAATAATAACGCCACTATATCAGTCTGCTGGGTCTGACACAGTGAAAGGCAAAGAGTACCGACACCACCAGTCAGGTATTTTTGCCGAGCACGAATTTGGACAGTCCAAAACCGTCGATTCTCAGTGCGCAGTGGGAGTTATAATCTAAGTCAAAGCGTAATCCGCAAGGCCCCCTACATACCCCCAGCAGGCGAGAGTCCATGTTTACCGGGATCAACTATCTCGGATTGTGTGGGTGCCAATCCCCTTTCTTAGTAAAAGACGTTCGAGCCAGATCGGAGGTAGAACAGAGGTAATGGAGAAAGAAGGCACCAACCGCGGCACAGCCGAAATAATTCACTGGCACAAGATCATTCGTTGAGTTTTCAGATTGAACTTCCATCAGCAACTTTGTACCTCTCATGGGTACATACAAGCGGCGGCATGGTCAACTGGGAAAACGGAAAATGGAAAAAGTTGTCAAAGGGTTGGCAGTGAAACTGGGCCCTAGTACGGCTCGTTAACACGGATGATTTCTTATGTGCTACCAATCTCATATGAATTGATAAGCAGTTTCCTGCCCTGCTTTCAGTGTACCCTTGAGGCGAATGTTACCAGGTTGGCAGGTCCCAAAAATATATTTTGGAGTATCACACCTGGGAGAGAACGGTGATCCGAATGAACCTGCTTGATGTAAGCCATTGACGGACCAACGAGGAGCTTGGGAGAACTTCCCATCCTACTATTTTTGTCTTCAGAATCTGTTCAGAACAGAGGTTCTGTTTCTTTTCTTGCGGATTTATAATCACTTGGTGCTAATTCGACAGGACGGGGAATAAGTTCAATCGCATCTCGTGCAGGCATTCCACTTTCGGGTGTCAAACAGCTATTTATAACTGGCATCCAATCAGGAACAGAACAAACGTACTTAGCGAACACGACTTACAGACAGGTAGGGCGGCCAACATGAAGAGCTCAGAAATCTCATGTAGCCTTTTGGTGCTGTCGATTGCAAGCGGAGAAATTTCCGAGAAACATAATCTCGACCCTCGGAAGTCGGTGCTTCGAGCATGAGGTAATCCAATATCCGGGCATATACTGTCTTCTTGTCTCTGGTAGGACTACCGGAAGGTTCCATCCGGAGGCATTGCTGGTGGGCACCATTTTTATATGAGGGGTTGAAGGGATTTGGGAGGAGTAGTTTGGCAGTTGAAAGCGCGTCAGGCTAATCCATTTCGTCGTTGTCTCATACCCCAGCTGATTGGATAGGTATATCTATGCCCTTCAAATTTCCCGCGCTCCGCGACCAAAGTGAAACGTGCATTTGTAGTCTGGTGTGGAAGGTATAATGGGATGGTCAACTGACAAAGGGACAGACAATGCGAGGCTAATATCGTACAAAAAAACTACACACAAAAAACAGTCGAGAATGCTAATGGGTTATCATGAAGTGCATGAAATTTTATGCAAAGCTTGGGGGGATATCAGAAAAATGCCCGAAAAGAAAGCTTGAGTAATCGGAGTGAAAGGGGGTAACAAAATACTCCGATGATGATACAGTATCTCAGGGCACATTTTGAAGCTCAAAAAAAAAACAGGGGTGCGTCGGGAACCCCAGAAATAACCGACCGACCGACGCGAGCCATCAACTCCTCAGATCAACGATCTCGAGTGGTGCATCTTTCATCTGCACATGTCCCTTATCGGCGTCCTGCCCAACAACCAGGCGTCGTAAGAAACCAAATAGCAGCTGTGAGCGGTGGTGGGAGAGACATACAGTGTAGATGGGTAAATCCGGATGTGGGTGGAACGCCTCTTTTTCTTTGCAGTCGAGAATGGTGTTGAGTCCTGGTGGATCCGTGAGTCTGAATATGCCGAAGCTGTTGGAATAAAAGGCGTGTGTGAGCTCCTGAAGGAAAAGGCACGACAGCAGAGGAAGTGTTACGTACTTCGGATTCGACTTGGGCGCGCACACAACCGCCACCGACTCTGGTAGCATCCTCTGGAATCCAGAATGCGTATGCAAATCCACTGAAGACATAAAACACGATTGTGAAGGGTGCGTATGAATCTAAACTCCCCCCCCAAAAAAAAACCATCCCCACAATCAGTATACACAATCGTGGAAGTGCTGCAAGGGACGACGCACCCATCCCAAGGTAATCAAACTCCTCTCCTCCGTAAAACTCAACACCAACTCCTCCTCATCCATCGTACACATATCACTCGAACCCCTCTGCTTGGGTATCAACAACGTCGTAACCACAAACTCACTCCTTCCCCACTCCAGTTCCCGCTCCTCCCTCTCCAACATTACTCAACATGTCTCTCCCAGAACTCCTCCCTCGCGTAGTAGGATTATGCGCATACGAAGGCGGACTCTCTTCCTCCGGCCAAACCTCCCTCCCCAACAACAACCCACACGTCTCCCTATTCATCGACGTATTCAGTTTGGCTATGGCCAAGAACCGGGGTAGAGTCTCCCGTGGGAGGACTACGGTTTTCAGTTTACGTTCTTTGGGCGTTGGGCCTGGGTGGTGTGCGGCGGTGTTGGACGGGTTCGAACTACCACGACGCTCTAGGTGTGGGCCGGACATAATAGGGATCTTACCTCCTGCTGCGAGAGCGGATAGAGGAGGTGGGGGCATTGGGATGTAAGGTAACTTCATATTGGGGTTGTTACCGCTACTATTACTACCCTCAGGCTGTGGTTGTTGCTGTTGTTGTTGTAAGGGGGGAGGAGGGGGAGGGGGAAGAGCTCCAGGGGCCGATACGGGTAACGGCGCAGGAGAATTATACTTTGACTTTTTGAGTTTCCCATTCCCGTCCATCAACCTCTGACCAACCTGTGCGGCCGCAGCAGCCGCAGCGGATTTAGTTGACTCTTGAGATCCGAATGTCCATCCAGCAGCCGCAGGATTGGTCGTAGCAGCAGCAGCTAGCGGGAGTCATACCGCTGCTGATGCTGCCGTAAATAGGTTGGGGATTGTTAGGGTAGTGGAAGCTAGTAGGGGGAGGTTGAGGGAGGTTGGTGGTATCGTTGAGCGTTAATCGGTCCATGAAGATGAACATGGAACTGCTCGAGGGGTAATACCCCTGTCGCTGCTGATGTGGGGACATAAGTGACGGGAAGAGCGCACGGGGATCGTGCGGCGGTGGAGAGGTCGTCGTTATAGGTGTCATGGACGTATACCTGTGAAGCAGCGTTTACCCATATGTATTTCGGATATAGGAAACAAGATTGCGCGTCCCCGATGGTCAAATGGTCGGAGGCAAAGGGGGGGTAAGAAAGGCGGAAATGAAAAAACGGAGGTGAGTCAACGAGGTTAACGATGATATAAAGAAAGATGTACCCGCGTAATGTGGCTCTGGTAGGTGTCCTATTCAAATCAGCGGGGCTCGTGCCAGGGATCAAGAAGCTTGATCCTGGTTGGTCATTTCCGGGGTGTTGATCGGGAGGTGTTGGAATGTAAGTATGACTAGGGGGTGGAGGCCCACGGACAGGTGTCAGGGTGACCGGGGATATCTGAGCCGGTGGTGGTTGGTGCATCATAGGCGGGGGAGGGGGTGGTTGTTGCTGTTGTTGGGAATAAAACGATGAAGCAGGTGTAGTTGCGAGAGAAGAAGCTTGGGTATGCGGGAACATAGACGATGATCCGTTCGTAGCGACGGAACTTGCAGAAGAGTGTGTCGAGATTGATTGGCCTTGCATCTGTGGACCGTGAGGAAGGGTATTGTTCACCGCGATGGCTTGACGGATATTGCGAGCCTCTGCGTCAGCTTCTTGCTGTCTCCTAGCAATACCTTCTGCCTCCAATCGCCTCTTGTCATCCCTTTCGCGTTTTCGTACAGGAGATTCCCCCTGCGTCATTGACACCAGGCATCACCACGATGGTACTCTGAGATCCGTGGGCATGGTTTGGAGGACGAGAGAACGAGTAGTCTGGAAGCTGGAGGCTTATAGACAGGTGTAGCACTAGCCTGACGTGCAGAATTGATGATCTCCTCCTTTCTTCTGTCAGGGAATGCTGGTTGTATTGGGTATTGTGAATGGGAAGGGTGCTGATGGCGAGTAGATTGCCGCTGAGCACGCACTTCCTCTTCCTGTCTCTGCCTTTCGTCGCTGAGCTGCCTCCAACGGGCAGCTTCATCCGCTAAAGCCCTTTCCGGATCTCGGTCTCGGTGTTCGGTTGGGCGATCAAGCCGCTCAAGTGGTACGAGTTCATCGTCTGGATGCTCTGCGCGCCATTCATTGAATCTGGTAACGAGCTTCAGGTTTGATTCTGCTCATATGATCGAGAATCTCCTGCCCATTCTGCAAAAAAGACCATCGGCGTTAAAAGGTCGCAAGACCAAGTCGCGTGTGCAATGCAACTTCTCACCAGACCAAGATTGTGTCGCTGGAGTTCGGTCAAAGACGTTGTATAATTCGGGTGTGTGGGGAGTTTATCAAGGGCGATAGTAGCAGCTCTTGCAAAGAGCATAAATGACATTTCGAGGTCGCCCTGCTCTAGACTCGTCCTTGCTTGGTTGCGAGCGCGCTCTGCCATGCGGAGGCAGTGCTTGAACTCGCGAGAAGGGTCCCAGTCGATGTCCAGTGCCTTTTCTGCAAGTTCACCTATTGAGGCCGGGCGTCGTTGGGAATGCCGACTTCCAGCGTCGGCGGCATGGTTGTCATCGCGGGATCGCCGATGGCTCATGGACGATCTAGACAAGACGATAACCCGCTAATTCCAGGGTTAATTATATATTAAACACACGTGACTTGGTGTTGGCAAACGGAGTTCAGCCGGGTTCAACTGAAGGGAGGTGTCTTCCATCCTCGACATCAACAAATGCATCCCTTCGACAAAGACCGCCGAACAGAAAGATATATTCATCATCATTCAGGTCTGTGTATGTACTACTACTACACAGCCTCTCTGCTAGTATGACACGCATTTAGCCACTGATGGGGGAGGAGGTTACACGCTATTAATAGCCGACTTCTTCCCACTGCCTCCCCGAACAATGGCATGGTCATCGGACGACAATGTCGATTAACTCTCGCCCAGCCAAGAATCACGGCAAAGCTTCCCACTACACATTGTTCTTCGTCTCTCGATTAAACATACTGCCAGACACACTCTCAATTCGCTGGCCACCGCCGTCCATCACCTTAGAACATACCTTGAAGTTTGAAAGACACAGGTCAGATCTAATCAATCTCAGAACTACCACGAGTCTCAACTTCAAAGATAGATAGGGGGTTTTCGTTTTTCCCGCATCTGCCTTTCGTTTCACTGCGTTATATAAAGTCACTGGCCGGTTCTTCTCTGTTACTCTCCCTTCCCTTCCAGACGCCATGAGTCATCCATATAGCGGTGCGGCCAGTTACATCTATGCCAACGAGGTGCGTTTCCCGGTCGATTCGGCTCTCATAGACCTGATGATATAGCAGTATCAGTCACCAACTCGAGCCACACACAACATTCTGACTGAATATGATTCCCAACCGGTACGTATCTTATCCCACCCCCACTTGACTGCGCCCGATAATCCCCGGATGACACCAGTCTAAAAAGCTGTACGACGACTATCAATACCCCGGAGCGCCCGCGAAAACGGTAGAGCTCAACTTTCAAGTGCAGAGCGCCCATCCAGGCTTCGGGCCCGGTGACCCCACGCGAGCCGCACTCGGCCACAGGAAACGAGCCAAAGCCTCAAGACAGGGAGCGGTAACATCTGTACGTCCTTTGCGATCCTTCATTATCTCACTAATTGCCATAATGACCAACTTGACACATTGAAACCTCCTTTGACAGCCGTCGACAACAATAGCAACTCTCGCACTCTCACCTGCCAGTCAAGTCTCTTCCCTTCCCAAGCCGTACCACCTCCACTTCCCGCACATCCCACTCCCACTCATATTCCCATGCCTATAATGCTCACCCACACATCTACTCCCACACGCACACACACACGCACTCCCGCTCCAGCTCCCGTAACAACCCGAATCATACACCACAACCACACAATCACTATACTACCTCCACCCCCGACCGTCCATCCGGCTACAACCCTCAATCTCGGTATTACTACGACACGCCCTCACACCCCGACCCAATCGCTTACAACCCCCGCCCCCGCGCCCCAAAACCACCAAAACCACCCAAAACACCAAAACTAACCCTCCGAACCAGATTCAAACTAACCCTCCCCAACCCATTCCGCCAATCCTCTCCATCATCATCATCGTCATCATCATCATGGCCCCCACGCTCTCCCACCACAAACCGCCGCCCAGGCTCCCCGCTACCCACCACAGTAACTAGTAGACACCGTTCTCGCCCCAGTTCAAATTTCTGGGATTGGTCGTCGAGCCCGAAAAAGGTTAGTAGGTTGTCCAGGTGGCTTTTTGCTGGGAGGAAGTATGCGATGGGTGGAGGGAAGAAGAAGAGTTTGATGGTGGAGGGGGGGCCGGAGATGAGGACGACGACGACGACGAGGAGGTATTCGAGGTCGCCTGCGGGTGAGGTGTCGTCGAGAGGTTATCATGATCAGTATCCGTCGCGGGGCGGAGATCGGGACCCTCTTCGTTGAGAAGGATGAGGGTGTGGGGGGAGGGTGCCTCCGGGGTTATGAATTAAGGTTCGTGGGGATTGCCGCCTGTCGGGGAGTTGGAGCGGTTGAAAATGATTTTGGATTTTTTTGCGATGGCTCTGAGTTCCAGCTGATGATGCTTTCGCTGTTCATTTTTTTTGGACTTTCTTGGTTTGTCGTTCTTGCGCTTAGTCGAGTGTCGTGTGTTGCTTGTTCGGTGTTTGGTAATCAAAGCATGTGTAGTTGTAACTTCAGATTGTCAAGAATTGGATGATAAAATTTTGATTTTAATGCATAACGTTCTGAATCTGACGGTGGGGCGTAAAATGTTTCCTTTTGGTTTCTACGTCGAAATTTTACTCCTTTTAGTCTTACATCAAACCAATTTTCCAAATCTTCGTGATATTATGGACAAGCCTACCGTTCAGAGGAGCTATTGTATAAACGTTAAAAAGTGAATATTGGAACTCGGGGTGTCATACAGAGAGAAAAGATGTGTTCCATACATGCGAGAGTGAAAGAAACCCTGTACGCCGACAAGTCCAATATCAAGACTACTTGTGTCACGGCAACCTGGGGTGATATAGTGCAAAGCTGGACTGTGCGATATCCCACACAGAATTATGGTCCAAAGCAAAGAAAAACTTTAGGTGCAACCAACCGCCATTACTGAACTAGCTGTTTTCCCAGTGCGTCAGATTATGGCTGGATGACGAGTTCCTCAAAAGAACATTTGGGGTCATAACAGTGTCCCTCTGTTGAGCGACTTCCATCCTTCAACCGCGTCAGGTCTTTCCACTGGTGAATAAGTGATATCATCGATGACTTCGATGAGTGTTTGAATATCTTCAACTGAGTCTCTGCTTGAAGTAATAACGGCCAGTCTCGGGAACATTGTGACAAGTGTCCGTGCTATTTTGTACTTCTCTCTCAAGGGTACAAGGCCAAAGTGTTTCCTGCGGAGGGATTCCTCGTGATCCTATCAGCTCTAACCTCCACAGTGGGCACCTTGATGGCGTTAGTGCAGTTGGACCAACAACGGCGAGATCATAGACCTTGAGCTGCGCAAGGAAAGGCTTTGGAGGACATGTTCCATGTGCGGACGCATGGGGGAGGATTACTTTCGCGTCGAAGGCAGGGTCTTCTGCTTCTGGAACGATGAACAAGTGTTTGCGCGTGGGCCAGTTTGTGAGAATATCGACAATAGTTTGATGTAGAAAGATTGATTAGGAGGTTATAGAGCCAGATACCCTCCATCTGTCTCGCCTTCAACGTGAAAATATTCTCGGGAGTTACTCCGCGGACCCATTTGTACTAGCGTACGACCGAATACTGAGCACCTGAAGCCGAGGAAATACGAAAGAGATCGAACAACATTTCCTCACTGAGACCCGACGTGACTGAAGGAGATTACATTCCAGGGATAAAGTGTGAATTTTGGTTGGACATAGCGGGGGTGTCAACAAGAAAGGGGCAGAAACGCAGGGACAGGATGAGGATAAGAGTACGGACCTTCGTTGAAGAGATGGCCGTTGTTCAGGAGGAGGAGCTGGGAGAAAATTGGTTCTGGCTGATGACGCTTTACTGTACCGGACTGTATGGTGGCAACACCTGAGGGAGCGTTATGCACGTGAAGGGTTGTGTTCTGGCAACACCCCTGGTATGACACGTTACGTCGGTCAGAATTTGCAATAGTCTCCCTCAACACCTGAGCCAGAATGACAGGTTTAGCTGCAACATCGAAGCCTGGCTCTGGAAAAACCATCGAAACATATACGAAGAACAACAGATCACTCACACCCCACTCATGCACCTCACCACCAACCACAATCTCAACGTCCAAATTTACTCTGCTGTCTTGCATTAAGCTAATCTTCCATGGGCAAGCACACCGTCCCAAGGAGCCATTATTAAGATAACCGGGTGAGTACTGAAAATCAAATAGTGAACAATGGAATCCGTGGCGTCACACAGAAAGCAAAGCCATGTTCTCTCTATATGCTCGGGGAGTGTACAAGGCCATCCCGAACATCATTAAGTCCAATATTCTAGATCACATACAATCTGGGTTAGTACCTCGGAATATACATCCGCTCCCAATGTGGCAGGATATTCCTACATAAATCCGCTCTGTTTTTTCACCTTCCAACCACGGTTTATAGCCATTACGTTTTCTTTGATCTTGCACAGGCTTGGGAGGGCCTATCCTCCGTGCCCCAATCTTCGGGGACCCCCCTGCATATGGGCCATGTATGATCTCCCGGAATAGTGCACCGTCTTTTCTCGCTCATATCACCTTCGCTCGTGAGTGTTGGCCTTATTGGCGTGAATTCCACCTCAAGTGCAGAAGCTGCGTTTATCCTTCGCGTTGTACCACGTCAAATTGTCGCATTTGTGATACCAGTCTTTGAATATTGGCTTTGGGGTGTTAGGGGAAGGCTCATCCACTCTTGTATATAGCGTCCTGTGCTCATATGTAATAAATATACCTTTGTCCTACCTAAAAGGGGACACCCTCATGCCATTATGTTCCACTGAGTATCGCACACATTTGAAAGGATTGGCCAAGCAGACAAAATAAAGTAGCGGGTCACGGCCTACCAACCTCTCATTCGGGTGATTGTCCTGTTCACATCCTTTAAGGAAGTTTTGTTATTCCTTATCCGCTGCACTTGGGGTTGCCGGGGCAATTTTTCGTTTCACCTCCTGGAGACGGACATTCCAGTGCTCACTTGCCGGCGGCTCCAGACTTCTTGGTGGGATTCATTCATATTTCCCTTTCTTCTGCATCATAAGGAGAAAACAGCCATGAGATGTTTTAGAGGGGAGCAAGCACCCTCATGACACCGTTAGTCTTCTTTCAAATCAGGAGGGCTCTTATAAGTCCCACCGAGAATGCTTCAAAACTGCAACGCCATGTCTTCCTCCGAGTCGTTAGTATCCCACCTTTTCACGCTGCAGACTCACTAAGCTAATGGTAATATTTTAGCTCGACCTACACCCTTCCAAATCGACCAGTGAGCCTTGCAGCAAATCGCGAATTGGAGCGCTTTCCTGCTTCCCTTGGCATGCCAGTCCACTACGCCCTCCTGACGGGCACGTCTATTGCAGGGGAGCGTGGGGGATTTCACTTTCGCGTGTCATTGGTGAACCGCGAACCCGAGACAGGTTGTGAGAGGGCAATACGTTTCGACATTAACCCCTCTTTTACCGATCCAAATCACCTCATGCGGGGACTGTTGATTGTGGAGTACAAGGAGTATGCGAAGTCTCACTCCCCAGGCACTGACGACTTCATCATCCATTTCTGCCCCGACGTACTTGCAAGTGACGTTTGCAAGGTTCTCCTTGACAATCTCAAACTTGATCTGTACGAGTAAGTTGCCTTCCAAATCTGAGTACGCGCGAGTCTGAAGCCATTTTATTTTTAGGTTCACCCCAGAAGGCACCGGGTGCCGGTGGTGGTGCACGACCGCTTTAGAAAGGATGGGGGATGCAGGTTTCTTCGGTAGGGATATCCGTAAGGAACTCCAAGAATTCGAGGTGGAAGAAGCCGCTAAGTGAGGTGTTGACGAGTTCCCCATGCCCTCTTCCGAAGGCACATTCTATGTTTGATGAATTCTTTTAACGTAATCCGTGTATTCAGTGCGTATGTGATGTATAATAGAGTGATGCTTGTCAGCTTTTTATTCATCAAGTTCTTTCGCCTGAGACAACGTGTATGTCGGAAATATCCGAAGTCCATTATAACGCTGTCACGGTCATAACTATTTTAAAAATCGTTGGAAATCATGAGTTACAATGAATTTACTTGATTTTAATGCCAAATTTGGCATTGTAACGGCAGTTATTGGGTGGGGTGTGACGGACAAGCTGCAAAATTGTAACGCATTGTAACGCTCAGAATTGATTGAGGTGTTACAATGCCGTATAATGTATTATGATGCCTTTTGGGTTTTTCCGATATAATTATTTATTAGAGAGAGGAGCCGGGGACCTAACTATTGCATCTTGTTTATGTATGTTGTACCACCCGAGTCAGGATAGCGAATCAGAGGCTCGGAAGAAGCCGAGAGCGAGCGTTCTGCGTCCACAGCCGTTTCGCCTCCTATTCTCTTCCGTTCCAATGCAGTGGCAGGATTTTTTATTCACTCTGTTGCGCCCGCTGTTACTATGTCAACGTACTGGTAACAGACAGGTCGGTATCATGTTTTCATGCTGTAACGATATATTAACCAGTGTCGACAGCATTTCCTTACCGTATCAGACAAAACCGACGCGGAACTTATTGAGTTGCTTTCCTCGGCACCACTACTCGGGTCTGCAAAGTTCTGGGTTCCAGGCAGATCCATGCCCTGTGTTCCATCCATCCATCTCATCGCGGGTGATGCCATCGCGAAGCGCGCCTATTTTACTACTATCGACCAAGAGTATCTTTCGACGGAACTCGTTCGAAACAGGACTTGCATTCCTGTACCCAAGGCGGAGCGTAGGATCAAGATGCCGGGCGATATGGGTCACGTTTACTTAGTGCAGCAATACATACCAGGTGACGTTTTGGAAGACCTATGGCCATCACTGAACTGGTGGAGGCGGTTCCGCGTTGCGCTTACCCTTCGTTATTACGTTCATCAATTACGCCGTCTGCGGTCAGCCACTGCACTACCCCTTTTCCCGGGACCTCCTAGTACTGATGGGATGCCGTGCCTTTGCATCGGGCGACTGTTCACGTCGAATGGTGCAGGTCCCTTCTCCTCCTACCATGACATGGAAAAATGGTACAATAACCGCCTTCTTGTCGTCCAGCGTTTTCGGAAGGAGGGGTTGGGTGCTGCGCTGTTCGATTCAACCTCACCTCTTACGTTCACGCACATGGACCTCCACCCACGAAATATCATTCTTGGGCGAGATGGTCAGCTCTGGGTGATCGATTGGGCCGAGGCCGGATGGTATCCTGCTTGGTTTGAGGGCGCAAGCATGACGTGGTGGGCCCTCACACAACCTGGGATTTCGCGGTCCTGGCGACGAATGCTGCCGTTTGTTGCGGGTTCGTGTGGCAAACCCGGGCAGTTACCCTTTCTCCAAGCGATTTGGTTTTCGCTCGACAGGATGCCCCCTGATATAATAAATTTGGTGAACCACAAAGTTCGTTCTGTCTGTGTGACCACAGAACTTACGCGTATCCTAGATTGACACGGCCTTTTCGGAGGCCGCAGTAACAACCCAGCACATCAACCTCCGTCTGACGTCCTTATTGACCAAGGTATTGGGGATGGGAACGAGCGGTAAGGAGGGGTTCACGAAGTTTATCCAAGGGTTTAACACGATGGGGAAGCGGTTCGGGAGACTCGGGAGAAGAGTATGCGGGCGTGAATATTCTGCGGCCTGAGGAGAGAGAAGAGGGTAGTGCAGTCATGATATCCGCCGCTTCTGATTCGACAGGGTGTTCACCGTTTCATGTCATGGCATAGTGGGGTAAGGACGAGCGCCCGCATGCTTACAGCGCCAAGCGCCGTCCGATCTCCACATTTTTCGATGTCGTCACGCCAGCCTTATCCGGCCGGTCCTTCACTATATCAAAGCTTCAATTTTTTACGAAAGTACATGTGCTGCAAATACCATTAGATCCTTCTGTTGAGAGACAGCGCGGCTCCTTCCTTCCTCGCTCAGATATGTTTAAATCAGTGCTCTTGAAAAGTCAGTGTAAAAGCACCATGCGAAAATATTTCTCCCCCTTCGACGACCTTTCCCTGACGGAAGATCTGAGACATCTGGCGCGCGGGAACGACCAATAGTAGGTATACATAATGTCCGAACTGGCAGAGAGACTAGGGCAGCAGTTTAATGGTCGGAATGGATTGGTCTGACGTATCATTGACTCTCAGACCACTTCCTCCAAATCCCTTCAATCTTCCTTGCTCGCAGGAGTGGTACGACGCCCATCAGCAACGCCTCCGTATTGGGTCTTCTGAGACAACAAGAGATACGTGACACGCGTAAGCATTGGGTCACCTCATGCTGGAAGCT
Source organism: Calvatia gigantea (assembly GCA_025093985.1). Classification (NCBI taxonomy): domain Eukaryota; kingdom Fungi; phylum Basidiomycota; class Agaricomycetes; order Agaricales; family Lycoperdaceae; genus Calvatia; species Calvatia gigantea. Next base: position 333,765 of record JACAAK010000012.1, read on the forward strand.
TGAAGTACCGGCTTCCGAGGGTTGGTATTACTCCTTCCTGATGACTCGCGCAGATGCAGAGCATCCCGGAAACATCAGTGTGAGGTGACTGGGAAGTCGCTGCCCTCGGTGAAGGAGTGACAAAATTCTAAGTCGGCGATCGAGTATAAGCCAAGTTGGTCACACAACCCTCTGCTGAGAAGGATGGGGGATCCACACGATCCAGGTCCCCTGGGATTGCTGTTGGAGCGGCTGAGAAGAATTTTGGATTTTCGCGATGGTCCAAGTTCTAGCTGATGATGCTTTCGCCCTTCACTTTGGGCTTCTTGGTCCGTTGTTCTTATGCGTCGAGTGCCATGCGTTTTCTGTTTGATAATCAAGCTTCAAGCTTCAAGTATGTGTACTTATATAGGTTCCGATCGTTAAGCCTCGGTCGATTGAATTTGATTTTAACCCATGACGTTCTGAAGCTGAGGGCGGACACAAAGGTTTCCCGTGGGTGTCACGTCCACACAGCACGAGGTAATGCAGCGCAAAGCGGACTATGCGATACTCCAAACAAATAATGGGTCCAAAGCAAAGAAGAGCATTAGGTACATTCCAATATCGACTACCAGTTCCAATCGCCGTTACTGAACTGGCTAAATTTCAGTGCATCAGATTGTGGCCGGATGTCCATTTCTTCAAGAGGACATTTGAGGCCATAACAGTGTCTCTCTGTTGAGCGACTTCCATCCTTCAACCGCGTCAGGTTTTTCCACCGGTGAATAAGTGATATCATCGACGAACCTCGATGAGTGATTGAATATCTTCAATTGAGTCCCTGTTTGGAGTCATAACCGCCAGTCTTGGAAACATTGTGATGAGCGTTCGTGCTACCCTGTACTTCTCTCTCAAGGGTTCAGGGCCAAGTATTCCCCGCTCAAAGAGTCCCTGTGATCCTATCCGCTCCAACCTCCGTAGTGGGCACCTTGACGGTGCTAGTGCAGTGAGATCGACATCGAGGAGATCGTAGACATTTAGTGGCAAGGAAAGGCCCTGGAGACATACTCCATGTGCGGACACGCGAGGAAGGATTACCTTCACGTCGAGGGCAGGATATCGTTCTTCCGGGACGATGAATAAGTGTTTGAGAGTGGGCCAGTTTGTGAGAATACTGACAACATAGGACGTGGAAAGATTGATTGGGACGTTATAGAGCCAGATACCCTCCATTTGTCTCGCCTTCAACATGAAAATATCCTCGAGAGTTACTCCGTGGACTCACTTCTGTACTAGCGTGCTGAACGAATATGGAGCAACCGAAGTTGAGGGAAACACGGAGGAGATTCCCGAAAACAACACCTCCGCACAGATGGCCCGACGTGACCGGGGGGGGGGGGGGTTGCACTCCAGGGATAGACTGTGAAGTTGGTTGAATGTGACGGAGGTGTCGGCAAGAAGCATTTTCCAACCTCTATCCATCATCCGTGGAGCTTGAGGATGGAGAGATTTGGTAGACTGGCTAGGCCAGCGACGAAACGGTTTCATCGTTTGCACCGAAAGGACATCTGCATCCATCTCCAGCGCAGTGAGATTGGTTAGCTTCTGGATGAACGTAACTTGAGAAAGGGCGGCTTGGTGTCCTCAGGATGAGGGAGAATGGCCAGAGATTGCAAGGGACGGCGAATCAGTGATGCATTGAACGGTGTCCGGGAGGGGGGGTGAAGCCCTTATAAGATATTTCAAGGATTTCAGCACTGCGGCTGCGAAGTACGCCCAGAAGAATTAACGCAGCTTCTGCACTTGAGGTGGAATTCACGTCAACAAAATTAACGCTCGCGAGTGAAGGCGACATAAGCGAGAAAAGACAGTGTGCTATGCCGGGGGATACGTCACCCATATGCACGGAGAGTCCTCTCAGAAGCCCGAGTAAGGCCTGCCAAAGGGTATATTCACTGTCGTCAAGTGAATGCCCAAAATGTAAGTATCGAATCCGGCGCAAAACTGAATCTATTTGAGGGATCTGGGAGGTGATTTATTTTGAAGTGTGGGGGATATCCTAAGAATATAGGCATCGTGAGCGTCAGCAGTATCGTCGGGTGTAATGACCACTGACCCAATATTTACCGTCCTCTCTGTGTTCAATGGGGATTGACAATGAAGCACAGAGGACGCCGACAATGGGCCTAAGTGTGGTCATAGACCTCCATAACTCATTGAGGGCGATCCCAGTAAGATCAGAGCATGCCAAAGCGATGGAGAGTATGGAGGAGCGCTTGAGACGAATATCCTTTTGGGCATCCCCGACGAGTGAAACTCTGAAGTATTGTAGAATCTCCGACCATACATCGCAGCAGGTAGTAAGTTGCATGGCGGAGGTCAGGATGTGAACTTCAAGCGAAGATTACACTAGCTGAGGGGTTGAGCATGAGTTTGAACACCATTTGTCATGAATGCACCGATATATTGATCACACACATTTGAGTTTTAGTAATCGAGCACGTTGAGTCATCTACACATGCTAGTCATCTGTGGCTCTAGAACGCCTAGAACGGTACTTCCAGCTACTCTTCTACATTTTCTCTCCTGGCCCAGGTTAATTGACTTCACTCCCCACTGGCCACCGAGGTTCCAGGTCGCTGTTCCTGCCGACCCTTCTCCCCCCACATCAACGCCTCTCACAGTCACACTGGTTTGATTCGTTGAACGACGTCCAACCTTAAACTAGATTCTTTCCGGTGGAGAACAAATGATATCAGTCGACGTAAATGCGTCGATGACTTCAACACTTGACTCCAAAGTGCCATCATGTGGAGTGACAACGGCCAACAACGTGGCGAGCTTCCCTCCCAAGGATGCAGAGTGCAAGATGCGCTGGGCTCTACTCGCTCCAACCTGTGTAAGAGGCATCCTAGTGGACCCTCTCAGGCTAAATCGGCAATCTGAAGTGGCAAGGAAAGGTCCCGGAGGTGTAATCCGTGCGTATATGCATAGGAAACGATTACAATAACACTTACATCAGATCTTTCTAGCACTCGCATGATTAAGTTGAGCGCTCAATTTGAACCCTTTGCTGACTCGTGGACGCAGCGCCTCCCGGAACCACCGGTGGTGAGGACCCCATGGAGAAAAGGAGATGAGTAAACTACTGCATTGTTGTGAGCTCGGGAGGGGTTACGCCTCCTGTTCCTTGAACTCCCGGGAGCGGTATCTGACAAAGGCCTGCCAGAACAACTGGCAACCAGTGATCCTGCCCCTATATATATAACACCCACGAATGCAAGGTCGACTGCACGACTCATCCACGCTTTAAGCACTATGAGCGATCTCCCCCAACAACAAACGGCCCTGTTCCTCCAGTACCAACACAGCAACTTCGCCATCGGAGCCGCTCCAGTTGCTAAACCTGGGCCAGGACAGCTCCTGGTCAAGGTCAAAGCAACGGCTTTGAACCCTGTTGACTGGAAGATACAGAAACATGGTCCGTATATCAAAGAATATCCTGCCATATTGGGAACGGACGTGGCAGGTGAAGTCGCTGCCCTCGGTGAGGGGGTGACAAATTTTCAAGTCGGGGATCGAGTGTAAGCCAAGTTACCTACCTATGACCTTTGGACCACCTTCTCACATTTCAAGCCAGTCTTTGCCAGGGAAGGTTCAGCAACGCCTACGCGTCATTTCAGGAGTATACCTTGGCTGATGAACGTCACCTCGCAAAGGTATAGGCCGTTCTGTTGCGGTATTGCACTTGAACGCAAAAATTAAACTCACCTCTGCTTTGTAGATACCCCAAAATATTAAGTATGACCAGGCTGCTTCCATCCCTCTCGGCTTAGCCACTGCGTATCTTGCGATGTACAACTCCAGCCCACATGGCGTTGGCCTCGTGAATCCGGTTGACCCATCCGGTGTAGGCCGTTACAGGGATGAGCCATTCGTTGTCATCGGGGGGGCGACTTCGGTCGGCCAGTTCGGTCCGTACAATCCATTACTAACCTCTCACTGAAACATGATCCGTACTTAAACCCAACACCAGCCATCCAGTTAGCGAAACTCTCTGGATTCTCACCAATCGTAGCCACCGCAAGTGTAAAACACACAGATCACCTCAAATCCCTCGGCGCAACAGATATACTAGACCGCAACCTATCGCCTTCATATCTCAAATCCGATGGTCGAAAAAATCACGAATAAACCCATCAAATATGTTTTCGACACCGGTCTCACTCGAGAACACTCAACGCCAGGGAGATGCAGTACTCGCCCCGGGTGGCTACTTGATGCTTGTGATGCTTCCTTCTATTAAGTACCAGCGATAAACACCCCACGGCCGTTATTGCAATCCGAAAGTTTGGAGCATAATGTCAATCCGCTGAGTACGTTGTATGACAAGATAACTGATTGGTTGAAGAGTGGCACTATTAAGGTAAAGTTCTTGGCTTTTTAAAAGCTCCTTTTGTTTCTCACTCATGGTTCGTGCACAGCCGAATAAAGTCGAACTGTTACATGGTGGTTTGAATGGGATTGTCGGAGGATTGCAGAAGATGGAGAATAATGAGGTTTCAGGCGTTAAATTGGTGGTTCGGCCAGGGGAAACTAACTGAGGGGGAGCAACTTAATTTTATATGTATTAACGCGGTTTCTCCCTCGTTGGAACTACGGTCACCTACTATTGAAATGACCCCAAGGTGTTTGAGCGTGGATCAGCTCATTCTCATCGAGTGTAGGGTGTATACCGTGGAAAGCTTGGTTAGGAGACTGTAAACACGAATACGTTCTATCTTCCCTCAACACTTTAATTCCAGAGAATTTTTGAGATTATCCTCAGTTATTCCAATTTACACCATGCAGACAAATACTAAGGTACTGAAACTTGGGTCGGTTATGTGCTGGTGTCCTGCCATGAATAGGTGTCTTTAACAAGTTCCGGCATTAAAGTTTTAAGTTGGATCTTACGCCAGCGAAGGACCAGGGTGAGTGTTCCAGTTAATTATGTGTTAATAGACGTAGTCAACAAACGCCACAGGATTGAACACCAACTGGGAGCAAGGTTCAAAATAACATGTTACCTACCCTGACGGCGTGCTACGATCTGGAGGATGTCATACGGGTCATCCATCTGTTGCTGTTACAATGCCTTTACAATGGTAATAAACATGTTACGTTAGGTTAGCGACATTGGGGAATACACACGAATACGGGCGAGTCGTCTCTCGTATTTCAGCCTAGGGTGCACAAGGAAGTGGTCTTACCACCAGGATGGGATGGTGGGGTTACCAATTTAGGGAGTTAGGGAGTTCGGGGCCATCCCGGAGAACGCGCAGCTAATTGCGTCAATGAAGAGTAATTGCCCAGGCTTGTTACATGAACCTGTAATAAATAACAGCATGCGTTGTTTGCTCGGCAGACATTCTATGTACTTATAAGCTCGAATTGTTGAGCCCAGACGATAAAATTCGACTCCACCCGTCGCACAACATCCGAGGGCAGATGTAGAACTTCCCCTTGGTTTTTAACAAAATCGGGTATCGTGGTAGCGTTGTGAATGCTGTTCTCATCTTCCCCCCATGTTGAAAGCACCAATGGTTCCATCCCCTGGTTCTCAATACCATCAAAGCACATACGAACGACGGCAACCCACCCTGGCACTCATGTCCTATGCCATTGTGGAGATCGGACGGCACCTGACACTGAAAAGTGTCATGTACGCGTCCTCCTCCCACTACTCCACTTCACCGACGACGCCTTTCACTTCCGAGAACGATGACCAAGACACCGACCCCGAAAATCCCATTTCCGAGCCATCCAGAAGTCCGGATCATACACGATTTCCTAATTCGGAAGTCCCGACCACGGAAGCTCCAACCTCCGAACTCCACCTCGCCCGCCCGTACTTCTCATTTCCGACTCTAAAAAACTTACGGACCGCTTTTCTATTCACTTATTATACTTTTTCTACATTCCTCATAATCTAGAACCTCATAGAATGAGCTTCCGGCCCGTCTTCATCCCCGCTAGTATGTTTTTCTTTGTTCTCTCTCTAAAATTTACATTCTATTCTTTGTAATTCAGGCGCACAGCCCACCATTCTCCTCTATAAAAACCTGTATACTTTGTTGTAGTCAGGTAGCTACGAATTAGCCAAGTTTCGCCTCGAAGTCTCTGTCTCTAGTTATTTCTCTAATCTATTTCTTGCTTTCTCTCTTCTCTCTCTCGTCTGGACACCGAATCGCCACGCAATCGTAAACGCCGCCTTCCGAACGATCAGTAATCGCTCTCGACACCTCTCCGGACCCTTCTCTTATCGTTCCGAGCCTTCGGAACAAATTTATCCTCTGTCCCGTTGTCTGATCATTTTCGTGATCTCCACTCCTACCTGCCCTTTCTAACACAATCCCTTTGGTCAAGAACAACGTCGGACGGACGCCGACGTGCTCGTGCACCTAGCCGTAATCTCCCTCTTCACCATTTAAAATTGACGTTCAAATTCACTCTTCTGTCTTGCAATCTTGTGTATACGGCCACAACTTCATTTCTTCATTTCCCCAATCCGACCTTTAGCGCGTCAGTGTGGCCGCAAGACACATAGATCGGGATATTGTGGGGCGCAAAGCAGGCTGCAACAATGACAACACATAGAATCATCATTCGGGGCATACAAAAACTTCAGGTACTACATCAAACTTTTCCTGGAGGCGAACGAACAACATCATTGATAATCTCAATCAGGTCTTGAACCTGTTGGACGCCCGACTCCGAGTCACTATCGCACGAACCTGAGGTGATCATGGCCAGCCTTGGTAACATGGTGACGAGGTTTCGTGCTATTTGATACATCCCTTTTAAGGGTATAGGGGACAGCCGGGGTTGCTGTGGTCCTATCAGCTCCAACTTACGCAAAGGGCACTTCGATGGAAGTGCAGTGGGACTAGCCTGGGCTACGTCGGCAATCTCGAGTGGCAAGGAAAGGCCCTGAAGGCATATTCCGTGTATAGATGCACATGAGAGGACTGCTCCTGCATCAAAGATAAAGCCATCTGCTCCCGGAGCGATCGACAGGTATTTGAGGGTGGGCCAGTTTTTTAGAATATTGGCAACATCTTCCGTGCAAAGGTTGATTGGGATGTTATGAAGACAGATATCTTCCATATTTTTCTCTTTCAACCCTAAAATATCCTCGAGGGTCACTCCGCAATCCCAATTTGCGTTGTGCGAATGGATACTGAGCGACTGGAGCCGGGGGAAGGCGGAGGAAACCTTCGAGAAGACCGCATTGGTGCTGATAGCTTGGTCTGAGTCGGTGTGTTCGAGTTCCAGCGATAACGTTACGAGCCTACCGAACATGAAGGATGCCAGGATGCAATCTCCCACTTCCTCCCATGATCCTTGGAGTTTGATGACAAAAAGTTGTGGCAAACTGGCTAGCCAACAGCCGAATGCTTTCATAGTGCGCCTGGAGATAACTTTCACTAGGGTTCACAAGCAGAAGAGGCTGGTGTTTGCAAAAACATATGCAAACTGGACTGTGGAGGACTGGAAGCAGGTAGTTTGGACAGATGAGACTAAAATCAATCAGATGGGGTCAGATGGAAGGCATTGGGTGTGGAAAACAGCAGGAGAGGGGCTTAGTGACAGGCTGGTGAATGGAACTGTCAAGTTTGGAGGAGGTTCTTGCATGATATGGGGGTGCATGCTATGGCAGGGGCCTGGCCATATACACCACATTGAAGGTACCATGGATGGTGACCTTTATGTTTGCATTTTGGATGACAAACTTTACCAAAGTCTCAAGAAATACAGGAAGAAGAAGTGGCAAGTCCTTTTCCAACAGGACAATGACCCCAAACACACAAGCAAAAAAGCAAAAATGTGGCTTGAAAACAGTGGTTTAAAGGTTATGGAGTGGCCACCACAGTCCCCAGACCTTAATCCCATTGAACAGCTCTGGACTTATGTCAAAAACAGGCTAGAAGAGTATGAAAACTACCCTTCCAGCATAACTGAACTCAGAGAAAGGGTGGATATAGAATGGGGCAAAATTCCTGCATCAGTGTGTCAGAATTTGATAGAGAGTATGCCTAGGAGGGTTCAGGCTGTTTTACAGGCCAAAGGGGGCTATACAAAGTACTAGAGAACTGATTTTGTGTAGTTTCAGACAGAGGGACAAAACCCTTCCAATGGACTCATAATGTTGATTAATTCATATCACCACAGGAACTTAATATTACATAATGCTGTTTATACCTATTTGTAGATAAGATACAAGACTACCTACATTTAAATTCTGAAGTGGATACCTTTACTGGTTGCTGAGTTATTTGAGATTTCATGAAAAAGTCAAAATCATTGGAAGGGTTTTGTCCCTTACTGTATGCAGATGTTGTTAAGACGAGCATGCAAACAACCACAGTAGTGAATACAGTGGTGGAGGGTAGTTGTACTTACTGAGAGTACAGCTTTGAAGTAAGAAGAGTTGCTAAGAAGTTGTTGTAGATGAGTAAGCAAGAGCTGAATAGTCTAAGGAATAAATGCATATACATGGAGGTACTTATACTAAAGTCCTTGGTGAAACACCCTACAACCTGGGTACAGGGAGAGCTATTTACTACCAATAGCATATCTAGAGCATAATGCATTAACAGCACCTATCTAATTAATAGTTCTAACCAGCAACAAGTAGTGTGGTATGATGCTGTTTCCTACAAGAATGCAGCAATAGTTCATAGCTTATATTACTCACTCCGAGAGTGACATTCTCTAGATCCATTTCATCTATATTTAGAATGAACCAACATAGTGGTACAGATCGAGATTCAACAGATGTCACTCACGAGAACAGTTGAGTAAGCAGGCACGGGCAGTGTATTGGACAAATTGTAAATATGCATATACAAATAAGCAGTTGTAATGATCAAAGTAATGGGAAAAGGGGCAAGGATCAGTATCAGTATTGCTTATGTATGGTTTCCTGTTTCGGTGATTATGCTAGCATGATTGTTGAATGTTGACTATTGTAAGTCCATGCTTACACCCCTTCCCATCCACGAAAAAAGAAAAAAAGATGTCAGAAAAAAAGGTGAGTAAATATTTATATGAATCTATGCATGGTTGTGTTAAAAAACCCTTTTGTACTGAAGGGAAAAAGCATACCATAGGCAACAGGGAAAGCAACGAAAAAAAAGAATCACAATATACACTCTCCTTTCTCGTCTAGCCCACATTCCTCAAAGAAACGATCTAAAGCTTCACAGTCCTGTAGCATGTGGCCAGGTAGCCACTCATTCTCTTCTTCTGGAAAGCCTTCCTACTTTATGAGGTAGCTATATCCCCTTCCAATCTTCCTGCGGTCTAAAATGCATTCAATTACAGCTTCACCTTTCTTATCCAGTGCAGGCCTTGTTGGTTTCTCAAACCAATTAGTATTGTCCTCAACCCATGGCTGCACCAACAATGTGTGAAAAGTCTCCCTCCCATTTGGATGTCCTCTGTGAAGTATTTCCAGTATAACCATGCTGTGTTGCTCATCCAAATCTTTTATCACATATGGACCCTCAAACCTGGGCATCAGCTTTGCCACATGTGTTTCACCATCAGCTTTAAACTGTTTGTGGCAGTTTTCCATTGACAGCTTGACTCACATTCTGATGTGAAATGGAAAAGGTCTGGTGTCACACGATTTGTTTGCCTGGAAAGCCTGTAGGACCTTATATTGAAGCAAACAGTTGCGTGCCTCTGCTTCCAATCCCTGGATGCAATGAATGATCTCCTCTGGACATTTGTTCAGTCTTGCATCATCGATGTTGACCAGTGGGGGAATAATCTGCAGTGAGAAACCCATATGCAGTTGGAAGCCAGATAACCTAGTTGAAGCATTTTTCGTATTTATCATAGTGAACTGAATGTTAGGCAGTGCCTTAATCCACCCCTTCTGTGTGCGGTCTACATAAAATCAAAGACATTGATTCAGTATCTTATTAGTACACTCACTAGAGCTATTGGTTTCAGGGTGGAATGCTGTAGACATCTTAACCTTTGTCCCAGTCAGTTCATGTAACACCTTCCAAAATGCTGATTTAAACACTTTGTCACAATCACTGACAATTTCAAGTGGTAGCCTGTTTTTGCAGTACCAATAGGTAAAAAATAAAGTGGCAACTTTGCATGTAGAGGCATCTTTTGTAGTCAGGATCAGTCAAACATCAGTGCCTAAGCAATCCATGATTGTCAAATTATATTATAGCCATTGTCCTCAGGGAGTTCTCCTATGAAATCTATTGCAATCGCTTTGAAACGATGATCCAGTATAGGCAATGGGTGTAGGGGTCCAATTGGCTTAGTTGTCATGGACTTTACCCATTGGCACTGTTCACAACTAGGGACATAGGATTGTTCAAGGTCACTCCTTATCCCTGGCCAGTAGAAAGAGGGCTTACTGGGTCTAACAGTGAATTTTCTTTGCAAGTGAAAGCACTATTAGACAGTGGTGCACATGTTGTTTTAATTTGCAACAGTTTGGTCAAAGAACTTGGACTTTGGAAGTTTTGTTTGCATAAACCATTCTCTATCATGGGCACTACAAAATCAGGACAAACTGTGTTGACTGAGTATGTTAAAATTGTACCAGTTTCTGTAGACTTATTGTATACATCGCTAAAGAGGCAGAAATTGAATACCAAGTGTGATATGGATGTATGGCTTAGATTAAGCTGATGGAATAGATATTTAAAGATTTCTGCACAAGGCAAGTCCGTGGGGAGGCAATCTGACAATATGTGAGACAATTCCACAAAATAACACGAAATAACAATGCATAGAGAACACTAAAATAGCTAACTACCTTTGCTAAGAAGAGTAAAGCCAAGTTACACTGTAAAAAGTGCAACTCGCATTCCTTTTCCAAAAAGTCAACAAGTGTTATGAGTTTCCACCGATCATAACGAGTTCCGTGCTATTCTACATTCCTAACTATCTGCGTACCTGTTTCAGTTATTCTAGTCCAGCGTTCTCCGAAGGTATGACTCATACCAACTACCACGCCTTGACCGGACGTTTCATGTAGTTACTCCATCCGTTCAACCGGATAGCTCTAGATGTATTTAAGCGTACATACACCCTGTTGTATTCGGTACGCTTAACCACCTTTGTTCTCTTTCCCTTACTCGCCCTCAAGTCTTAGCCAGAGCTGCAACCTGAGGTCTAAACTGACTAAGGTCGTAACATTTGGTTAAGCGTCATCACCTCACCTTGCAGGAAACAGAGTTGAAAAAGACTCGAACCATGACGAACCCAGGAGCCATTATATGAGCTCGAACCCCGATGAATACAGAGAACCGCAGCTTGAAGTTACAGACGACGAACTTGAAACAGACAGCGAAACCGAGTCATCAGACGAAGAAGCAGAGAACCCCGAAGTACCTGCACCAGAAACGGTTGTAGCAAGCAACAAACCCGGAGAAACCACACAAGGAGCAAACCCAACAGGAGTGGAAGCAGTTATATCAGAACTCTTCGACGAACTCGACATAGCAGAAGAACAACTAGGACAACAGGAGAATCAAGACACCGAAACAGAATCAGAATCAGGAGACTCAGTAATGACGGACAATACCGCACCTACCACAGCCCCTAGCACAAAAGGGCTTGTGCCCGACCCAGGGTTCTTTGATGGAATACGAACCAAATTCGACGACTGGTGGAGAGCCATGACACTCTTCATGAAATTCAACAAAGTCAGCACGGCAGATGATAAAGCTATAGCAGTCTTGGCCAGACTGAGGGGAGGAACAGCAGGAGCATATGCAGCAATGAAAGCACCACAAATCCTGGAAGGAGAAGACTCTGTAGACTGGAAGGTCTTTGCAGAAGAATTCAAACGAACCTTCTCAGACGATGCCATGAACGCGAAGGCGGAATGGCAAATTGAAAAATTCAAACAGGGGAATAGAAACACGGCCGACTACCTCATCGAATTTGAGGTACTGAAAAACAAGGCAAAAACTGACAACCGACACGCCATGTTCCTATTGCGAAAAAACGCCCGACAAGATATCATCCACACTATCACAGGCTACCCTCCAGCTGCGCGACCCGATACGTACCCAGAATGGAAGGAGGCCATACTAGCAGTTGGACAAGGATACGAAGCATCCGAATACCGAGGAGATAAGAAAACTAACTCGGGAACTACTTATGGGGGAATGGGAGAACCCATGGAGATAGGAAGCAGGCGACATGTGTTCAATGCAAAAGGGGAACCCAAATGCTACAACTGTGGAATATTCGGGCACATGTCCAAAGACTGCAAGAAACCCAAAGGGTTAACATGCTACAACTGCGGCAAAATCGGACACATAGCCAAAGCATGCACTGCACCAAAGAAAGTACAGATCCGAGCAATGGATGAAATGGAACCAGAAAAGAACTAGGATTTTTCCGGAGACTCCAAGTAGGCGCTGCCTCGAGAGTCAAGAAACTTGTATCTAGGATATCAGAAGAATATTACACGATTCCTCAGAAATGAAAGCACGAATTAAACCTAAAAGGAAAAATCCAAACCCCGACAAAAAGAATAACAGTAAACACTATAGTCGACTCGGGATGCACCACCAGCAGCATCAGCAAAAGACTGGTAGATGAAGAAAAAATCCCCACAGAAAAACTAGGACAAGAAATCACGGTTCTTAACGCGGACGGCACGACAAACCAAGGAGGAAAGGTCACAGAAAAGGCAACTATACAAATGGAAATTGAAGGGCACAAAGAAACAATCGAAGCGTCGGTCGTACAACTCCAAGACAGGGCAGAAATATTCCTAGGACACGACTGGCTCATCAAATACAACCTGGAGGTAAACTGGCAAACAGGAGAAATAAAGTTCAACCGATGCCCAAAGGACTGCAAAGTCCTACACCAAAGCATCCAGATAACAGACAAAATCCGACACATGACCACCGCCGAGGATATATGGGAAGAGGAAGAAGAGCCCGACCCCACCGAACCATCAGACCTGCCGGACTATGTACGACCATTCACACATTTATTCAACAAAACTACATTCGACAAGCTGCCTGAAAGAACAGAATGGGACCACGAGATAATCTTAACAGAAGACGTACCCAAGGAAATCAATGCAGGAACTTACAACATGACGATCAAAGAACAAGACGAGCTCAAGACATTTGTCAAAGAAAACCTTGAGTCAGGACGAATACGACCATCGAAATCACCATATGCCGCACCTACCTTTTTCATCCCAAAAAAGGATGGCTCAAAACAACTCATTCAAGATTACCGACAATTGAATAACGTAGTCATCAAGGATAAAACGCCACTGCCTCGAATTGGAGAAGTCATTGACAAATTAGGAAAAGCCAAATATTTCAACAAACTGGACATCATTTGGGGCTACAACAACGTTCGAATCAAAGAAGGAGACGAGTGGAAGGCAGCCTTCCTAACCAACGAAGGGCTATTCGAACCTACAGTAATGTTTTTCAGTCTCAGCAATTCACCTGGAACGTTTTCAAGAATGATGGCGAGCATCTTCCGAGACTTGCTACACGACGGAGACATAGTAAACTATATGGACGACTTCGCAATTCCGGGAGACACCAAAGAGCAATTACAAGAACGAACCATCCGATTCCTAGAAAGAGCAGCCGAACACAACCTGTGCTTCAAATGATCCAAATGCATCTTCGACGCCGAAGAAATCCCAATGCTGGGAGTAACAGTAGGACACGGACGCATTGAAATGGAGGCCGAAAAAGTAAAATCAGTACGAGAATGGCCCCAACCACACAACAAGAAAGGAGTAGAAAGATTCCTTGGTTTTACCAACTACTACCGCCGATTTATAAAAAACTTCAGCAAGATAGCGGCCCCATTGAACAAGCTGAAAGGATCAGAGGAGTGGGAATGGAAAGAGGAACAACAATCAGCATTCGACGAACTAAAACAACGAATCACAGAAGAACCCACCTTAACACTACCCCAGAGAAAAGGTCAATTCCGGGTAGAAGTCGACGCATCAAACTACGCATTAGGGGGAGTACTCTCACAAGAACAAAATTCGAAATGGCACCCAATCGCATTCACATCCCGCACACTATCACCAGCAGAACGGAATTATGAAATCTACGACAAAGAACTATTGGCTATCATGCATGCACTAAAAGAATGGCGGCACTACCTGCTGGATGCAGAAGAGAAATTCGAAATCTGGACCGACCACGAAAACCTGAAATACTACAGGGAACCCCAGAAACTAAACGGCCGACAAGCTAGATGGTACCTATGGTTACAAGACTATGACTTCACACTGCGCCACGTACCGGGAAAAACAAACACAAAAGCGGACCTCCTCTCCAGAATCTACCAAGAGCCAGAACAGGAAGAGGGGAAACTAGTCACCATGATCCGAGACACTTGGCTGACAAACAAAAAAAACGACGAACCACCAGAGGGGACCATCTTACTCCGCGCCGAACTATTTATGGAACCCACCCTCAAGGAACGAATCAAGGCGAACAAAGGACGAGAAACGGCCATCATCCAAAAAATACGTGGCCAAGATCCTGACATCACCGAACACGACGGAATAATCTACAAAAACGCCAGCATGTACGTACCACCCGAACCGACACTCAGAGAAGAAATACTACACCAGTACCACGACGCCCCTGACGCAGGACACCCGGGACAACACCGAATGATCGAGTTGGTGACCAGGGATTACTGGTGGCCGGCAATCCGAACGGACGTTCAAAAGTACATCAGAGGATGCCAGAATTGTCAATGAAATAAGCCACGCAAAACACCTCTGAAGACACCTCTACACCTGCTTCCCATCCCCAATGGTCCATGGGAAGAAGTGAGCATTGACCTCATTGGACCACTACCCGAATCAGAAGGAAAGGACGCTATCCTAGTCATTGTCGACCGATTCTCAAAAATGATACGACTCATAGCGACAAGAACAGATGTTTCCTCAAAAGAACTAGCACAGCACTATCGAGATGAAATATGGAAGCTACACGGAATACCGAGGAAAGTCCTTAGTGACCGAGGACCACAGTTTGCATCCGAATTCACTGGTGAACTATTCAAGGGACTAGGGATAGAACGAAACCTATCAACGGCCTACCACCCACAGACCGATGGACAGACAGAAAGGATTAACAGAGAAGTCAAAACATACCTGAGGATATACTGTAACTACGACCAAAACGACTGGGCAAAATGGCTGCCCATGGCCGAATTCCAATACAACGACAAGAAGCACACCGGCACTCAGATGACACCGTTCTACCTGAACTACGGAAGACACCCCTGGAAAGGAAAGGAAAACGGAACGACGAACAACCCTAGCAGTACAGAGTTCCTAAAACAACTCCAAAATGCAAGAAACGATGCCACTTCCGCACTACGATCATATCAAGAAAAGATGAAACGGACACATGATAACAGCAAGATGAACACGAGGACATATCAGATCAACGATGAAGTATGGCTAGAAAACACCAACATCCATACCAATCAGTCATCAAAGAAGCTAGGCCAAAAAAGGTATGGACCTTTCTGAATTAAGGAAAAAATAGGGGAAGCGGCATATCGGCTGGCGATACCAGAAGGATGGGCCATCCATGATGTGTTTAACGAACAGCTGCTAACCCCAGCACAAAAGACATCATTCCACATCCAGAAAGAAGCACCAGCGCCCGAACCAATAATCATCAACAATGAAGAGGAATACGAAGTAGAAGAAGTCCGAGGAAAACGACAAAAAGGAAGGGGATATCAGTTCCTTATACATTGGAAAGGTTACAGCAACGAAGAAGATACGTGGACAGCAGAGTCAAACTTGCAAAACGCCCGAGACGCGATAGCAGAGTACCACAAAAGGCATCCGGAGGATACCTATAAAAAGGGGGGCAAGAAATCCAGAAAAACACCAGTCAAGTCAAACCCCAGACAAAGATACTAGCCCAACATGTCCTCCCAAGCCAACCACATCTCTATCAACTCCCTCGTCCACCCCAACCCGACCATGATCTCCTCAGTCCCCCTCCCAAAGCCAGGCAATAACCAAGCACCCGCACCCCAAGGCACCTGTTACAACCTTGTGACCACCCCGTCCCCAGCACAAGGACTCTTCGAGGCCCTCCTCAAGGATGTCAACAAAGCCACAAACGACGAAGTAGAAACAATCACGGCCCAAAACAAACGACTCGCAGTAAACCGCCATATCACCCTCGCCACTGCTTGCATCACCTTCGCGGACATGTACGCCGGGTTCGCCAACGCATCGTCCTCTACAAGCCAACACATCCCCGCCATCTTCCGTGCGTTAGAATTATCCACCCTCACACCCAGTGAACAAAGTCGAGTTCACAGCCTTCAGAGCCGTGTTGACCTCGCTCTAGAAGTATTCAACCATCTCGATATCGCCGACACCTTCCTAGAACTCGCAGACGTCGCTATGAACTTACTAGGACGCGACAAGACCACAGAAGACCCAGACATAGATCAACTCGTTACACGCATCGGAGTCACTCTCGCCGACCTACACACCACCATCCGTTCCCCACCAACCAAGCGAGCAGATACGCCCATGGACGAAGAAACTACCGTCTCAATGAAGGAAGAGGTCAATGCACTCCGACGATTCATAAAGACCATCACCCCGCCACAGATCGTATCGGTTTTTCTCCCACCAGCAAGATTCCGCAGTGTGCTACCAGGCCAAGAAAAGGACCAACATTATTGGAAAACGATAGTCAAGAACTATTGGGACAACTCAACCATCACCGAGTTCCCCTTCAATGGAGTCCCAGTCCCTATCCGTCAAGATGGCCGCAGCCATTTGCCCGTCTTCTTCGCACGATCCAACGAAGGAAAGTACCTCATTGGAGCCACCAAGAAAGCCCTCGCCGCCGCCGTAGTTAATGGAGAGTTTGACGAACTTCCTGAGGCATAAAGTCTAATCGGGGGGTATTGTTATGAGTTTCCACCGATCATAACGAGTTCTGTGCTATTCTACATTCCTAACTATCTGCGTACCTGTTTCAGTTATTCTAGTCCAGCGTTCTCCGAAGATATGACTCGTACCAACTACCACGCCTTGACCGGACGTTTCATGTAGTTACTCCATCCGTTCAACCAGATAGCTCTAGATGTATTTAAGCGTACATACACCCTGTTGTATTCGGTACGCTTAACCACCTTTGTTCTCTTTCCCTTACTCGCCCTCAAGTCTTAGCCAGAGCTGCAACCTGAGGTCTAAACTGACTAAGGTCGTAACAACAAGACACAGAACCTCAAGTACTCCCTAAGATTCACCCTTATCAAGTTAACAACCAGAAGCACACTGTTCTACACTTGTGATATGCCAAGTACCAGGGTGTAGCGATGCAATATGCTCTTAATCTAAGCTCACTTCACAAGTAACCCTGAGGTCTTCTTCTTAGATCAAAAGGTCTCAACCTTAGCTCAAGTTACTTAGTCTAGTTAATCTCAAAAGAACTTATTACTTTGCTTCACTCAGGCACAATAGATTACTTTTCACTGCACTCTGAAGGCTAGGCAATGGCTAGTAGGTTCCTTGCCACCCCTGACACCTCAGAGGGGGTTTATATATTATTTGGGTGCTCATTATGACAAGAGAATGATTACACAACTAGAAATGTATTATCAAGCAAGGTACAAACCAGAAGATTAGATCACACACCAAGAGAGCTGCAACCTATTAGATTAGTGAGACATTGGAAATACATGAAGATTTTGGGTATCCGTTTGTTCCAGGCTATGTTCTAGCCCATTCTCTGGTTCTGCATTCCTCTCTAAATACATAGAGTATCTGAGATTTCAGACATTGTGTGAATTGTCCTCCTATGTGTCCCCGTGAATTGTATGTGAATGTGTCCAAATTCATCATTAGTGCTGAGTGAGCTCGTTAATCTAACAATAGTGGCATTTCCTTGTGAACACGCTGATCAGCCTTTTAAATTAAGCATGTTGGACTTATTTCTCAAGTCTAGACTCATTGGAGGGGTCCCATAGCTCTGTATAGACATATTAGAATGGTTTTACCACCTGGTCCGGCCGGAATCATGACTGGTCATATAGTACACTGTTAGAATTGCTTTTAGTTAAGTACAGTGGTCATCCCATAGCTGCCACTATCCATCATCAATGGCCATAGTGTTCTACAGTAATCGAGTACTCTTTTATTATACTGTTGGGCTTCTTAAATTAAGTTGTACTACTACAGGAAGATTCAATGTAATCATTAGATTAGGCTTGTATGCCTTAGATTAGTGATTTTCATGCATGAAAATGGCTTTGCTATTACATTGCGTACTGTGAAAGCCCTTATAATTGATGAACTTTCGGTACCCTTGATTTTGGAAATGCCTTTTCTTAGTGTGAACACTATCCAGATTGATTATCAAGTCCACACAGTGACTGACCAGAACCAGCATTACAATCTGTTGGGTTCAAATATGGTGAAGGAGAAACCTACTCCTCATTTCCATTCACTGAGGGATAGGTTGAAAACAACTTCATGATACCGTCACCAGCTGTTGGAGGAATTGAAAGAATGCCTTTCAGCTACATAACAGGTAATGGAGAAATATACAGTTAACAAGCCACTGGATTATAGCCATATCGTGGCTACAATTAAAGATCATATTACTAGTGTTATTGACAAGGAAATTCTACGTCGTCTACAGCAGAGGGTTGTGGCAGATTTCAGTGGTGTTTTTGAGGAAATGCCTCATGTGGATGAACTTCTGACTGACATAGAGGCTTGCATAGGCCTAAAGGATCCCTCTCAAATGATCAAACCGCAGACATACAGTTGCCCATGCAAATATTGTGCTGCATAGAAGAAGCTCATAGACCAGCATCTAGAGGCTGGTCGTATCCAATCTTCGGATTCACTATATTCCTCTCTGTCTTTCTGTATACTGAAGGCTGACCCAATAGCACCACCCCAATGGGTTAATGATTACCATGCCTTGAACAAGAATACTATTCCAGATAACTATACATTACCACAGGTCAATGACATCTTGAATTATTGTACAAAGGAACAGTTTTTTGCAGTTATTGACATGACAAACACATTTTTTCAGATGTGGATGCATAAATCTGATGTTCATAAGACAGCTGTCTCAATGCCTTTTGGTTCCTATGAATGGTGGGTGATGCCAATGGGCTTGCAGAATGCACCTGCCATACATCAGTAGTGGATCAATAAGGCTTTGCAGCCCTACATTGGGAAATTTTGCTGTGTATACCTTGATGACATTGTCATCTGGTCACAATCATTGAAGGAACACAAACATAATGTTTGCCTCATATTGTCGGCATTGAGAGAAGCATGCTTATATTGCAACCTGAAAAAGACAAAACTGTTTTGCACTGAGATTAACTTCTTTGGTCACAAGATCAGTGCAAAGGGAATTGAGGTAGATGATTGCAAGGCCGAAAAGATCATAAACTGGCCTGTCCCCAACTCTG
This sequence comes from Calvatia gigantea, assembly GCA_025093985.1. NCBI lineage: Eukaryota > Fungi > Basidiomycota > Agaricomycetes > Agaricales > Lycoperdaceae > Calvatia > Calvatia gigantea. Next base: position 353,253 of record JACAAK010000012.1, read on the forward strand.
TTAAGGATGTTCAACAATTCTTGGGTTTGGTTCGCTACCTTGCAGTTTTCCTGCCAAAATTGGCACAATACACAACCATTCTATTGAAGCTGACAGAGAAAGATTGTGATCATGATTTCCTTGGCTGGACTCCAGCACACCAGAGTGCATTTGACAAGATAAAACAGCTGGTGATAAGCAGGGACTGTTTAATGATGATTAATTATGATTTGATGCCAGAATACTAGATTTTTGTAACAATGGATGCTTTGGACATTCAGAGTGGGGCTGTACTAAGCTTTGGCAAATCATATGAAATGGCATGACTGGTCACTTTTGAGTCAAGGGGGTTTAAGAAGGCTAAACTCAATTACCCTGTTCATGAAAAGGAGTTATTGGCTATTGTCAGGGCATTGGAAAAATGGTGTGTTGATTTGATCAGTTCTCATTTCACTGTCTTCACTGACCATAAGACATTGGAATGCTTCCAGACACAGAAGCACTTATCATGGCAACAAGCCCAGTAGATGGAATTTTTACAGCAATATGACTTTGAAATTGTCTATCTAAAAGGGGAAGATAATGTTATGGCAAATGCCTTGTTGCAAACTGAGTTTAATGAGAGTGAATTGGCGGACAATGCCTTTCACATGTCACTATGTGACTGCATGGATGAACTCAACATTGCAGTGTGCACAGTTCTAGACTGAAGTTCTTCACTTCAGACAAATTGGGCCCATGAGATTGCTGTACTCAATGATGAGACTTTGCCTCAATGCATGACCATCTCATCAGATAATGAACTATGAGATGCAATTGTTGCTAGTTACCAAGATGATGCTTGGTGCCAGAAGTTGTTGGATAACCAGAATAAAATGCCTGGCATTGAGCTCAAGGGAAACTTAATATTTTTCAAAGACTGTTTGGTCATCCCTTGTACAGGCAATATCAGACAAACACTGTTTGCTCTGGGACATGATATACTGGGCCATTTTGGGTTCGATAAGTCTTACGAAGCATTGCATCACTCTTTCTACTAGCCAGGGATAAGGAGTGACTGTCAGGGCAACCTCTGACAGTCCCCCCAGACTGCCCCACAATCCTATGCTCTCACCTGCTCTCAGCCGCGCGGACACGAGTAACAACTGGAGACTCCGAAGGACAATGACGGACTTATGTACATAATGAAACAATAGGACAATGGACAGTAACACAGTATATATTAACCTGTACACCTGCAGGGGACCCTTATCTGATTCTCTAAGGATTTCCCTGCAGGTATGTAGTCTACACAGCCGCTTGTAATACAACTAAGGATTCCCCCGCAGTTGCCTGCTTGTCTGCCCTGTGAGAACCTCATGTCCCCGAGCCGCTCGGACTGTGGGTTGCCCTTACAGAAGAATCAGATCTCATGAGAGACCTGGTCGTCCACTGGGAACAACTCTGAGGAGTTCCCCTCGATTACCCCCCACCAGCCGACCCCGTCTCTACCCACCTGACCCGCCCCCCATGTTGGACCAGCCCCAGCCACAACAGCAGCAGGGGCAACCACAGCAGGATTAACCACAGCCAGTGCAGAGCATGTCTCCCTTGGAACAAATACTCGCACAGCTGCAGAACAGCCTGCAGGAGGTGATAAATCATCAGGCGGCATCTGAACTAAGAGTATATGAAACACTCTCATCATTACAAGGTCAGATCAGTACAGTGGCTGCCGCAAACGCCCCCACTCCCCACACTCCACAACCTCCCACTGACCACACCCCCGCACCTCGGCCACACTCCACATCCACCCGGGCCAAGGTAGCTACCCCATCTGACTTCGACGGAGACCGCTCCAGAAGTTGCACATTCCTTAACTCCTGCCACATCTACCTTCGGTTGTGCAAGAATCACTTCCAGGACGAAGACGCCCAGATCCTATGGGCATTATCATACATCCAGGGCAAACCTGCTTCCTCAGTTGGGAAGATTTCTCCACTAAGTTCCATACACATTTCTTCCCTGTGGATGCAGAAGCTGCTGCAGTCAATGTCCTAGAGGGCACCGGGTACCACCAGAGCAACCGGAATGTCGACGACTACCTTGATGACTTCTGCAACCTCATTATGGACTCAGAGTACACTGATCCGAAGGTGGTAGTTGTGAAATTCCAGTGTGGACTTCGGCCAACGATCCAGAATGCAGTAGCCACCATGGTCTCAGGATGTCCCTGAGACAACGACATAGAAGGTTGGTATGCCGCAGCTCAACACATTGACCAGGCGAGGGCTGCCAATGACGCCTTCTAAGCCACCACCCACTCCGACCCGCCACTTCCAAAACCCAAACCCCTCTGTTCCCTTCCATTCCCACCGGTCACCGTTCCACCTCCACCTATTCGGCCCACACTGTCTCTCAGTACCCCTGCACCCATGGAGGTAGATGCCTCTCACAAACCCGCTCTACTCCCACCCACCTGCTATCGTTGCAAGAAGGTTGGGCATGTCAAGGCTGAATGTCCACTCAGACATGACGTATGCCACTTGACTGCGGAGGAGGAAGATGACCTCCTTATGAGACTCCTGGCCAAGAAAGACATGAGAGAAGCAGCGGACTCAGCTCAAGCGGCTGAAGAAGTGGATTTTCTGTAGAGCAGCGAGTGGAGAGTGCGCCCTCACTGCAGAGTGTAAATAGGTTCAGTGTGCTACCCATAGACCAAATAGACAACCATTCACCCCCACCCGCACCTGAACTGAAAGCTGCACCACTGAAAACCCCTTCAACACCTTGCCGTCCTAAGTGGGAAAAGCGCCTCCCACCCAAACCCATCATAGCCGCTCTGGACCAACATGGGACTTCACTCATGCTGCAAGTAGAACTGGAAACTACAGACACAGCAGAATGCCATGGAGTACGCGCTCTTGTGGATAGCAGTGCAGCTGGCTCTTTCATCGACCAAGATTATGTATGGACCAATAAACTCAACACCCGCACACTCTCCCACCTGCTCGCAGTCTACAACATCGATGGCTCAGAAAACGAGGTGGGTCAGATAATAGAGGTTGTAGATATCATCCTTTGCTACCGCAACCACTCAGAATGCTCCCTGCTTGTAGTCACAGGACTTGGCCGCCAAGACTTGCTTCTTGGATACACTTGGCTCAAACAACATAACCCCGACATCAACTGGCAGATGGACGAAGTCAAAATGTCCTGCTGCCCATCCAAGTGTGAAGAATGCAAAGTTAAAGCTAAAGCAGAGGCCCGTGCCCGACGCCTCCAGACCCACTGTATCCATGCCTGCACCCTAGGCTCTTTTCCTGCCTTGGTAGAAGAAGTGGAAGAAGAGAACGAGCCACCCGCCCTGCCACCCGCTCCCATGGATCTCTATGAGGATGACAACTGCATTTTTGCCATCAACCTCCTTCCCTGTCCGGAAGAGATTTGCGCAACAGGTACCACATCCCAATGGCTAGCTGAGGCCTTCCACCACAACTCCCGGTCGTCCGACTCACCCGCCAGGTTCAGAGAAATCATCCCCTCCTACCTCCACAAGTTCGAAGCTGTGTTTGCCAAGGAGTCCTTTGATACACTACTGGAGCATCAACCGTGGGACCACATGATTGAGCTCATCCCAGGTGTTGACCTGAAGGGCTGCAAGGTATACCCACTCTCACCCACCGAGCAGTCACAGTTAGACGAGTTCATCCAGGAGAACCTTTCATCCAGCCACATCCGCCCCTTTAAATCCCCCATGGCTTCGCCTGTCTTCTTCATCAAGAAGAAGGATGGATCCCTCTGCCTCGTTCAGGACTACTGAGCTCTCAATGCCCTCACAGTGAAGAACAAGTACCCTCTCCCACTCATATCCGAACTCGTTGCACAACTTCGCAGAGCCAAGTACTTTACCAAACTGGATGTTTGGTGGGGATTCAACAATGTGTGGATTAAGCCAGGTGACGAATGGAAGGCTGCATTCCAGACAAATTGCAGGTTATTCGAGCCGCTCATCATGTTCTTTGGCCTCACCAACAGCCCTGCCACCTTCCAAACTATGATAAACAACATCTTCCATGAGCTCATCATGGAGGGCGTGGTCATGGTATACATGGACAACATACTGATCTTCACAAAGACCGTTGAAGAGCACCGAGAGGTCACCCACCAGGTCCTGCAAATTCTTGAACAGCATCAGCTTTTCCTTAAACCTGAAAAGTGCGAGTTTGAGAAGACCCACATTGAGTACCTTGGCCTCATCATATCGGAGAACAGTGTAGAGATGGACCTGGTCAAGGTCGCAGGAGTATGAGACTGGCCCGCTCCAGCCAATGTGGGGGAAACGCAAGCATTCCTGGGGTTTGTCAACTTCTACCGCCGCTTCATCCGTGACTTCTCCCATGTAGCCTGCCCCCTCTTCGACCTCACCAAGGCGGATACCAAGTGGAAATGGGGCACTGTGGAAGAAACGGCTTTCCAAGCACTCAAGGATACAGTTACCTCCTCCCCTGTTCTCCTCTCACCTGACGACTCTGCTCCCTTCCACGTCAAAGCAGACAGCTCAGACTTTGCGACAGGAGCAGTCCTCTCTCAGAAGGCAGCAGACTCAGACCAATGGCATCCGGTGGCATTCTACTCAAAATCCCTCTCAGCAGTCGAATGGAACTACGAGATCCACAACAAGGAAATGCTGGCAATCATTTGTGCACTAGAAGAGTGGAGGCACTTCCTCGAAGGCACGTGCCACCAAGTTGAGATCTGGATGGACCACAAAAATCTAGAGTACTTCATATCCGCCAAGAAACTTAACCGCCGCCAAGCCCGCTGGTCCCTCATACTCTCCCGCTTTGATTTCCACTTGCACCACCATCCTGGCCGAACCATGGGGAAACCCGATGCATTGTCCCATAGAGCTGACCACAGCACAGAAGCCCGTGACAACAAGAACATCACCCTCCTCCCCGATGGACTCTTTGCCATTCGTGCACTCAAAGGGATTTCGATGGAAGGAGAGAAGCAGCTCCTGCTGAAGGATATCTGCTCTGGAAACCGCGTGGGTGAACAAGAGGAAGCAGTTGCTAAAGCTGCACAGGAACTCAAGCAGTCGTCAACCAAAACCATGAGGAGTGCAGAATGGACAGAGCAGGATGGCCTACTCCTGTTCCGAGGGAAGATCTACGTCCCAACGGGCTCTGATCTTAGGCAGAGGATAGTAGCTCTCCACCACAACACAAAGATTGCAGGACATGCTGGGCAATGGAAAATGCTAGAACTCATCTCCCACAACTACTGGTGGCCCCAGATGGCTTAATACATTGGTCAGTACGTCTCTACCTATGACCTCTGCATGTGCACCAAGCCCATCCGCCGGCCACTGCAAGGAGAACTCCATCCACTCCCCATCCCTGAAGCCTGCTGGGACATGCTCAGTGTAGATTTTGTGGTCGAACTCCCAGAATCCGCAGGCTACAATACCATCATGACAGTGGTGGACTCTGTTTCTAAACGAGCCCACTTTATCCCAACCCACATCACTGTCTCGGCCGAGGGCACAGCACGGCTCTTCCTCCACAATGTCTGGAAGCTCCATGGACTCCCCAATGCTGTTGTTTCGGACCGCGGACCACAGTTCGTCGCTGCATTCACAAAAGAGCTTTACTAACTCTTAGGGATCAAGATGGCTGCTTCAACCGCCTGGCACCCACAGACCGATGGGCAGACAGAGCGGGTGAACCAGGAACTTGATCAGTACCTCCACCTCTTCGTAAATGAGTGACAGAACGACTGGCACGACCTCCTCCCACTCGCGGAATTCCAATACAACAACCACGTCCATGCTTCCACCCAACACTCCCCCTTCCTCTTAGACACTGGACGTCACCTGTGCATGGGATTCAAGCTGTGTCAGCTGCACTCAAACATTGAATTGGTCAACGAGTTCACAAAGCGAATGGAGTCGACACTAGAGGAAGTGAAATCCGCACTGGTCAAGGCAAAAGACGACATGACCTGCTACTACAACCAACGATGTACACCCGCACCCACATACAAGCCAGGTGACAAAGTTTACCTCGAAGCAGATGACATCCAGACCACCCGCCCATCAAGGAAACTTTCTCACCAATGCCTTGGACCATATGTCATAGACAAGCAGGTCAACGCTAATGCCTACCGTCTTTGCCTCCCCCGCTCCATGCAACGCCTCCACCCAGTTTTCAATGTCGTTAAATTCACACCCACACCACCCGATCTGATTGAGAACTGCCACACAAAACCCCCATCCAATCCCATCATTGTCAATGAGGAAGAGGAATGGGAAGTCGAAGAAGTCCTTAACAGCTGCGTCCACTGAAGACGACTTCAATATCTCATCAAGTGGAAAGGCTTCAGAACGGAACACAACTCATGGGAGCCAGCCGACAGAGTCCACACCCCAGAACTAGTCCAGGAGTTCTACCGCAAACAGCCTGGCACCCCCCACCTCATCTATGCACTTACTTTCGGCTCACTTCCCTTCCAATCAATCCAACACCACACATCGAGACACTGTGATTTTGGAGGGAGGGTGGATGTCAGGGCAACCTCTGATGGTCTCCCCAGACTGCCCCACAACCCTATGCTCTCACCCACTCTCAGCCGCGCAGACACGAGTAACAACTGGAGACCCCAAAGGACAATGACAGACTTATGTACATAATGAAACAATAGGACAATGGACAGTAACGCAGTATATATTAACCTGTACACCTGCAGGGGACCCTTATCTGATTCTCTAAGGATTTCCCTGCAGGTATGTAGTCTACACAGCCGCTTGTAATACAACTAAGGATTCCCCCGCAGTTGCCCACTCGTCCGCCCTGTGAGAACCTCACGTCCCCGAGCCGCTCGGACTGCAGGTTGCCCTTACAGTGACCTTGAACAATCCTATGTCCCTAGTTGTGAACAGTGCCAATGGGTAAAGTCCATGACAACTAAGCCAATTGGACCCCTACACCCATTGCCTATACTGGATCATCGTTTCAAAGCGATTGCAATAGATTTCATAGGAGAACTCCCTGAGGACAATGGCTATAATATAATTTTGACAATCATGGATTGCTTAGGCACTGATGTTCGACTGATCCTGACTACAAAAGATACCTCTACATGCAAAGTTGCCACTTTATTTTTTACCTATTGGTACTGCAAAAACAGGCTACCACTTGAAATTGTCAGTGATTGTGACAAAGTGTTTAAATCAGCATTTTGGAAGGTGTTACATGAACTGACTGGGACAAAGGTTAAGATGTCTACAGCATTCCACCCTGAAACCAATAGCTCTAGTGAGTGTACTAATAAGATACTGAATCAATGTCTTTGATTTTATGTAGACCGCACACAGAAGGGGTGGATTAAGGCACTGCCTAACATTCAGTTCACTATGATAAATACGAAAAATGCTTCAACTAGGTTATCTGGCTTCCAACTGCATATGGGTTTCTCACTGCAGATTATTCCCCCACTGGTCAACATCGATGATGCAAGACTGAACAAATGTCCAGAGGAGATCATTCATTGCATCCAGGGATTGGAAGCAGAGGCACGCAACTGTTTGCTTCAATATAAGGTCCTACAGGCTTTCCAGGCAAACAAATCGTGTGACACCAGACCTTTTCCATTTCACATCAGAATGTGAGTCAAGCTGTCAATGGAAAACTGCCACAAACAGTTTAAAGCTGATGGTGAAACACATGTGGCAAAGCTGATGCCCAGGTTTGAGGGTCCATATGTGATAAAAGATTTGGATGAGCAACACAGCATGGTTATACTGGAAATACTTCACAGAGGACATCCAAATGGGAGGGAGACTTTTCACACATTGTTGGTGCAGCCATGGGTTGAGGACAATACTAATTGGTTTGAGAAACCAACAAGGCCTGCACTGGATAAGAAAGGTGAAGCTGTAATTGAATGCATTTTAGACCGCAGGAAGATTGGAAGGGGATATAGCTACCTCATAAAGTAGGAAGGCTTTCCAGAAGAAGAGAATGAGTGGCTACCTGGCCACATGCTACAGGACTGTGAAGCTTTAGATCGTTTCTTTGAGGAATGTGGGCTAGACGAGAAAGGAGAGTGTATATTGTGATTCTTTTTTTTCGTTGCTTTCCCTGTTGCCTATGGTATGCTTTTTCCCTTCAGTACAAAAGGGTTTTTTAACACAACCATGCATAGATTCATATAAATATTTACTCACCTTTTTTTCTGACATCTTTTTTTCTTTTTTCGTGGATGGGAAGGGGTGTAAGCATGGACTTACAATAGTCAACATTCAACAATCATGCTAGCATAATCACCGAAACAGGAAACCATACATAAGCAATACTGATACTGATCCTTGCCCCTTTTCCCATTACTTTGATCATCACAACTGCTTATTTGTATATGCATATTTACAATTTGTCCAATACACTGCCCGTGCCTGCTTACTCAACTGTTCTCGTGAGTGACATCTGTATACATGCAGGCTTACACCATCCCAGCAAATACACAGCTAATTGTGTCAATAAAGAGTAATTGCCCAGGCTTGTTATATGAACCTGTAATAAATAACAGCATATATTGTTTGCTTGGCAGACATTCTATATACTTATAAGCTCAAATTGTTGAGCCCAGATGATAAAATTTGACTCCATCTATCACACAACATCCGAGGGCAGATGTAGAACTTCCCCTTGGTTTTTAACAAAATGGGGTATCATGGTAGTATTGTGAATGCTGTTCTCATCTTCCCCCCATGTTGAAAGCACCAATGGTTCCATCCCCTAGTTCTCAATACCATCAAAGCACATACAAATGATGGCAACCCACCCTGGCACTCATGTCCTATGCCATTTAAAATTGACATTCAAATTTACTCTTCTGTCTTGCAATCTTGTGTATATAGCCACAACTTCATTTCTTCATTTCTCCAATCTGACTTTTAGCATGTCAGTGTGGCTGCAAGACACATAGATCGGGATATTGTAGGGTGCAAAGCAGGCTACAGCAATGACAACACATAAAATCATCATTCAGGGCATACAAAAACTTTAGGTACTATATCAAACTTTTCCTGGAGGCAAATGAACAACATCATTGATAATCTTAATCAGGTCTTGAACCTGTTGGACACCCAACTCTGAGTCACTATCGCATGAATCTGAAGTAATCATGGCTAGCCTTGGTAACATAGTGACAAGGTTTCATGCTATTTGATATATCCCTTTCAAGGGTATAAAGGACAGCCAGGGTTGCTGTGGTCCTATCAGCTCCAACTTATGCAAAGGATACTTCAAAGGAAGTGCAGTGGGACTAGCCTGGGCTATGTCAGCAATCTCGAGTGGCAAGGAAAGGCCCTGAAGGTGTATTCCATGTATAGATGCACATGATAGGACTGCTCCTGCATCAAAGATAAAGCCATCTGCTCCCAGAACAATCAACAGGTATTTGAGGGTGGGCCAGTTTATTAGAATATCGGCAACATCTTCTGTGCAAAGGTTGATTGGGATATTATAAAGACAGGTATCTTCCATCTTTTTCTCTTTCAACCCCAAAGTATCCTTGAAAGTTATCTGCAATCTTAATTTGTATTGTGTGAACAGATACTGAGCGACTGGAGCTGGAGAAAGGTGGAGGCAACCTTTGAGAAGACCACATTGGTGCTGATAGCTTGGTCTGAGCTGGTGTCTTCGAGTCTCAGTGTTAATGTTTTGAGTGCACTGAACATGAGAGATGCCAGGATGCAGTCCCCTACTTCCTCCCATGATCCTTGGAGTTTGAGGACAAAAAGGTGTGGCAAACTGGCTAGCCAACAGCCAAATGCTTTCATAGTGTACCTAGAGATAACTTTCATGTGCATCTCCAGCTCAGTGAGGCTGGTTAGCTTTTGGAATGACATTCCTCAGGAAGGTGGAGTGGCATTTGTAGCCTGATTCGAAGGCATAATGGCCAATGATTGCAGAGACAGAAAATCAGCGATGCACTGAATTATATAAGGGGGGGTGAAGCCCTTATAGGATATTTCGAGGACTTTGGCACTGCAGTAGCAGAGTACACTGAGAAGTACTGACACAGCTTGTGCATTTGAGGCATTATCTGTGCCAACAAAATTAACACTCACAAGTGAAGGTGAAATGAGTGGGAAAGAAAATGTACAGTGCTAGGGGAACTGCCATTCATGTCTAGGTAGAGCACCTTCAGATTAGGACATAGGAAAGAGGTGCTTCCAAGTCCAAGCAAGGCCTGCCAAAGGGTATATTCCCTGTTCCTGGGGAATTTCACAAAATGCAGATACTGAACCCAGTGCAAAGCAGTATCCACCTGAGGGACTCAGGGGCTTATTTTGCTTGGAGAATGAGGAATATCCTAGGGATTGTTATGAGTTTCCACCGATCATAACGCGTTCCGTGCCATTCTACATTCCTAACTATCTGCGTACCTGTTTCGGTTATTCTAGTCCAGCGTTCTCCGAAAGATATGACTCGTACCAACTACCACGCCTTGACTGGACGTTTCATGTAGTTACTCCATCCATTCAACTGGATGCTCCTTTCTGTATTTAAGCGTACATACACCCCACTGTATTCGGTACACTTAACCACCTTCTGTTCTCTTTCCCTTACTCGCCCTCAAGACTTAGCCAGAGCTGCAACCTGAGGTCTAAACTGACTAAGGTCATAACATTTGGTTAAGCGTCACCACCTCACCTTGCAAGAAATAGAGTTGGAAAAGACTCGAACCACGACGAACCCAGGAGCCATTATATGAGCTCGAACCCCAACGAATACAGAGAACCCCAGCTCGAAGTCACAGACAACGAGCTCGAAACAGACAGTGAAACTGACTCATCAGACGAAGAAGCAGAGAACCCTGAAGTACCTGCACCAGAAACAGTTGTAACAGACAACGAACCCAGAGACACCACACAAGGAGTAAATCCAACAGGAGTAGAAGCAATTATATCGGAACTCTTCAACGAACTCGACATAGCAGAAGAACAGTTAGGACAACCGGAGAACCAAGACACCGAAACAGAATCAGAATCGGGAAATTCAGAAATGACGGACAATACTGCGCCCACCACAGCACCTAGCACAAAGGGACTCGTACCCGACCCAGGGTTCTTCGATGGAACCCGAACTAAATTCGACGACTGGTGGAGAGCCATGACACTCTTCATGAAATTCAACAAGGTCATCATGGCAGACGATAAAGCCATAGCAGTCTTAGCTAGACTGAGGGGAGGAACAGCAGGAGCATATGCAGCAATGAAAGCACCACAAATTCTGGAAGGAGAAGACTCTGTAGACTGGAAAATCTTTGCGGAAGAATTCAAACGAACCTTTTCAGACGATGCCATGAACGCGAAGGTGGAATGGCAGATCGAAAAATTCAAACAAGGAAATAGGAACACGGCCGACTACCTCATCGAATTTGAAGTACTGAAAAACAAGGCAAAAACCGACAACCGACACGCCATGTTCCTGTTGCGAAAAAACACCCGACAAGACATTATCCACACCATCACAGGCTACCCTCCAGCTGCGCGACCCGACACGTACCCAGAATGGAAGAAGGCCATACTAGCAGTTGGACAAGGGTACGAAGCATCCGAATACCGAGGAGATAAGAAAACTAACTCGGGAACTACTTATGGAGGAATGGGAGAACCCATGGAGATAGGAAGCAGGCGACATGTGTTCAATGCAAAAGGGGAACCCAAGTGTTACAACTGCGGGATATTCGGACACATGTCCAAAGACTGCAAAAAACCCAAAGGATTAACATGCTACAACTGCAGCAAAATCGGACACATAGCCAAAGCATGCACTGCACCAAAGAAAGTACAAATCCAAGCAATAGATGAAGCAAAACCAGAGGAACACCAGGATTTTTCCGGAGACTCCGAGTAGGCGCTACCTCGAGAGTCAAGAAACTTGTATTTAGGATATCAGAAGAATATTACATGATTCCTCAGAAACAAAAGCGCGAACTAAACCTAAAAGGGAAAATCCAAACCCTGACAAAAAGGATAACAGTAAACACTATAGTCGACTCGGGATGCACCACCAGCAGCATCAGCAAAAGACTGGTAGATGAAGAAAAAATCCCCACAGAAAAATTAGGACAAGAAATCATGGTACTTAATGCAGATGGCACGACAAACCAAGGGGGAAAGGTCACGGAAAAGGCAACTATACAGATGGAAATCGAAGGACACAAAGAGACAATTGAAGCGTTGGTCGTACAACTCCAAGACAGAGCAGAAGTATTCCTAGGACACGACTGGCTTATCAAACACAACCCAGAAGTAAACTGGTGAACAGGAGAAATAAAGTTCAATCGATGCCCAAAGGACTGCAAAGTCCCACACCAAACCATCCAGGTAACAGACAAAATCCGAAGCATGGCCACCACCGAGGACATATGGGAAGAGGAAGAAGAACCCGACCCCACCGAACCATCAGACCTACTGGACTACGTACGGCCATTCACACATTTATTCAACAAAACTACATTCGACAAGCTACCCGAACGAACAGAATGGGACCATGAGATAATCCTAACGGAAGACGCACCCAAGGAAATCAATGCAGGAACTTACAACATGACGGTCAAGGAACAAGACGAGCTCAAGACATTTGTTAAAGAAAACCTCGAATCAGGACGAATACGACCATCGAAATCACCATACGCCGCGCCCACCTTTTTCATCCCAAAAAAGGATGGCTCAAAACAACTCATTCAAGATTACCAACAGTTGAATAATGTAGTCATCAAGGATAAAACACCGCTACCTCGGATCGGAGAGGTTATTGACAAATTAGGAAAAGCCAAATATTTCAACAAACTGGACATCATTTGGGGCTACAACAACGTCCGAATCAAAGAAGGAGACGAGTGGAAAGCAGCCTTCCTAACCAACGAAGGGCTATTCGAACCTACAGTAATGTTCTTCGGTCTTAGTAATTCACCAGGAACGTTCTCAAGAATGATGGTGAGCATCTTCCGAGACCTGTTACGCGACGGGGATATAGTGAACTATATGGACAACTTCACAATTCCGGGAGACACCAAAGAGCAATTACAAGAACGAACAATCTGATTCCTAGAAAGAGCAGCCGAACACAACCTGTGCTTCAAACGATCCAAATGCATCTTCGACGCCGAAGAAATCCCAATGCTAGGAGTAACAGTAGGACACGGATGCATTGAAATGGAGGCCGAAAAGGTAAAATCGGTACGAGAATGGCCCCAACCGCACAACAAGAAAGGAATAGAAAGATTCCTTGGTTTTGCCAACTACTACTGCCGATTTATAAAAAACTTCAGCAAGATAGCAGCCCCATTGAACAAACTAAAAGGATCAGAGGAGTGGGAATGGAAAGAAGAACAACAATCTGCATTTGACAAACTAAAACAACGAATCACAGAAGAACCCACCCTAACACTACCCCAGAGAAAAGGTCAATTCCAGGTAGAAGTTGATGCATCGAACTACGCACTAGGAGGAGTACTCTCACAAGAACAAAATTCGAAATGGCACCCAATCACATTCACGTCCCGCACACTATCACCAGCAGAACGAAATTATGAAATCTATGACAAAGAACTATTGGCCATCATGCATGCACTAAAGGAATGGCGACACTACCTACTAGACACAGAAGAGAAATTCGAAATCTGGACCGACCATGAAAACCTGAAATACTACAGGGAACCCCAAAAACTAAACGGCCGACAAGCGAGATGGTACCTATGGTTACAGGACTACAACTTCACACTGCGCCACATACCGGGAAAAACAAATACAAAAGCGGACCTTCTCTCCAGAATCTACCAAGAGCCAGAACAGGAGGAAGAAAAACTAGTCACCATGATCCGAGACACCTGGCTAACAAATGAAAAAGACAACAAACCATCAGAAGGGACCATCTTACTCCGCGCCGAACTACAGTAAGGGACAAAACCGTTCCAATGTTTTGAACTTTTCAGAAGATCAGCTCATAACTCAAGGACTACTGTGGCTGTGCACTTCCTAATTTAATTGTAGATAGTCCAGTATCTTATCTAATCATATGCAAAGTATGATTATGTAATCCTTTGTTTTGGGGGAGTTATTAATTAATTAATATTTTAAGTGCATTGGAACAGTTTTGTCCCTCTTGAAATTTATATACAAAATGGGTATTCTAGTACCTGGTATAAGCTCCCTTGGCCTGTAAAACTGCCTGGACCCTCCTAGGCATACTCTCTATCAGATTCTGACACACTTCTGGTTCTATGTCATCCCACTCCTTTTGTATCCTCTCCCATAGGGTATTCATGCTATCAGGAGGAGTATCATACTCTCCCAGCTTATTCTTGAGGTGAGTCCAGAGATGTTCAATGGGATTAAGGTCTGGAGACTGTGGGGGCCATACCATAACCTCCAATTCAGACTCATCTAGCCAGTTTGTAGCCTTTTTGCTCTTGTGTTTGGGGTCATTGTCCTGTTGGAAGACCATATCCTCCTCATTCTTCCCATACCACCTGATGCTCCTCTTTAGTTCATCCCCCAAAATTTGAACATAAAGGTCAGCATCCATCTTCCCTTCAATTTTAGTGGCAAACCCCACTCCATCCCACAGCATACAACCCCAGATCATCACATTTCCTCCACCAAACTTGACTGTTCCCTCAACCAATCTATCATTCAGCCCCTCTCCTGCCTTTTTCCATACCCAAACCCTTCCATCTGATCCAAACCGATTGATTTTGGACTCATCTGTCCAAATAACCCTCTTCCAGTCCTCCAGGGTCCAGTTAACATGTGCTTCTGCCCACTCCAACCTTTTCCTCCTATGGACAGCAGTAAGTTTAGGTCGTTTCCACTTGACTACAGCCTTCATTCCAGCTCCTCTGAGTGCCCTGCGCACTGTTTTGGTGGATACAGGCTGGGCAATAACATTTTGAAGTGATTTGGTGACTTGGGAGGCATTGTCAGCCTTGCGAGAGGTGATGAGGCGAACAGAATAGTGGATATCAGAGGGAGAAAGTTTAGATGGGCGGCCACCAACAGATTTGGAAAGTGTTGATCTATGTTTGGAGCGAATCCTAGAAATAGTACTGACTCCCAGACCAGTAATAGAAGCAATATGATGAGCAGATTTCCCTTGGTCCAGGTAAGAGAGGACTCTATTGGTCTGAGTAGAGGAAAGAGAGCGCATATAGTTGTAAAGGTATAGTGGGGGAGTTAATTTGCACCTGAGAATAAGCACATCCATTTATACATCACCCTACATGGTCACATGATTTTATTTGTATTTATTTGATTGCAATAAACGAAGTCATGTGCTCAGAATTTGAGAGGGACAAAACTGTTCCAATGTACTTAAAATATTAACCAGAGGGGACCATCTTACTCCGCGCCGAACTATTTATGGAACCCACCCTTAGGGAACGAATCAAGACGAACAAAGGACGAGAAATGGCCATCATCCAAAAAATACGTGACCAAGACCCCGACATCACTGAACACGACAGAATAATCTACAAAAATGCCAGCATGTATGTACCACCCGAACAGGCACTCAGAGAAGAAATACTACACCAATACCACGATGCCCCTGATGCAGGGCACCCGGGACAACACCGAATGATCGAGTTGGTGACCAGAGATTACTGGTGGCCGGCAATCCGAACGGATGTTCAAAAGTACATCAGAGGATGCCAAAGTTGCCAATGAAATAAGCCATGCAAGACACCTCTGAAGACGCCTCTGCACCCGCTCCCCATCCCCAATGGTCCATGGGAAGAAGTGAGCATCGACCTCATTGGGCCACTGCCCGAATCAGAGGGAAAGGACGCCATCCTAGTCATTGTCGACCGGTTCTCAAAAATGATACGACTCATAGCAACAAGGACGGATGTTTCCTCAAAAGAACTAGCACAGCACTACCGCGACGAAATATGGAAGCTACATGGAATGCCAAGGAAAGTCCTTAGTGACCGAGGACCACAGTTTGCGTCCGAATTCACCGGTGAACTGTTCAAAGGACTAGGGATAGAACGAAACCTGTCAACGGCCTATCACCCACAGACCGACGGACAAACAGAAAGGATTAACAGAGAAGTCGAAACATACCTGAGGATATACTGCAACTACAACCAAAACGACTGGGCGAAATGGCTACCCATGGCCAAATTCCAATACAACGACAAAAAGCACACCGGCACTCAGATGACACCATTCTACCTAAACTACGGCAGACACCCTTGGAAAGGAAAGGAAAACGGAACGACGAACAACCCTAGCAGTACAGAGTTCCTAAAACAACTCCAAAACACAAGAGACAACGCCACTTCCGCACTACGATCATATCAAGAAAAGATGAAACGGACACATGATAACAGCAAAATGAACATGAGGACATACCAGATCAACGATGAAGTATGGTTAGAAAACACCAACATCCATACCAATCAGTCATCAAAGAAGCTAGGCCAAAAAAGGTATGGGCCTTTCCGAATTAAGGAAAAAATAGGGGAAGCGGCATATCGGCTGGTGATACCAGAAGGATGGGCCATCCACAATGTATTCAATGAACAGCTGCTAACCCCGGCACAGAAAACATCATTCCACATCCAGAAAGAAGCACCAGCGCCCGAACCAATGATCATCAACAATGAAGAGGAGTATGAAGTAGAAGAAGTCCGAGGAAAACGACGAAAAGGAAGGGGATATCAATTCCTTATACACTGGAAAGGGTACAGCAACGAAGAAGATACATGGACAGCGGAGTCAAACTTACAAAACGCCTGAGACGTGATAGCGGAGTACCACAAAAGGCATCTGGAGGATACCTATAAAAAGGGGGGCAAGAAATCCAGAAAAACATCAGCCAAGTCAACCCCCAGACAAAGATACTAGCCAAACATGTCCTCCCAAGCCAACCGCATCTCCATCAACTCCCTCGTCCACCCCAACCCAACCACGATCTCCTCAGTCCCCCTCCCGAAGCCAGGCAATAGCCATGCACCTACATCCCAAGGTACCCGTTACAACCTTGCAACCACCCCGTCCCCAGCACAAGGACTCCTTGAGACCCTCTTCAAGGATGTCAACAAAGCCACAAATGACGAAGTAGAAACAATCACGGCCCAAAACAAACGACTCGCGGTAAACCGCCACATCACTCTCGCCACCGCTTGCATCACCTTCACAGACATGTACGCTGGGTTCACCAACGCATCGTCCTCCACAAGCCAGCATATCCCTGCCATCTTCCGCGCATTAGAATTATCCACCCTTACACCCAGTGAACAAAACCGGGTCCACAGTCTTCAGAGTCGCGTTGACCTCGCTCTAGAGGTATTCAACCACCTCAATATTGCCAACATCTTTTTAGAACTTGCAGATGTCGCTATGAACCTACTAGGATGCGACAAAACCACAGAAGATCCAGACATTGATCAACTCGTTACACACATCGGAATCACTCTTGCCGACCTACACACCACCATCCGTCCCCCACCAGCCAAACGAGCAGACACGCCCATGGACGAAGAAACCACCATCTCAATGAAGGAGGAAGTCAATGCACTACGACGATTCATAAAGACCATCACCCCACCGCAGATCGTATCGGTTTTTCTCCCACCAGCAAGATTCCGCAGTGTACTACCAGGCCAAGAAAAGGACCAACATTATTGGAAAACGATAGTCAAGAGTTACTGGGACAACTCGACTGTCACCGAGTTCCCTTTCAATGGAGTCCCAGTCCCTATCCGTCAAGATGGCCGCAGCCACTTGCCCGTCTTCTTTGCATGCTCCAACGAAGGAAAGTACTTCATCGGAGCCACCAAGAAAGCCCTCGCCGCCGCCGTAGTCAATGGAGAGTTCAACGAACTTCCTGAGGCATAAAGTCTAATCGGGGGGTATTGTTATGAGTTTCCACTGATCATAACGCGTTCCGTGCCATTCTACATTCCTAACTATCTGCGTACCTGTTTCGGTTATTCTAGTCCAGCGTTCTCCGAAAGATATGACTCGTACCAACTACCACGCCTTGACTGGACGTTTCATGTAGTTACTCCATCCATTCAACTGGATGCTCCTTTCTGTATTTAAGCGTACATACACCCCACTGTATTCGGTACACTTAACCACCTTCTGTTCTCTTTCCCTTACTCGCCCTCAAGACTTAGCCAGAGCTGCAACCTGAGGTCTAAACCGACTAAGGTCGTAACAGGGATATAATTGTGAGTACCAGAAGTATTGTTTGGCATTATCACCAGTAACTGACCCAATATTTACCATTTGTGTTGTACTGAACGGTAGTTGGCAATGGATTTGATGGAACATTGAGGACACTAACAATGGGCTCAAGTGTGGTCATAGACCTCCATAATTCATTGAGTGCAATCTTGGTAAGATCAGAGCATGTCAAAGCAGTGGAAAGTATCGTAGCGCACTCGAGATGGATGTCCTCCTAGGCATCCTCGGTAAATGAAACTCTGAAGTATCATAAAATCTCTGACCATACATCATGGTCAGGTTGCATAACAGCAGTTGGGGTGTGGGCCTTGTGAGCCAGAGTTGTAGGTGGTGCTGTGGCAGGGGTGAGTGATTGCACAACCAGCCATGGGCCAACATCATTGAGGCTGATTGGTGCTGGGAGTGCACATCAATGCCTCGAAGTTCAAGCACTTAAGTAAGCGACCACAGGAAGGGCTCAGGAGGTATAGTCCATGCATGGTTGCATGTGAAAGGATCAAAATACCATTTACGTCAGATCTAGACCATCTGGTGATGAGTCCATATGATGCTGGTTGTTCTGATATCGTGTTGAATACAAATAGTATCTTCCCCAATATGGTATACTTTACACTTTTTTAAGTTGATCTGAGTTTGCTGGCTACCGATGTTCCATGACATTTTTCCTATTGACCCCCAAACAGTCCTTTCACACCAACAGCTCTCCTGCCCACACTGATTTTATTGGTTGAGTGACCTCCAACCCCAAACTCAATAAGTCTTTCCTATGGAGAATAAACGACATCATCGATGTAAATACGTCGATGACTTCAACACTTGACTCCATGCTGCCATCATGTGAAGTGACAATGGCCAGTAACGTGGTGGGCTTCCCTCTCCTCAAGGATGTAGAGTGCAAGACACGCTGCAGATGATCTGTTCTAATCTTTGTGAGAGGTGCCCTACTTTGAGAGAAGTGGGGCTAGCCCAGGCTAAATCGGCAATCTGAAGTGGCAAGGAAAGGTTCTGAAGGTATTGTCCGTGCATGGATGCTAGGAAATGATCACAATAACACTTACATTAGAGCTTTTCTAGTACTCAAAGGATCAGCTGAGTGCTCAAATTGAGCCCCTTGGTAATTTGTGTGAATGCAGTGCCTTCCAGCAACACTGGCAGGTAGGGCTCCATGGAGAAAAGGAGATGAACAAACTACCGCACTGATGTGAGCTTGGAAGAGGTTATGACTCCTGTTTCTTGGCACTCCCGAGCAGTATCTGACAAAGGTTCGCCCAGACAACTAGCACCTGGTGATCCCACCCCCACATCTATAATGCCACGAATGCTGAGGTTGACTATATGACTTATCTAGTCCCAGCTAATTATGTGTTCATAGACGCAACCAACAAATGCCACAGGATTGAGCGCTCAATCAGGAACAAGGTTCAAAATAACAAGTTACCTGCCCTAGCACCATCCGATGATCTGGAGGGTGCCATAGGGGTTATCCATCTGTTGCTATTATAATACCTTTACAATAAAAATAAACAGGCTATGTCAGGTCGGCGACATTGGGGAATACACACAAACATGCATGGGTAATTTCAAATGCAAACACACTCTATTTCAGCTTAGGGTGTGCGTAAGCATGTGGTCCTACAGCCAGGATGAGATGATGGATTTACCAAGTCGGGGTGCATCCTAACAAGTGAATAGGCAATTGCTTTCATGAACGGTAATTGCTCAGGCTTAGTGCATGAACCCACTATAAATGGTAGCATTCATTGCCAGGGTGCTGAAACACCTGGTCAGATGACGGTCCACTACACCATGCTCGTGCCTTCAAACCAGGAAGGATACCACCTGGCCTCAGCCTAGTCAATCAACCAAAGCTGACCATCATGCCCAAGAATAATATTTCATAGGTGGAGGTCAAAAAGTAAGAGGTGAAGTAGAGTCAAATTGTGCAGTGCTTAACTGCTTCCCATGAAAATGCCACATGGCTTGAGGGCGATTATTGTACCATTTTTCCAGGTCACAGAAGGATGAAAAGGAACCTGCAGCTATGTCTGTGAAGAGCTGTCCACTGCAACGACCTGGCTTTCCATCTGTTGTCGGAGGTCCAGGGAAAGAGGGTAGTCCAGTAGCTGACTGTGTCACATCTTGATCCGACACTCCGCTTTTGGGTACAGGAATGCAAGTATTGTTCTGAATGAGCTCCATTGAAAGGTACTCTTGGTCAATGATAGTGACAAATGTGCGTTTCCCAACGGTATCACCCGCAATAGTATAAACCCCTGAAAAATAGGGCTTGGATGAGTATGGGATGGAGAACCTGGCAGATTCAAGTTTTGGTGCAGAAGAAAGTGACTCGGCAAGCTCTGCATCAGTTTTGTCTGATATACTGAGGGAACGCTGCCCCTGTTGGTCAATATACTGTAAATGCATGGCAGAAATGGTCTCACCAGCCAGTTACCAGTACAGTGGCAAAGCAGTAGTGGGCTTAGCAGGTTAAACAGAAAATCTTGCCACTGCATTGAAGTGGGAGGAACCGGGGGGTTAAATCATGGGGCAAGAAAAAGAGGGACCCTGAGGCAATATTTACGCACAAATGACCCCTGTGAGGCATGGGATGTTTCTGATGGTCAGTGTCGCATTTCTCCTAATTAAGCTTTGGACAGTGTTTGTAAAGGCAACCCACAGTCCGAGTGGCTTGGGGACATGAGGTTCTCACAGGACGAATGAGTGGGCAACTGTGGGGGAATCCTTAGTTGTATTACAAGCAGCTGTATAGACTACATACCTGTAGGGGAATCCTTAGAGAATCAGATAAGGGTCCCCTGCAGGTGTACAGGTTAATATATACTGCGTTACTGTCTATTGTCCTATTGTTTCATTATGTACGTAAGTCCGTCATTGTCCTTTGGGGTCTCCAGTTGTTACTCGTGTCTGTGCGGCTGAGAGTGGGTGAGAGCATAGGGTTGTGGGGCGGTCCGGGGGGACCATCAGAGGTTGCTCTGACATCCACCCCCCCTCCAAAATCGCAGCATCTCGATGCGTGGTGTTGGATTGATTAGAAGGGAAGTGAGCCGAAAGTAAGTGCGCAGATGAGGTGGGGGGCACCAGGCTGTTTGCAGTAGAACTCCTGGACTAGTTCTGGGGCGTGGACTCCATTGGCTGGCTCCCATGAGTTGTGCTCTGTTCCGAAGCCTTTCCACTTGATGAGATATTGAAGTCATCTTTGGTGGACACAGCTGTTAAGGACTTCTTCGACTTCCCATTCCTCTTCCTCATTGACGATGATGGGATTGGATGGGGGTTTCGTGTGGTAGTTCTCGATCGGATCGGGTAGTGCGGGTGTGAGTTTAACGACATTGAAAACCGGGTGGAGGCGTTGTATGGAGCGGGGGAGGCAAAGACAGTAAGCATTAGCATTAACCTGCTTGTCTATGACGTATGGTCCAAGGCATTGGTGAGAAAGTTTTCTTGATGGGCGGGTGGTCTGGATGTCATCTGCTTCGAGGTAAACTTTGTCGCCTGGCTTGTATGTAGGTGTGGGTGTACATTGTTGGTTATAGTAGCAGGTCATATCATCTTTCGCCTTGACCAGTGTGGATTTCACTTCCTCTAGTGTCGACTCTATTCGCTTTGTGAACTCGTTGACTGATTTGATGTTTGAGTGCAGCTGACATGGCTCAAATCCCATGCGTGGGTGACGTCCAGTGTCTAAGAGGAAGGAGGAGTGTTGGGTGGAAGCATGGATGTGGTTGTTGTGTTGGAATTCCGCGAGTGGGAGGAGGTCATGCCAGTCATTCTGTCGCTCATTTACGAAGAGGTGGAGGTACTGATCAAGTTCCTGGTTCACCTGCTCTGTCTGCCCATCAGTCTGTGGGTGCCAGGTGGTTGAAGCGGCCATCTTGATCCCTAAGAGTCAGTAAAGCTCTTTTGTGAATGCAGCGACGAACTGTGGTCCGCAGTCTGAAATGATGGCGTTGGGGAATCCATGGAGCTTCCAGACATTGTGGAGGAAGAGCCGCTATTACGAACTTACTACTGGATTACTGCGAACTAACTTTATTTCCCATTGTATTAACCTTCTCTTCCATATACTCTGGTCCGTTCTTTATTTATTTACCTCATGTACTTCTATCTTCGCTTCTCATAACTTGTTACCAAGTCATCATTCCTGTTATCCCACAATCGGACTTCTAGTTACTCGTCTCCAGCTTCTTATGACTTGTATCACTTCTTTTACTATGTCCCTATGACTCCGTAGATTACCAATTAACCCATAGTAGTCTCTCACTGACTCATATCCTTTTACTACGTAATTACTCATCTCTTATGCGTAGCTAGTATATAAACCTTAAGTAGTACACCTGTATTACCTTAGGTTATTCTAGTAACAAGCTTCCTTATCTTTGCTCGTCTGCTACAAGGTTAACAACCTTGGGGACTGCAGTGACACTTAACTCGGACTTCTCAGACAAGTGCAAGCTTCTACTCAAGGGAGCGATCCGAAGTCTGCACAGAAGTCATTGAGACTTGTCGCATACTCCTGGGCTATAGCATTGAACCTCTTCCTGAGTGGAGAAGATCCGGGCCTAGTTGCAAAGTAAGGTAACGCATGTAACAGCCGCGCTGTGCCCTTGGCCAAGACAGTGGTGTGGGTTGGGATAAAGTGGGCTCGTTTAGAGACAGAGTCCACCACTGTCATGACGGCGTCATAGCCTGCAGATTCCGGGAGTTCGACTACAAAATCTACACTAAGTGTGTCCCAGCGAGCTTCAGGGATGGGGAGCAGATGAATTTCTCCTTGTGGTGGACAGCGGATGGGCTTGGTGCGCATGCAGAGGTTATAGGTAGAGACGTACTGACCAATGTATTGAGCCATCTGGGGCCACCAGTAGTTGTGGGAGACGAGTTCTAGCATTTTCCATCGCCCAGCATGTCCTGCAATTTTTGTGTTGTGGTGGAGAGCTACTATCCTCCACCTAAGATCAAAGCCCATTGGGACGTAGATCTTCCCTCGGAACAGGAGTAGACCATCCTACTCTGTCCATTCTGCACTCCTCACAGTTTTGGTTGATGACTGCTTGAGTTCCCATGCAGCTTTAGCAACTGCTTCCTCTTGTTCACCCATGTGGTTTCCAGAGTGGATATCCTTCAGCAGGAGCTGCTCCTCTCCTTCCATCGAAATCCCTTCGAGTGCACGAATGGCAAAGAGTCTGTCGGGGAGGAGGGTGATGTTCTCATTGTCACAGGCTCCTGTGCCGTGGTCAGCTCTATGGAACAATGCATCGGGTTTCCCCATGGTTCAGCCAGGACAGTGGTGCAAGCAGAAATCAAAGCAGAAGAGTATGAGGGACCAGTTGGCTTGGCGGCAGTTAAGTTTCTTGGTGGACATAAAGTACTCTAGATTTTTGTGGTCCGTCCAGATCTCAACTTGGTGGCGTGCGCCTTCAAGGAAGTGCCTCCACTCTTCTAGTGTGTGAATGATTGCCAGCATTTCCTTGTTGTGGATCTCGTAGTTCCGTTTGACCGCTGAAAGAGATTTCGAGTAGAATGCCACTGGATGCCATTGGTCTGAGTCCGCCATCTTCTGAGAGAGGACTGTACCTGTCGCAAAGTCTGAGCTGTCTGCTTCGATGCAGAAGGGAGCGGAGTCATCGGGTGAGAGGAGAACAGGGGAGGAGGTGACTGCATCCTTGAGTGCTTGGAAAGCCGTTTCTTCTGCGATGCCCCATTTCCACTTGGTATCCACTTTGGTGAGGTCGAAGAGGGGGGGGGCTACATGGGAGAAGTCACGGACGAAGTAGTGGTAGAAGTTGACAAACCCCAGGAATGCTTGCATTTCCCCCACGTTGGCCGGAGTGGGCCAGTCTCGTACCCCTGTGACCTTGACCAGGTCTATCTCTACACTGTTCTCCGATACGATGAGGCCAAGGTACTCAATGTGGGTCTTCTCAAACTCGCACTTTTCAGGTTTAAGGAAAAGCTGGTACTGTTCAAGAATTTGCAGGACCCAGTGGGTGACCTCTCAGTGCTCTTCAACAGTCTTTGTGAAGATCAGTATGTTGTCCATGTCTACCACAACCACACCCTCCATGATGAGCTTGCGGAAGATGTTGTTCATCATAGTTTGGAAGATGGCAGGGCTGTTGGTGAGGCCGAAGAACATGACAAGCAGCTCAAATAACCCATGATTCGTCTGGAATGCAGCCTTTCATTTGTCACCCGGCTTAATCTGCACATTGTTGAACCCCCACCAAACGTCCAGTTTGGTGAAGTACTTGGCTCCGTGAAGTTGTGTGATGAGTTCGGATATGAGTGGGAGAGGGTACTTGTTCTTCACCGTGAGGGCATTGAGAGTGCGGTAGTCCTGAACGAGGCAGAGGGATCCATCCTTCTTTTTGATGAAGAAGACAGGTGAAGCCATGGGGGATTTAGAGGGGCAGATGTGGCTGGACGAGAGGTTCTCTCAGATGAACTTGTTTAACTGTGACTGCTCAGCAGATGAGAGCAGGTATACCTTGCAGCCCTTTGGGTCAGCACCTGGGATGAGCTCAATTGCGTGGTCCCACGGTCGATGCTCTGGTAGTGTGTCAAAGGACTCCTTGGTGAATACAGCTTTGAACTCGTGGAGGTAGGAGGGGATGATTTCTCTGAACCTGGCAGGTGAGTCGGACAACTGGGAGTTGTGGTGGAAGGCCTCAGCTAGCCGTTGGGATATGGTACCCGTTGCGCGAATCTCTTCTGGACAGGAAAGGAGATTGATGGCAAAGATGCAGTTGTCATCCTCATAGCGATCTGTGGGAGTGGGTGGCAGGGCGGATGGCTTGTCCTCTTCTTCCACTTCTTCTACCAAGGCAGGAAAAGAGCCTAGGTGCAGGCACGGATACAGCGGGTCTGGAGGCGTCGGGCACGGGCCTCCGCTTTAGCTTCAACTTTGCATTCTTCACACTTGGATGGGTAGCAGGACATTTTGACTTCACCCATCTGCCAATTGATGTCGGGGTTATGTTGTTTGAGCCAAGTGTATCTGAGAAGCAAGTCTTGGTGGCCAAGTCCTGTGACTGCAAGCAGGGAGCATTCTGAGTGGTTGTGGTAGTGAAGGATGATGTCTACAACCTCCGTTATTTGACCTGCTTCGTTTTCTGAGCCGTCGACGTTGTAGACTGCAAGCAGGCGGGAGAGTGTGCGGGTGTTGAGTTTGTTGGTCCGCACATAATCTCGGTCGATGAAAGAGCCAGTTGCACCACTATCCACAAGAGCATATACTCCATGGCGTTCTGCTGTGTCTGTAGTTTCCAGTTCTACTTGCAGCATGAGTGAAGTCCCATGTTGGTCCAGAGTGGCTATGATAGGTTTGGGTGGGAGGCGCTTTTCCCACTTAGGACGGCAAGGTGTTGAAGGGGTTTTCGGTGGTGCAGCTTTCAGTTCAGGTATAGGTGGGGGTGAATGGTCATCTATTTGGTCTATGGGTAGCACACTGAACCTATTTACACTCTGCAGCGAGGGCACACTCTCCACTCACTGCTCTACAGAAAATCTGCTTCTTCAGCCACTTGAGCTGAGTCCGCTGCTTCTCTCACGTCTTTCTTGGCCAGAAGTCTCATAAGGAGATCATCTTCCTCCTCCGCAGTCAAGTGGTGTACATCATGTCTGAGTGGACATTCAGCCTTGACATGCCCAACCTTCTTGCAACAATAGCAGGTGGGCGGGAGTGGAGCAGGTTTGTGAGAGGCGTCTACCTCCATAGGTGCAGGGGTATTGAAAGACAGCATGGGCCAAATGGGTGGAGGTGGGACAGTGACCAGTGAGAATGGAAGGGAACGGAGGGGTTTGGGTTTTGGAAGTGGCGGGTCAGAGCAGATGGTAGCTTGGAAGACATCATTGGCAGCCCTTGCCTGGTCAATGCGTTGAGCTGCGGCATACCAATCTTCTATGTCGTTGTCTCGGGGACGTCCTGAGACCATGGTGGCTACTGCATTCTGGATCGTTGGCCGAAGTCCACACTGGAATTTCACAACTACCACCTTCGGATCAGTGTACCCTGAGTCTGTAATGAGGTTGCAGAAGTCATCAAGGTAGTCATCGACATTCTGGTTGCTCTGGTGGTACCCAGTGCCCTCTAGGACATTGACTGCAGCAGCTTCTGCATCCACAGGGAAGAAATGTATACGGAACTCAGTGGAGAAATCTTCCCAACTGAGGAAGTAGGTTTGCCCTGGGTGTTGCTCTTCCCAATGCATTACATTCTCGGCCCACTTAGCTGCGCAGCTGCTCTTCATATATGATAATGCCTATAGGATCTGGGTGTCTTCGTCCTGGAAGTGATCCTTGCACAACCGAAGGTAGATGTGGCAGGAGTTAAGGAATGTGCGACCTCTGGAGTGGTCTCCGTCAAAGTCCGATGGGGTGGCTACCTTGGCCCGGGTGGATGTGGAGTATGGCTGAGATACGAGGGTGTGGTTGGTGGGAGGTTGTGGAGTATGGGGAGCAGGGGCATTTGCGGCAGCCACCGTACTGATCTGACCTTGTAATGATGAGAGTGTTTCATATACTCTTAGTTCAGATGCCATCTGACGATTTATCACCTCTTGTAGGCTATTCTGCAGCTGCATGAGTATTTGTTCCAAGGGAGACATGCTCTGCACTGGCTGTGGTTGATCCTGCTGTAGTTGCCCCTGCTGCTGTTGTGGCTGGGGCTGGTCCGACATGGGGGGCAGGTTAGGCGGGTAGAGATGGGGTCGGCTGGTGGGGGGTGATCGAGGGGAACTCCTCGGAGTCATTCCCGGTGGGTGACCAGGTCTCTCATGAGATCTGATTCTTCTGTAAGGGCAACCCGTAGTCCAAGCAGCTCGGGGACATGAGGTTCTCACAGGGCAGACAAGCGGGCAACTGTGGGGGAATCCTTAGTTGTATTACAAGCGGCTGTATAGACTACATACCTGTGGGGGAATCCTTAGAGAATCAGATAA
This sequence comes from Calvatia gigantea, assembly GCA_025093985.1. Taxonomy (NCBI): domain Eukaryota; kingdom Fungi; phylum Basidiomycota; class Agaricomycetes; order Agaricales; family Lycoperdaceae; genus Calvatia; species Calvatia gigantea. Next base: position 380,448 of record JACAAK010000012.1, read on the forward strand.
GGGTCCCTTACAGGTGTACAGGTTAATATATACTGCGTTACTGTCTATTGTCCTATTGTTTCATTATGTATGTAAGTCCGTCATTGTCCTTCGGGGTCTCCAGTTGTTACTCGTGTCCATGTGGCTGAGAGCAGGTGAGAGCATAGGGTTGTGGGGCAGTCCAGGAGGACCGTCAGAGGTTGCCCTGACAGTGTTGAGACAAGCATACAAACAGACCACAGTAATACACAGTGGTGGAGGGTAGTCGATACTCACTGGGAATATAGAGCTTGAGAGTTGAGGTAAAGTGCTAAGATGTTTGTAATAGACGAGTATTCAAGAGTAGAATTGTCTAAGGAAAGAATGCATATACATGGGGGTTTATATACAAGTATTCTAGTAGAAACACCCTTCGACCTGAGTACAGAGTAAGCTATTTACTGCCAGTAGCATAAACAGAGCATGAATGCGTTAACAGCACCTATCTAATATAGAGTCCTACCAGCTACAATACGTGCGGTATGATGCTATTTCCTACATACAAGAGAGAGGAAATAATGGCTAAAGTCTCTCATCCTGAGAGTGAACTTTAATGATCCGTTTCAGCTATAAATAGACTGAACCAACGTAGTGGTATGGATCTAAGATTTAACACTCCTCCTCACTTGAGGGAAGGGGGATTTGGCTTCTACGACAATCGAGTGACAGTTTTCTAAGCTTCAATGTTGGAATCAAAAATAAGTCTGAGTTCAGGGCAGAACAGGTGGATTTTGGTTACATCAAGATTCTTCATAAAGATATCGGCAGGATTGTCTTGCAAAGACACATCACCAATTTCTATAATACCATCCTCAACCAATTCTCACACATAGTGGTAATGAATGTCCATATGCTTTGAGTATTTCTCAACAATGGGGTTTTCAGTCCAAAATTTGAAACTATTGTTGTCGCCGAATAGAATGGGAGTGGGGTGTTTGATATCCAACTCTGTAAGAAGTTGTGACAGCCATTTCACTTGATGTGAAGCGTCAGACAACTCTTTATATTCTGCCTCGGTGGACAAAAGAGAAACCATCTTCTGCTGATGCGAATTCCATGTGACAGCACTGTTTGCAATCAAGCAGGCATTCCCAGAGACAGAGCATTGTGTCTCAGTATCTTGAGCCCAGTCCAAATCACTTAAGCATTCAAGTGTCACCTGTGGTTTACCAGTATTGCCTTCATATCGAAGGGCATAATTCCTCATCAAAGACAAGTACTTCAATACATGGATACTGGCACAGTAGTATTCTGGAGCAGGGTTAGTGGCATGTTGTGCCAGCTTAACTATGGCAAAGGCTATGTCGGGCCTAGTACCAATCATCAAGTACATCAGGGATCCAACTAATTAATGGTAACACTGACAGAAGGGGCCTATGGCAGTGTCCTGGTTCGTTTTAAATTGAAACTCAGATGGCAACAGCGTCTTCATAGCTGCTGACTGTAGAATCTGGAAGTGTGCAAAAATTCTGTCCAGGTACACAACTTGTTGAATAAAGATGTGATGCTTGGAGCGGTTCCTCTGGATTTTCATCCTGAGAAATTCTTCGTAGGGTCCGTGGTCTCTGCACTCCCACTTTTTGGTGAATTTTCCCTTCAACTCTTTGAGGAGGGGGGAATCCTTATTACCCATGAAATTTATGTCATTGACATAGACTATAGCAATAACCAGCTCATTCGTCTTTTTGTCTCAGTAAAAGTAAACAGCATAGTCAGATTTGCAGCAGGTGAAACCCAGCTCAATCATAGATTGGTGCAATTTCTTCTACTATTGCCGTCCAGCTTGTTTAAGACTGTAAATGGCCTGCCATAATCTCCATACTTTTCCTTCCTGCCTGGGAAGTTGGAACCCTTCGGGCTGTTCCATATAAATCTCCTCATCCAGTTTGCCATAAAGATAGGCAGTTTTAATGTCAACACTGTGCATGTCCCAATTATGGATTGCAGCAAGGGCAAAGCCAACTCATACAGACTCGTAGCAGACAACTGGAGAGAATAATTCATTGTAGTTGATGCCTTCAACTTGAGAGAAACCCTTCACTACTAAGTAGGCTCTAAGGCAGCCATCGGACTTTTGCAAGAAGACCCAGTGGTTTTTAATCGCTTTCCTGCCTTTCGGCAGATTTACCAACTCGTAAACACCATGCTTTTTCAGCACGTCGAGTTCCTTGATACATGCAGCCATCCACTTCACTTTTATATCAGTGGGGAGCTTTATCATGTCACGGAAAGTTTCTGGCTCTCCATGTGCAGTATTGTGAACTGTCGCAATCAAGTAGTCGATCAATTTTACTCCTCCCTCACTGACGAGTCTTTCAATGTCTTCCATGCCATTATGATCTCGTGATGTTGAGTCAGAGGATTCAGGGAAAGGCGGCATAGGAGGTAATTCCGGACATGGAGGAAGAACAAATGGTGGCAAACCAAAAGGCTCAGGTGGAAAGGGCGAAAATTCCTGCCTCACTCTCCTCTGAATATACTCTGGTGCATTTGTGTGTTCTCTTTACTCTCTAATTACTTCGTCCGGTGGAGTGTTCTGATGAACATACTCTCTCCTCCATACCTGCTCTCATCAGTGAGCTCTATCGACTTCATGTTCAATAGAGATGGGATGCCTGTGTTCTCCATATGTATTTCCAAATCTCAGTGGAGGCCTAGTCTGCCATTTAGAATGGCACAGCTCTTCCAGCTGGTTGGGATCAACAGCACAATGCTTCAGGACCTGAGTGGGTTCCTCATCGAACTCAACTGTATTGTTGTGGTCACAATGGTCTTCTCTCCATCTCGGATCAACTGGCCAGCCATGTTCATCTCGTGGAAGCTCCTCAAAGTCATTCCCAGGCCTACAAGGCAAGGGTGGATAAGGTTCCTGTGGTGGCAGTGGTGAGGCTCCTTCAGGCGTTGAATGCCTAGAGGGCGTGCTAGATAGGGGAGTCTGCTGCTGTGGTTTAGGCAGTATGGGCAGTCTGATCTTATGATCAGGAGTAATATTGGGGTGTCGAGAAGGTGGGTCATCTCATGGAACATTTCCTGCATCATTGTTAAATGGTGGAAAAGGAGGACTGTCATCATCTAGTCTCCTTGGAGGTGGCAGGTTTCCTCCTTGCTCTTTGCGATATAGTTGCCAGTTACTACTATCTGGCTTTGAATCTAGACATTTAGGGAAAAATCCCTCATCGAACAAGGCATTTGGTGATATAAAGATCATATTGCCAGCCATGTGCCGTATGAACACATAGTTCTTGGATCCTTTATAATCAAGGAATATCATCAACTCAGATTTTGTGGACAATTTATTAGTGTGGATCTCATTGGGTAAGAATACGTACACGCTGCAACCAAAAACATGGATGTGGGACAAATTAGGTTTAACCCTCGAATAACACTCAAAGAGTGTCTTCCACTTGAGACACTGGACTGGCATGCGATTATATAAATGCACAGCACAATTCATCGCAAACTCCCACCATGAGTCAGGTAGACATGCCTGAAGCTGTATAGCTTGGGCTTTCTCAAGTAGGGTGCGGTTCAGCCTCTCTGCTCGACCATTCTGCTGATATGCATAGGGAGCGGTGGTCTCGTGGGTAATTCCACACATCACAAACCATGCCGTCAATCGCTCGTTGACATACTCTCCTCCATTATCAGTATGGAAGTGTTTTACCCATATACCGGAGAGGTTCTCTAATGTGCTGATTAGCTCAATGAGCTTCTCCAGAGCCTCAGACTTCTTTCAAAGGAAAACAATGTGCACATGAGAAGAGAAGTTGTCAAGCAATGTCATCGCCCATTTATATTTAGAATATAAGACAATGGGCATTTCCATTAGGTCCAAGTGACATAGCTCGAAGACCAAGGTAGCTCGCTTGGAGTTCTCAGGAAAGGAATTATTGTGCATTTTCCCTTTTGCACAGCCCTCACATATAGGCTTCCTGGAACTTGACGGGGAAATTGGTGCGATGCCTTCAGTGTTAGCTGGTAATTCAGCAAGGGTGCGATCAGAGAGGTATCCCATTTGACGATGCCAGTCAATGTAAGACAGGTGGCATAATACTAATGCAACTGGCTCCTCCTTGCTTCTATGCAAGATATACGTGTGCACCATATGGATATTATTGTGAAACACCAAGTGAGGCCAGGCGGACAATATAGCATGACCCGACTTGTCACGAATTGTAGTGCCTTCAACAGTCGCCTCAAGGGTATGACCAGATCTAAGTATCTAGCCTGAGGACATGAGCCGTTCTGAAATTTCCTTGATATAAAAGACTGGTGCAATATACGAAGTAACACTATAAGTCTTTCCTCCATTCCTGATATTATGCTCAAAGATAACAGAGCCATGTCCAATCATTTTATAACCCCAGTCTCCTGCTGCGACAATGGTACCAAAATCTCCCATTGTTATTTCAGTGAAGTCAGAGAGATATCCAGTGATGTGATATGAAGCTCTGGAATCAAGCAACCAATCAGCTGCACTTGTTTTGGTCCTCTTATGGTGGCAAGTGAGGCAGTTGGAAAAATCACAACTATGATATGTTTCAATCATGTTGCCAATGCTGTTAGCCTTCACCTCCTCAGTGTAAGTGAGGTTCAACATAGGCAGCGGAATTGCCTGCTCAGGTTGAATTATCTTATTTAGAAGCTGAGCCTTCTTAAATCCAACATTGCCAGAAGTGGCTAACCAGCATTCATTGTGCAAATAGCTAATACAGTCTTCATGATCTACAAGAAGTGGGAGCAGCATACTAAAGAGCACATCTACATAGCGAACTTCTAGTCTGCACTGACTATGTCATCCCAGCCCATCCTGGGCACCTCCAAAGCCTCCTGCTCTACGGTGGACATGCCTTGTGTCTAGATGGTGCCGTCCCATCTGGAGACAGGACTGATCACTGCATTTAGCATTGGAAGACAAAGGTGAATTAAGAGGTACTGACCCGTATCCCCCATCAGAACCGTAGTTGGTGTCGCTATCACTATCCAAGCAATAGTGCGCAACGATGTCATTGACTTCGTCCTTTGGTGCCTGCTTCTTCTTGAGTGGCTTGGGAATCCTAATAGTTGCCAGCTTGTCATATACCAGCACCGGCCAAGCTTGCTCCTCCCTCGTGACAGGGACCTGATGGGTAGCAGTATTATCCACATCGACTTCCATCAGATTGAATTTCTTCCATGGATCTGCCTCGCCGGTCATGGACATCACATGGTTGTGCATGTCCCACACCTTGAGGGCATTGACCTTCGCCTTAACAGAAGGGTGGCGGCAGTGTTCCGGCTCCAGCGTAGTGATGTATGCAGCAAGTAGAATAGAGTTGGAACTTGTGGCAGGAGGACTCCATAAATGGCGGGCCTCCTTGACGAGGGAACGTGTGGAACTAGGCAGAGGTGCGTAAGCAGCCTTCGACATGTAGTTCACGTCTTCGATGTATCCAGATGATGAGGCCTAATTGGCCTGTCCACCCGACTCCTTCTTTCCCTTTCCCTTACCACAGGGGTGCTAGCGGTGCTTCTTGTTCCTGCCTTCCCCAGACTGGTTCTGCTGTTGCTGTTGCTGCTGTTGCTGCTACTGGGGCTTCTTCTGCCCCTAGCCCTGCTGCTGAGGCTGCTGCTGTCCTTGCAGATGCTGCCCTCCTCCTTGCTACTGGCTATGCTACTGCTACTGCTGTCCCTGGCCTTGCTGGCAGGGAGCAAAGCGCGCGCGTTGCATGTGAACAGTCTGTTGAGAAGTGTAGGCCACAAGTATACCACTGCAGGCCTTATCCCAGGTAAATTTCTGAATGGAAGTGTTGGAGGTCAGAAGAGTCTGTGCGACATGCGCCATGGAGGGGTGGAGAGAGCAGAGGAGGATCATTGTTTCAATTTCTGGGGTGAGCCCAGCCTGCATGCTATCTAGCTGTGAGAATATCTGCTGGAGCTCTGTAATCTTCAAGGAGGGATCACCTCTGAGAGGGAGCTCAAAGTTTACAGCACAAATAAACTTGTTGTAAACTTGCGCTGGTCCGGGCAACCCATATTGAGTCGCCAACATAGACCAAAGGATGTGCGCATCTCGAGCAGTGTGTTTCAACATCGAGTTGGGGAGAGTTGCCTTAATCAATCCAAGTATACATGTGTGCAAGTTATTTGCCTGCCCACTGGCCTTTCTCTCCTCAGCAGTCATCGGGATTGGAGTTCCCAGACGTGAGGGCTGAGCAGCTCTGGTGGCAGTCGCAGTGACAGCAGGGTAGTCTTTGTTATAAGACTGAACAAAGACGATAGGCTCAGAAAAAGTGCCAGAGAAATTCCATCCAGTCCACTCGCAGTCATTCAACAAAACAGTCATCAAAGCAGAGTGGAGGCAGAGCGACCAGATAGTATAGTTAACAACCCCCTGTAAAACAGGAAGTTGCCCATAAGCAGTGTGAATGAAACCAGATGGAACTGAAGTTTGTCCAGACATCTAAAAGGGCGGATGCAACAAGTTAGCATCATGAAGTTGACAGCATATACGAAACATATGTGTCAACAACATGGGACCGAAGGATCAAGTGGACCAAAGGCACCACTGTCTCCCAGGTTGTAAACGACCATAGCCTCCTCAAACTCTACCAGCATCGCTAAATGCGGTCTGAGTGAGCGGCGGTCAGGGCCCATAACCTGTTGAGACAAGCATACAAACAGACCACAGTAATATACAGTGGTGGAGGGTAGTCGATACTCACTGGAAATATAGAGCTTGAGAGTTGAGGTAAAGTGCTAAGATGTTTGTAGTAGACGAGTATTCAAGAGTAGAATTGTCTAAGGAAAGAACACATATACATGGGGGTTTATATACAAGTATCCTAGTAGAAACGCCCTTCGACCTGAGTACAGGGTGAGCTATTTACTGCCAGTGGCATAAACAGAGCATGAATGCATTAACAGCACCTATCTAATATAGAGTCCTACCAGCTACAATACATGCAGTATGATGCTGTTTGTTAAGACGAGCATACTATAACAGACCACAGTAGATACAGTGGTGGAGGATAGTCGTACACTCACTGAGAGATATAGTTTTTGAGGTAAGAAAGAACTAAGAAGTGTTGTAGACATGTAAAGCAGAAGCTAGATTGTCTAAGGAATGTATGCATATACATGACGGTTTATATACTAAGTCCTGTATAGAAAACGCCCTACAACCTAAAATAGGGTGAGCTATTTACTTCCAGTAGCATAAAGTGAGCACATGTGTGAACAGCAACTATCTAATAAGAAGTTCTACCAGCTACAATACATGCGGTATAATGCTGTTCTGTTATATACAAGAAATTGTACTTCACAGCTAAAGTCTCTCATCCCGAGAGTGAACTCTAATGATCCGTTTCAGCTATAAATGTTGAATCTCGCTCCATACCACTACGTTGGTTCAGTCTATTTATAGCTGAAACGGGGTTCAAGTATTTCACCTTCAGAGGGTCGATAATAACGGACCATCACGGACTACGTATGCAGTAGTTGTACCGCCCTTCTGGTAGTCAGTTATACCCTCCGCATGGAACCTTCTAGTACATGCGTCATACATAGTATGCTCCAATTATGCTACTGGTAGTTAGACCTCACCCATATAAGGGTTCAGAGTGCACAGACCAGGGATATTAGTATATATACCCTTATGTAGCATTGTAGTATGTATGCCTCTTGGCTATGCCCTCTGGCATAAGACTATATGTCTTCTCTGCTCTACGCTAGCTTCTCTAAGCATCACTTCCCCTCTCCTCAAGACTCTCTGAGTACGCTGGTATAAGCAGGACTATGTCCGCTACCATGCGCCTCTCCTATTGGACCGTCTCCCAGATAAATACGACTACCCTCCACCGCTGACGCCTACATGCTTAGGTAGTGTGAACTTATATTGGGATGTCTACTCGTTCTCTCAAAAGGTTATGGGCCCTGACCGCCGCTCACTCGAACCGCGTTAGCAATGCTGGTAGAGTTTGAGGAGGCTACGGTCGCTTTCAACCTGGGAGACAGTGGTGCCTTTGGTCCACTTGATACCCTGTCTGACCCATGTTGTGAACGCATGCACTACGCACAGCAGTCCTACATGATGCTGACACGTTGTTACCCGTTCTTGGTTTTTGATCTGGCAAACCGTCATCTTCAGTCTGGTTCGACCACTTTAGGTCCACTCCCCATTCTGGGTTGCAGCAGAACTGTTCTGCTCTGGTTGCTCTACCTCTGTTCTGGTATTCTCTCTCTAATCGACGACGACGCTTTGGGCTTTCTGGGATTCTCTTCAGATCCGCCTCAGTAATTTACTATATGATGTATTATTTACGCTGAGCATTACGCTCCGCTTTGCTGGTGAATTAGCTGGTCTTCGTGACCGCAATAAATACCGCAGTGTCAGGCAAATTATAAGTCTTGTGTTCTTGTGTTCCAAGTCGATTGGGCAAGTCCCGCCTTGAATTCAATAACACACCACAAGCATATACCTGAGCTATTTGACTCACTTAAGCTGGCAGTCATAAGCCGCTAAGGCCCGCTTAATCAAATAAAGCTGGGATATAGAAAATATCTTTGAGAAGTCCACCGTTCGTTCCTTCACTTTAGGCTTCAACGCTTTACCCCTTCTATGTCTATTCGACTACCGCTTTACTCTTTCCATGGATAGCTCATGCGCTTTAAGCGCTTTATGCCACGCTAAGGCAGTGGGCCGCCGCATTTGCAGCATTCGCAAAAATATCCAAAGAAGATAGCAAGGAGAAGAACACTAATCGCATCCTTGCAGCTGGGAAATAAGGGGAGAAGGATAATGAGCTGGTAATACCGCCATTATGTCATTTCAAGAAATACTTCAGAATATAGTTTAAATATGCCGCTGGCTCGAGCGATTGCTGCCATATACTATTTCTCTTATAGAGAAGCTGCGTCACCTTATATCGCACCCTGCTTCCAGCATCAACGTTACTTCACTTGTGTTAAGCGCATGTTCACGCACCCAAGTTTGAAGACCTGTTTTAAGTCAGAGCATGGATGAGCACATTAAAATGCTTCGTCCGCCAACTACAGGAATAACAAAGATTGCTTTAAAGAAGTTTGACTTCATGGAAGTCGCCATCCATTATAAGGATTTGAGCACACCATTTAGCAACTATAATTGAGAAAGAGGATGTGTATAGCACCATACGATGCAACACGCCGACGAATTCCTTAAGAAATCCTTTAGACCACTCTTTACGGAGCTTGGCGCCGGAGGAGTTCTTGAGTCGCCATCTTCGGATGTCGCTGACCTTGACACCAATGGAAGGATATACGGTAGTACTTTCGACTTCATACTCCTTGATAAATGCTATGAATAACGGTGTGCCATGTGAGATGTAAGCGCTGGCTATAAATCCTTTTCTACGCAACAAGTGAGAAATCCTTACGGATCATATGAAGATGATAGCGGGAGCATTTCGCTCTATTCACTTGAGAAGAATATCCTTCATAGGATCTCGTGAATCGCATTATTACAAAGAAAGGAAATTACGACACGTCTAGGAATTAGCAGAATAGCTCCCAACGTATAACGGTTGAGCTTCAGCACTATGTCACCAAGTATAATTCTTAGACCTCGCCACTTTATATTAGGCTTGAGGCAAGAAACTGGAATCCTACGGGAACGACAAGTATCTGAACTGCTTTTATATTCCAGCATTAGTCCATGACATTAGGGATAAAGATTTGTAGCGCCACATTAGTGTGCGGCTGATCTATATCGAGAAAATCTTATAACGTATGTCCTCGAGTATAATACTCTTGAGGCAATCGTTGAAGGTCACCACCTTTACAATAAGTCATACAGAGCTGTATTAGTTCACCCAATCTCATCGTTGTACACGAACTTGCAATTATAAGCAAGGAGATACCTGGTGGTTGAACATTACACCTACTAGACTATATCGTTTGACATCATCGAACAGAACTTCCCATGATTATGCCTTCTTCACTCGTCTTTTATGACCTGTCGAGATGTTGCATTATTTCATTGCCACTCTGGATTATTTCACAAGGGAAATTGCATTAGTACCTTTATCCAGAATTCTTTATATGAATATCCTCGTCCTCGAGTGTGATACTCGGACTTGATGGAATTGCTAGTCGATTATTACGATGCTACTCTATGACCTCTTATCTCATGATGATAGTTGTCCTCCTTCGAAAGAAGTTTTGAGGCTCTAAGATTCATTAGAGAAACCTCTACAGTATAGCTGACAATGGCCAATGTCGCAACTGATTATGGAGGAGAGTTTGTCTAAATGAGAGCAATAGCAAATATTCGTGGCATGAATAACCCACTTAAACCTCCTACTCCCAATGCTTTCGCAATGGTTGACATAGAGAGACTGATCCACACTACACTTTGAGAGCCTAAAAGCTTTATGGCAACGGGGAGGTCTTACCCGTCTCAGTGATAGTTTAAGCGTTGACTAGAGCGTAACATGCCAGTCCAAGTGTTTATAGTGGAAGGCACTTAATTGTGTAAATCAAGGGATAAACCATTAATTTGGTTCTGTACTGTGGGTTTGGCTTCGCGGCGCATCAGTTAACATGATGACCGCCCAAACATGATCACTTATTTGGGATGTAACATACCTCGATCGTTTGATCAATGAGAACTTTTGAGTTCAAGCAGCACACAGAAAGGCTTAACGTTCTATGAACAATCCACATTCTGGATGCCTTACTCGATGAGGGAATATACCCTTAAAACGTCATGATTTAGCAACTGGATAGCAGTAAACCAGTTCATTTGCAAAGAAGAGAGCAAAACCTGCACAAAGCAAGAGATAGCAATTTCTTTATCCGCCATCTTTGGATGTCGCAGGATATATTCCATTGAATTCCACAATCACCTCCTGATTCCTTTCCATTTCCATTTGAGAAAACTTCGCCCACCATATCCTATGTCTTATGCAGATATAATCACCAATTTGATGCATAATATGCACATCCTTCACAGGATATCTACCGCTTTTGACACACCACACTTCTGCGTCACCACTTAGATGGTACGACTGTTGTGGAGGAGTTATAGAATAAAATGCTGGTTGATACGCATTGCACAATTGAACCTGACTAGGAAAGACCGCACTGTTCATTACGCGGGTCACCTACAGGTAGACTATAATGGATTAGGCGTTCAATTTCAAAGAAGAACTCGTTTGGACTCACCGACTAGAGTTAGACAAGCATAAGACTTGCTACGCGTTCACGCTAGTGTCTACCAGAAAAGTGCAATAGCTCGGATAGATCATCCTAAAAATATGTGATGGTCATACCTCCATATGAGCTTTCGCCTCGCATAGCTTAACAAACTTGCGAGAAAATTCTTTTATTTCTGGAATTACATCGATAATGATCCGCCATTAACAATGCATGTAGACATTTAAATCAAAAACACTCGTCGCTGAGGGAGGAGTACAGTAAAACAAGTTCTTAATCGCTGGTGAATAACCGCATACGATTAAAGCTTTCAAAAAGCTACACTTCGCCGGTCCGTCTTAATTGATGTGCGCTGCGGTGGTTTGTAACATGATAAACACTCTCTGAGCCCTAAAAAGCGATATGATTGAGTAACATGTGTTAGGAAACTTAACATGCTGAAAAGCATGGAGGAGAACAACGGATACAGTATTCTTACTCCAAATCCGATGACCGCCTTATCCTGCACTTCACAGCAAAGGAACTTCACTAAGTTGAAGGCATCGCTTTTGTGATTTAATTCTCCAGTTATCCGCACATGTGAGAAATGCTTAGCGTTGATGACAAAACTGCTTTTGCAGACTGGATGAGAAGATACACTGGAATAATCTGATGGGCTTCAGCTTACCAGATAAGAAAAGAGTTTGAATGACACCAGACGAGCACTATACATGTTACGTGGAAGGATTCTTTAATCCTTGATCGAGCTGGATTTCAATCCGCCTTCATGCAATTACGCTGGATTTTATCCGCATTTTCCAAAACCACTTCGTCGACCTCGCTTTGGCAATAAAGTCTAATGGCCTTGCAACTAGCTGGCTCGAGTGATTGCTGCAACATGATACCAATTCCTACGTCATTGCGAGCCCTCCTCTTCGGAGTTGATGGGAAAAACACAAAGGATATGATATTCCTTTCCACCTTCATACGAAGATGCTTGGATAAAAATATTAGGTTTAGAAATATTCCTTTCCGCCACAGTCGCTGGAAAAATATATTCATAGGACTTTCAATTGTTCCTATTGCCTCTCGCGAGTCGCTGATAAAACAAATGGGGAGTTATCCCCGCTGACGTCTCAAGACGAGCGTCCTAGGCAAAAATAACATTAGGAAATTATTCCTTCCTCCTCTAACGAGTGGTAGGAGAAAATATTATAAGGTTTACGCTTTTACCTTTCCACCTCTTACAAGTAGTTGGATAAAATAAATCAGGAACATATTCCTTCATACTTGTTCAAGAGTCGACTGTAAAAATATGGCAGGAACTTATTCCTTTCGAAAGATAAAAATAAGATAGGGTCTAACGATCCCTTCTCTCTTTTATAAAGATCGAGGAAAAACTTCATAGGTTCTGAATGTAACCTTCCGCCTCTTCGTGAGTCTACGGTAAAACATCTACATGGAATTTATCCATCCGCCTCAAATCGAGAGTCCAGAAAAATATACAGGAACTTAATCGTTCCTCCCTCCTTTTCGGAGTTGATGGGAAATAACAAAAAGTGTGTATGCATTCCTTGGGACTGAATCCTTAATCCGCATCGGCCGAAATGCCTTTTGCTTGGAGGAAAATTGCATGAGACCACTTCCATTTGCGAATCCATTAATTTGGAATTTGTTTGAGTCAAATCAGAACAAGGCTTGTAGCATCATTGCTTCGCCGGCTCATGTGACTGCCGCGGCTGATTGATCTACATAACCGCAAAGTGATGGCCTTGGTTATGCTGGCTTAGTACTGCCGCTTCCCTGATCTCACAAATAATCGCATGCTAGATTAGCGACCAGTGATTTATCACTTAGGATTTCGCATCAGCAAAAATGGTTTTTTGTATTTTGCACCTACACGGAAAAACAGACTTGTTGAACGCTTCGAAAGAATTGCTGTTTACAATTTCTGGAGGAGCCTTTTTAGGCTTTCCTACTCCTTACTCTTAGGCGAAAGCCGCAGTGAGTTAGTCACGGGAGTTTAAAAAGTTGAGTTAAAGGACATTTGATAGCTCGAAGCAATTGTCGTTGCGTCCTTTATGGCCATCATAGCAAATGCTAGCATCAATTCCTCTCCGCTACAGGCTTATTTCCAACTTTCAAAAGCTGGTTAAATCCGCATGATTGTTGATGACTCCGACATTTGATGATTCGGCTCTGCCACTCTTTTGTTGAAAATTCCAATGTCTAAGTCTGGTTTCAATACCGCTAGATTATTGAAGTGTTAATCTTCCCCCCTTCAAGTGAGGAGGAGTGTTGAATCTCACTCCGTACCACTACGTTGGTTCAGTCTATTTATAGCTGAAACGGGGTTCAAGTATTTCACCTTCAGAGGGTCGATAATAACGGACCATCACGGACTACGTACGCAGTAGTTGTACCGCCCTTCTGGTAGTCGGTTATACCCTCCGCATGGAACCTTCTAGTACATGCATCGTACATAGTATGCTCCAATTATGCTACTGGTAGTTAGACCTCACCCATATAAGGGTTCAGAGTGCACAGACCAGGGATATTAGTATATATACCCTTATGTAGCATTGTAGTATGTATTCCTTTTGGCTCATGCCTTTTAGGTAGGCCTTCGGGCTAAGACACTATGTCTTCTCTCCTCTACGCTAGCTTCTCTAAGCATCGCTTCCCTTCTCCTCAAGACTCTCAGAGTATGCTGGTATAAGCAGGACTATGTCCGCTACCATGCGCCTCTCCTACTGGACTGTCTCCCGGATGAACACGACTACCCTCCACTGCTGATGCCTACACACTTAGGTAGTGTGAACTTATATTGGGATGTCTACTCGTTCTCTCAACAATAAATAGACTGAACCAGCATAGTGGTATGGATCTGAGATTTAACACTGTTTCCTACATACAAGAGAGAGGAAATAATGGCTAAAGTCTCTCATCCCGAGAGTGAACTTTAATGATCCGTTTCAGCTATAAATAGACTGAACCAATGTAGTGGTACGGATCTGAGATTTAACAGACAGAGTCTGCATAGGTGGAAACTCCTCTGCTGGAAAATGACAGAGCTGGTAACCTACTTGCATTTAAATTTCATGAGTGACGTTTTCCACGCCACTCACTGACTTGTGCCAAATTTTGTCCTGTGGCAAGTTTTCGGACCTGGGGGAATTTCTAAGTCGGACATTTTTCTACCGAGAGGGCTCGTCTGGGGCCCACCTGCCACATGAAATCGTAACGGCACCGTGCGCCAGTTCCCGACTTTGATGAGTCAATAAGTATGTGCGATAGTAATCGTTCTCCCCAGCATCTCATTTGAGAGGAAAGAGTAAAAGGTTGATATATGAAGGTTGACTTCTTTTTTTATTGAGAATTTGGCCAGGGATGCGCACAAAGGTTCTTATCGATATCACGAAAATTAGTTCCATATTAGTCGGTCCTGGGATCATAGCCGCATTTCCCACTCCTTGCACATCGTTTAACGGAGAGTACTTGTAAGCATTTCCTGCCGCTAAACCCTCCTCTTGCTTCGCAAAGTCGGGGATCTATTAGGGGTGTGTTTGTCACTGAAGTTATCATGGATCATAACTGAAACCTAAAGCCGGGGGATCCTTATAGAAACAGACTGAACACTCAGGTCATAAATCATACTCCTCCCCCGCTCTTCTCCACGGGAATAACCCTCCTATCCCTCCCTTGCTCCCTCTTCAATCCGCTACCGCTGACCTCTGCAGGTGACACACTAACCTCCCTCAGACCTCCACTGACCTCCAAAAACTCTTCCCATTCCAACTCTGAACATCCCCTGAAACCTGCCTCCTCAAGGACATATTCTAGCTCCTTCCGCGTGATGCCTTCGTACCCTGGTACCTGCTTCAGGATATCCAGAACCGAACGTGTGGCAAGTTTTCCTTTCGGCCCTCCATGCGTAACGCTCGCATTTTCAGTGTCAGGCAAAGTGGAGGAAGAGTATTTATCGAAAACACTTTTCAGAACTTCCACTTCGCCAACCTCGAACCTTGCCCTTCCCAAGACTCTCGTCTTCTCCGCGCCGCCCCCACTTGCAACGCTCTTTCCAACACCAAAACTCAGACTCTTCCAAAGTAGGTCGACGATCCCCCATATGCGCCTCTCCCCGCGCTCAACCCAGCCTCGGGGCTCGAGCCTCTGTCTGACCCACCTTACCCCACCGTCACCCACAACATACCCCTCGTCGAGACCCATACTGCCAACGAGGAAGTCTACAGTATCTTTAACTTGTTTAGTCCTTTCGTGGCGGGTCCATCCGAGTTCGTCGGACATGATATCGATAACTCGAGGAAGTGCTTGGAGTGCTGCGCGTGCATTGAGGAAAGAGAGGCGGGTGCGCCGTGCGAGGACGTCGAGGGCTGTTTGGGCGTATTCGTGTCTTATTGCGTACCGGACTTCTGCTTCTATGACTGTTTGTGGTACATGTTAGACGTTGGGTTTGGTGTCAGAGAGGATGAGGCACGTACAGGGGTATTGTGATATGAGTCGTTTGCCGTGCAAAGGCCAATTTTCTCCCGTCGGTTCCGCAAGCGCGCATACAGTCCATGCACGATCGCCATAATTGTCCGAAAGGTGTTTCGCCACGTCTGTGTCAAGGCCATACTGCACCCCACAATGGGTCAAACATCTCCTAAAATCAGATGAAAAAGTCCGATCAACTCACAGTTTGAATCAATCCAATAAACATATTCCTGCTCCACCCTTCACTTCCAACCAACCTCAATTGTTCTGTCATACATCCACTCTTTACCTTCCCCTCCAACCCAAACTCCTTCACCGCCCTATCAACAGTCTCCTCCGCCATCGCTCTATACGTCGTCCACTTCCCTCCAGCAATCGTCAACAAACCACTCCCGCTGACGTGGACCACATGATTCCTAACCAACCCCTCAGTCGAACCCGCACCAGGGTTTTTCACGAGCGGTCTCAATCCACTCCACGCACTCAGCACATCCCCGCGACGGACTTTGATATCTGGCGCCAGGTACGACCGGACTTCGTCCAATACCCAACGGATATCTTCTTCACTGGCGCTCGGGTTCCGTGAGATGGGTGCAGGGGAATCAGTTGTACCAGCAATGGTGTTTCCTTGCCAGGGTAGGAAGAAAATCACACGCCCATCAGAAGTAGCTGGGTCCAAAAGACCCATTTTGCGCGGGGAGTAATAGTTGGGGAGGGTAATGTGAACACCGGAGGAGGGCTGGACTACGGGTTTGTGGGAGGGGTCATCGAGTGTAAGGAGGGTATCTGCGAAGGGACCCGTGGCGTTGATAATGCCTTTTGCACGGACAGACCATTCCTTCCCTGTGAGGTTATCGCGGACGCCTGCGCCTGTTAGTTTGCCGTTGGAATCTTTCTGAAGTTGTGTCACTTCGCAGTAGTTGGCGACGGTTGCACCGTGTTTGACTGCGCTCATGATGAGTGCGATGTTCATTCTTGAGTCGTTGTGTTGTCCTAGACTCGCATTAAATATTTTGATTATTTGTTTATATACGCAGACTGGCTTACCGTCGTAATAGACTACGGCTCCAACAAGACCTTCACTCTTGAGCATCGGGAAAGTCTCCAGAGCCTTCCCTTTACTCATCACATATGATGTCTCCATATTTTCCTTCCCTGCAAGAATGTCGTAAAGCTTACACCCGGCCAAATAATACGGGACCTGCCAATACTTGTATACGGGCAGCATGATCGGCAGCATATTGGACAAGTATGGTGCTGTCTGGAGGAATATCCGACGTTCATGAAGAGCTTCGCGAACGAGTTTGTACTGGTCATAGTCGAGCTCGAAAACTGCCTTTTGGAGGTAACGTACGCCTCCATGAACGAGTTTGGTTGACTTAGATGACGTGCCTATGAGAAATTAAGAATCACATGTCGATCAATAACCCTCCGCCACAAAACCCGCCCCCACCCGCAAAACTCACCAGCGGCAAAATCATCGCGCTCAACCAAGGCGACCTTCAACCCTCTACTCGCAGCATCGACCGCAACACCAGCACCCGTCGCCCCACCCCCGACAATCAACAAATCAAATTCCTGATTTGGCTCTTTGCCAGATTTTAGTAACTGTGTGAGCATTTCGGCACGAGAGGGCGGTGTCCATGGCGGTGGTGGACGCCTTGTTTCTTTCGTACTTGAAGGATACGCCGGTCCCGAGTTGAGGTACCAGTAAAATCCGCCTGTTGCAAGTGCGGTGCTGCCTGTTGCATAGGCTAGTGTACGCCTCGAGAAGAGGCGACGAAGGATGGCCATGGGTGGTGGGAGAGGTGTGCAGTTGTGGATGTGACTGCGAGATTGTCGGAAATGTTATGTGAACGTTCCTCTGCCAGTATGAATCCGAGTTAACCTCATAACGCACGTCGCAAGAAAGAAGTCACTCACAGAAGCGTTGAGTGGTTAGATTTGTTCTATGAATGAGACTTCCACATGTACCACACTACCGAGAGTCCTGGGACGCAGAGCCAAAGGGAATGGAAATGTTGAGTTGCTCCGCACAATTTAAGTATCCCACAAATGACGGCAAGAATTGATAGCCTCCTCGGCCCGGATAGCCGAGCGGGCCTTCGCGTATCATACACCAGTATCCGATACTTAGCATAACTACCCTGGTAAGTAACTAGTTACGCTTGGAGATTTGAGAACCTTAACTTGCCCATGGCCAGCGCTGGAATTCGAAAGCTTGAAGTACCCTGGACGACATAATACGCTCCAACACGTTCCGCATGTCACGCGCAGTCATGTTTAGGGGTACGGTTCAAAGCCTTTTCGAACTGAGACAACTTGTCTGTAAGTCGTGACCAAGCCTTGGATTTCTGCCCCCCCACTCTCATTATCAGGTCGTCCTACGCTCTCTCATATACATGTATCCAGCCCCCAAAACTCCCCGACAATAAACTTCGTGAGCATGCCACTTCCCCCGAGTTTGCTAGCGATCCCTCCTGCTTCCTGCGCCAGTTTGTGATGGCGGGTGTTAGCACACATGGTTAACTTGCTCAGGGCCACTTTCCCTCGGTTCCCGAACAACTTGGCGCTTAATTGACCGAGAGCCGATACAAGTAGCGCTCCCAGTCACTTTTAAACTCGAGCCGCAACGCCAGCCCCCACCGCCCTTCGCTTGTTCCTGGATGCTCAAAAAATGGTGAAACTAACGAATTCTTCAGCAACATGTACTCTTTGCCCAACAGGCCCGCCACTATTATCGCCACTGGAGGGCTGAAGAATCATCCGCAAGCGTTTGAAATGCTAGTTACCCACATCGTCGTCGGCGGTACCACCACCTCGGACGGCAAACTATTTCATTTCCGCTTGTTACTCGTCAACGACAACTCTTCAACACACGAGGGTAGGACAGTCGTTCGACTTGACATGCGACCATCCTACACAGACCTCAACAACCTGACCCGTGGTGTGCTATTGGTGGAGTACCTGGCAGAAGGAGACCCGGATTCTCTCGAAACCTCCTTCACCACACTCGTTCGTTCAGGCACTTACCGCGGGCGATCTGCGAATACTTGATCAACGACCTTAAAATGGATCTTTTTGAGTAAGCGCAACCTCACTCTGCAAATGCCGATATGTGGTTGACCATCGGTCAGTTTTACTGCTGCCGTCACTGGTGTGCCACGGTTCTTGAGAAACTCGCTAGTGGTGGAGCCTTGGCATCATGCTTGGCATCATGTATTAGGGTTGCAAGAACTGGGTTCCCAAATAGACTTGTGTGAAACAGGGTTGCCAAATAAAATAATTCCACATTGAGTGTACAGTCGAACCTGCTATAACCCATACCACTTCGTGACATGCTAGGGCTATGGGTTATCACAGGTCATGGGTTATGAGAATTACACGAAAAATAAATTCCAAAAAATAAATTAAAAAATACTATGATTGTTTACATGTTTGAGAGAGGCCAGAACCTTGTAGTTAGGCAGTAATAACTAGTTAGGGTGTACTTTACAAGGGAAGTAGTCCTCAATGCAGGTATTCTTTGTTGTAATGAGCAGCAGAGATCTTGAGTGAGATAATACATTCAGAATCGTAGAACGAGACTAGAAATATATTAAGATATACTTAGAGTGAGATAATACACTATAGGTCATATAAGTAAGGGTATAATGCAGTTAAGCATAATGTAACTCACCTTAGAATTGTAGAATGAGACTGAGGTGTATGAAAGTACAGTAGAGCTCGAAAATAGAGCAATTACATAATGGCTGATGTAATAAGTGGAACTGAAGAATAGTCTGAAGTAAGTCCTTATGAAGAGGGTATATACACAACATTCTTTAGGGTAGCTGCTTGTTCCAGGCAGATTGTTCTATTGAATGAAACTAGCAAGTGTTCCATTTGACAAGAGAATGGATGATCATTGACTGCAAGGTACCTGTAGATTAACATTAATGCTTGAAGGAGGTCCTGAGTGCAAGGAGAGGGTAAATCATCAGACAAGTCATCATCAGCATCATTGTCACCACCTGTGACCTCACTGTTGGCTTGTGCTGTGTGTGACTCCATAACTGCTGTAACAGCAAAGCTGTTTTCACACTTGAAAATTGCTAATCTAAGGCATACAAGCCTAATCTAACAATTACATTGAACCTTCCTATAGTAGTACAACCTAATCTAAGTGTTACATGTGTTACCTTACTTCACAACTGGGCCCAGATCATCTCCACTCAGGGAGAGGTTCAACACTATAGCCCAGGAGTATTTGACAAGTCTCAATGACTTCTGTGTAGACTTCAGATCACTCCCTCAAGTAGAAGCTCATGCTTGTCTGAGAAGTCTGAGTTAAGTGTCACTGTAGTCCCCAAGGTTGTTAACCTTGTAGCAGACAAGCAAAGGTAAGGAAGCTTGTTACTAGAATAACCTAAGGTAATACAAAGGTACTACTTAAGGTTTATATACTAGTTTTGCATAGGAGATAAGTAATTACATAGTAAAAGGGTATGAGTCAATGGTGTTGAGATGAGCATACTAAAACAGACCACAGTAGACACAGTGGTGGAGGGTAGTTGTATACTCACTGAGAGATATAGTACTTGAGGTTAGGAAAGTGGCTAAAAAGTGTTGTAGACATGTAAAAGCAGAAGCTAGATTGTCTAAGGAATCAACGCATACTCTAGGGGTTTATATACTAGGAGAAATGCCCTACAACCTGAAACAGGGTGAGCTATTTACTACCAATAGCAATAATAGAGCTACATGTGTTAACAGCAACTATCTAATAGAATAGTCCTACCAGCTACTATATGTGCGGTATGATGCTGTTTCCTACATACTACAGTATGTCCTTCATAGCTAAAGTCTCTCATCCCAAGAGTGATTGAACATGATCCGTTTCAGCTATAAATAGACTGAACCAGTGTAGTGGTACAGATCTGTGATTTAACACTCCTCCTCACTTGAAGGAAGGGAGATTAAGCTTCTTCAATGATTGAGCAGCAGCTTTCCAAGCTTCAACATCGGAATCGAAAATAAGTCCGAGCTCAGGGTGGAACAGGTGGATTTTGGTTACACCAAGATTCTTTGTAAAGATATCGGTGGGATTGTCTTGCAAAGACACATTATCAATTTCAATAATACCGTCCTCAACCAATTCTCGCACATAGTGGTAATGAATGTCCACATGCTTCGAGCATTTTTCAACGATAGGATTTTCAGTCCAAAATTTAGAACCGTCATTGTCACCAAAAAAAATGGGAGTGGGGTGTTTAATATCCAGCTCTATAAGAAGTTGTGACAGCCATTTCACTTGTCATGAAGTGTCAGACAATTCTTTGTATTCTGCCTCAGTGGACGAAAGAGAAACTGTCTTCTGTCAATGCAAATTCCATGTGACAGCACCGTTCACAATCAAACAGGCGTTCCCGGAGACAGAGCGTTGTGTTTCAGTATCTTGAGCCCAGTCCAAATCACTTAAACACTCAAGCGTCACCTGCAGTGTACCAGTATTGCCCTCATAGTGGAGAGTGTAATTCCTCGTCAAAGACAAGTACTTCAATACATGGATACCGGTGTGGTAGTATTCCAGAGCGGGGTTAGCGGCATGTTGTGCCAGCTTAACAACGGCAAAGGCTATATCAGGCCTAGTACTGATCATCAAGTATATCAGGGAACCAACTAATTGTTGGTAATGCTGACGGAAGGGACTAGTGGCAGTGTCTGAGTTTGTTTTGAATTGAAAACTGGATGGCAGCGGCGTCTTGGTGGCTGCAGACTGTGGGACCTGGAAGCGTGCTAGAATTCTGTCCAGGTATGCAACTTGTTGGATAAAGATGCGACACTTGGAGCGGTTCCTCTGGATTTTTATCCCAAGAAATTCTTCACAGGGTCTGTGGTCTCTGCACTCCCACTTTTTGGTGAATTTTCCCTTCAACTCTTTGAGGAGGGGGAAATCCTTTGGACCTATAAAGTTTACATCATCAACATAGACTATAGCGATAACCAGCTCATTCATCTTTTTGTCTCGGTAAAAATAGACAGCATAGTCAGATTTGCAGCGGGTAAAACCCAGCTGAATCATAGATTCATGCAATTCCTTCCACCACTGTTGGCTGGCTTGTTTAAGACCATAAATGGCCCGCTGGAGCCTCCATACTTTTCCTTCCTGCCTGGGAAGTCGAAACCCTTCGGGCTGTTCCATGTAAATTTCCTCATCCAATTTGCCATAAAGATAGGCAGTTTTAACATCAACGCTGTGCATGTCCCAATCATGGATAGTGGCAAGGGCAAAGCCAACTCGCATGGACTTATAGCAGACGACTGGAGAGAAAAGTTCATTGTAGTCAATGCCTTCAACTTGAGAGAAACCCTTCGCTACTAAGCAGGCTCTAAGGTGGCCATCTGACTTCTGAAGGAAGACCCAGTGATTTTTAATCGCTTTCCTGCCTTTCAGTAGGTTCACCAACTCATACACACCGTGCTTCTTCAGAGCGTCGAGCTCCTCGATACATGCAGCCATTCATTTTGCCTTGACATCGGCTGGAAGCTTAATCATGTCACAGAAAGTTTCTGGCTCTCTGTGTGCGGTATTATGAACCGTCGCAATCAAGTAGTCGATTAACTTGACTCCTCCCTCACTGACAAGTCTTTCAATGTCCTCCATATGATCACGAGATGTCGGATCAGAGGATTCAGGGAAAGGCGGCATTGAAGGCAATTCTGGATGTGGAGGGAGTACAAATGGTGGCAAACCAAGAGGTTCAGGTGAAAAAGGCGGATATTCCTGCCATGCTCTCCTCCAAACATACTCTGGTGCATTTGTCTGCTGTCTCCTCTCTTGAATTACTTCATCCGGTGGAGCATTCTCACGAACGTACTCCTGTCTCCTTTGTTGCTCTCATCGGTGAGCTCTATCGACTTCACGTTCAATAGAGATGGGACACCTGCATTCTCCATATGTATTTCCCGGTCTCAGTGGAGGCCTAGTCTGCTGTTCAGAATGGCGTGGCTCTTCCAGCTGGTTGGGATCAACAGCGCGATGCTTCAGGATCTGAGTGGGTTCATCGTTGACCTCAACTGGATTGTCATGGTCTCGACGGTCTTCATACCATCTCGGATCAACCGGCCATCTACATTCATCCTGCGGAAATTCATCGTATCCTCTACCCTCAGGCCAATTTGGCGGAGAAGGATGTGGAATCTGCAGTGGTGGTGGTGCTTCTCCTCCAGGCATAGTTTGCCTAGAGGGTACACTAGACGGGGGAGTCTGCTGCCATGGTTTAGGTGGCGTGGGCAGAGCGACCTTTCAGTCGGGAGTCTTGTTGTGTGGAGTAGGAGAGCCTCCTCCTGGAACATTTCCAGCGTCATCATAAGATGGCGGAAAAGGTGGAACATCATCTTCGTCATTCCTCCTCAAAGGTGGCAGGTTTCCTCCCTGCTCTTCACGACGTGGTTGCCAGTTACTGCTATCTGGCTTTGAATCTGGACATTTAGGGAAATATCCCTTGTTGAATAAGGCGTTCAGTGATACAAAGATCACATTGCCTGCTGTGTGCCGCATGAACACGTAGTTTTTGGATCCTTTATAACCAAGGAATATCATCAACTCGGATTTTGTGGACAATTTATTGGTGTGGACTTCATTGGGCAAAAACACATATGTGCCGCAACCAAAGACACGGATATGGGACAAATTGGGTTTAACCCTCGAATAACACTCAAATGGTGTCTTCCACTTGAGATGCTGGACTGGCGTACGATTATATAAATGCACAGCACAGTTAATCACAAATTCCCACCAAGAGTCAGGTAGACATGCCTGTAGCCATATAGCTTGGGCTTTCTCAAGGAGGGTGCGATTCAGTCTCTCCGCTCGACCGTTCTACTGGTGTGCATAGGGAGCGGTGGTCTCATGGGTGATTCCACGTGTCGCAAACCATGCTGTCAAACACTCGTTGACATACTCTCCTCCATTATCGGTGTGGAAGCATTTAATCCACATACCAGAAAGGTTCTCCAATGCGCTGATTAGCTCAATGAGCTTCTCTGGAGCCTCAGACTTCTTTCAAAGGAGGACAACGTATGCATGGGAAGAGAAGTCATCGTATAACATCATCACCCATTTATATTTAGAGTAAGACATGATCGGCATTTCCATCAAGTCTGAGTGGCAGAGCTCAAAGACTGAGGTGGCTCGCTTCAGGTCAACAAGAAAGGGATTATTGTGCATTTTCCCTTTTGTACAGCCCTCACATATGGGCTTCCTGTCCTGAGATGGAGAAATCGGCACAATGCCTTCAACGTTAGTTGGAAGTTCGGCAAGCACGCGATCAGAGGGGTGTCCCATTCGATGATGCCAGTCGATATAAGAAGGGTGGCGTAAAGCTAACACAACTGGCTCATCCTTGCACTTGTGCAAGATATACGTGTGCACCGTATGGATGTTATTTTGGAAAATAAGATGAGGCCAGGCGGACAATACAGCACGACCCGACTTGTTGTGAATGGTAGTGCCTTCAATGGTTGCCTCAAGGCGGTGACCTGATCTAAGAATCTGGCCCGAGGACATTAACTGTTCAGAAATTTCCTTGATATAAAAGACTGGCGCAATACGCAAAGTAGCGACACGAGTCTTTCCTTTGTCCGTGATATTATGCTCAAAGATTACAGAGCCACGTCCGATCATTTTGTAACTCTGGTCTCCTGCCACGATGATGGTACCAAATTCTCCCATCGTTATATCCATGAAGTCAGAGAGATATCTGGTGACATAGTAAGATGTTCCAGAATTGAGCAACCAATCAGCTACGCTTGTTTTAGTCTTTTTATGGTGGCAAGTGAGGCAGTTATGCAAATCACAACAGTGATATGTTTCAATCACATTGCCAATGCTATTGGCCTTCACCTCCTCAGCAAAGCTGAGTTTCATTACGGGCGGAGGAACCTCCTGCTCCTCCTGAATTATCTCACATGGAATTAGGCTCACACTTTCTTCCCATAAGAGAGTGAAGATCAAGTTCAACCATGATTTATTGCTATAACTACAAGCAGCTACAGGAAGCAGGAATTGCAGACTACAGAGTGCATCTACATAGCGAACTCCTGATCGGCACTGACCATATCGTCCCAGCCCATCCTGGGACTCTCCAAAGCCTCCTGCTCTATGGCAGACATGCTCTGCGTCTGGAGAGTGCCGTCCCATCCATTGACAGGACTGCGCATCGTAATTAGCAAGAGATGGAGGTGAAGAAAGAGAGACTACTGATCCGCACCCTCCGTTGGAACCGTAATTGGTCTCACTATCGCTATCAGAGCAATAGTGAGCGAGAACATCATCGACCTCGTCCTTCGGCGCCTGCTTCTTCTTGAGCGGCTTGGGCATTCTGATGACAGCTGGCTTGTCATATGTTGGCACTGGCCAAGCTTCCTCCTTCCTCGTGACAGGGACCTGTGGAGAGACGTTCGCCTCAATCTCCATCAGATCAAATTTCTTCCAGGGGTCCGCCTCCCCAGTCATGGATGTCGCCATGAGGCGCTCATCCCATGCCTTCAAAGTGTTGACCTTGGCTTTAATAGAAGGGCAGTGGCAGTGCTCCGGCACTGGCGAGGCAATGCGCTCAGCCAGGGGGACCGTGTTGGAACCTGTAGCGGAAGGGGACCATGAACGGTGGGCCTCCTTGACGAGGGAGTGCATGGATGATGGGGCAGGCACATGGATTGCCTGCAACGCATACCTGACATCTTCGATGTAACCCGAACTTGTGGCCATGTTGGCCTGTCCACCCTGTTGCTGCTGCTGCTGCTGCTGCTGGGGCTTCTTCTGCCCCTGGCCCTGCTGCTAAGGTTGCTGCTGCCCTTGTGGGTGCTGCCCTCCTCCTTGCTGCTGGCCGTGCTGCTGCTGCTGTCCCTGGCCTTGCTGGCAGGGAGCAAAACGTGTGCATTGCATGTGAACAATCTGTTGAGAGGTGTAGGCCACAAGTATGCCACTGTCCTTCTTCCCTTTTCCCTTACCGCTGGCGCCCTGGGCGCCAGCGGCGCTTCTTCTCCCCACCCTCTCCAGACTAGTTCTGCTGTTGCTGCTGCTGCTGCTGCTGCTGGGGCTTCTTCTGCCCCTGGCCCTGCTGCTAAGGTTGCTGCTGCCCTTGTGGGTGCTGTATGATCGCATCCGGTGCTGTCACCTGGACTTCATGGCGACAAAAGACGGTTTCATTATCGTCCACTGAGGCGGAATATAAAGAACTGTCTGACACTTCACGACAAGTGAAATGGCTGTCACAGCTTCGGGAGCAAAATGGCACCAGTGATATCTTTGGGCGTAGGCCAAAGATGCCCTTGGGCCTTATCCCAGGTAATTCCTGGATGGAAGTATTTAAATAGAGGTTCGTGCGAGTGTCCTAGAGGGTGATAGTGAGGGGATTTCTTTCAATTTCTGGGGCGCCACCTCAGCTGTCTGTGTGAAAAATATGCTGGACTCCTAATTTCAAGGAGATCCCTTCTGAGGAAGCTCAAAGTTAAAGTGTGGATAAACTATTTACTAACCGCCTTCAATAACCGAGTATTGAATCTCGATCCAACAATGTTGGTTAGTCTTTTATGAAACGATTCTTGAGACTCACTTTAACAAGGACAACATGTCTGACCACATCTGGCCTTCCTAATTTAATTGTAGATAGTCCAGTATCTTATCTAATCATATGCAAAGTATGATTATGTAATCCTTTGTTTTAGGGGAGTTATTAATTAATTAATATTTTAAGTGCATTGGAACAGTTTTGTCCCTCTTGAAATTTATATACAAAATGGGTATTCTAGTACCTGGTATAAGCTCCCTTGGCCTGTAAAACTGCCTGGACCCTCCTAGGCATACTCTCTATCAGATTCTGACACACTTCTGGTTCTATGTCATCCCACTCCTTTTGTATCCTCTCCCATAGGGTATTCATGCTATCAGGAGGAGTATCATACTCTCCCAGCTTATTCTTGAGGTGAGTCCAGAGATGTTCAATGGGATTAAGGTCTGGAGACTGTGGGGGCCATACCATAACCTCCAATTCAGACTCATCTAGCCAGTTTGTAGCCTTTTTGCTCTTGTGTTTGGGGTCATTGTCCTGTTGGAAGACCATATCCTCCTCATTCTTCCCATACCACCTGATGCTCCTCTTTAGTTCATCCCCCAAAATTTGAACATAAAGGTCAGCATCCATCTTCCCTTCAATTTTAGAAACTTGACTGTTCCCTCAACCAATCTATCATTCAGCCCCTCTCCTGCCTTTTTCCATACCCAAACCCTTCCATCTGATCCAAACCGATTGATTTTGGACTCATCTGTCCAAATAACCCTCTTCCAGTCCTCCAGGGTCCAGTTAACATGTGCTTCTGCCCACTCCAACCTTTTCCTCCTATGGACAGCAGTAAGTTTAGGTCGTTTCCGCTTGACTACAGCCTTCATTCCAGCTCCTCTGAGTGCCCTGCGCACTGTTTTGGTGGATACAGGCTGGGCAATAACATTTTGAAGTGATTTGGTGACTTGGGAGGCATTGTCAGCCTTGCGAGAGGTGATGAGGCGAACAGAATAGTGGATATCAGAGGGAGAAAGTTTAGATGGGCGGCCACCAACAGATTTGGAAAGTGTTGATCTATGTTTGGAGCGAATCCTAGAAATAGTACTGACTCCCAGACCAGTAATAGAAGCAATATGATGAGCAGATTTCCCTTGGTCCAGGTAAGAGAGGTTACAGTGCGGATAAACTTATTGTATACCTGCGCGGGTCCAGGCAACCCGTATTGGGTCGCCAGCAGAGCCCAAAGGATGTGTGTGTCTTGAGATGTATATTTCAACATCGAGTTGGGGAGAGTCACCTTGATCAACCCAAGGGCGCATGTGTGCAGGTTGTTGGCCTGCCCACTGGCCTTTCTCTCCTCAGCAGTCATGGGGATCAGAGACCCCGGATACAAGGGCTGAGCGGCACGAGTGGCGGTCACAGCTACAGATGGGTGGTCTTCCTTGTAGGATTGAATATAGACCATGGGCTCAGAAAAAGCCCCAGAGAAATCCCAGCCAGTCCACTCACAGTCGTTCAAGGAAATTGTCATCAGTGTGGAGTGGAGATGAAGCGACCAGATCGTATAGTTAGCAACTCCACGGAGAACCGGGAGCTGCCTGTAAGCGGTGTAAACGAAACTAGTTTGAACTGTAGTTTGTCCAGACATCTAAAAAGCAGGTAAACAAGTCAGCTCATGAAGTCAACAGCGAATACATAAGTATGCATCAACAACATGGGACCAAAGGAATCAAGTGGACCGAAGGCACCACTGTCTCCCAGGTTGTATAACGACCGTAGCCTCCTCAAACCCTACCAGCATCGCTAAACGCAGTCCAGGTGAGCGGCGGTCGGGGCCCATAACCTGTTGAGACGAGCATACTAAAACAGACCACAGTAGACACAGTGGTGGAGGGTAGTTGTATACTCACTGAGAGATATAGTACTTGAGGTTAGGAAAGTGGCTAAAAAGTGTTGTAGACATGTAAAAGCAGAAGCTAGATTGTCTAAGGAATCAATGCGTACTCTAGGGGTTTATATACTAGGAGAAACACCCTACAACCTGAAACAGGGTGAGCTATTTACTACCAATAGCAATAATAGAGCTACATGTGTTAACAGCAACTATCTAATAGAATAGTCCTACTAGCTACTATATGTGCGGTATGATGCTGTTTTCTACATACTACGGTATGTCCTTCATAGCTAAAGTCTCTCATCCCGAGAGTGATCGAACATGATCCATTTCAGCTATAAATAGACTGAACCAGCGTAGTGGTATGGATCTGTGATTTAACAAATGGGAGACTACTACAGGTTAATTGGTAATCTAAGGAATCATAGGGAAGTAAAAAGAAGTAATACGAGTCAGAAGAAGCTGGAGACAAGTAGATAGAAGTCCAATGGTGGGATAACAGGAATGGTGGCTTGGGACAAGTCATAAGAAGTGAAGATAGAAGTACATGTGGTAAATAAATAAAGAACAGACCAGGGTATAGAGAAAAAGAGTTAATATGATGAGAAAGAAGAGAAGTAAAGTTAGTCCACAGTAGTCCAGAGGTAAGTTCATAACACTAAGAAGCCCAACAGTATAATAAAAGAGTACTCAATCACTGTAGAACACTATGGCCATTGATGACAGATAGTGGCAGCTATAGGATAACCACTGTACTTGACTAAAAGCAATTTTAATAGTGTACCATATGACCAGTTGTGATTCCAGCTGGACCAGGCAGTAAAACTATTCCAATGCATCTATACAGAGCTACAGAACTCCTCCAATGAGCCTAGACTTGAGAAATAAATCCGATGCACTTAATCTAAAAGAATGATCAGTGTGTTTACAGGAAATGCCACTGTTGTTAGATTAATGAACAACACTTAGCACTAATGACAAATATGGATGTATTCATGTACAATCCATGGAGACATATAGGAGGACAATTCATGTGATATCTGAAATCTCAGATACTCTACATATTTAGAGAAGAATGCAGAACCAGAGAATGGGCTAGAACACAGCCCAGAACAAATAGATACCTGAAATCTTCCTGTATTTCCAATGTTTCACTAATCTAATAGGTTGCAACTCTCTTGGCATGCAATCTAATCTTCCAGTTTGTATCTTGCTTGATAATACATTCCTAGTTGTGTAATCATTATCTTGTCATAATGAGCACCCAAATAATATATAAACCCTCTCTGAGGTGTCAGGTGTAGCAAGGAACCTACTAGCCATTGCCCAGCCTTTAGAGTGCAGTGAAAAGCAATCTATTGTGCCTGAGTAAAGCAAGGTAATAAGTTCTTTTGAGATTAACTAGACTAAGTAACTTGAGCTAAGGTTGAGACCTTTTGATCTAAGAAGAAGACCTTGGGCTTACTTGTGAAGTGAGCTTAGATTAAGAGTGTATTGTATCACTACACCCTAGTACTTGGCATATCACAAGTGTAGGACAGTACACTTCTGGTTGTTAACTTGATAAGGGTAAATCTTAGGGAGTACCTGAGGTTCTATGTCCTGTTGACTTCTTGGATAAGGAACATGAGTTGTGCTTTTTTTACAGTGTAACTTGGCTTTACTCTTCTTAGCAAAGGTAATTAGCTATTCTAGTGTCCTCTACACATCATTATTTCATGTTATTTTATGGAATTGTCTCACATATTGTCAGATTGCCTTTCTATGAACTTGTATTGTGCAGAAATCTTTAAATATCTATTCCATCAGCTTAATCTAAGCCATACATCCCTATCCCACTTCCATTCTATTTCTGCCTCTTTACCACTGTGAGGATTTCCTTCTCAGTTGTTGTGTCCATTGTGCACTGCTCATCAGCAGAGTTGAGGAGCATATTGATACCCATGTGATTTGACTTCTGCAATACATCAGTCACCTCAAGCTCATCCAAGGCACTCTCAAGCTGGTGTTCCACAAGCATAACTGGGTCATCATCATAATTATCAATGAGTGAGCTAATAGGAACAGTGGGTTGGGTAGATTGCATAGTATCAGTAGATTGGTCAGGAAGGATGTCAGCCTTCTACCAACAGTGCTAGATTGTGTGAGTGTCAACTATGCTCCAGGCTGTGTAGGCATACTGCATGCCCTTGAGTTGATTGATGTTGTATATATTAGCCAGTGTAATGCCCATGTCATAGTAGTTGATTGCATGCTCAATATACAGCCTACAATAGTATGCTTTAAAGCATCAGATGATGCCCTGGTCAAGCAGTTGAATTCAGGAAGTGAAATTCAGTATGAAATTAATGACCTGGATATTTTGGATGTGATCCAGGATAATATGCACAGAGAAGTTATCCTGTAAGAGCAGGACCTTACAGTTTTCATGATAAAGTTTTTGGTCCCATTTTTCAATCCACTCCCAATAAATAGCCCCTGTCATCCATGCCTTTGCATTGTGGCAGTATTCAAAGCCAAGTTGTACAGCCTTTTTTCTCTGAAATGCATGAGGCTGCTTAGCTTTCCCAATAATAAGAGCCTCATGCTTTTCTGACCCATCTACATTGACAGTAAAAATATATGTCAGGCAAACTTTATGGCCCTTAACACCAGGTTTTGCTTTATTAACAAGACTTCAGTCTAGTAGTAATCTATGTGTACGAGTTGTCAATAAAATCCAGTATCAAAGAGAAAGAACAACACATGCATAAAAAAGGCCAATCTCATCCATATTGAAGATATCCTTCAGGTTATACCCTTCTGACTGAATTGTTGCCTGAACCCATACCCTTTCATTCTTTATCTGAGACTCACTTACTGAGCTAGCCTTACCATGCCATTTTCTCTCCTTCAACCCATTCTAAACCTTGAAGCTTGCTAACCATCCATTACCCAGATAAAGTCTGTCTTCCTTAGGGATACACAAGAGGTTTGTGAATTTCTGCCATTGCAGGTGGAGGACATCTCCTGTCACAATAATTCCATCCAACATTGTGCAAGACACCCAGAGCTCAAGCATTTCTGTGATCTCTAGGTGTTCTGTCTGCCAAGTCTGCTTTGACAAAGCACCCAAACTACCCTCAGTCTTATATCTCTCATAGAGAGCCTTCTCTTCCTTCAGCCAAGCAGAAATGAATGGCTATTTAATTGTCATCCCATTGAAGTGATCTTGGAACTCTAATACTATTTGAGTTTGGTTTTTGCTATTGGAATAGGCAATCAAGAACTTCAATTTTCTGTGTAAGCATGGCATTCTTTCATATTTGTCCCTTTCTCTTTTGGACCTTAGAGTGTATGTTTGAAGTCATTGTAACTGCATTGGACTGGGCATTTGGGCCTGTTTAATCAGGTTCAGCTGCAGTAACTACTTGTATATCTATATCAACACATATGTTTTTGTATGTTCCCAACTACCTTCAGATCCCCTACAGCTTCTCTGAGCCAATTTGCTACCACTGTCTGTGTTTCATCAAGATCCCCAAGCTGCACATTTGGCTGTTTCTTCAGATCACCAATGAGTCAGACTTCTTCAATAAGGTTGGCTCTATTGTCAAGCTAACTCGCATCTACATCAGAGATTTTTTGGCCAGATGCCAACCACATTGTGAGAATGTCTTTTTATGATTGAACCTGGTACTCAATGGTGTGCAAGTCTTTCTCTAAAGTTTGTACAAGTAAGGTGGGCATCTTTAAGGTTGGGATAATGGTTGAAAAAAATTTCTACTATTTCTGTATTGTTAAGTGTTGAGACGAGTATACAAACAACCACAGTAATAATCACAGTGATGGAGGGTAGTCATACTTACTGAGAGTAGAGCTTGTTGAGTAGAGAAGACTTGCTAAGAAGAGTGTAGACGAGTAAAGCAAGAGCTGAATAGTCTAAGGAATAATATATATACATAAGGGTTTATATACAAGTATCCTTGGTGAAACACCCTATAACCTGAGTTCAGGGAGAGCTATTTACTACCAATAGCATATCTAGAGCATAATGCATTAACAGCACCTATCTAATTAATAGTTCTAACTAGCAACAAGTAGTGCAGTATGATGCTGTTTCCTACAAGAATGTAGCAATAGTTCATAGCATATATTACTCACTCCGAGAGTGACATTCTCTAGATCTGTTTCATTTATATTTAGAATAAACCAACATAGTGGTACAGATCAAGATTCAATATTGAAGACTACTTCAGACAAGCTAAAGACTTAATGTTACATTCTGAATATGGAAAACTGCCATATATAGTCATGGGCACTATGGATTTTCACCACCAAACAGCTATGGGTTATGGGGTATCACAGGTTTATGAGTTATGGCCTGATTCTGCCTGCAAACCAAGTTGGTGGGAACAAAATCCTATGAGATATCACAGGTTATAGGTTATAACAAGTATGGGTTATAACAGGTTTGACTGTAACATAAGTGTTGTAAGATCAATATGAGATATTGATCTATTGATTGTGTATCATGATGCAATTGATTGCAGATCAGTATTGATGTAAAAGTGCCATAAATATTGCATATTCATAACACTGACAAATAATTAAAAAATAATGTTGTATGAAAGGGACAGTTGATGGTATTCAGAACTGTGACCTCCAATAGTGATAAACTGGCTCATTTAGCTAGCATGGCAATGGCTCTGCTGATGGATAAGCCTAGGTCTATGAGTCACCTTAGATGCAGAGAGACTCCTGAAATATTATAATTCAGCCTAAGGGTGTGTGTAAGTATGTGGTCCTCCAGCTGGGATGGGACAATGGGGTTTACCAAGTCAGGGCGCATCCTGATGAGTGTATAGGCAATTGTTTTCATGAATGGTAATTGCCCAGGCTTGCTGCATGAACCAGTAATAAATGGCAGCATTCGTCGCCAGGATGCTGAAACACCAGGCCGGGCAACAGTCCACCGCACCATGCTTGCACCTTCAAACCAGGAAGGATACCACCCGGCCTCGGCCCAATCGATCAGCCAGAGCTGACCATCATGTCCGAGAATAATATTTCGTGGGTGGAGGTCCATATGGGTAAAATTAAGAGGTGAAGTAGAGTCAAATGGTGCAACACCTAACCCCTTCCCGCGAAAACGTTGCATGGCTCGAAGGCGATTATTGTACCATTTTACCAGGTCATGGTAGGATGAAAAAGGACCGGCAGGCCTCTCCGTGAAGAGCCGTCCAATGCAAAGACCTGGTGTCCCATCAGTGGTTGGTGGTCCAGGAAAAAGGGGGGGTCCAGTAGTCAACTGTAGAGAGCGTAATTGGTGAATGTAGTAGCGAAGGGTGAGTGCCACCCGGAACCGTTTCCACCAACAGAGCGATGGCCAGACGTCTTTAAGAGGCACCCCCGGTATGAATTGTTGCACAAGGTAGTCATCGATGAAACCGGTGCCACGCTCCCGCATCTTGATCCGACGCTCTGCTTTAGGTACAGGAATGCAGGTATTGTTGCGAACGAGTTCCATCGAGAGATACTCTTGGTCAATGATATCAGCAGACGTCCATTTCGCAACGGCATCAGCCGCAATAGTATAGACGCCGGCAAATCCAAGCTTCGACGTGTACGGGATGGAGAACCTGGCAGATTCAAGTTTTGGTGCAGAAGAAAGTAACTCAACAAGCTCTGCATCGGTTTTGCCTGATATACTGAGGGAACGCTGTTCGTGCTGGTCAATATACCGTAAGTGTATGGCAGAAATAGTCTCACCAGCCGGTTACCAGTACGGTGGCAAAGTAGTAGCGGGCTCAGCAGGTTAAACAGAAAATCTTGCCACTGCATTGAAGTGGAAGAAACTGAGAGGTTAAAACTTAAATCGTGGGACAAGAAAAAGGGAGTCACCGAGGCGTTATTTATGCCCTGTGGGATAGGGGATGTTTCTGATCGTCAGCGTCGCACTTCTCCTGATAAAGGTCAGTTTCAGCTTCGACAGGGGCCGTATGTCTTGGAAACTCCTTTGCTGGAAAGGGACATAGCTGATAACCTGCCTGCATTTCATGAATGTCGTTTTCCACGTCATTAACTTGTACCAAGTTTTGTCTTATGATGGTTTCGAGGCCTGCGAGATTTTCTGAGTTAAACATATTGACACCGAGGGCTCATCTGAAGCCCATTTGTCACCACGAAATCTATTAGGGGTGTATTTGTCAATGCAGTCTGATCATGAATCAGTACTATCAGTACTGAAACCCAAAAGCAGGGGATCCTTGTAAAAACGGGCGGAGCACTCTACATAAATCATACCCCTCCCCCGCTCTTCTCCACCGGAATAACCCTCCTATCCCTCCCTTGCTCCCTCTTCAATCCGCTACCGCTGACCTCTGTAGGTGACACACTAACCTCCCTCAGACCTCCACTGACCTCCAAAACTCTTCCCATTCCAACTCTGAACATCCCCTGAAACCTGCCTCCTCAAGGACATATTCTAGCTCCTTCCGCGTGATGCCTTCGTACCCTGGTACCTGCTTCAGGATATCCAGAACCGAACGTGTGGCAAGTTTTCCTTTCGGCCCTCCATGCGTAACGCTCGCACTTTCAGTGTCAGGCAAGGCGGAAGAAGAGTATTTATCGAAAACACTCCCCAGAACTCCAACTTCGCCAACTTCAAACCTTGCCCTTCCCAAGACTCTCGTCTTCTCCGTGCTGCCCCCACTTGCAACGCTCTTTCCAACACCAGGACTGAGACACTTCTGAAGTAGGTCGACGATCCACCATACACTCCTCTCCCCGCGCTCAACCCAACCTCGGGGCTCGAGCCTCTGTCTGACCCACCATACCCCACCGTCACCCACAACATACCCCTCGTCGAGACCCATACTGCCAACGAGAAAGTCTAGGGTATCTTTAATTTGTTTAGTCCTTTCGCGGCGGGTCCATCCGAGTTCGTCGGCATGATATCGATGACTCGAGGAAGTGCTTGGAGTGCTGCACGTGCGTTGAGGAAGGAGAGGCGAGTGCGCCGTGCGAGAACGTCGAGGGCTGTTTGGGCGTATTCGTGTCTTATTGCGTACCGGACTTCTGCTTCTATGACTGTTTGCAATACACGTTAAACGTTGGGTTTGATGTCAGAGAGGATGAGACACGCACGAGGGTATTGTGATACGAGCTGTTTGCCGTGCAAGGGCCAATTTTCTCCTGTCAGTTCCGCAAGTGCGCACACTGTCCACGCGCGATCACCGTAATTATCCGAAAGGTGTTTCGCCACGTTCGTGTCAAGGCCATACTGCACCCTACAATGGGTCAAACATCTCCTAAAATCAAACGAAAAAGTCCGATCAACTCACTGTTTGAATCAATCCAATAAACATATTCCTACTCCACCCATCACTTCCAACCAACCTCAACTGTTCTGTCATACATCCACTCTTCACCTTTCCCTCCAACCCAAACTCCTTCACCGCCCTATCAACAGTCTCCTCCGCCATCGCTCTATACGTCGTCCACTTCCCTCCAGCAATCGTCAACAAACCACTCTCACTAACGTGGACCACATGATTCCTAACCAGCCCTTCAGTCGAACCCGCACCAGGGTTTTTCACGAGCGGTCTCAATCCACTCCACGCACTCAGCACATCCCCGCGACGGACTTTGATATCTGGCGCCAGGTACGACCGGACTTCGTCCAATACCCAACGGATATCTTCTTCACTGGCGCTCGGGTTCCGTGAGATGGGTGCAGGGGAGTCAGTCGTATCTGCGATGGTGTTTCCTTGCCAGGGTAGGAAGAAAATCACACGCCCATCAGAAGTAGCTGGGTCCAAAAGACCCATTTTGCGCGGGGAGTAATAGTTGGGGAGGGTAATGTGAACACCGGAGGAGGGCTGGACTACGGGTTTGTGGGAGGGGTCATCGAGTGTAAGGAGGGTATCTGCGAAGGGACCCGTGGCGTTGATAATGCCTTTTGCACGGACAGACCATTCGTTGCCTGTGAGGTTATCGCGGATGCTCGCGCCTGTTAGTTTGCCGTTGGAATCTTTCTGAAGTTGTGTCACTTCGCAGTAGTTGGCGACGGTTGCACCGTGTTTGACTGCGCTCATGATGAGTGCGATGTTCATTCTTGAGTCGTTGTGTTGTCCTAGACTCGCATTAAATATTTTGATTATTTGTTTATATACGCAGACTGGCTTACTGTCGTAGTAGACTACGGCTCCAACAAGACCTTCACCCTTGAGCATCGGGAAAGTCTCCAGAGCCTTCCCTTTACTCATCACATATGATGTCTTGGTTGACTTCGATGACGTGCCTAGGAAAAATCAAAAATCACATGTCGATCAATAACCCTCCAGCCCCCACTCGTAAAACTCACCGGCGGCAAAATCATCACGCTCAACCAAGGCAACCTTCAACCCTCTACTCGCAGCATCGACCACAACACCGGCACCCGTTGCTCCACCACCGACAATCAGCAGATCAAATTCTTGACTTGGCTCTTTGCCAGATTTTCGTAACTGTGTGAGCATTTCGGCGCGAGAGGGTGGTGTCCATGGTGGTGGTGGACGCCTTGTTTCTTTCGTACTTGAAGGATACGCCGGTCCCGAGTTGAGGTACCAGTAGAATCCGCCTGTTGCAAGTGCAGTGCTGCCTGTTGCATAGGCTAGTGTACGCCTCGAGAAGAGGCGACGAAGGATGGCCATGGGTGGTGGGAGAGGTGTGCAGTTGTGGATGTGACTGCGAGATTGTCGGAAATGTTATGTGAACGTTCCTCTGCCAGTATGAATCCGAGTTAACCTCATAACGCACGTCGCAAGAAAGAAGTCGCTCACAGAAGCGTTGAGTGGTTAGATTTGTTCTATGAATGAGTCTTCCACATGTACCACACTACCGAGGGTCCTGGGACGCAGAGCCAAAGGGAATGGAAATGTTGAGTTGCTCCGCACAATATAAGTATCCCACAAATGACGGCAAGAATTGATAGCCTCCCCGGCCCGGATAGCCGAGCGGGCCTTCGCGCATCATGCAGGATCCGATACTTACCATACCCCTGGTAAGTAACTAGTTACACGTGGAGATTCGAGAACCTTGACTTGCCCATGGCCAGCGCTGGAATTTAAAAGCTTGAAGCTTGAGCTCGAAGCTTGAAGTACCCTGAATGACATAACAACATACGTCGCGCCAACACGTTCCGCATGTCACGCGCAGTCATGTTTAGGGGTTCAAAGCCTTTTCGTACTGAGACAACTTGTCTACTGTAAACCGTGCCCAAGCCTTGGATTTCTGCCCTCTACTCCCATTATCAGGTTGTCCTACGCTCCCTCATATACACGTATCCAGCCCACAAAACTCTCCGACAATAAACTTCGTGAGCATGCCACTTCCCCCGAGTTTGCTAGCGATCCCTCCTGCTTCCTGCGCCAGTTTGTGATGGTGGGTGTTAGCACACATGGTTAACTTGCTCAGGACCACTTTACCTCGGTTCCCGAACAACTTGCCGCTTTAATTGACCGAGAGCCGATACAAGTAGCGCTCCCAGTCACTTTTAAACTCGAGCCGCAACGCCATCCTCCCACAGCCCTTCGCTTGTTCCTGGACGCTCAAAAAATGGTGAAACTAACGAATTCTTCAGCAACATGTACTCTTTGCCCAACAGGCCCGCCACTATTATCGCCACTGGAGGGCTGAAGAATCATCCGCAAGCGTTTGAAATGCTAGTTACCCACATCGTCGTCGGCGGTACCACCACCTCGGACGGCAAACTATTTCATTTCCGCTTGTTACTCGTCAACGACAACTCTTCAACACACGAGGGTAGGACAGTCGTTCGACTTGACATGCGACCATCCTACACAGACCTCAACAACCTGACCCGTGGTGTGCTATTGGTGGAGTACCTGGCCGAAGGAGACCCGGGTTCTCTAGAAACCTCCTTCACCGCACTTGTTCACTCAGGCACTACCGCAGGCGAGATCTGCGAATACTTAATCAACGACCTTAAGATGGATCTTTTTGAGTAAGCACAACCTCACTCTACGGATGTCGGTGTATGAGGTTGACCATCGGTCAGTTTTACCCTCGAAGGAACGGGCTGCCGTCACTGGTGTGCCACGGCCCTTGAGAAACTTACTAGTGTTGGAATGGTTCAAGGCGATGACATTGGGAAAAATTTCCAGGAGTATGAGCAACGTGAGGCGGCCAAGTGGGGTGCCAAAATTCCTATGCCTGGCCCCCGAGGATCCTTTTATGCTCAATGATACGGATTGAATTGTAGGTTGGCAGGTCGTTGATATAGTAGATGACAGTTACTCTTTGAAGGATAGCGATAGACAACAATTCTCTACTTATGTACAATATATTCCCATCATATCTCAGTCAGTGCCAGGTGCATTCTTAGCCTTCTGCCAAGTTGCGCGACTAGATACTTCATCAAACCACCTCGCAACATTGGGCCGATCATGGACCAAACTCAATAAGCCATGAAAAAGCAGGCTGCCGACAGGGATATGATAGAGGTCTGCGAGAGTGAGTTCCTGGTAACAAAGAAAATCGACGTCAGCACACCAAACAAGTTCCGTTTAATAAGAGTAACACGCACATCGCCTGCAAGATATTTCTGCTTGGAAAGAATTTGTTCGTAGACATCAAGCTTCGCGGAAAGGCCTTCTGTCAACGTCTTGAGCCGTTGAGTATCTTGCTCCTCCGTCCTGGAAAAACCAGATATTCAGTCCAGGCGTACTAAGAAGTTATGAGGTACGCAATACTCACTTCTTGGACAAAAGTTCGATGGCGAGAGGGGTGACATAGCGATCAAAGCTGAAGATCTCTATCGCGGCAGCTTGATCGAAGAGCGCGCGCTTCTTAGGATCGGAAGGAATGAGCCTGGTCCCTTGGTTTGGGTATGTCTCCTCAAGGTAGCGAGAGATAGCGCGGCTTTCAAACAGGACAAAACCATTATCATCCTGGAAATTAAGTCAGTTTCAGACATAGAGCACAGCGTTGGGAATAGTGACACTTACGATGCAAGGAATTTGCCCAAACGGCTGGATGGCTAGATATTCAGGCGTTTTGTTTTGGCCCGCTTTCAGATCAATTTCAACGTATTCGAAAGGGATCTCCTTCTCGTGAAGAACCATTGTGACAAGTTTGACAAAGGGAGAAAGGTAATTTCCGTAGAGCTTGAGAACCATGTTGGGTTGAATGGAGATTCTAGGGGCTGGTTTGCAAATTGAGGTGGTCTCTTGGGGGTATCCTCCCAGTAACATGACATATTGTACTTATATGCTCTCGCAATGATGATAGCACATTCATGTTCATTCTTGAAACGTTGACCATTGAGTGGGCGCGTCACCGATTAGCAATATTGTTCCCTGCCTAGTGACGCGTCATTGGTTGGCAACACGGCGCCGGGCCTACCGATGAGAACCTAACAGCATCGCAGGATACACGTTTACAAATCGCATAATCTGGTCTATAGACTGACTCATCAGCTCAAGGCCTGCTTTCAAATCATGGCTACGAGCTTACCAACACGTTTACCACACTCTTACCCCGAAGCGCTGAGCCGTGAAGCTGTCCATCATGTTGATCAGTTTCTGGGGAAGGTATTACGTTACTACCAGAGTCATCAGTTTTCTGCGTCACTGTTGATCGCAGAGGAATGTAGGTTTCAAAACGTTGTCACGACAGACCGTGTGTTAGCGTCGAAAGGTGTAGAGTTTGTATTTGGAAGTGCACTATTAAATATAAATGTCCAATAAATATCTAATATAATACTATCAAATCGCCGGTGTAGCGAATATTAGGCGAATTATTAAGTGTAGTGATTAGCCATATTATTATGGTAGGACCACTATCCGATAGGCCCCTGTTTTAACAGCGCAGTCTCATTACGCACAGCGGGCTGATACCAGCTAGAAACGCTTGAAGCCACAACACAAGAGATACACCACCAATCTCCTGGTATAAATAAGTGAATGTCATCCTCACATGAAGACACCTGCTATTTTGGCAGCTAGACAAAACAGAGTCAACAATCATGACAAGTTATTTTTTGACTTAAATGCTCACTAGCGTCTTCTTCGTAATGTACATTCCGCCGCCAGAAAACACCGTTGACATTCTTTGTGCCCCGTGGAGCCTGTGCCGCTGAAACGAGGGGACAACATGTCAATAACAAGTAAGCGATATGGCAAGTTCACGACAAACCTGCTTCCGCTCGCGGGAGCATATTGGCTGGGATTGGGCGAGAGGCCGGAGCAGCCAATGCAGTCTGGGCCAAAGCAGCAACAATTGCCAAAGAAAAGTAAAGGATGGCCTGCATCGGTGGAGACTAGGTTGTGAAAGCTGAGAGGGTTTGAGAATTAAACGTTGAACTATGGGTGACGACGAACCCTGCCCCTCCAAGGGAAGGCTTTTATCCTTTCCTCTACATCACAAGCCTCACCAATTAAAGAAATCGTCTCGTGAGTCAATACGGGCAGGGGAATGTACGGAGGCGAAACCGGGATTGCGTTTTGCAGCGCTTTCAGGATAATACAATTACTAGTGAAGCAACATCCATCTTGCTACTGTGTGAAGGATCTCCATTTCCAGTAGTGGGAGTGGCGACGAACAGATCCTCGGTGCTTGGTATGTATAATTAATGATCCGTGTCTCAGTTATTCACCTATTTCTCGCAGCCCCGCGAGGCCTACACCCGGGGGGACTCGCGGGAACACGGGTACCGGATGTGCTTGAACAGCCTCAAGGAGTTGGTGCGATATTGAAAACTTTCGTCATACTGAGTGGCCCCGTGCGCAAGTGCGACTTGAATTAGGACTTCGCTTATTAGGACTTCGCTTTGGGGGACACCCCCGAGTGAGAGGACTAGTACTAAGTATCAAAGATGGTTGACTAGGTCAACAAAAATGGGCAGAGCGTAGTACTGACCTTCATTCTCCATCTTGACGGGAAATGTCATGATCTCTTGCGGCGCCTTTTGCGACTACCGGAGTCTGCAACCCGGAGCAAAAGCAGTTCCTCAGTGCGGCGGAATCACCGAGCGACATGGTGTTGGGAACCACTCACATTTGCCCTGAATTGATCCTCTGTTCCCGAACTGAGCTTCCAAGCCCATCGAGGCGATGAGAGCCGCAACCTCTCCAAATTTGAAGGAATGGGTATTGCTGCTACAGAAGGATAAAAATAGATATATGGATAACTGTTTCAAATTGAATACCGTATCGAGGGCGCCAGATTCGCATTCAAGAATCAGCAGCGGGAGTATCTCTGGTCTAAGGCGAGGCCCGGCCTGCGGTGGAACGTGGAGCAACCAGCGTCAACACAAGAGGTGTCAAACTTCTCAGCAGTTTTTCACCTGACTGGCTTCTCGTGCTTCAGTCCCCTCCAGTATCTACCATTTAGGGGGTCTTATGGGTTTGCCCATGAGACAAACCGGAGTCATCGAGCCGGGTAAGCGGCCCCGGCATGGTTTTGAATTTCACTGCCTCCGCGGTTCGGTGCATAGACCGCAGTTGGTGTAACCATCATGATCTATTAATGCCAATTTGATCCGTACGGATGATAGGCAGCCTTCGGATCGCGTGTCCATTTTCCGTCAGTTTCAGGTTGTTAAAGGCCGACGCTGATTGTACTGCATCAGGGAGCCTCTCAAAGGTAATACCAACCAGTGTTGATTCATGGGACGAAAGATGTTCCCCTTCGGCAAACTCCGAGGGTATATATGTGACGTCCTGGATTGCTCGGCGACTTGTTCTAGGAGGGTGGGACCAAATCGGCTTGGAAGTGCCTGGAGACCTGGACTAGCCTGGGCATAGTGGAAAGCAGATGTGAGGCGGTGGCGTATCAAGTCCTAAATTTATTTTTGAAATATCCTTTGTCATTGCATACTTTCATTGTCCACCAAACGTGCTGAGCATCGATGATAGGGGAATATAAACACATACGGCATACAATCAACTTTCTTATAACCCATGCCCATTCCTGAGCCCATCGGGGCCACAAGTCCTTAAAAGGTACGGATTATAATACCAATCCAAATGAGTTCACTAGTCTCCCTAACAGAGATCCTGTATATGTAAATGAAGATGTTACAGGAAGGTAACCTGATGGGCTCAGGAATGGATATGGGTTATAAGAGAGTTGACTGTAGTGATGCTGGGGTTGACAACGTTGGAGAAAGAGCGTGGCGAGGGTTACAGGGTAGCGCCGATCTGAGACCGGAACTCTCCGGATCGCCATCTTATTGAAAACAAAAAGTAAACTTGAATGTTTTCAACTTCTTGGTCCCGCTCGGCACTCCACATCTCCTCTGGCCAAGTTACCGCTATGATAATCTAGCGCTGGTACAACGATGTGAACGCCTGTTCGTACCGCGTGTCTCTTACGTCGATATTGATTCCCTTTTGAACTACGCTCGCGACACGTTTCCTTGTCCCAAAACACGACATCCCTATCTAGGCCCATCTGTCCCTCTACTTATGCTGATGTATTAGCTTGGAGGGCTTGAGTCACACCATCATCCACCTCAGCTGATCCGGGGCCTGTCATCATGACTCTCGAGGGTTGTGATGATGCGTGCTCCGAAACTTTACGACTGCCCTACATTCTAATGTCGTGTCGTAACACCAGATCCTGTCGTCAGGCGTTGTTCTCTAATAGAATCATTGCCTCTTAACATCCCCCACTGGGATATCAGGATCTTCCTGGCTTCGGGCATTGCCACATCATGGGGCGTCTCCAGGGAAAGTCAGGCCTCGCATCCATTAATAATTAATAATTTATGGCACCGGAGCCATTCTTGTACTGGGACTGTGTTCAACCAATCCTTGCTCCCTTTTATCACTCTTCCACTTTGGCAGAGAAGCACGACTCCATTATTATCGTTCTGAAAACAGAACGTTGAAGAAATCTCGAGTGAATGAAGCGCCGTGACTTCAGCACTTTTAAGAAGAGTTGTCACAACAGTTTGATGTTCGGATGTCACTGCTTCTTTCCACCATCCTCCACCTTACGATCCACAATGCTCATCGATGATTTGTTCGATCGCCTCGTTCGTCGTTTCCGACGTTCCGAACATCAAGAGTTCCATGAATTCCCTCAAAGTCGAAGCCAAACACGTACCCGTGGGTTTAGAACGTCTGTCTTTATCCAGCACACCCAACTGGTCATGGCTCCCGGGTCCACACAAGGCCAAACGGCAATCAACGCGAGCACAGCTTTTTTAGCGGTGGGAATAATTTCGTTATACATCACCAGACATTTATCGAAAATCGGCCTCAGGTCGTCCAGATATTTACGCAGGGCAGCCAGGTGAGTAGATCCGGTCATAATTCAATTGTCACGAGCGTCGAGTAGAAATATTCTGGTTTCCAGTCCTTGAACTCATTGCACCACACACCGATCCAAATGCTGCAGTGGACTCCAGCGCCCGATTTCCGCCTCCGCTATGCCATCCTAGAACGCGCTTGAAAATTGGGGGCATCTTAATCTAAGCTCACTTTGCAAGTAAGCCTGAGGTCTTCTTCTTAGATTACAAAGGTCTCAACCTTAGCTCAAGTCACTTAATCCAGTTAATCTTGAAAGAACTTATTACTTTGCTTTGCTTAGGCACAATAGATCGCTTTTCACTGTACTCTGAAGGCTGGGCAATGGCTAGTAGGTTCCTTGCTACATCTGATACCTCAAAAGGGGTTTATATATTATTTGGATGCTCATTATGACAAGATAATGATTATATGACTAGAAACATATTATCAAGCAAGGTACGAACCAGTAGATTAGATCATGTGCCAAGAGAGCTGCAACCTATTAAATTAGTGAGACATTGGAAATATAGGCAGATTATGGGTATCTGTTTGTTCCAGGCTATATTTTAGCCTGTTCTCTAGATCTGCATTCTTCTCTAAATATGTAGAACATCTAAGATTTTGGACATTGTGTGAACCATTCTCCTATGTGTCCCCATGGATTGTATGCACACCCATCCATACATGCCATTAGTGCTGAGTGATATTTGTTAATTTAATAATGGTGGTATTTCCTTGTGAACACGCTGATCATCCTTTTAGATTAAGTGTGTCAGACTTATTTCTCAAGTCTAGGCTCATTGGAGGGGTCCCATAACTCTGTATAAACACATTGGAATGGTTTTACCACCTGGTCCAGCTAGAATCATGACTGGTCATATAGTACACTGTTAGAATTGCTTTTAGTTAAGCACAGTGGTCATCCTATAGCTGCCACTATCCATCATCAATGGCTATAGTGTTCTACAGTGATTGAGTACTCTTTTATTATACTGTTGGGCTCTTAGATTAGGTTGTACTACTATAGGAAGGTTTGATGTAATTATTAGATTAGGCTTGTATGCCTTAGATTAGTGATTTTCAAGTGTGAAAACAGCTTTGCCATTACAATGCGCTGCATCTGAACACACAGATATAGGACAAGTTCAGCTTCTCCCTCAAATAACACTCAAAAGATGTCTTCCACTGCAGATGCTGGACTGGT
Organism: Calvatia gigantea; assembly: GCA_025093985.1. Taxonomy (NCBI): domain Eukaryota; kingdom Fungi; phylum Basidiomycota; class Agaricomycetes; order Agaricales; family Lycoperdaceae; genus Calvatia; species Calvatia gigantea. The sequence goes on from JACAAK010000012.1 coordinate 425,040, forward strand.
GTGTGATTATATAAATGCACAGCTGTGTTCAACACAAATTCCCACCACAAGTTAGGTAGACATGCCTGAAAGTGTAAAGCTTGTGCTTTCTTGTGTAGGGTACAGTTCAGTCACTCTGCTTGCCCATTCTGCTAATGTGCATAGCGAGCTGTAGTCTCATGGATGATTCTACACACTGCAAACCATGCCATTAAACATTTATTGATGTATTCTCCTCCATTATTGGTGTGGAAATGATAGATCCACATACTAGAGAGGTTCTCTAATGCAAGGATCAGCTGAATAAGCTTCTCCAGAGCCTCAGACTTCTTTTGAAGGAGGACAACATGTGCATGAGATAAGAAGTCATTTAGTAATGTCATAGCCTACTTATATTTGTAGTAACTAATAATTGGCAATTCCATCAAGTCCAAGTGACATAGCTCAAAGACTGAGGTGGCTCACTTAGAGTTCCCCAGGAAGGGGTTATTATGCATTTACCCCTTGCATAGCCATCACATAGAGGCTTCCGGAAAAGTGGTGGTGAAATCAGCATGATGCCCTCAACATACTTTGGAAGCTTGGAGAGCACATAATCTGAAGGATGTCCCATTTGACAATACCAGTCAATATAATCAGGTTGGCATAATGCTAACACTACTGGCTTTTCCTTGCTGTGATACAAGATATACATGTGCACTATATGTATGTTGTTCATAAACAACTGATGAGGCCAGGTGGACAATACCGCTCATCCTGATTTATCATGGATGGTGGTTCCATCAACAGTTGCCTCAAAGGTATGTCCAGTCTGAAGTATCTGGTCCAAGGACATTAACCATTCCATAATTTCCTTGATATAAAAGACTGGTGCAATACATGAAGTAGTACTTCAAGTCTTTCCCCCATCAACAACATCATGCTGGAAGATAATAGATCCTTGTTCTGTCATTTTATAATTCTGGTTGCCAGTGGCTTGGATAATGCTGAAGTGGCCCATCTTAATCTCTGTGAAATCAGAGAGATAACCAGTGATGTGGTACAATGCTCCAGAATCAAGGAGCCAATCCGCATCAACTTCCACATGTTTGTTAGCTTCTCCCCTGCATTTTAAGCACTCAGTGAGATCACAAATGTGATATGTCTCAAGTGAGTTTAGAGCATTGTGCTCTTGCTTTAAATGCAATTTCTCAGTGTCTGAATACTAAACATTATTCAGTGGGCATATCTTACTTTCCAGTTTAGTTATACCAGTGGAATAGGAAGAACATGTGGTACCTATGGCATGTGCCCAGCATATATTATAGTTTGTGAAGTCCATACAACAATGCCTATGACATAGTCCTACAGGAGGCAGATGATGCACAATCTAGCTCATAGAAATATTCTGGTTTCCAGTCCTTGAACTCATTGCACCACACACCGATCCAAATGCTGCAGTGGACTCCAGCGCCCGATTTCCGCCTCCGCTATGCCATCCTAGAACGCGCTTGAAAATGGGGCAAATTGCTTAGTTGGTTGGCCGACCCTGAGCGCCAATGGAGCATGATCTGGCTTCATGGTCCAGCTGGGACGGGAAAGTCTGCGGTCGCCCAAACCTTCGCTGAGCGTTGCGCCGAAAACGGGCGTCTTGGCGCTTCCTTCTTCTTTTCGCGACCAAACAACCGAAACAACCCTGATACCGTCATTCCCAGTCTTGTTTATCAGTTAGCTGTCCGTAATCCTAACTACAAATTTCTCATGACGGCTCAGCTTGCCAATGACCCTCAGTTGATGCTTAAAGCACATCACATCCAATTCAACCAGCTTATCGTCGAGCCATTCTTGCAGTTGCAGACACAGAGGGGGAAGCACATCCCGGAACCCCTTCTCATCGTCTTGGACGGGTTGGACGAAAATCATTGAGATGATCAGTGAGGCTACACGACTTAAGAAAGGCCTCCCTCTGCTATGGTTGATTTGCATCGACCCGAAGCCCATCTCAAGTACATTTTCTCGAGGGCGGACTACACCGTAAATCGCGATCGCGGGGGACTTGTCATTGATGCAGAGTTGGTTGCCGACTTCGATCTCTATATCCGGGGTGGGTTGGCGGGGATCACGGCCCATTTTTGGGGCGTCACGACCCGTACCTGGCTATCCAAAGGGCGGATTACTGAGCTTTCAAACAAAGCCTCCAGGCATTTCGGTTTTGCCTCGACTGCACTCCGGTATATCGGCGACCTGGCGTCTGCGACCCTGATTGCTTGTTTTGATAACCTCCTGTCTTTCCTCGCGGATGTTAAAACTGAAACTTCGAATCCTCTGGAGGCCCTTGATGCTGTTTATACCGGAATTCCTCATGGCGTACCGGATGAGGCCTTCCAGACAGTAAAGCGGATACTGGGCCACTGCGCCTTCACAGCATGTATTGAGTTTTCGGATTCAACTCAGTTGCTCTGTAAATTTCTCCATGTGGACCAAGCCACTTTCTATAGTGCCCTTCGAAAGCTCCATTCTGTGATCGATGTCCCCGCACCCGAAGCGGCTTTCCGAATAGGTCCACGTTTCTACCATGCGTCATTCCAGGAGTACCTCCGCGATCCTAATCGTTCAGGTAGACTCGTCACTTTGAATGATGTACAGCTCGACTACACCAAAATATGCTTCTCCTGGTACAAGATCGACCTTGAGCTCTTTCATACAACTGATGGCGAGTTTACATTCACAAATCAAGACAGCATTCTCAGCATGTCCTAGGATTGACATTCAACAAAAAACACCAACACGGGATTGTTCCAGGCCTGACGTGGGTTTCGGATGACAATGAAGCGGAAATCTCCTCCATTCTTGCATTCAAAGCTGGCGGAGGCTGTTGGCAGGCCAGCGGTCCTATTGAATGGGATGAAGCTCTTCTCTCCGAAATCCAAAACTTTGATTACAGATACATCAGACAAGATACCTTGGTTGGTGGAATTTCGTGAACCAGTTGTGGGAAGTGGTGCATTAACATCATCGATACTATCCCTCACATGCCCCCTATGCTGATATACTCTTGGTCATCTAGGATTCTTCGGGTGGCATCATTCGGACAGAACCTCGAAGTGAGGTAGATTTCTAGCTGCTGGAGTATATGAAAGTTATGACCAAGTCTGGGGGGCCTGTTAAGCCTGCCAGATTTCCACTCGTGTGTCGACTTGCTCACTTTCACCTGGAACTGTTTTCTCAAGTTGTGAACAGCAAACTTCGCATTATGGATATTATTTTCTTCTTGGACATGGTTCAGCGGCCATTGTATGCTGGACCACCGGCCGCTCCAAGCAACTATTTGTCATACTGAATTGTGACGAGGCACCGTCAAAGGAGAGGATTGACACTTATCAGGCATTGTTTGTCAGAGAGAGGGACAATGACGATAGCGACGATGATCCAGCGTAGGAACTCCATTTTCTTACCTTTGACTTTTCATGCGGGTAACTACTCACTTGGATAATGTGAAAACAAAACATTGGTATACTGTTGGTTAAAAGGTACGGGCCTGCTTCCTGGACCTCCAATACCAGGCACCTTCAACCGATCCTTCTCTGCCCTTGCAGCAGCAACCGCTAAAGGGACATGGGTCCTACAACAATCTCCCCTCCCCACCTCTCATTGCCATGCTCTAAATCGTCATGTGTGTGAGCGTGCCCATGACGTGGATCATCCGATTCGGCATGGCACAGAAATTGGGACACAAGTCATTGTGTCACTGATGTCCTCTTCGTATCGTCTTACCCCCTGAGCCGTCCCACCATTATAGCCTATCACACTGCAGTTCTCGTCTCTGAGAGGGTACCCTGCCACCTTTCGGACGATACCATTGTTTCGCATCTCCGGTCCGCAGACGCATCGAACATCACAGTAGGAATGAAAGCCCGGGCTTCAGGCTTTGTAGACTCAACCGACACATGTCACGGAGTACATGATATCACTTGCTTTTGTTTCGAGCAACTCGACCCAGGTCTCATAGAAAATACCCCGCACATCTGTAGCGCGTACAGGCATTAAACAATCCCTCTCTGACTCTGACTTTAAGCTTGGACACACTTCATTTGTATCCGTCATTGACCGCTCCAGCGCTCCTGAACCTTGCGGCACACCCGCCACCAATCCCTTCTCACAACCGGGTCGATGCACATGCATGTCCTCTCCACCCTACGTCTCCGCCTCTCTAAATGAATGGCTCCTCCGTCTGAAGCAATTCCAGCGGCCCCTGCGGATACTGTATATCAGAACACATACCCATCGCCCGAAGCCCATTCGTGATCCAGAAGTCATTAAAGAATATTCCATGATGTATTACACCGATTTTGCCCGTATCGCGTTCCTCAACAGCAAGCTTCTTTGTGTTTCTTGTCCTACCCTCAATTTAACATTTTCAAAATTAAAACAGCCTCACTCATACACTCCCCATGGTTTGACATCTTCCAAAATTTGAGGGCTTACCTGCGGACGGGCACCAGGCCAAAGTGCCCATTTTCCCTCAGATTCCCGACCGACCTCCCAGGGACCCCCAACACCTGCGGATGTGCGCGCCTATTTTCCAACAAAGGAAATTTTTTGGAACCCAAAAAAAATAGTGTACGAAAGCTCCAGACAGAATATCAGTGGTATAAAATAGTACTAAAATCAATGAATAACCTGATCCCTTTGATTTCCTTCCTTGAGCTTTGGTTTTAGGTGCTTTTGAACAAGAATGAGCCTCTGTTGGTGATTCCGGAGGTATATGAAGTGGTTTGCATCAGTGTGGTATAATTGGTGTATTTCGAGGACACCTGATCCATTGGCAGTTTATCAAGCACTGTCAAGAAGTGATTTGAAGGTAAAATGGCAAATTTCTTGAGGCCAAGGTACTGTAAATCTCAAGGTGTATCCTTGAAATTATCACCATAAGTCAGTTCAAATATTTGCAGTGCTAAGTTTGAGACTGCCATGATACTGTCAACTCCATCAGCTCAGCCATGTTTGCCATTTTTCCTGCCACTTTGATCATAGACAGAAAGAACTAAGGGACTGTTAAAGACCGAGAAAATCAAGTCAGTATCCTTGAATGCATCTTTTACAACTTGCCATCCAACCATTTGGACAAGTTCCTTGCATTGTAATGTCTCACTTCTTCACAACATTCTTCTGCATCTGAAAAGGTCTTAATCTTGAGGATGATAACAGTTTCATCATCTTTGAAAGCCACACTATCTGTCATTACCTTGAAGACACATATCCCAGCCAGGGAACCAAGCTCATTCCTTCTGATCCAAAGAAGTGTGCACTCTTCAATCAAGCTGCTGTGGTAGGGGTCTTCAGCTTTGATCACTTTGTTACTCCTCTGGCCTATGAATATTTGTATAGGATGTGAGTACTGTGCACCTCATAATTTGTGGGTACACACATATTGAATGTTGGTGTTTACTGTTGAGATGAATACACCACAGTAGCTATGCTAGTGGTGGAGGGAAGTCATACTCACTGGGATATTTGAGAGATATAGTAGAAGTCAAGCTTAAGAGTTGGTAGTTCAGAAGAAAGGTAGACTAAATTGTCTGAAGGACATACACATACTACATACAGGTTTATATACATATAGTTCCTGGTCTGTGCACTCTAAACCCATAAACAGGTGAGGTCTTACAGTAAGGGACAAAACCCTTCCAATGATTTTGACTTTTTCATGAAATCTCAAATAACTCAGCAACCAGTAAAGGTATCCACTTCAGAATTTAAATGTAGGTAGTCTTGTATCTTATCTACAAATAGGTATAAACAGCATTATGTAATATTAAGTTCCTGTGGTGATATGAATTAATCAACATTATGAGTCCATTGGAAGGGTTTTGTCCCTCTGTCTGAAACTACACAAAATCAGTTCTCTAGTACTTTGTATAGCCCCCTTTGGCCTGTAAAACAGCCTGAACCCTCCTAGGCATACTCTCTATCAAATTCTGACATACTGATGCAGGAATTTTGCCCCATTCTATATCCACCCTTTCTCTGAGTTCAGTTATGCTGGAAGGGTAGTTTTCATACTCTTCTAGCCTGTTTTTGACATAAGTCCAGAGCTGTTCAATGGGATTAAGGTCTGGGGACTGTGGTGGCCACTCCATAACCTTTAAACCACTGTTTTCAAGCCACATTTTTGCTTTTTTGCTTGTGTGTTTGGGGTCATTGTCCTGTTGGAAAAGGACTTGCCACTTCTTCTTCCTGTATTTCTTGAGACTTTGGTAAAGTTTGTCATCCAAAATGTGAACATAAAGGTCACCATCCATGGTACCTTCAATGTGGTGTATATGGCCAGGCCCCTGCCATAGCATGCACCCCCATATCATGCAAGAACCTCCTCCAAACTTGACAGTTCCATTCACCAGCCTGTCACTAAGCCCCTCTCCTGCTGTTTTCCACACCCAATGCCTTCCATCTGACCCCATCCGATTGATTTTAGTCTCATCTGTCCAAACTACCTGCTTCCAGTCCTCCACAGTCCAGTTTGCATATGTTTTTGCAAACACCAGCCTCTTCTGCTTGTGAACCCTAGTGAGTAAAGGCCGTTTTCTCTTCACTACAGCCTTCATCCCTGCCCTTTTGAGTGTTCTTCAAATTGTTTTGGATGAAACAGGTTGGTTGGTAACATTTTGGAGGGCCTTTGTGACCTGAGAGGCATTATCGGCCTTGCAAGAGGTGAGAAGTCGAATGGCATATTTGGTATCAGAGGGGGAAAGCTTGCTTGGATGGCCACCAGTGGATTTGGAAATGACATTTTGCCTCGCCCTCGTCCTTCCACTCACCTCCACGCCTTCCTCACGTCCAAATCATACATGCCACATCAAGTGTGCCTCGTCAACGTTATGGTTAATGCCCTACACAGATGAGTCAGTTGGGGCGTCAAGGCCCTTCAATCAATATATGTACTGGTTGGAACCCGCCAGCCCGCAGAGTGTGGGATCTTGATGATTACCACTTCCTGTGGGGTACCGCGCAACTTCGGGGTCGGTTTCAACTAGTTGCATATCGCCCATATCATATTTCTTACATCAATTTCACCGGCCATAAATGCATTCGCCCGAAGCCCATTCGTGATCCAGAAGTCATTAAAGAATATTCCATGATGTATTACACCGATTTTGCCCGTATCGCGTTCCTCAACAGCAAGCTTCTTTGTGTTATTACTTGTCCTCTCACCCTCAATTTGAACATTTTCAAAATTAAAACAGCCTCACTCCATTAGCACTCCCCGATGTGTTTGACATCTCCTCTGTCAAAACATGGGACAAAGCCAACCTCGGCATGACCAGGATATATCGCGCGGAAACCCGAGGCAAACTCCCCGTCATACGCACTTCCTCTCTGACTCTCCACTGATTTATAATGGCCCAGCCCCGCCTGCACCAACTGACTCACAACAGGACAGTCTGCACCGTAGGCTGCTAGCTGGTTCCTCTCCGTTTTTCTCCCTCCCTTCTCTTACAGGTGCCATGAGTCACCCAGCAGCCAGTTACAATGTCTACGCCAATGAGATGCATCTCCTCGCTGACACGGCTTATGGACCTGATTAACAGATGATTTACAGTATCGAACGCGAACCAAAACTACGCACGCTCTTCTGATTGAATATGATTTACCCACTTGGCCGTGCCCATTCATCGACATCCCTGGGTGACAACAGTTCGAAAAGCTGTACAACGACTATCAATACTCCGGAGCGCCTGGAAAAACGGTCAGGCTCAATCTTCAAGTCCAGAGCTCCAGGTTTCGGGCTTAGCGATCCCACGCGAGTCACGCTCAGCCACAGGAAGCGAGCCAAAGCCTTAGGACGGAGAGCGGTAGCATATGTACGTCCCTATCGATCCTCCGCAATTTCATTCATCACCATAATGACTGGCTTGACACTGAAACCTCCCTTGACAACTTTCGCATTCTCACCCGCCAGTCAAGTCTCCCCCCAAGCCACTCCACCTCCATTTCCCGCACATCCCACTCCCACTCTTACTCCCATACCCATAACACCCATCTACTCCCACACGCACACGCACTCCCGCTCCAGCTCCTGTAACAACTTGAAACAGTATCATGACTACATAACCACTTACTACCTTCACCCACGACCACCTACCCAGCTACAATCTTCAATCTCACTATTAAGACGATACCCTCTGAGACCCCAACCCAATCGCCTACATCCTCTACACCCAAAACCCTCAAAATTCCGTTTACTCCCCTCCCCTTAGCCTCCCCGCTCTCCGACCACAAACTGCTGCCAGACGATGGGTATCTATACCCGTGCCATTGTTGAGAGGTCACTGAAAATCGAGAGCTGGTGATCGGAATGCTCCTCCGTCGAAGAGATAAGGATGAGCTACTTGACTCATCGGAGCCGATTGATGACTCTTGCTCCTCGTTTCACAGTTGACTGGTGTGTCTTATTTGCTCGCTCAGTATTATGGGACTTCATGTTGGTTTTCTTTGAATAGGGATGACCCGTATAAGACCTACGTGGCTGAGCGCGCCTTACTATCATCCATTATGTCCGGAGACCAACCGTCAGTACCTGCCACGTTTTTCACTTGATCAACTTGCTCACTGACTGACTTTGTGTCGTAGTCCAATTAGGTATTTGCTACCGGATAGGCCAACAACCATTCATGCAGACTCGACTGACCGGCCAAATGTTCGCGATGGAGATCAAGTACCTTGTCATCGTTGGGACCTTGACCAGCAACGGAGGGCTTCATTTCCGGCTCTCACTTGTTTACGATACCTCGGACGATGGCCCAAGATCAATTCGCATCAGCACCGATTTCAACTCTCGAAGCTCGATTCCAGGCCTCAGTTTTGTGTCTGTGGAATATCGCACCTACGCATTCTCACATTCCCGTGGCACCAAACCGTTCCAAATTCATGTCCTCCCCGGTATCATGGCGCAAGATATTTGGCGGAACTCCTCAACAAGGCGATAAATATATGTAAGTTACTCTCAGGTTTCATAAGTCCGTGCAATTTCTAAACCGTTTGTTTTAGCTCTACACCTAACGGTAAAGGTTGTCGCCATTGGTGTAAGATGGCACCGTTGCACCTTGCGCGGGTCGGATTCATTGAACCGGATGCCCCTCAGGCATTCGAGGACTTCGAGCGCGCGAGGCAACGAGTTGGGACAAGACTGTTTTCCCTATTCCTGCCGCTAAGGGGACGTTCTATTCATAGACTTTTTTTTCCTTTTTCCTTTTTGGGATTATTTGTATAATTATCGTCTTTACACCTTGGTTTGAACTGACCAGGCGATCTGAGGACCCATGAATATCACGGTAAATGTACGTCGGAAAATCCTGGGCCCCGACCTGCGGACGGACGCCAGGCCAAAGTGCCCATTTTCCTCCAGATTCCCGACCGACCTCCCGGCGGTCCCCAAGACCTGCGGATGTGGGTGTCTATTTTCCAAAAAAGGAAATTTTTCGAACCAAAAAAAATAAACGGTGTACGAGAGCCCCAGACAGAATATTGGTGATATAAAATAGTACAAAAATCAGTCAACAACCTGATCCCTTCAGTTTCCTTCCTTGAGCTTGGATTTTAGGTGCTTCTGAACAAGGACGAGCTTCTGTTGGTGATTCCGGAGGCATATGAAGCGGTTTGCATCAGATGGGAGGGGTGGTCTCGAAGCAGCGTGCAGCAGTTGTGCAGATGAGAGAAGGGTGCTCCCTGGGCAATTCTTGTTGAAGGTTGATAACATTGGCATGCTTCTGGGTATCAATATCGCCTCGATGGATGTCGGCATCTGATATAGCTTGTCACAGTAGGCCACCATGTCGGCAGGGGGGCTCGATGATGGGTAGATTTTGTTTGTGCCAAGGAAGATTAACACTTTAATGTTTGAGCAGTGGCTTGCCAAGCTTTGACATTGAAATCAAAAATCAGTCCAAGTTCTGGGCAGAAGAGATTGATTTTGGTTATGCCAAGATTCTTTGTAAAGATATCAGTGGGATTGTCTTGTGAAGACACATCACCAATAACAATTGTTCCATCTTCAACTAATTCTCACACATAGTAGTAATAAATATCCACATGTTTTGACTGTTTTTCAACAATGGGATTTTCAGTCCAGAATTTGGACCCATCATTGTTGCCATAGAGAATAGGAGTTGAATGCTCTATATTAAGCTCCTCCAGAAGCTGTGACAGCCATTTCACTTGTCATGAAGCATCAGACAGTTCTTTATATTCTACCTTGGTAGACAATAGTGAAACTGTCTTCTGTTGCCATGAAGTCCAGATTACAGCACTGGATGTAATTATACAGACATTTCCTGAAACAGATCAGTGGATCTCTGTATCTTGAACCCAATCCAAGTCACTGAGGCATTCCAACATCACTGTCAGTTTCTTAGTATCACCTTTATATCTCAATATATAGTTCCTTGTCATCGACAAGTACTTTAGTATGTGAATTCCTATGTGATAGTGCTCAGGTGTGGGGTTAGCAGCATGTTGTGCCAGCTTAACTATGGCAAAGACTATGTTGGGCCTAGTACTTATCATTAAGTACATCAAAGAACCAACCAATTGTTGGTACTTCTAATGGAAGAGGTTTGCAGACCTTGTTTTAATAACTGGAGCTGGTGGGAATTTTTTAGCTTTTTTCCTTGACTTGGAGACTCTAACATTATAAGGTTTAACTTGTTGGTAAAGATGCAAGCTTGGAGAATTCCTCTGGATTTCATCCTGAGAAATTCTTAAAGGACCGCTCGCATTCCCACTTTTAGGTCAAATTCCCTTTAACTCTTTGAGGAGGGGGAATTTTCGGCCCAGAAACTCTGTCATAACATAGACAATGGCAACAAAGGAATTATCTCAAGAAGTAATCAGGCGCGCGAGGCAACGAGTGGGACAAGACTGTTTTCCCTATTCCTGCCGCTAAGGGGACGTTCTATTCATAGACTTTTTTTTCCTTTTTCCTTTTTGGGATTATTTTGTATAATTATCGCTCTTTTACACCTTGGTTTGAACTGACCAGGCGATCGAGATACGGGACCCATGAATATCACGGTAAATGTACGTCGGAAAATCCTGGGCCCCGACCTGCGGACGGACGCCAGGCCAAAGTGCCCATTTTCCTCCAGATTCCCGACCGACCTCCGGCGGTCCCCAAGACCTGCGGATGTGGGTGTCTATTTTCCAAAAAGGAAATTTTTCGAACCAAAAAAATAAACGGTGTACGAGAGCCCCAGACAGAATATTGGTGATATAAAATAGTACAAAAATCAGTCAACAACCTGATCCCTTCAGTTTCCTTCCTTGAGCTTGGATTTTAGGTGCTTCTGAACAAGGACGAGCTTCTGTTGGTGATTCCGGAGCATATGAAGCGGTTTGCATCAGAATAACCTTTATTGAAAAGGTCAGGATTTCCCGTGAGGTCGATATGTGCCGTTTTCCGGTGTTCAGCTGAAGATGTGATGTGTTACTCGAGGTTTGGAAATGTTTGACCACCTCACTACAAAAAAGTCGCATTTTTCGGTACAAGAATCACATTGGATGATGGCAAACATAACAGAACATAACCAAGCCACCATTAAAAGGCTAAGAGGTGATAAGTTTGGGTATTTCCCCATATAATCATTCACGGTCTTCGCTTCAGAGTGGCACTGGACACCAAAGTTGGCCGGTGTCCCCCCCTGGGGTTGCCGGCGGTGCCGGACCAATCGCTGGCCAGGTTGGCCTGCGGATCCCCCACGTACCTGAGTGGCGGCCCCCACGGCCTGCGGATTGGCCAACAGACCTTGACCGCCAAAAATGACCGAATACCTGCGGACCGCTGACGGACCTTCGGCCAAAAGTGCTCCAAAACCTGCGGATGCCCGACGAACATCTGCCAGAATATTCAGGGGTCCTGCGATATGTCAACGAATCCCTCACTAGCAGTATGCTGCGGATGATTTGTAAGGCATTTGTTCAGGGTTTGATTTCTGACGGTAGGCTAGGCACTGGCTAGGCACAGTGTGATGCATGTGATGACGCGTCCGGAGATCGGGGGATGATCATTTGCTGACGCGTCTCCTCATTGACCAAGATGGCTAAAATATTATCATTGTAGGAGTATATAAGTATATTACGCCCTGTTGCTGAAGGATACCCCAGAGAACTTACCGTCTCAATTTTCCAAACCAATTCCTGGAATCATCGTTCGGCCCAATATGGTCCTCAAGCTCTACGGAAACTTCAGATCTCCCTTTGCCAAGCTCGTCGCAATGGTTCTCCATGAGAAGGAGATACCTTTCGAGTATATTGAAATTGATCTGAAAGCGAGCCAAAACAGGACCCCGGAATATCTAGCCATCCAACCATTTGGACAAGTTCCTTGCATCGTGGGTGTCACACTCCTTCAGAACGTTCTTCTGCATCTGAAACGGTGTTAATTTCAAGGATGATAATGGTTTCGTCATCTTTGAGAGTCGCGCTATCTGTCGCTACCTTGAGGAGACGTATCCTGGCCAGGGAACTAAGCTCATTCCTTCCGATCCCTAAGAACCGCGCACTCTTCGATCAAGCTGCCGCGATTGAGATCTTCAGCTTTGATCGCTTTGTGACCCCTCTCGCCTATGAATATTTGTACAGGACGTGAGTATTGTGCGTCTCATAATCCGTGGGTACGCTGCGTATTGAACGTTGATGTTTACAGGGACGAGGAGCGAGATACTCAACGGGTCAAGACATTGACGGAGGTTCTTTCTACGAAGCTTGACGTCTATGAACAGATTCTTTCCAAGCAGAAATACATCGCAGGCGAATGTGTGTATCATGAATATTTCTTATTAAACCGAACTTGTTTGATGTGCTGACACCGATTCTCTTCATTACCAGGAACTCACCCTGGCGGATCTCTATCACATCCCTGTCGGTATCCTGCTTTTCCACGACGTGTTGAATTTGGTCCGTGCTCGGCCTAACGTTGCAAGATGGTTCGATGAAATATCTAGCCGCGCATCCTGGCAGAAGGCTAAGAATGTCGCCGGAACTACTTAATTGGCTATGATCCGGTTGGGGGACTCGGAATTGTAACATATCACACTAAGTTAAAAAATCGTTGTCCATCAGAATGTTTCGGAGAACAACTGGAGTCCACCATATCAATAACTTGCTATTCTGCCACTCGATCGGCATCACTCCGTGTAGAAGATACCTTCGGGGACAGTATAGCGATATCATTACGGCTGCGGTGGGAATCATGGTAAAATACTCATTTAAGTGGTATTGCCGATTTGTCGTACACACTATCTTTCTACAACCCATCATACACTTTTATACTACGAAACCCGCACTACACTAGACATAGGGGTTAATTTGGCGCCCCACTTGGCTGCCTCGTGTTCTTCATACTCCCCGAACATCTTCGCAATGTCGTCATCTTGAATAATTCCAACACTGGCGAGTTTCTCGAGGGCGGTAGTACACCAGCGGCGGCAACCGGTGCTTTCTGGGGTACCTTCATCCCTTATGGATGGCCTCGTGTGGCACACTACGGAGAACGTGCGTTCCAAATTTGGAGACAGAAGGAGGATTATTGCGTTCGTGACGTCGAATTTTGTCGATACGCCTTAGTGGCACTTCTTCGCTTGGGCCAGCAGGATTGGGGCGGCGAGCCAATAACATGCATATTGTCTTTTTGAAAGCAGGTGGTCCGTAAACTGACCGATAGTCAACCTCGTGCCGGCATTTGCAGAGTGAAGTTCTGCCTACTCAAAAAGATCCTTCTTAAGGTCGTTGATCAAGTATTCGCAGATCCCGCCCGCCGTAGTGCCTGAAAGAACAAGTGTGGTGAAGGAGGTTTCTGGAGAATCCGAGTCATCTTCTACTAGATAGTCCACCAACAGAACACCACGGGTCAGATTGTTGGGATCCGTGTAAGATGGTCTCATGTCAAGTCGAACAACTGCCTTCCCCTCATGTGTTAGAGTTGTCGTTGACGAGTAACAAACGGAAATGAAATAGTTTGCCGTCCGAAGTGGTGGTACCGCCGACGATGATGCGGGTAACTGGCATTTCAAACGCTTGTGGATGATTCTTCAATACTCTGGCGGCGACAATGCTAGCAGGCCTGTCGGGTAAAGAATACATGATACTGGAGAATTCGTTAGTTTCACCATTTTTTGAGCGTCCAGGAACAAGCAAAGGGCAGTTGGGCCTTTAGGCGTTGTATGACGTTGTGACTCGGATTCAGAAGTGACCTGGAATGCCTGTGCTGACACCCGTTATCACAAGCTGGCGCAGGAAATACGACGGATCACTAACAAACTCGGAGGAAATGATATGCTCGTGAAGTTGTTTGTCGCGGGGGATGTAGGATGTCCCCGTACGTGTATATAGGGGGGGAGACGGTTAAGACAACCTGGAGATAGGCGCAGAGGGAAGGGATGCAAAATCCAAGGCCTGGCCGACAGATGATCGATGCCTCAGCCTGGCGAGTTCAAAAGGAGGCTTTGAATTGTGCCCCGAAACATGACTATGCGTGACATTGCGAAACGTGTCGGGGCAACGTATATCAACGTTGTGCCGTAGTACTTCAGGCTTAAAAGCTTTAAAGCTCGAAGAATTGGTTGTGGACAAGAATATCAAGGTCCTCCAAGCACAACCAGTGGGTCGGATCAGGTTGGCCGGGCCGATGGACTACCTAGTTCTCTGCCGTCATTTGTGGGATAATTAGTGCGGGGCAACTTCCCTTCGGCTCTGTGTCCAAGGACTCTTGATAGTGTGGTACATGTGGAAGACTCATTCATAGAACAAACCTTAGCCACTCAACGCTTCTGTGAGCGACTTCTTTTCTCTTCTCTCGCGAGCGTGCGTTGTGAAGTTGACTCGGTTTCATTCTGGCAGATGAACGTTCGCGTTCTCCACGCAACACTATCGATATCCTTCAGTCACATATATAGCTGCACTGCCTCTCCCGGTACTCATGACCATCCTTCGCCGTCTCTTCTCTCGAGGTGTACACTAGCCTCCGCAGCAGGCAGCACCGCACTTGCAACAGGCGGGTTCTGCCGGTCTCCCGGCTCGAGACCAGCATATCCTTCAAGTACGAAAGAGACAAGGCGTCCACCACCACCGTGGACACCGCCCTCTCGTGCCGAAATGCTCGCACAATTACGATAATCTGGCAAAGAGCCAAGTCAGGAATCTGATTTGTTAATGGTTGGGGGTGGAGCGACGGGTGCTGGTGTTGTGGTTGGTGCTGCGAGTAGAGGGTTGAAGGTCGCCTTGGTTGAGCACGGTGATTTGTCGCCTGGTGAGTTTTGCGGGTGGGCGCTGGGTTTGTGTGGTGGAGTGTTATTAATCGGTATTTTATTTTTTATTTTTCCTAGGGACGTCATCTAAACCAAGCAAAATTGTTCATGGGGGTGCACGTTACCTCCAAAAGGCGGCTTTTCGGGTTCTACTATGATCAATATTAACTCGTACGCGGGGCTCTTTATGAACGTCAGATATTCCTCCAGACAGCACCGTACTTGTCCGCTATGTTACCGATTATGCCGCCGGTGAACAAGTACTGGTAGGTTCCGTATTATCTGGCCAGATGCAAGCTTTACGACGTTCTCGCTGGGAAGGAAAATATAGAGACGTTGTATATGATGAGTAAAGGGAAGGTTTAGAGACCTCCCCGATGCTTTTGTCGGAGCCGTGGTCTATTACGATGGTAAGTCAATTAGCGCATGAACAAAAAAATAACAACATTTAATGCAAAACCTAGGATGGCACAACGACTCAAGGATGAACGTTAGACTCATCATGAACGCAGTCAAACACGGCGCAACAGTCGCCAACTACTACGAAGTGGCCCAACTCAAAAAAGACTCCAGCGGCAAACTAACAGGTGCAGGAGTCCGCGACAACCTCACGGGCAACGAATGGTCCACCAGTCAAAGGGCATTGTTAATGCCACGGGACCTTTACAGATAGCCTCCCCACGCTTGATAATCCCCTCGCAAAGCCATAGTCCAACTCCCCTCCGGTATACACACCACCCTCCCCAACTAATACTCCCCGCATAAAATGGGTTTGTTGGACCCGGCTTCGTCTTATGGACGTGCGGTTCTCTTCTTGCCGTGGTAGCCAATACCATCAAAGGTACAACTGACTCCCTGGTACAACGGACTCCCCTGCATCCGTCTCACGAAACCCGAGCGCTGGTGAAGGGGATATCCGTTGGGTGTTGGACGGGGTCGTACCTCGTGTCAGACACCATAAAAAAACATCAAAGTTATTTTTTATCAAGTCCGTCGTGGTCACGTGTTGAGCGCATAAGGTGGGTTGAGACCACTCGTGAGGAATCCTGGTGCGAGTTCGAGGGGTTGATTTGGAATCATATTCCGCGTTAGCAAGAGTGGTTTTTTGACGGTTGTTGGAGGGAAATGGACGGCATATAGAGCGATGGCAGAGGAGACCGTCGATAGGGCGGTGAAGGAGTTTGGGTTGGAGGGAAAGGTGAAGAATGCGTGTGTGACAGAGCGGTTGAGGTTGGTTGGGAGTGACAGGTGGAGCAGGAATATGTTTATTGGATTGACCCAAACTGTGAGTTGATTAAATATTTTCGTTTGGTTTAGAATATGTCTGACCCGGCGCAGTATAGCCTTGATACGGACGTGGCGAAACATATTTCGGATAATTATGGTGATCTTGCATGGACTGTATGCGGGCTTGCGGAACCAACGGGAGAGAAATGGCCCTCAAGGCAAACGGCTCGTCGCGTAATACCCCTGTACGCGTTCCATCACCTCCTGCAATAAACCTAACATCATCTAACGCACATCATAAACAGTCATAGAAGCAGAAGTCTGGGACGCAATAAGGCACGAATACGCCCAAACAGCACTCGACGTTCTCGGAAGGCTCACTCGCCTCTCTTTCCTCGACGCGCTTGCACCACTCCAAGCACTTCCTCGAGTCATCGACATCAGGTCCGACGAACTCGGGTGGACCTGCCGCGAAAGGATAAAATCAAACATACTGTCGATTTCCTCGTTGGGAGTATGGGCCTCGGCGAAGGGTGTGTTATGGGGGATGGTATGGTGGGCAAGAGAGAGGCTCGAGCCCGAGGTTGGGTCGAGTGCGGGGAGAGGAATATGTGATGAATCGTCTATCTACTTCAGAAGAGTCCAATTTTTGGCGTTGGAAAGGGCGTTGGAGAGGGCAATGTTCGAGGCAGGCGAGGTTGGAGTTCTGAAGAATGTTTTTAATAAATACTCTTCACCCGCCTCGCCTCAGGCCGAAGCAAGCGTAACGCATGGAGAGACGAAGGGGACACTCCCCACGCGTTAGGTTCTGGATATCCTGAAGCAGGTGTCCGATTATCAAGGCGTCACATAAAAGAACTGGAGTACGTCCCCGAGGAGACTGGTTTCAGGGGACGTGAGGAGTTGGAATGGGAAGAGTTTTTGGAGGTCAGTGGAGGCCTAAGGGAGGTTAGTGTTTTACCTGTAGAGGTCAGCGGATCCAAAAAGGAGAAAGGAAGAGATGGGAGGGTTATTCCAGTGGAAGGGGGCGGCGGAGGAGTGTGAAATGATATGAGTGCTCAGCCTGTTTTTATAAGGATCCCCTGACTTTAGGCAGCATTAATGAAATACCTCCCTAATAGATTTCATGGTGACGTGCGGGCCTTCAGATGAGCCCTCTCGGCAAAAATATGGTTCAACCCAGAAAATATCGAAAGTTCGAAAATATCACAGGACAAATTTGAACTGTCATTCAGGAAATGGATTACCAGCTCTATTGTTTTCCAGAAAAGGAGTTTCCAAGACATATGCAGCCCCTGTCCAAAACCAAATCGGGCCTTAATTAGGAGAAGTGTACGACGCTTAAGATTAGAAACATCCCACAGCGGTCATTTGTGCAGCAATAACTGCCTCGGTGGCTCAAGCGCTCACCTCTTGTCTCGCGATTTTACCTCTTACTTTCTTCTGTCACAATGCAGTGGCAAGATTTCCTTTTTAACCTGTTAAGCCCGCTACTACTTTGCCACCGTACTGGTAACCATCTGGTGAGAACATGTTTGTCATACATTTATGGCATATTAACCAGCAGGGGCAGCGTTCCCTTAGTATATCAGGCAAAACCGATGCAGAGCTTGTCGAGTTACTTTCCTCTGCACCAAAACTTGAATCTGCCAGGTTCTCTGACCCGTACACATCCAAGCTTATATTTGCAGGCGTTTATATTATTGCACCTGATACTGTTGCGAAACGCTCATTTGCCACTATCAAGCAAGAGTATCTTTCGATGGAGCTCGTTCGCAACAATACTTGCATTCCTGTACCCAAAGCGGAGCGTCAGATCAAGATGCCACACCGCCCCACTGGTATAATCGATGACTACCTTGTGCAACAATTCATACCGGGGGATCCCCTTCATGTTGTCTGGTCGTCGCTCAGTTGGTGGAAACGGTTCCGGGTGGCACTTACCCTCCACTACTACATTTACCAATTACGCTCTCTACGGTCAGCTGTTGGACCACCCCCTTTCCCTGGACCCCCAACCACTGATGGAAAACCAGGCCGTTGCAGCGGACGGCTCTTTACAGACATGGGCGGAGGTCCCTTTTCGTCTTACCATGACCTGGAAAAATGGTACAATAAATGCCTCCGTGCCACAAAGTGTTATCGGAGGGAGGATTTTAGTGTTGCACCATTTGACTCCACTTCACCTCTCACTTTTACTCACATGGACCTCCACCCACGAAATATTATTCTTGGGCATGATGGTCAGCTCTGGCTGATTGACTGGGCTGATGCTGGGTGGTATCCTTCCTGGTTTGAAGGTGTAAGCATGGTGCGGTGGGCTGCCACCCGACCTGGTGTCTCATTATCCTGGCGACGCAGTGCTGCCATTTATAACGGGTTCATGCAGTGAACCTGGGCAACTACCATTCATCAACGCAATACTGTGCACTCGCCGGCATAGTCCCCTAACTCCTGCCTCCCTGACTCAGTAAATCCATCATCCCATCCTGGCTGTAGGACCACATGTTGAAGCGCATTCTAGACTAGATTATAATATTTCCTGCATTTGAGGTGACCTGCATGGACCTGGGTTTATCCATCAGCAGAGGCATAGCCATGCAATAACAGAGCCAGATTACCACTACTGGAGGTCACATTTTTAATCCCTTCACCGCCAGCATACAATATAGTTTAAATCATTTGTCAGCTTTCCTCTGTGCTGTTCGAGGTATACTTTAAGAGATTGGTTGAACATTATATCCAAATAATTTTGGTAGAAAATAAGCAGCAGGGTGACAAATTAAATGACATCTGCGCGAGTCATGAAAACCCACGGTTGTTCGTGAGTAGGGCACCACCTAATGCTCCTAATGCATCTTTAGTGTTAAGGATCTGGTTAAAATGTCCTTTTCGTATAGCGCAGCGGAGTGTCGGAGGCCCCATTTTTGCTCTTTGACGCTGTTTGGTGAATTGTCCCACGCGAGATTGGTGGTACTGATACTGAATACAGCCCGATAGCACATAACGAGTATACACCATACTTGTTGGGGTCCTTCACAGTGCTGAACATGAAGTCTTTTGAGATCTTGATGGGCTTGTTTAGACAAGGAACTAGACACTGTAAATGTAGAGGTTACTGTTCTGGGACATGAGACATGGTTTGACCAGTTCATGTGCGTTATTGTATTCCAGTTAATGTTAGAGGCCATCTGGGCTTGCCGAATTTTGGCTTGGAAGTGGTGGCACCATGCGAGTTCATGAAAGAAATGGCACCCGTGCTCACCATCAGCATACTCCGGATGTCTAGAAAGGAGCTTCTTATCAGTGTTGGGCGATCAATGCGGCTGAATAGTTAGCTGAGTCGACAACGCGGAAGTGAATTTGTCTGGGATTAAAATAGGCTCGGAGATGCTTGGGACGTACAGGCCAGTATGGTCATTGCAGGTTGGCTAATGCAGAGTCCAGACATGAGGTGGTGGCGCATCGTTGCGCCAAGTCTCTCATTCTTGAGTTGAGAATTATCCCTTTTATTCGTTGCTCGGATCAGGCCTCGAGCTTCATGCCCGGCTAAATGATAAAGAAAGATTAAACATACACAACGGAGCGACACTGGGTTTCAAAGGGAGAGGGCACGGTGAGGGTCTGCAAGCCCCAGGTATATTGGCTCAGCCTATGCTGACCGGGACCCCGAAACACACTAGGTCAGGAAAGAGGTAAGCGAAGCAACATACTTAACATTTCCAACCTCGTCTCCTAGTTGTCTGGGTCACAGAATTCCTGCGTTGTGGGAATGTTATTATTCAATATTCAGGCCTCAGGTATGAGGCACACAAGGTGGTTATATGAGCCAATAACAAGATGTCTTGATTGGGAGCCGATCGTCCAGGTCTTATACAGCCGAAAACCTCACTAGGTTTCAAAGTCTCAGTGGTTGTTTCTTGGACCTCCCGCGATACCATGTCCGTTGAAGAAGACATTCTGTTCCCTTCCAATGGTCGCCTTGAACCTGTTGCCGGCCCATCCAGTGGAGGACGTGATTTCGTTTCATTTCCTTCCAGCGACCATCGACACCGCCATGTTCAGTTATCACCGGCGTCACGACCTCGCGAGCCACCAGCGCGCTCTGAGGGTGGAGTGGAAGGACGTTATGACTGGCCAAGGAAAATGGAAAGAGCGTCTTCCCATGTTTCCATGGATTATTTTGATCCCAAAGGGGTTCGGAAGTTATCAAGGGCGCTGAGCCATATTTCTGCTGGCGAACCTTCGCACACAGATGCTCGGCCTTCGGAGGAACCTTCACCGGATTCGGAGGAAACTGTCACTCCTGAAAAGCGATTTGATTTCGAGAGAGCCGTTCGAACGTGGCTGGAAAAGTGTGTTCCATTTATTTGAATCATTTTGTCGGCTGAAGTCCTCTTGCATAGACGCGAGGAAGCGGATATCAAAACCCGACAACTTGGAGTCCTGTTCGAGGACCTGGAGGTTGTAGGCCTGGGTGCATCAGCCAATTTCCAGCAAACACTTGGCTCGATCTTTAACCCCATGAATTTCATTCACAAACTCCAATCGATTCGCCACCCACCCTTACGTAACATCCTTACTGACTTTGAGGGTGTCGTCCGCCCTGGAGAAATGCTTTGTATGGATTTATTTCAATTGACCCTCCCACACCACTCACATCTTTATTCAAGTGGTTCTGGGACGCCCGGGCTCGGGATGCACGACTCTTCTCAAAATTCTCTCCAACCATCAGTCGGAGTATCATTCTGTATCCGGAAGCGTCCACTATGACTCCCTCACTCCTAATGAAATTCGACGTCACTACCGCGGCGACGTCCAGTACTGCCCTGAGGATGATATCCTCTTCCCTACCCTCACTGTGGACCAAACCATCCATTTTGCTGCTCAGGCTCGCGCGCCTAGGTCCAGGATTGAAGGGCAAAGTAGGGAAGATTTTACAAGACGCGTCACAAATCTTTATACGACCATTTTTGGGTTGAAGCACTGCACTAACACCCTCGTGGGCAATGCAGCTATTAGGGGTGTGAGCGGGGGCGAAAAGAAACGTGTTAGCATTAGCGAGACGCTCGCAACTCGTAGCCTTGTCACATCCTGGGACAAGTAAGTACCCCTACCCTCTATCCCCCTCCAAGTACATTGATATTCATCTTATGAATAACAGCTCGACAAGAGGCCTGGACTGCTTCTACTGCACTAGAATTCACGCGTGCCCTCCGAATAGCAACCGACCTCGTCCGTATATCCACCATTGTCTCGATCTACCAAGCCGGTGAATCTCTTTTCCGCATGTTCGACAAAGTGTGCCTCATCTACGAGGGCCGCATGGCATACTTTGGCCCTGCCTCCGCCGCTCGGCAATATTTCATCGACATGGGTTATCAGCCTGCGTTTCGTCAAACAACTCCCGCCTTTTTGGTTAGCGTCACAGATCCAACTGGGCGTAGGGTAAGGAGTTCTGATGAGCTGAAGAAGGAGAATGTTGGGGCAGAGAAGGTCGTGCCAAAGACTGCGATGGAGTTTGCCGAGTATTATCGAAAGAGTGAAATAAGAGAGCAAAACCTACGGGACATGGAGGAGTATAAAGACGAGTTTGTGGGGAAGCAGGAGCTGAAGAGGAGATATAGAGAGAGCTCGAGAGCGGAGCATTCTAAACACACGAGACCTCAGGTACGTTACCCGTGTTCTACTTCAGACCTGGATAATGGTAAAATATTGACGTAAAGAGTGCGTTTAGAGTCCATATATCATCTCAATTCCAATGCAAGTAAAGATTGTAATGGTCAGGAGAGTGCAGATATTGAAGGGGAACTATACGGCGCAGGTCCTTTCCACCGTGTATGTTCTGGAACTGGTTTTAAGGAATTCTCCCTGATTTACCGCTCACTAGTGTCTTCGTCCTCCAAGCGGTTATCATCGGAACAACCTTTGCACGTATCACAGACGAAACGTCTGCGTACTTCTCGCGTGGAGGTGTAATCTTCTTGTATGTTGTCAGGCTTGTTTTACTCCCCCCCGCCTCTTCTCAAAATCACTTTCAGTTCAATATTTGCGCCAAGTCTTTTCAATATGACTGAAATTCCTTCCTTATTTGCCCAACGGCCGATCGTACTTCGACAGAACCAAGCAGCAATGTATCACCCCATGGTGGAAGCTCTTGCTATGACATTGGTTGATGTCCCCTTCATCCTCGTGACGATGACCCTTTTCGTCGTCGTGATTTATTTTGTTGTGGGGCTACGGGCCAGCGCTTGGCAATTCTTGTGCGTCTAATACTTTCCGAAACATCAAGTGGTCATGACATTTGTCGACAGTACTTTCTACGTATTTATCGTGACCATCGCGACAACTATGAGGGCTTTCTTCCGCGCACTGGCTGCTATTTTTCCAACACCAGCCCCTGCACAAGCTGTAGCTGGCGTTTTGCTGCTCGCGCTATCGCTGTACACAGGTTATCAAATTCCAAGGCCGCAGATGATTGGTGCATTGAGGTGGGTTTCTTATATTAACGTGGGTTTCCTCCTTCCCTTCTAAGTTAAAGATGTGACTTGTATATTTTACAGCCAATCTCCTACGGTTTCAGCGCACTCCTGTCCAACGAGTTTCGCACTCTTAACGGACCATGTTCCCGTCTCGTGCCCTCGGGACCAGGCTATGAAGGAATATCCATTGCAAATCAAGTCTGTCCCGTTGTTGGCGCTGAACCTGGGCAACTGCGCGTGAACGGGGATCGCTATGTTCAGTTGTCATTCGGTTACTATTTCGGTCAAGTCTGGCGGGTAAGTCTTTGTCCAGGTTTCCTCGAAGGAAATAAACACTGACACGTTAAAGAACTTTGCCATCTTATGCGCGTTCGGCGTATTCTTCATCCTCTGCCTACTTTTCTTCACAGAATACAACACCTACACCTCACGCTCCGATGCCGTGGTCAGATTTAAACGCGGATCCAAAGCAGCGCTCATAACAGAGGCAGCGATGGCCGTTGGGTCTGACGAAGAGAAGAAAGCTGTCACTCAGGAACCGCCTATGGCCAGGGAGAATACCGCCACCAATGAAGTGAAGGAGAGAAAACAGGATGCTTCCAAGGAACGACCCAGTATGGCGAACACGTTTTCATGGCAACATATAAATTACGTTATACCCACGAGTGGAGGGAAGGAGAAATTGCTGGATGACGTGAGTGGGTTTGTGAGCCCGGGAAAGTTAACAGCATTGATGGGTGCATCAGGGGCTGGCAAGGTGCGTATTCCATAACCTATGTTCTCTGGAGCATGAACCGTTAATTGCCCTCTCACAAACAAGACAACTCTATTAAACGTTTTAGCTGAACGCGTGGACACCGGTGTGGTGACAGGTGACAGATTTATCAATGGACAGCCTCTCCCACTAGATTTTCAAGCCCAAACGGGATATTGTCAACAAACGGATACTCACGAACCAACAAGCAGTGTTAGAGAGGCATTGAAATTTTCTGCGAGGCTTAGGCAGCCTTCAGACGTGTCACTGGAGGAGAAGGATGCATAGTAAACCCCCTTTTCTCTTTTTAGAAAAGACTGATACGAATTTACGTGCCGAAGTGCGGACGAAGTATTGGAAATGTGCGGCCTTGGCCCATTTGCTGATGCTATCGTGGGTACGCTTGGTGTCGAGGAGAGAAAGCGGACCACAATCGGCGTCGAACTCGCTGCCAAAGTAGATATCCAGTTTTCATTGTTTGGGTGCGTAGTACTGACATCTTGTGGTAGCCGGAGCTCCTGCTGTTTTTGGACGAACCAACCTCTGGTCTCGATTCGCAGACTGCGTGGGCAATTGTGTCATTCCTACGACAGTTGGCCGATAAGGGCCAGGCTATATTGTGCACGTAAGTCATTGGCCCGCTTTAAGTTGGATAGATGCCAACTATTTAATGATAGAATTCACCAGGTATCAATCACTTGCTTTTGATTGAAGAGAAGAATAGAGCTCAATCAGAAACTTTCCCTAGCCCTCTGCAGAGTTATTTGGGGTGTGTCCTCAGGGTGTTCTCCTGATCCCTACTCAAAATGTCATAGGTGTTTGACCGGTTGCTGCTTCTGCGCGCAGGTGGACAAACTATATATTTCGGTGATATTGGTCGGGATGCATCTTCCGTCATCAGATACTTTGAGACTGGTGGTGGAAGGTCATGTGAGCCCGGCGAGAATCCGTGCGCAACTCTGGTGGTTTTTGATTCTGATCTACGATAACAAACTTGATAGTGCTGAGTATATGCTTGAGGTCATTGGTGCAGGCGCAACTGCCGCCACTGATCGGGACTGGTATGAAATCTGGCTCGCCTCCAAGGAACATCAAGACCTAGAAGATGAGCTTGAACGCATCCACAGTGAGGGACGAACGCGTCCACCCATCGCACAAACATTGCGCAAAGCGTATGCAATGCCGTGGACATTCCAGACGAGCATGTTGCTTCGACGGCAATATGCGAGTTATTGGCGGAATCCAACATATTTGATGTCTAAACTGGCACTGAACACGATTGGAGGATTGTTCATTGGGTTCACATTTTTTAAGTCGGGGGATACAATACAGGCAAACCAGGATAGACTCTTTGTGAGTGACCTGCCCACCCGCGCTGCCTGGTCTTCGGTTCTGATTTCTTCTCCAGGCAATTTTCATGGGGACCGTTCTGGTAGATCCTAGTCTTTCGTGGAATCCAATTTATGCTCATGGCGTGATAGAGTGCTCCCCTCGGTAACCAGGTACATGTGCCGTATATCAACGTATATATTTCCTTTCACCCTTTAAAATTGGCCGTAGCTAACTTCTCAGTCAGATGCGCGACATCTACGAAATCCGCGAACGTGCAAGTCAGATGTATCATTGGTCGGCGCTAACGACCGCTCAATTTTTCTGCGAAATTCCTTGGAACATTATCGGGTCATCCCTTTTCTTCATTTGTTGGTATTGGACTGTTGGATTCGCGGGCTCTCGGGCTGGCTTCACATATTTCGCTTTTGGGATCCAGTTCCCGATGTACTGGACAGCACTTGCACTGACGGTGGCATCGGCGAGCCCAACAGCCGAGATCGCTGGGTTATTGTATTCGTTCTTGTTCACGTTTGTTTTGACCTTGTACGCCCTTTTATCATCGTAGCACTTCAATCGGCTAACAATGGTTCCTAGCAATGGCGTCCTCCAACCTTATCGTCAGCTTGGCTGGTGGCGGTGGATGTATCACTTATCACCGTTCACGTATCTCATTGAAGCACTCTTGGGACAAGGTGTGTCATTATGGATGCTAATTTCTTGTTCCCACCTCACCCTCCCGATTCAGCTGTTGGTAATATAGAGATTAATTGCTCACCCACTGAGTTTGTCACGGTCGATCCTCCTTCCGGACAATCATGCGGGTCCTTTCTCCAAGAGTACATTTCAAACTTCGGAGGGTACGTCACCAACCCTGCCGCTACCAATGGTTGTCAGTTTTGCTCTGCGAGGACAACCGATCAGTGGATGGGACCGAACTTCAATATATATTATGAACATCACTGGCGAGATTTCGGTATCTTCTGGGGGTACATCGTCTTCAACGTGAGCGACTTCCTTCTTCCCGTGCCGTCCTGTTGATCCTTGTTCTGGCAGACTGTCTCGTTGTATGTCTTCACGTATCTCATACGAGTACGATCGCATCGAGGACTCGTTGAGTTCATTAGGAGGGGTGCCACAACTACTTTTAACCGATTCAAGACTACCAAGTAATACATTGTTGTTGTACAATTATTTGTCTACGACAACCTTCATAAATCACTATTCACTATCAATTTCGTGTTTCACAGTCGCCCCCGCCAGCCTGTTTCCTTGCATAGTCGCGCAAAGCTCTCCTGTGGGTTTGTATTGCAATCGCGCTATGGAATCCCTGCATGAGCTTTTGCAATTCGCTCATATAAGGTTGCTGCTGTACATCGTCTGCAGAAATCTTGCTCAACATTGGGAATAACATCAAGAGGTTTCTCGCTAAATCGATTTTCCCATCCCAGGTTGAGGGAGCGCTGAAGTACTTGGTCACTGTCAAAGTCATCAGAGGACAGTCGGCAGTCGGTGTGTCCCATGGTAAGGGTTTCTCGAGATCCGACAAGTTGAGAGGAAGCGCGAAGTTCGTAGAGATGACGTGATTTGGATAACTCGATGAGGATGGTCGCACTGAAGAATGCGCGATACTCGTTAAGGATTGCAAGGGTGCGGAGTTCTGGCCAGGCATTTGCGAGACCAATGATATTGGCATCAGTGAGGCAATGAGGCACTGCACTGAGGCGGAAGGACCTGAGGGTAGAAAGTGAAATGACGGAGGAAAGGTCTGGCATGAGGAGCTGAG
The DNA here is from genome assembly GCA_025093985.1 of Calvatia gigantea. Lineage (NCBI taxonomy): Eukaryota > Fungi > Basidiomycota > Agaricomycetes > Agaricales > Lycoperdaceae > Calvatia > Calvatia gigantea. The sequence continues at coordinate 451,875 of JACAAK010000012.1, forward strand.
GAACATTAGAGTTTAGTACGGCCTCAATAGATAGGCCTTGTATGTGAGGGAAAGTGGAAACGGCCCGATCACAAAGCGTTTTCCAGACCAGCCCCCCGACACCTGGCAACCGACACAGACAGGGAAAGAAGTGAAGGGGAAGTGAGACCATCCAGCAAGAACTCTTGTAAATCGTTGGCGTCGCCTTTAATATGGAGTTTGCGTAGCACAGAGGAAACAATGGGCTTCGGCCGTTGCTCGGGCGGTGTCGGACCTCGGAGGGGATATACTCTGAGATCAATCTTCAAGTCCTGAAGGCATCTGAGGTTCATAAAAATATCAGCTGTTGTGACGGGGGATTGTGTATATCGCTGAATATTGCGCCCCTCGAAATCAAATTCGAGCGATAAGGATTCTAAGCCGTCAAAGAGCAGGTAACGCTGCAGGAAGGTCGGAAGAAGGATAACCACGGTACGCGACATGGGTCAATTCGAGTGATTGGGACTTGAGCATGTTTTGAAAGGTCTCCACACCCATAACGTGGGTGGAAGAAGCCAGGTAGGAGATTTGTTGCAGAGTAGGTGAAACTAGGGGCATTATGACGTTAATCCACGACCCGATTGTAGAGGTGGCACCAAAATCGAGGGATAACGACCTCAAAGCCGGGAGTAAGGATGCAGTGGCACTCAGACCCAAGCTAGAAACAAGCATGGACCATAGTGCCGACTCCCTTGTCCCTGTCGGCCGGAGGTAGAAATCTTGAATGCGGGATAGGTAGTTCAACCCACAGCCTACTTGATCCCCAGTCAAAGGCTTTCGCAGGATCTGTATTGCAAACAGTGAGATCGAGGGGAAGATGGGCCAAAAAGTACTTACCCAATACCCTCCTGAACCATCTTGTTGAAAGGCCAGAGTGTCATTACTAGGAATCACGCGCATTGATTACTCGACAAACAGGCTCTAGAGATGTCATGCTTCGCCATAAACCATCCAGCGCAAGGTTTGTCAGAGCAGGTGACAATAACGCTACGCTGAGCAGAGTGCGACGTTTTACAATTACTTCCTCCTTAGTTTCGTGAGCAGCGCATATAGCGAAATAACGAAGAATCTCAGTCCAGATATCAAGATTTCCAGCGCATAGTTGCCCGATACTCGTATATCGTGGTTGAACGTTTGAATGTTGAACGTTGAACGTGAGGCTGTCGATTATTCGAGGAAGTTGTTGGCGTACCCGGTAAACTGCCGAAAGTCAGCTCCCTTCCACGGTGCACCAACCAACGCTCCGGAATTTCCCGGCAACGGGCTGCCAAATAATTGTACATCTCAGCTCCACACTGCATAGTTCCTCATAAGGAAACGGAGGTGGCTTGCGTTCAGCAAGCGCCTGCCCCCCCCCCAGACACTCTGAAGCGTTGAGAGGAACTAGGAAGGCGGAGGGAAGGAGGGTAAAGGCGCAGTCTCCTAGCCCGCAGGCGTCCCTCAGTTATTCTTGAAATCCCATTCCTGAACATGAACCGAAACTTTCTTTACTTCACACGTGCATACACACTGGACAAGAAACAAATCCTCCACCGTCAGAGGAAGAGTTCATAGCCATCAGATCTACAGCTGGACTCTAAATTCCGGCTTTACCCCTGACGCCAGTCTCTTTTCCGAGTCTCGGCGTCTCAGATATGTGATAATTGCGTCGCGGAATGATCGAATCAGTGTTTCTACTTCGTCTAAATCCGCTTGGTAGAGAGGAATTTCAGTGTAGACCCTATTGAGCTTGGGAAACAGCACCGAGAGATTCCTCGCCAAACATATCTTTGTTTCAAGGCTTGGCGGGATTGACGAAACACTCGTTAGTGTGAGCTCTTGGACGAGACTGTGGGATATCGGCATTGAGTCGTTAGGTAGCATGGTATGGAAGGACTCCAAATCAAAAGGGAGTTTGACGTGGCGTAGGTGACTTGCCTGAGAAATCTTGATCAACAAGGAAGCGGAAAAGTGGATAGTGTAGTCGTTTGTAATGGCGAGAGTATGGAGCTTTGGCCACAGTGAGGTATACCGCTGAGCTGGATCGACTGCATCTGCGATCGTGATATTAGGGCGGATAAATCCTGCAACAGCATTTGATGAACCCCCGTCATTCCGGCCCTCTTGAGGCTGAGCGAGTGCAGCTTCGGGAAGTTCGACGCGATCCTATCGCAGATCACCTTCCAAACAAGGTTATCTGACTCCAAGATCGCAACGGCGAGGGACAGGAGGGAGGAAGATTTAATCCCATCAAGGAGAAATTGGCCAATATCAGCGGCATCGCCGGTAATAGAAAGCTTTTGAAGAAAGAGTGGAGACGTGATTTCACGTTGAGGACGGTCCTGTCGTACTATTTCCCAGGGGGAAACACCCTGACAGTCAATCTCCAGGTCTTTGAGATATCGTAATTTCTCAAAGACCTCAGCGATTGTAACGTCAGAGGAGTGTTGTTGGACAAATCCTCCATCAAGTTCACAAGTGAGCTTGAGTGTTTCAAGGCCATCAAAGGCAAGACAAGTTTGAAGAAGAAATGCGGATGGGTGGCCTTGGTAGGTGACGTGGGTCAATGCCAGTGACTGCGACCTCAGCATAGTCTGAAGCGTATCTATCCCAGCGGCGTGCTCAAATATTGGAGCGTTATACGATATTGCCGTCAATGTGGGGGAGAGGAGGGGATATATGGTAGTGATCCACTGAACCTAACGTTGCCGGCCTGAGTGAAGTCGAGCGAGAGGGACCTTAGTCGGGGTAGCAAGGAAGACGAGGGGCTTAACCCTAAGCTCATGCTGAGAGTTGACCACAGCCCCATCTCCCTTGTGTACCCCAGTGCAACTTGAAAATGGCGGACGCGTGAAAGGTACTCAAATGTGCGATCACAATCCCCCTCAGCGGCGATGGGTCTTCGAAGCACCTTTCCTCAGAGCGTTAGGTTATGGCCTCGAATAAAGCCAGGAAGGGCTCACCCAATAACTATCGTCTTCTTGGAACGACAAGAGTTCATCATCCGGAAAAGTCACCTTCGAGTTGATAACATGAACGATCGGCTCGAGCGAAGTCATTGTTGCCCATAGGGTATTCAATGCTATGTTGGTAAGAGACGGCGACAACAATGCTACCCGGAGAAGAGCTCTTCGCTTATTCCGCAATCTCAACTCCTGAGTCGAGATCAGGAAATATGTGGAAGTACTGGAGAACTTCCGTCCATATGTCCACATTCCCCAACGCAGTATTGAATGGAGTCATGGCGCGAGTCAATCGGATATGAGCGACGGGGAGGAACTGCTCAAGTTACTGCGGGCTGTGGCTCAAATGACATCTTATAAACCCATCATCGGGCCCCCCACGCCACGAGGCCAATGACCCTTCTATTCCAGAAGATGCCGTCGGACGCTAAGTGAGAGATTGGAGACACCCGTTCAAATCAGTGAGCTGCGGAAAGATGCTGTTTATCAAAAGGAATTGAGCCAGAATACACGAAATGTCTACTGAATGGTGGACCTAACCCGTCGGTCGCTGCTTCTATGGTAAAAAGGTAGCTCTCGAACAATAGCAATTGTCGCCTGAACAACAGCCAGCTCCTTATTAACCCTCGTTCCAACCATTCCCACCGATTTTCCTGAGGTCTGGAAACAGGCGAAGCAGATTCCTCGCCAACACGGACGTCTCTGCCGCAGTTGTCGGGGTGTTATTTGACCATGGGCAAATGATATCTGTTATTCGATTATGAGACGGCGGCCCACCATAAGAAGGAATATGACCTAATCCAGCGAAGTCCAGCGGAAGTTTAACGGTGTGTAAACTGGGATGCTGGGCAAGCTGGATCAGAGTGTCAGAAAAGCTTTCGCGAACGAAGCTGTTGAGCTTCCAGATGCTTCCAGAGAGACAGCGTGCGAAGATTCGGCCATAATGATCCTAACTGGTCAAATTCGAACTGCACCAAACCGTGACGTGCGTTGTCGAACTGAAGGGAGCGTAGGTCTAGGTTCGAGAGTAGTTCAAGATCTTGTGAGGCAATTCCAATCCGACCGTCAGCCAACATTCCAAGATACAGATGTTGGAGATTTGGAGCGCCTGTGGCTATACTGCTGCACAATGCATTCCATCCTGAGCCACCCACCTGTGAAACGATCATTTTCAGGAAGTTGAGATTTGGAAATTTAACGCTTTGTAGGAGGCGCCATAAATCAAGCGTGTTTCCTGTGATTTCCAGGTTGCGCAGATTCTGGACGGTGAGGATGGGGTTCTCAATTCTAGTGATGGGGAAAAATTGGAGATCAAGTTGAAGCTCTTTGAGACCGGTAAGCTTGTTAGAGAGCTGAATGATGGGGCACGAGGGGGCCAACTCGTTCTAACCAGTACCCTCTGAAACCGAACCTCAAAGATCTAAGTCCAGCATGATGCATAAAACTTTGCATAAGCTGTTTGCTAGGGACGCCTCGGTACGTAACATTCACAGGCAGCACATCACAAGGCTGGAATAATGTCGCAAGAATCTCGGCAATCTCAGGTGGTGAACTGGATAAAGAAACAGAGTGGATAGTCGAGGATAAAAGCGGTGAAATGTCGATCCAAGATATCACTGAGTTGCATGCGACGACCTCGTACTATAGAATACAAGCAACATATATATGTATACCTTTTTTCTACTAAGGAATGAATAAGTCGCTAAGGAACGGAAGGGAGAAGTATCAAAGGAATGGATTGGAGGTGAGTCAGATAGGGGCCGGTGGAAAACCACGCGCCTCCGAAATTCGACCACTCCCTGCAGATAGACCATGATCGTGCACGATTCACGAGCAAATCACGAACAGTTGTGATAAGCTCACTCGAGCAAGGTCATGGTTGCTCATAGCGTATCCAACGCTGCATTTGTGGAGATTCGTTGTTATTTAATAGAAATTGCATCAAAATACGGAAATTTCCTCCTAGAGAGTAGACGCGACCCGTCCGTATCTACTTGTATAGTCAGAGAGTAGCTCCCGAACAGTAGTAATTGCCACTTGAAGGGGGGCCAGCTTTTCATTCCCCTCGCCCGACCCATTCTCACCGATCTTCCTGAGGCTCGGAAACAAACGAAGCAAGTTCCGCACCAACATGAGGGTCTCTACCACTGCTGTTGGGGTGTCCTTCGACCTCACGCAAATGATATCTGTTATCCGACTACGAGGCAACGACCTATCACTGGAAACAAGATCGCCGAATCCAGCGAAGTCCAGCGGAAGCTCAAGGATACGCAAATTGGGATGCCGGGCTAGTGGGATGAAAGCATCAGAAGCTCCCACGAAAGAGCCTTCCCAGGTCCCAGAGATAGACAGAACATGAAGACTCGGCCATAATGATGCAATCTGGTCAAAATCGAATCGCATCAAACCATGACGTATGTTGACAAGGTAAAGGGAACGTAAATCGAGGTTCGAGAATAGTTTGAGGTCTTGCAAGGTAATTTCTATCTGACTGTCGGCTTGCATTCGGAATGATAGATGTTGAAGGCTTGGGGCCCCCGTGGCAATATAGCTGCACTAACGGACCCCACCATAAGCCGCCCACTCGTCCACAGGAAATGGTCATTTTCAACGAGTTGAGATTCGGAAATTTAACGCTCTGTAAGAGGTGCCGTAAATCAAGCGCGCTTCCGGTGATTTCCAGGTTGCGCAGATTCTGGACGGTGAGGATGGAGTCTTCAACTTCGGTGAAGGGAAAAAAACGGAGGTCAACTTGAAGCTCTTTAAGACAGGTAAGTCTGTTGAAGAGCTGAATGATGGAGGTGGTGTAGCCAGCTCCCTCCAAAGAGTACCCTCCGAAATCGAACTTCAAAGATTCAAGTCCAGCATAATGCATAAGGCTGTACACAACCTTTTTGCTAGGAATGCCTCGGTACGTGACATTCACAGGTAGTACATCTTGGGCCTGAAGCAATGTCACGAAAACCTCCGCAATCTTAGCGGATGAACTGGATAGAGAAAAGGAGTGGATATTTGGGGTTAGAAGCGGTGAAACATTGACCCAGGAAACAAGTGCTGTCGTTGAGTCGCATGAGAGGAGTAAAGACTGGAGGTTTGGCAACAGGGAGCCTGTTTTAACAGCGAGGCATGCTGCAAGAGCCGGCCATAAGGTTGTCTCCTTCAGGGAACCCATATCCTTGGCATGGAAGTCTTGAATGCGGGACAGATAATTCTTAACACGCTCGCGCTGATACTTGCTGAGAGCCCTTCGTAATACCTATCAGGCGTCAAGCACTTCCAACCCCCATTGTATCGACAAACTGAGCTTACCCAACAACCCGATTCAATGGGGTAAGTGATGAATTTATTACTTGGAGAAGCCTGCCGCATTGATGACTCGGACAGCAGGCTCAAGCGTTGTCATGCTCCTCCATAACGTATTCAATGCAAGGCCAGTAAGACCCGGAGAGAGCAAAGAAATCGTAATCGCTGCCCTCCGTTTTTCTTGAACTTCTGTCAAGGAGTCCAATTCGAGTGCGATTTCAAAGTATTTCAATATTTCCAGCCAGACATCTGTGTTGGCCAGAGTAATTGGAAGTTTTATCTGTTCACCAGGCGGCATCTCCGGGCGCGTTAGCTCGAGATAGGCCGACGGAGATGAGTCTGTTTGGGTGGGAGGTAGACACTTAGGTGGAAGGAGTTGACGCACGACGTAATTCTCACGGGTAGGCCACTAGAAGGATCTGATGTCGATTGTACTTCTCACGATAAATGAAGGTATGCGGCCAACCCGATGTCATCTGCTTCTGATAAAATATGATCATACACGATTCACGATATTTCACAAAAAAAGCAGTTGTAAGTTCTTGTGTTTCTTCCATCAACCCGTTTTCATCACGCTCTGAAACGAGCCTCTCCAGGTTTGGAAAGGGGCGCAAGGGGTTCCGAGATACGATAATCTTCCCCCGCCTTTTGGTAGGAATCCTCCATTGACAACACCTGAGCTCTGTTAGGTGATTGCAAGAAGGAGTGTCGGCAGGTAGCGGTTTCGTTAGAACACAAAATCACGGGGAAGCGTGACGCTGGCACGCTGCACAGTCTTGGAGCGAGTGCAAAACAGGAAGGGAGAGCGGCAGACGGTATGATTTTACTCCTGGCGTAAGGACGATCGATACACAGGGTGTGAAGCGGTGGCCACAATTTGGTCATGGCCGCGAGATCATTCCCAGTTAAACGATACGGCACACTGATGAATTGAAGATTCTCCAAGATAGATAGGCGGGGGTTGATACCCTCGAAATTTACCACTGGAAATTGTTCCATAACGCAAAATGCTAGATGTCGGAGACCGCGTAAATCGGGTGGCACAAGAGAGAGTAGATGGTTGTAGTCCAGTGTGTCGGCTAAAATAGTGACTGATAGAATGTGGAGGGATTGAAGATGGACCGATACAAGGATGGACACCAACGTTGTAAAATCGACAGTGAGCCGAGAAAACGCGTAAACCGGGGAGGCATAGTCTTAGGCGAGAGTTTGCTTGAGTTCCAATTAGTGGCAGAGAATTTGGATTTCAAGTTCCTCGAGTTGGACAAGTGTGTTGAGCGCGCCCACGAGCTCGATACTCAGCCCAAAATTGCCAATCCGCAGGCGACGAGGCTCCGAAAAATATTGCAGGCCCTCGGGAAAATTCAGAGGGGCGTTTCAAAAAAGAAAAATGATTTCGATAAGCTCGGGTAATTGGTGGGATTGAATATACTGGAGAAGTGTCCGCGGAAAAATCGACCAGTGACCGGCGACAGTGATCGAGCTGAGAGAAGGTGAGAGAAGGTGGGTAATTCCACTCCCAATTTAAAATGCGACCTAGCAACCTGAAGCGACAGGTGTTTGAGTTTAAACTTGGAGTGGAGGAGGGTGGGAATGATGTGACTCTAACTCTTGCATTTCGGCTCGGGCATGAAGCGTTCGGGCGTGGATGAGATATTGCTCAATACGTTCCTGAAGTGCTTGGGTAACGACAGATCGGAGGAGTTGCTGACGTGCGCAAGACGTGAAATTAGACGACTCGCCGAAATCACGGAGCCCCAGATAAAGATCCCTCTAATCCGACGAGTTAATAACATAGGTAGTTGGAGTAAGCGGAGGCATGCTCCTCCACAAGGTGTCCAATCCAAGCTCAGTCAGCTCAGGAGAGAGCAAGGCGACTGCGAGCGCCACGCTCCTCTTCCCCTTGACTATTAAGGCATCGTCACTATCCAAACACACCTCGAAGTACTCGAGGATTTCCCTCCAGACATACGCGTCGTGATGGGGGTTGAGTGCTTAGTACTTAGCCAAGAATACACGGGCGCACAGGGCGCTCTTTGTACAAGCGGCTGACATGTCTGGGTCATCGAAGTGGCACAAAAAAAGGGGCGACTACGAGTTGAATAGTCTTTCCCAAAGAGTAATTCGAATTTCTGGGGAATGACAAACACGCCATCATCTCTATTTCCCCCCCTCCCCCCCCCCGACCAATATCCCGAAACAGCCGTTCAATACTTCAGCCTCAAGTTGCAACTATAGCCCCTGCGAATGACAAAGGTCCCGGTCATCCCTGGTGCACGAGCAGCTCACGGTAACTAACAATAAATTCCTGTAATTCTTCCATTAACCCATTTTCATCCTGTGCCAATATTATCCTCCTCAGATCGGGGAACAGGCGCAGCAAATTCCGGACCACGATAATTTTCTTGGGTCCTTTGGCAGGGATTCCCTTCCAGTGATGACACCTAAGTTCCCTCAAGCGACTCTGAGGTTGCTGGGTATGCGCCAGTAACGGTTCCGTCAAGAAAGTGAAGTCGAGTGAGAGGGTGATCTTGCGTAGCTCCGGACAACGAGCAAATTGCAAGAGGACAGAGGCCGCCATGAATGACTCGCCCACATCTGAGCCTCCAATGGAAAGCGCCCGAAGTTTGGACCACGACCTGACCATCGTTTCGAGATTGGTCTCCACTGACCGATATGGCATGTTGGTGAGCTCAAGAGTCTCCAAGCTCTTTATGCTGGTAAGAGCAGTGAGTGGTTCCGCCTCGAATTCGTTAAAATCTGTGAAAGTTTGTGTGTTCGTGGGACGTCCCTTTGCCATCCGGATGGATAAATGCCGTAAATTTTGAACAGCAGGGATAGCCATGGACAATAAGGGTGCTTGGCCCGAGGCGCCAACTAAGATTGTGACTGACAACGTGTGAAGGGATGGGAGGTGAGCTGTTAGCAAGAGCGATTGCAGCAACACTGGATAAAAGATCGTAAGCCGCAAAATGCGTAAATTCGGGAGGGCAAATGGCGGTACGAGTGGGTTGTTTGGGTTCAAACCGTCCGGGCGGAGAGAGATTTGCAATTCCTCGATGTTGACTAGGGTGTTTAGCCTGTCCACGAGCTTGGAATTTAAGCCGAACAGCGTCTCACCACCAGTTCGTAGACATTTGAGCTTCGGGAAGTGTTGCAAGTCCTGGGGAACTTCTCGAGGGTCGTTCCGGTAATCCAATTCAACGAGTTCGGGAAGTTGGTGCGAAAGGATATAATTTTGTATCGTCCTGAGGTAGATTGACCATGAACCCATGAGGGTAACTGAGGTGAGGGACGGTGAGAGAAGATTACTGATCGCGTTTCCCGACGCGATGAAAGTCGCATCGACTCGGACCAAAAGGTGTCTGATATTTGGAAGGATGGATGTTGAGTGAAGCAAGGTGGATATAAGACCCCAGAGTTCAATTTCCTTCATTTCGAGTTGGACGTGGACGGTTCGGATACGCATTAGGTATCCTTCGATATGCTCTCGTAACCCTGGGTCTAAGATTGGCCGAAAGAGATGCTAGCGTGGTCTCATCAGATATCGGGAAGCGGCATGATTAAAAACACCGACCCAAGCAGGTGAAAATACTGTTGAAGTGGGATTATGGTATAGCAAATATTGAACGGCCCCACCGTCCCAAGAATTAATCACATTGGCGATGGGTATAATCGATGACATGTCCTTCCACAATGTGTCCAATCCTGCCCCAACCAGCCGACGGGAGAGCAAGGCAACTGTGAGTGCTGCGCTCTTCTTCTCTTTGACCACCGCAGGGTCGTCAGTCTCAAAAGAGACCTCGAAGTGTTTGAGAATTTCTTGCCATACATCTAAGTTGTCTAAAGATGCAGGGGCAGACATAGGACGTAGGTGGTTATGGCTACTGTTGGGGAGTATGAAGTAGAGGAGACTGAAGGAGGGTTGGGATAATTATGAAGGTCCACTGACTCGTCCGATTGTAAGTCTCGTAACACATACAAGTGTAAATACAACACTCGCATTCCAACAGATTAGCGCGGCGCTTCAGGCCTTCCAACCCTCACTACCCCCGGAGTTCACCACCATCCGATGCGCGTATCCCCAAAAGCGAGCCGAGGCCATTATACGTACAGCCGGGAATATTGAAAAGTTAAAAGTGACATTCTCGGCCTTCCACCCATCTACCTAGGTCCATTCCGGTTTATTTTTGGGATTCAATATCCGATTCTGCGTACATATTGAATATTATATTGTAAAAAAGGAAATCGAGATATGTAAAAGACGAAAGGAAAGCAACGGGACATGTAGAACAGTGAGAGACATTGTGAGCGTAGCGTCTGGATGCTGGTGATAAGACAAGAAAAAAGATTCAATTTTAGATTATCTATTCCGTTGTCTCTATGCAAATGCAGCCTGCTCCGCCTGACCATACTCGCTGAAGCCGTAGTTCTCGCCCTTGGTAAAAGCACGCGTACATTGCGCCATCGTAACCGAACTGATAGAAGCAAGCAAGTCCACGTTAGTATCCGACATCTCCACAAGTCAACAAACAAACAGCACACTCACGCTCTCGAAATTGGGTCTGTTTGATAGAAATTTGTGATCGGCTTCTCGAACGCAGCACCTCCAATCTTCGCACCCGCTGTCCGTTCCTTCATCACTTTGATACCGGCCAGGGCAATCTCAGACGACGTCTTCTCAGTAATATCATACCTCACAAGCGCCGGTGAAATTTCCCACATCCTATCCCTCAACTCTAGTGCATCGTTATAGGGCAAGGGCGTGCCCACCACTTCCGACAGCGCACGAATAATCTTCCAGTCCTCACGAGCAGCACCTGGAGGGCCGACAGCTGCACGCCCAAGCTGTGCACGGCCCTCAGTATTCACCCATGTTGCTCCCTTTTCTGTGTATGCTGAACCTGGTAGGCAAACGTCTGCAAGTTGGGCACCGAGATCACCGTGGTGACCTTGATAGACAACAAAGGCATCAGAGGGAATCGACTTGGGGTCAACCTCATCAGCGTTAAGGAGGTAAATGAATTTGGGTTTCGTTTGTGATGCAGCTCGAGAAGGTGTGAAACCAATATCGTAGGCAGCGGCTCGGGAGGCAACTCGTTGCAGAACACTGTAGCCATTCCATTCGGGTGTCACCAGACGAGCTTTCTCCTTCTCTACGAGTTTGGCAAGAGCGCCATAGACACCAGCAGCGTCAGGGTGTTCCAAAAGAGCGCTACCGACGATGACCAGGGGCTTCTTCGCAGCCTTCCACTTCTGCGTGAAAGCGCTGTTGGGAGCTTTGCCAGAGACAAATGCCTCGAGGGCATTGGCATCACCGCCGAGGTACTCATAGCCGTAGGCAGTATCAGCACGCTCACCAATCAGGCCGACTTCAAGGGTAGTATGTAGCCAGCTCTTGCGGATGCGGGAGTTGAGAACGGCGGCTTCATGTCGGGGGTTGGTACCAACGAGGAGGATAGCATCGGCCTCCTCAACACCAGGGATAGAAGCGTTAAAGAGGTAGTTGGAACGGACGTCAACACCATGTGCGGGAGGGAGGTGACCATTAGCCTGGTCGAACGTGAGGTTGTCCGAGTTAAGGCGGTTGGCGAAATCTTTGAGAGCAACAAGTGATTCGCTATCGGCAAAATGGCCGGCGACGGCTTGGATTTCATTGGCCGTTGCGCCAGATGCCGCAAGGCCATTGGCAATGGTAGTCAAAGCCTCCTCCCATGAGGACGGAACGAAACGATCACCCTTTTTGATCAGAGGTGTTGTCAGCCGCTGGAACTTGAGACCATCGTAGGCGTAACGCGTCTTGTCGTTGATCCACTCCTCGTTCACGTCGTCATTGGTTTTAGGCTGTATCCGCATGACTTGGACACCCCGAGAATCAACGCGGATGTTCGAACCAATAGCGTCCATAACATCGACACTTTCTGTGCTCTTGAGTTCCCATGGACGAGCATGGTAGGCGTAGGGTTTGCTTGTGAGGGCACCAACGGGGCAAAGGTCAACAATGTTCCCAGAGAGTTCAGAGTCCATGGTCTTTTCGACGTAGGTACCGATTTGCATATCGTTGCCACGACCGGTAGTGCCAAGTTCCTCAACTCCGGCCACTTCGTTGGCGAACCGCACGCAACGCGTACACTGGATACACCGGTTCATAGAGGTTTTGACGAGAGGACCTAGATCCTTATTTTCAACCGCGCGCTTGCCAGTGATTTCGTGGAAACGCGTGCGATCAGAACCGTAGCGCATGGACTGGTCTTGAAGATCACACTCTCCACCTTGGTCACAAATAGGACAATCTAGTGGGTGGTTTGCAAGGAGAAATTCCATGACCCCCTCTCTATGATACTCGTTAGCCATGGGAATTTTTACTATCGGCAAATTCAGGTGCGCTTACCGTGCTTCATGTACAAGAGGGGTGTTCGTGAAAACTTTAGCACCGGGCATGGCGGGCATGGCACTATGGACGGGATTGGTTTGGGAGTCAAAAACGAGGGCAATAGTCACATACCAGGATGCTACGGGCTTCGGTGATCTCTCGACTTCGACCAAACACATTCGACAATTTCCAGCAATGGCCAGCCTAGTTTACGCGTTAACATGGAGACGTGTCGAATTAAGGAAGGAAATAGGCGGACCTGTCATGGTAGCAGAATCTTGATATGGGTTGAACCATCAGTTCGCTGAAAAAAAATTACAGGAAGACACACCTTGGTATCACTGCGCCCGCAGCTTCACAAGCTTGAATGAGAGCGGAACCTTGGGGGATAAATCACATTAGATATGCGAACTTTGTAAGTGCAAGTTTAAACGAACCTTGAGGAACGGTCACCTCTTTCCCATCAACTGTTAATGTAATATCTGCATTCCGCGCCGAAGACGACGCGAGAGAACGACGACCTATTGAACCCGTCAAAATTACTGCCGGGACCCACCGTAGGGCGACACACACCAGTGTTTGTGACCTTCCCGAGAATTCCCGTTGAGGATGGGCGAGATACGGAGGAGACGATGCGCAGCATCTCAGCCGCTGCAGCTGCAATCTGGGATGATGGTGATAGAAAACAAAAGCTGCAGAGCAGCGACGATGTTACTGGCGAAATTCGGGACCTGCGCTGTTGGTCACGCCCGCCCTGTGTCACCGTCCAACCACCTCCTCCCAATTTCACATTCCCACGACTTCACGCGGAGTCTCAATATTTCTCACTCCGCTTAGCTGACGCACTGACGGGTTGTGCAAGCCCGGATCAACAAAGGACAACTCGGGTGACGACTGTCATCAGCGAGAACTATCCTCGGCCATCAGTGAACTAAGCTTGAAATTCCAGATTTTGGGGAGCCCATTTGAAAACCTTTCATAAATGATGTTAACGTTCAGCCCTGTGTTAACTTACTGCTCCTTCCTCTTCCCGCCCACTGTCCATAGGAAATGCTGTTTGCTTTTGTTACATGCAATGGCAACTGCAAAATATCATTGGCCTAGCGTGCGGGAGAAAACATAGGTAGCTCTGCCTCGCTCCTTCGTAATAGGACATCGGAATTTTGGAATACTATATGCATATCACGTGGCTTCTTGAGAGGGAGCCTTCCTCTTCCTATTATCCAAAAGACTCGCTTGACATAATCTCATCATCCGAAATATCAAATTCCACGCAGCTTCATCTTCCTTTGCTGTCAGGGACTGTAACACCGGGAACAAAGCATTTAAATAACGAGCAATAGTTATCCACGGGGATACCATTGCCAATGTCTGGTCCAAGAACTCCGTCCCCTTCCGCTTTTTATTCCCGGCCGATGCAAGGGATGAACTAAGAGGAAGGGACGAACTAAGGGGAAGTAATTCCAAGCTCTCCAAGGGATGGTGCAGGAGATCCTCCTCCGACCCTATGATATTATCAAGAGGCTTGTGATCAATTGCGTTCAATTGGAGTGAGAGGCTTCGCAGTGCCGGCGCCGACTCTGCAATAGTTTTAAGTTGAGATAGATTGAACTTCGTCGATTCGGAGAGTTTCAGGGAGACAAGACGCTGCCAAGCATCTGGCACGAAGGCATCCCTTAAGGGTGTTCGAGGGCACTGCGGAGTGTGAAGGTTTTCCGCCCCAGCTGATGGCCCAGTCCCGAGTTCATCGAAACCATCGAAAACCCCAAAGGCTCGGTGCATTCGAGAACTCATCACGGGTTCCTTCGACGGAGTGATAGATAGGGTCTTCATAGCAGTCAAACCGAAAACGGATACGACTTTGGAAACGATGTGAAGCGGCGCGACGATATCAAGGTAAGACAAGGACTGCGGACTGTGACGAACGATGGTGAACTCCTCACTGGCCGCAGGTCCTGCCTCAAGCGGGGATTCCTTTCTGTACCCTACCATCGGCACCAGATTCCTCTACCCTCAACCACAAAATCTCCAGAGATGACAAACTTTCCAAACATCGGAGGTAGGGGTCGAAGTTGCCCTCCATGACGAGCAAGAAACATTCAAGTTTCAATACTTGAAGGCCGCGGAAATCTCTGATGTTTCTCCAACAACGATATCGGCATCTTGGTAACCTGTATTCTCCAGATGAAGGACCTTGAGCTTCTTGGAGTAGAAGGCGAGCTCGGTGATAAAGGACATCGTCAAGTCTTTGACATCACGGCCCCTCGTAGAGTGCGGCTCTTTACTGGACAACGGTTTTGGTGGTGGCTGATAACCAACCATAACTCGTTCAAGAGCGGGGGATGCCAGGAGTGCAATATAATCCAAGCAAGAATCAAAGCTTTCAATATGGAGGGCACAGAGGGCAGGGAACAGAGGTTCGCCCTTCAGCATGCGCGCAAGCTGGACAAGGGTTGTGGGGTCGAACACGGGCTGGGGTGGTGGCATAGATCTCGCAGTGAACGTTTCCACAGATCGGGACTTTTTAAGGAATTGTTCCCAGCTTTCGGTGTCGGGGATATTGGACAACGTCTGACAAGGGACAGGACAGCAGAACGAGAGGTTCAGTCATGGTCAACGGTCTCCAGAAATCGCACAATACTTACCCAACGACCATCTAGTTGCTTGAAGCTTTCCAAAACCTGGAATAACGGGAGTATGCCGGTGGTATCGATTGTAGAACACGATGGTTCCACTTGAGAATCTTTGTCATCACTCTTTGAAGGTGGGTCTGGGTGAACTTCACCCAAAAAGCTGGGGGTTATCGCCATCATACTGGTAAAAGGCAGTTGTCGCTCTTACACTAGACGAAAGCGGTTATATATATTTCTCGCCCCTGCCAGAAATTTCGAAGCACAAACTTTGTTTGCTGCGGAGAGGAACGTGGCAAAGGCAGTGACAAACAAGAAGCAGACAGCGGAGAAGCTTGGATAATTATTGATTATCCCCAATTCACCGATGAGGGTGATCAAACTGAAACCAAGATAAGAGAGCGCGAGGTGGCCCATGGTAAATACGGCCACAAAAGACTGCTCAATAAAAACCGGCGGGAGATACCTGACGTGCCTTTCACAGAGAATATGCATAAGTACTTACTTGATGAGTTGATGACGTATGGTACCTTCAATCATTGACAAATAAGCGAACTTCTCCCAGTTCTGACATGGAAAGGAAAGAAACCACGGGAAGAAATTCGAAGAGTACAAGATGATTCAGGAAGCTGAGTTTCACATTCAGTGATGCGTCCTTGGCTCGCACAAATGGTGCCGTGGGAGTGCAGGGGCACAGAGCCACCCTAGCGAGATTTCCAGAAAACTCGCCCTCTTTCACCTGATGCAAAGCACTGCCTGATCCTCTTTGAGTCAAAGGTCCACCACGGTTTCTGAGCTCTATAAGCATAAGTTATTCAGCTGTCAATATATATTTGGTCCTGTTCTATGGTCGACCGCCTTTAGTACAACCTTCACGTTAATATATCGTACCGTTGTCGGCGGGAAATCAGTGTTGAACTCGGTGGAACCCTTTTAGTGAGAGTAAGAGAGGATTGTAGGAGGGAAGCCATTAAAGAGAGGAACCAAGATCTGGGTTTTTAGCTCGGGTGAGCTGCACCAACACCGGCATTATGACTCATTGCTAGATGTCTTTACCCTCTTTTGGTGGCCTCGAGACACACAACGGCAGAACCATGGGCAGTGAAGAACTGTTATTGGCGGTGTATCCCTTCTGGAGTCCTGCACAGCAACAAAGCAAAACGGACAGCAATTCGAACCACGGGACGAAAGCACCCAAGAGAAGATGTCGGCGCGGTGTACTAAAAATGGTCAATTGGCACAGAAATTGGCTGGCTCAGTGGGTAGGTACCTAGCTTTTTGGGAGTGCGCGCTTGCGGAGTTTCTGTGGGTAGACGGGACCCAATAAGTTTTCGCATACTTGTAGCCTGGCTTCCTAAGCACTGACGCAATTTCTCCCCCAAACGTGCACTTTCGGATTATTGAACCTCACCGCAGGTAGTGTCTTGACTCTTAAATTTTCTCCTGTTACTCATTGTGCAGCATTCAAACCTCCCCCCCCCCACCCAGCGATACAGAAATATTGTTTCTGTTGCACGAAACAGCGCCCCCTATTTCGCATCAGCTAATTTGCATGGTGAATCACCTGCTAATCAGCAGACCCCCCAAAACCCCGGTGCGAATTTGAGCAAATTAGCCCAAAGGATTGCGCCACATCTCCAGGAAATAGTTTTATTCTCAAACATACAAAATGACACACAACAGATAGACAATGCCCGTGGTAGTATCCTACTACTACAGAATACATACTATCCAGGCTTTTTATTTGTTCCGCGCTGAAGTGTGATGATTAGCCAACACACTATTTGAGTAACATAACAGATGAGGTCGAGTCGAGGAATGGCGATGAGCGTAAGACGGTGCTGATGTGGGTAGATAACCTTCACGAAATCAGCAACGTCGCCCCATCAGGGAAGCACACCAGAGGGGACATGACCAGTTTCGAGCTGGAGGGCTATCTAGCCACACAGCATCTCGATATATTATCTGACAAGGCGTTGTTAGTTGAAGGGCACACAGAGTTGGAGGAAAGCCAGAGATATAACCCTGTCCCTCAGGATGCCAACGAAGGAGCTTTTGCTGTCCAAGGTGATGAATGGGTGACGTGGTAGCCATAGGGTTTAGAATCGAGAGCCTGTGTAAATGGTATAAAGTCCCAAATTTCGCCGCAAATTAGATACGAATTCGCTATTTCACACGGTGAATCACAGCTAATTTGCCTGGAGGCTGATGCGCAAATTAGCTGTGTTTTACCCCTACGAAATAGGCCCCTGGGAAGCCAGGTGCGATTCTCGCCTGCGAAATAGAGCCCAGACCTATTTCCCCCAACACTGAGAAGTATGTCTGTTATGGGGTTGTCAACATCACATGACAGCCTGGTTTGCAGGCAGTTGGCTTACAGAAATGCGCTTCGTGCCACATGCCCCCACGAACCACACCGCTTGCGATCATCTTTAATCCGAGCCCCACTACTGGAACCTTGTGTATGGGATTAATCGGTTGAGCCCGTCCCAACGTTGATGATCACGGAAGACTTTGGATCGTCTTAAGGCGGTGTGCCGCGACCATCGCAACCATTTCTAGAGGATCGATGAACGGATGCCGAGTGCGTAAGTAGATGGGTGGGAGTGGGTCCCACCAAGCCCCGGAAAACCAGCCAAAAACCATAAAGTGGTCTCCCTAATTCAAGCTGTCAACGTTTCAACCCTCGGCGCTCTTGATGCCTGTTGTGACATCACTGACAGGCTCGACTGCCGATCAAACACGACCCCGAGTTCTTCTCAACTTCCCGTTGCTATTATTGGGGTATATTTACACCATGAGCAACAGAAAAGACAATCATATTTTTACCAGACGGTCTTGCCAAGGCCTACTTATCGCCCGGAAATCTTCGTAAGCCTGTATCATCGTATGATCTGAACTATTATAATGAGTCGATGGACAGAATTAACGTTGTGCCGATGGCATTTGCCAAGTGCCGGACATGGTCCGCGTGAGATATTCCGATCCACCTTGTTGGACACAGAGCAAAATTGCAGGTTGATGACGTGCCAACGATGCAATCGAACAGTGCTAATGTTGGGGCACAGAAGCTATAAGTACGAGAGGCTTTCTAGAGACCGTCCACCCTTATATTTACACCCGTCCACAACCTCGGCTAGCATGGTTCTCAAGCTCTACTGGGTTTACTCTCTCCCCGCCTTCCAAGCTCGTAGCAGCCGTGCTCTACGAGAAAAATATCCCGTTCAAGTACATCTCGATCAATCTCTTGGCTGGCGAACAAAAAAAACAGGAATATCTCTCAGTCCAGCCATTCGGAGAGGTCCCTTGTATCGTGAGTCGCGAGAGCCCAACTCCCTCGCCTATTTCTGAATCGGTTGTAATTCGAAGGATGATGACGGCTTCGTCTTATATGAGAGCCGTGCTATCTGCCAGTATCTCGAGGAGAAATATCCCAACCAAGGGACCAAGCTCATTCCCACCGATCTTCAAAAACGTGCCCGCTATGACCAAGCTACTTTCGGGGAACTCTCACACTTCAATACCTACGCCTTTCCTCTACTTTTCGAAGCTCTTTTCAAGCCGTGGGTAGCATTGACGTATTTCATCTGTTTAATCGTATCTGACCTTAGGGAGCTTTCAGAGCGGGTGATGCTCAGAAAATCAAGGAATTAGGGAGCACCATAGCCACAAAGCTTGACATCTACGAAAAGCTTTTGGCCAAGCAGAGGTACATTGGCGGTGATGTATGTATCATTTTTTGAGCAACGTCTGTAACATTGCTTACAGAATTTGTTGGTACTAGGAATTCACGCTTGCGGACTTATACTTTGTTCCTGTCGGTACCCTGCTTCCAGATTGTGGTGTGAATGCTATCCAAGAGAGGCCCAATGTTGCGAGGTGGTTCAAGGAAATTAGTAGTCGCCCATCTTGGCTGAAGGTGAAGGATGGATTGGACTACCTGATCGAATAGAAGCCTTCAATCCAATTCTTGTCCTGCTCAAACTGTTAGTTTTACGATAATACAAGAATTTTCCGCCCTCGATTCTTATGAAAGCGTTCTGAAGTAACCGGTTGCGTGTAGATGCGTCATTTCCCTGAGATGTTTGGGGTCAAGAATTGTGCATCCGAGGCTAGTACCATGGAGGAGAAACAATATTGTGAAACGAACCCGAGATCAAAAAGAACTGATTGAAACCCGCTGAAAGGGCCCTAAGAGGTTGTTCACACTGCCTGGCAACATGTTCGAAAATTAACATAGCTTCATTCTTCTCCGTGGAAAGCGATGGTGAGCGTTGAAAGATCCGATCCGGGCAGTGAACCATTCCTGTTTAAAGTCAAGAGTTCACTTGTAGGTTTGGGGTCGATCGCGGTCTGGGGCCGTTGTGGCCATTTCCTTCAAAAACGATAACTTCTGTAACGCATCGCAAAAGGGAACGCGATCCGAAGTTCACGAGGCAAACAGGTGGTGAGCAGAAGCTCAGCTTCTTTCACGCCATGGAGAAGATCTTGATGGATCGGTCAAGGTGGTATTCATCACCGAGCGATACGTCACTAGAAAAGGTGGGTGAGCTTAAAAAGGGAACCTGCCAATTGTAGCTCCTTGGTGCCCTCGTCGTGAAGGTGGTTCGCCCTGCGCAATCGATAATCCCCGATAGTCGCGAAGAAGAGGAAAAGATAGGACGTTAGAGAATTCATAGTTTGACCCCAGGGATGTGGTGAGGCACGGTTCCCTCGTCGGCTGAACATCGGTTTGGGATTTGTTCGGATGGCAATTCTGGGACTTAAATTTGACCTCGATCGATGGGGCCCTCTCCAGCGCTCCGAGGTCCTGCAAAGATCAAGGATTGGGCTAAAGCGGTAGACGTCAACAGTTTTTTTCGGTGCTGATGCATGGGGCGTGGAGGCGTAGTTGGTGTGTCGTAGGTAAGGCGAGAACCTCGGGACAGGTCTGAAAGAGAGCAGTCTTAGTATCTTAGACATGTGCGTAGTGTTTCGAAGATTGCAGAAAACATAGATTGTATTGCCCGTACCAGAACACAACTACTTCTTGCCCTTGGCTTTTCCATTACTCTTTCCATAAGACTTTCCTTCGAATCCCGGCCTTGATTTTCCCTTTTTGTCCTTCCGCCGTTCGTTCCTCGACGCAATGTTGTCGCTCCGTTTTTTCTGCCTCGCAGCCATAGACGCAGTAACTTGTTCCTTCCGTTCATCCCTACCACCAGGATGAGCCAACTGTATGAAAGCACAATCGGGTTTAAAGGAAACATACCAAGCCTTCTTGCTCTTCACCTTCGCCTTCTCCTTCCGCTTTGCGGCCTTTTTCAGCCTTGTCTCGTCGTCCCGAACCTTCACACCCTCCAATCTCGCTTCGGCTTTCTCCCACTTCTCCTTCTCCTCGACCGCTTTACGTTTTTCCTCCGGCATTGCCGCGAGTTTTTGCTTCCGTGCTGTAAGTTGCTCAAGCGCTTGCTGAGGGTCGGAGGTAGTTTTTAGTTTCTCTGCTTTTTTAGAGGAGGAGGGTTGGCCTATGATGTTGCCAAAGGTGACAGTCGTATGTTTAGATTGGGGCCCTGCTTGCCGGATTTGTGAATTCGCGTTGTCCGGGACAAGGAGTTGCGTCTGGTAACAAATTGTCATGAGTGTGTCGAACGACATGGAAGATGTCGGCAAACCTTGGTCGCATTTCCCTTCTGCTTATCTTCCCTCTTATCTTTGTTCTTCTTCCCCTTCATTTCTTCTTCACGCTTGATCTTCTCCTTCGTCTCCTTTCTACGCCGTTCGCGCATAGCTGCACGTTGTTTTCTTCGTTCTTCTATCAGGGCGTCTCGGTCTCCAGCTTCGCCCGCAGGTCGTCCTTTGTTTCGGAGTTGGGCCATCCTGTCGTGCAGCTTCTTGCGAAGAGCTTCGATACCTCCTGATTCCGGCATAGGGACAAGCTCCTCGTCTTGTCCGCCATTTTCTTCACCTGCGCTTAGATCAATATCGGCTTGGATAGTTGCATCCTCCTCCGAGCCCTCATCTTCAGGTTGAGCCTCAGAAATCTTTCGTTTTTTGCCCTTCCGCTTTTCGGATTCCTCTTTTAGTTGGAGAGCCTCATTTTGAATGTCAATGACTGATTTGTGGTTTGTCGGGTCAAGCTATCATTGGGTTGAGTACGACGAGATGGAAGTTCTAGCACTATTCCTCACTTTTGCTTTCTTGGCCTTCTTCGAAGCTTCTTTGACGGCCTGCTTGTCCTCCTTTTTGTTCCTTTTATGTTTCTGGTATTTTGATGCAATCTACGAAGGCACAAGATGAGAATCCCAAACGAAAACTGACGGATGTCATTTCTCACCTGTTCCTCACCCTCGTCTTGCACAAGGTAATATTTGGCGGGTATAAGCTTCAGCAAGGACTCAAACGTATCATTATGTCGCTCTAACGATGCTCGGAGGGTAGCGACTGGCGTGGGCATCACAGCGGAGGGGAGGAGGAAAATAAATTTAAGGTTAGGGTTGTGTGATGACCAAAATGTCAATATTTGTGATGGGAATTTGATCATCTCTTCCACAATGACGTTCCAGGAGCCTCGCAAGTTCATCCTCACAAAGGAGCAACTAGAGTGGTTCCAAAATTCAGAGACCCACGAGAAGATTGTATCGTACGTGGAAACGCTTAACGAGGCGGTTGTGGGTGCCAAGCTGACTGATTCATGTGAGGAGTCTGAGGTACGTCCACAGCTTTATTTGAAAGCGAAATCTAACTCGAACTTTGGCGTTTTTAGGGAGTGAAGGCTATCATCAACATGCTAGACAAAGTGGAACAGGTATGCAAGGAGACGCCACCCGTGAGCAATGCTGCTTCGCGGTTTGGCAACCCCGCCTTCCGGACGTTCTATGACAAGGTGCAAGAGGTGCGATCATAGCATAGTCTTGATAATTCAGACGCTGACGACGAAGTGTAAGAATGCAGGCGTCTCCTCAGCTACATGAAACGCTCCCGAACTTGCCAAAAGAAAGCATCTTGGAGGTATCCGCTTACTTCAACGAAGCTTGGGGAAATCGTACGAGGATCGATTATGGGAGTGGGATGGAATTGAATTTCCTATGCTGGATGTAAGCAAACACAGAAAATTCCTGTATCTTCGTGTTCAACATTTTTTAGATATTGCCTTGAACAACTTGGCGTTGTTGCACCAGAAGATCATAAAGCGCTCGTGATGTGCGTGTTCTGGAGGTGCGTAACTCTAATCATTCGTGCGAACGTTTCGTTATTTCCTCCATAGGTATTTGAACGTGATGCGGAGTCTTCAATCAACATATTGGTTAGAGCCTGCAGGCTCGCATGGAGTGTGGGGTCTTGACGATTACCACTTCCTACCATTCTTGTGGGGTGCCGCGCAACTCCGAGGTCGGTTTCAGCTGGCTGGATGTCACCTATATCATGATTCTCACATCAATCTTATAGGTCATAAATACATCCGTCCGAAATCCATTCATGACCCAGAAGTCGTCGAAGAATACTCCAAACACTACGTCTACTTTGCCTGTATCGCCTTCATCAACTCAGTAAGCTCATTCGCATTAACGCCTATTTCTCTCACTCCCGAGTTAATATCTCAAAAAGATAAAAACGGCCTCACTTCGCTGGCACTCCCCGATGCTCGACGACATCTCCGCCGTCAAAACATGGGATAAAGTCAACTCCGGCATGATCAAGATGTACCGCGCGGAAGTCTTAGGCAAGCTCCCCGTCATACAAGCACTTCCTCTTCGGCTCTCTGCTACTTTATGATGGCCCGGCCCCGCCTGCATCAAATGACTCACAGCAGGACGATCCGCATCGTGGGCACGCCCATGCACATGGCGATTTAGGTGGAGCAGGGCAAAGAGAAGTCGGGTGGGGGGACTGTTGTGGGATCCCCGTCCCTTCGGTGTTTGCTGCTGTGAAGGCGGGTCAGAAGGATCGGTTGAAGGCGCCCAGTCTTGGAGGCCCAGGAATTAGGCCTGTACCATTTGACTAACGGTATATCGATGTTCCGCTTTCATATTGTTCAAGTGAATAGTTATCCATGTGCACAGCCAAAGGCAAGAACTAGACTTTTATGCCGTATCATCACTATCTTCCTGACCATCCGAGCTATTATCACTATCCTCCCTACCATCGTGGTTATAATCACTGTATTCCCTTCCAACAAATGATGACCGGTAAGCATCAATTCGCTCCTTCGACGGTGCCTCGTCACAATTTAATATAACAAACCACGACTCGGAGCGGCCGGTGGTCCAACACACGATGGCCGTCAAACCGTGTCCAAGCAGAAAATAAGATCTTAAATGTCTTAGTTTCTGTTCACAACTTGAGAAAACAATTACAACTGAAAGAGAGCAAGCCGACATACGAGTGGAAACCTGGCAGGCTTAAGAGGCTTCCCAGACTCGGTCATAACTTCCATATACTCCAGCAGCCGGAGATCTACCTCACTTCGAGGTTCTGTCCGAATGACACCCCTCGAAGAACCCTAGATGACCAAGAGTTTATCAGGATAGAAAGCATGAAAGGGGTGGTATCAATGGTGTTAACGCACTACTTCCCACAACTTGTTCACAAATTACACCAATGAGAGCCAAGGTTATCTTGTCTGATGTATCTGAAATCAAAGTTTTGGATTGGGAAAGAAGAGCTTCATCCCATTTAGCACCGTTGCTGATCCACCAACAGCTCCCAGTAACCGAACGTGCAATTTGAACGGAGATCACCACCTCCTCGCCATCCGAAACCCACTTCAGGCCTGGAAGAATCCCATGTCGATGTGATCCGTTAAATGTCGGTCTTAGGACATCCTAAGAATGCTGTCCTGATTTGTGAATGCAAACCTACCATCAGTTGCATGAAAGAGCTCCAGATCGGTCTTGTGCCAGGAGAAGCACGCTTTGGCAAGATCGAGTTGTGCGTCATCCTGAGTCAAAGGCGGGTACCGTAATAGCAGGCAATGCTTTTATCAGAGTTCAATGCCTGACAAGGGTATCTAGTAATACGACCTACTTAAGAAGTGGTAATCGTCAAGGTCCCACACTCCGTGCAAGCCTGCGGATTCCAACCAGTACATATGTTGATCGAAGGGTCATGGCACACTAACTGACTCGTCTGTGTAGGGCGTTAACCATAACGCTGCCGAGGCATGCCCGATGTGGGTTGTACGATTTTGATGTGAGGAAGGCATGAGGTGAGCGGAAGGGTGAGGGCGAGGGAAAATGTCATGGATATGTGCTCTGATACACAGTATCGCACAGGGACCACTAGAATTGCTTCAGATGGAGGAGCCGTTGATTCGGAGAGGGGGGACGGAGGGTAGAGAGATAACGCATGTGCATCGACCCGGTTGTGAGAAGGAATGGGTGAACAGGTGTATCGGAACATTCAGCGGAGCGATCGATAACAGATACAGATGCAGTGGGCCCGAGCTTGAAGTCCGAATCAGAGAGGGATTGGACAATGCTTATACGTGTTACAGATGTGCGAATTATCTTCTATGAGACCTGGGTCAAATGGTTCGAAACAAAGCAAGTGGCATCACATGCTCCATGAAATGTGTCGGTTGAGTCAACAAAGCCTGAAGCCCAGGCTTTCATCTCCACTGTGATACTATTCGGTGCGTCTGTGAAACAGGGATGTGAACCAATGGCATTATCCGGAAGGTGGCAGGGTACCCTTTCGGAGACAAGAGCTGCAGTGTGATGGGCTACAAGGGCGGGAGGGCTCGGGGTAAGGCGATACGGGGAGGACATCATCATGTGCGACACAATGACTTGTGCCGGGCCGAACAGGACACCGCCAACCTCGTTTTCTGAGTGTGGAGTACAAACTGTAATCTGCGGAATATTCAGCTTGAACTTTCGATGGTAGTTCTATATTCTCACCTATGTTGTATCATTGGGATTCAGGAAGACCATTCCGGGAGGCAGCCACTGGCGGGTCCCACAGTAACAACTTGGGCCAGGTCCTCACTCCAGCAGGCAGACGTGCCAGACTCGCAAGATTGGGCCAAAGGGACGTCAGACGTCAGGTTTACAAGAAAATCCAGATCGTTCAATATGTTGCACGAACCGAGCCTAGACTTGACGCTGGCGTAATTCTTCATCGTGTTCTTCCTCCAGCGCCAATTCCTCTGATCTAGGCATGCTATCTCATCCTAACCAGCTTTACCCTCCGATTTTTTTCCTGGGGAAGGTCTACCCCTCCCCTTCCCCTTCCCTTCTGTTTCTGTGCTTCGCGGAACTCTGGCTCTGGCTTTGATCCGTTTCTCCCGTTCAACATCCTTAAATGCATCGTACCAGTCATATACGCTGATCGGTATACCGGGATCAAGGTACTGTGCGAATGGGATCAACGTGTGTGGGATAATGTGTAGCTCAAGATACTTGGCGTCTCTGCTTCTCGGCTACGCTGGGCTGGAATACAGAGGATTTCGTGTCGCGTTAGAGGTCTGGCATAGTTGAGGAGAAATAGTTGTTGCCGGTGGTTTGTGTGGTGGGAATCGGCCGAAAAGCGCAGGGTGAGGGAGGGGGGAAAAGATGAAGTTGTATGAATGGAAAACGCGTGCGAATGAGGTGTGAATTGATGAGCTGGAAGAGTATCATTAAAACGGATACACGTCTTGACAAGAGACCGACATGAACCTCAGTTGAGAGGACCTAGAGACAGTTTAAGGGATGTCCCCAGACTCAATACATTCCATGGGTTGCAGGGAACCCCTAGCCCACGCGTATGGATAAGTGAAGGGTGAATGGGGGGCGAAGGGCACGCACACGCATGCCCCCAACCCACTCTCCTCTAACCTCCTCATGATCCACCTTTTCCAGGTTCAAATTCCTAAACAACCGAATATCCTGTACGTGCACCCCATTGAGATCCCTTCAATGTGCGAGGGAAGCTAAGGTCGCTAGCGGCTCTAACAGGTCCTGTTGTGATCGTGAGTAACGGAAGATATACGCAGAGGAAAAGCACTTCCGCACCCCGCTTGAGAAGGGACTAGAACCGGTGGACCGAGTACCCACAAGTCTCAGTAGATTTCGGTGGCCATACCCGATAAATCCGTGACATCACACCAACGAGCACGAAGATGCGTGGAGGTAGAGAAGTAGACACGGAGCGTACATTCGGATAACTATTCTCCAACTTCCTCAGCTCCCAGCTCCTCTGGATCCACATTCCAACTAAAAAGGAGAGGCCTCCGTAATGCACTGAGGAAACCTTCGGACAGACCATGCTTCATCTCCAGGGACTCCTGCAGAATGTCTGGGTGATGTAGCTTCCTGGAACGCGACCCAAGAATCTTCAGGTTTCACTCAACGCGTCCAAGTAGGGTTGTGGCGGTTATAAGGACTCGCGCATCGTAGGCTGCGTGAATTGGAAGCAAAGGTACGCACGGTGCACAGAAGGCTGAGACCAAGGCAGAATGTGATGCAGGTTATGTGATATCGACTGACGGAGGGAACAATGACTCCAAAATCCAGGAATACAGGACGGGGAGGAGATTGTATGAGCTAGGTTGTTGTGAGTGTAGGTGGAGAGGGAATGAGCATGTTGAGTCTTTCAGGGAGGAAGGAAGCATGTGGGGGTTGATGGTCGAGTTATGTTGTGTGCAGTGGCCAGAAATAAGAAGAATCAGATGCGAATGAACTGGGCCTGATCTCAAGATGGGTCGAAAGAAGGATAGAAGAACGCTTTGAGGAATGGGTGTTTGAGGACTCGAGAACCCAATGACAACTGTGAATAACCAGAGGTTGCCGCTTGAGTAGGGACTACAGATAAAAGAAAAGCTAGATAGGAACGGGAGGAACAAGTTGAGGACGATGAGAGGAAAGTCATAGAGTACGTCGGTTGCGAACGTACAGATTATTGCCCCCAATCCCAACGTTAACTTGCTTAAATTCCCCTGCTAGACGTTAGTAATGGGAATGTGGGTCGGTGAAAAGCCCTCAGAGTAGATCAACGCGAAATGAATGTGACGGCAAACTGTTACCATTATCCTGTGATTTCAGAAGCTGCGCGGTCCAGGTTGAGTGACATGTTGAATCCTGATGAACACAGCAACTAGCCGTCGTATCCTGCAGTCCCCTTATGGGAGTGAAGCGGGGTTGGATTTTCTGCGCTGGATGTGATGGACGCAAGAATTTTTTATATTTTTGTATTCAATAATTTCTAGGTATTGCGCCGAACAATTGGGCGTTGTTGCCGCAGAGGTGCGTAAATCTATTTATCTGTACGAAAGCCTTGTTAATTACTCCCGAGGTATCTGAATGTGATCCAGAGTTTTCAATCAACATTAGTTGGGGCACGCAGGCTCGGACAGGGTGTCGGGTCGTTACAATTACCATTTCCTCCCATTCCTGTGGGGTGCAGCACAACTTCGCGATCAGTTTCAGTTGGCTATATCTCCCCCATATTTTAATGGTTACATCAATTTCATAGGTCATAAATACATCCGTCCGAAGCTCAGATATTAATTCATAATCCAGAAGTCGTCAAAGAATGCTCCAAGCGCTTCATCTACTTTGCCCATATCGCCTTCAACAACTCAGTAAGCTCCTCTCCACTATCGGCTATTCTCTCATTCTCGAATTAACGCTCTAAAGATAAAAGCAGCCTCACTCCGGTGGCACTCCCCGATGCTTGATGATATCTCCGCCATCAAGACATGGGACAAAGCCAACTTCGGCATGACCACGATATATTGCACAGAAGTCCTAGGCAAACTCCCCGTCATACAACACTTCCTCTTCGGCTCTCTACTACCTTATAGCAGTCCAGCCTCACCTGGATCAAATGACTGATAGCAGGATGATCTGCATCGTGTGCACGCTCATGCACATGGTGATTTAGGTGGAGTTGTGCGAGGAGAGGTGGGTGGGGGGATTGTTATGGGATCCCCGTCCCTTCAATGTTTGCTGCTGCAGGTTAGATCAAAAGCCTGATCAGTTGGAGGTGCCCGGGCTTGGAGGTCCAGGAGATAGGCCCGTACCATTTGACTAACAGTATATCGATATTTTGTTTTCAGTATTATTCAAGTGTGTAGTCATCCACAGTACAGCCGAAGACACGAAACTAGGGCCCTATGTTGTATTATCATTATTATCTTCCTCTTCACCATTATTATCATCACTGTCTTCCTCTTCGTCATCACTATAATCACGGCCTTCCTCTTCGTCATCACCATAATCACTGCCTTCCTCTTCTTCAAACAATGCCTGGTAAGCATCAACCCGCTCCTTGGATGGTGCTTCGTCACAATTCAATATGACAAATGGCTGCTTACGGCGGCCGGTGGTCCAACACACAACGGCTGTTGAACCATATCCAAGTAGGAAATAATCTCCATAATCTAGAAATTGCTGGTCACAGCTTGAGAAAGCAGTTCCAGGTGAAAGTGATCAACCCAACATACGAGTGGAAATTTGGCAGGCTTGACAGGTCCCCCAGACTTGGTCATAGCTTTCATATACTCCAGCAGCCGGAGATCTACCTCACTTCGAGGCTCTGTCCGAACGACGTCACTTGAAGAGTCCTAAGAGTATGTCAGCATAGAGGCATATGAGGGATGGTATCAATTAACGCACTACTTCCCACAACCGGTTCACAAAATCACTCCAATCATTACTAAGGTTGTCCTGTCTGATGTATCCAAAATCAAAGTTTCGAACCTGGGAAAGAAGAGCTTCGTCCCATTCGGCATTGCTACTGACCCACCAACAGTTCTGGCTAGTCGAAGCAATTTCCGAGGAGATTTCTGCTTCATTGCCATCGGGAACCCACTTCAGGCCTGGAAGAATCCCGTGTTCGTGTGTTTCGTTGAATGTCAGTCCTGGGACATACTAAGAATGCTGCCTTGATTTGCGAATGCAGACCCACCATCTGTTGTATGAAAGAGCTCTATATCGGTCTTGTACCACGAGAGGCACATTTTGACGAGGTCGAGCTGTGCATCGCCCGGAATGATGAATTTACCTGAGCGACTAGGATCCCGGAGGTAATCCTGAAATGATGCATGGTAAAAACGTAGACCTGTTTGAAAAGCTGCTTCGGGTGTGGGAACATCGATCACAGAATGGAGTTTCCGAAGGGCGCTATAGAAGGTGGCTTGGTCAATGTGGAGAAAATTACAGAGCACCTGAGCTGTGGAAAACAGAATAGTCTATAAAGACATGGTAGCCCAGTATCCGCTTTGCTATCTGGAGGGCCTCATCTGGTATGTCACAAAGAATTCCGGAATAGAGAGCATCGAGAGCCTCCAGAGGGTTCGAAAGTCCAGTCTTGACACCCTCGAGGAAAGACAAAAGGTTATCGAACCGAGCCATTGGGGCTGCAGATGTCAGGTCGCCAATATACCGGAGTGCAGTCGACGCAAAACCGAAATGTCCGGAGGCCTTGTTTAAAAGTTTGGTACTCTGCTCCTCAGATGGCCAGGTAGGGATCGTGACATCCCAGAAGTGGGTCTTGATTCCTACTAACCCATCCTGGAGATAGAGGTCGACGTCGGCAATTGACTCTGCATCGATGACCAGTTCCTCGCGACCACAATTGACAGTGTAGTCTGCCCTCGAGAATATGTACTTGAGGTGGGCTTCGGGTCGGCTGCAAATCAACCACAGCAGAGGCAAGTCTTTCCTCAGTCGCATGGCCTCACTGATCATCTCAATGATCTCGCGCTGAGCATTCTCCCCTTTACATTCGTCCAGCCCATCTAAGACAATAAGAAGGGGTTCCCGGATACGTTTCCGCCTTTGGGTCTGCAGCTGCAGAAATGGCTCAACGATAAGTCGCTTGAATTGAATGTGACGTGCTTTAAACATCAACTGGGGGTCATTGGCAAGCTGAGTCGTTATGAGGGATTTGTAGTTGGGGTTGTGGACGGCCAGCTGATAAACAAGACTGGGAATAACGCTATCAGGGTCGTTTCGATTGTTTGGTCGCGAAAAGAAGAAGGAAGCACCAAGGCGCCCGTTCTCGACGCAACGCTCAGCAAAGGTTTGGGCGACCGCGGACTTGCCAGTACCGGCCGGACCATGGAGCCAGATCATGTTCCACTGGCGATCAGGGTTGGTCAACCAGTTAAACAACTTGTCCCCAATTTTCAAGCGCGTTCCAGGGTGGCATGATGGAGGCGGAAATCGGGCGCTGGAGTCCACTGCAGCATTTGGATCAGTGTGTGGTGCGATGAGTTCAAGGACTGGAAACCGAGGTGTTACTACTCAGCGCTCATGACGATTGAATTATGACCAGATCTACCCACCTGGCTTTGCCGCTGCAAACATCTGGACAATCTGAGTCCGGTTTTTGGTAAATGTCGGTTGGTTTACGACGAAATTACTCGCGCCGTTAAAAAATCCATGCCCAGTTCGATCACCACCTGGCCGCTGTGGACCTGGAAGCCATGATCAGTTTAGCGCACTGATCGGAGATGGGGGATCTCAACTCACGGGTACGTGATCGGCGGGGGTTTTGAGAGAATTCATTGAATTCTTGACGTTCGGAGCGTCGGAAACGACGAACGAGGCGATCAAACAAATCATCGATAAGCATTGTGGATTATGGTGCAGAGGATGGTGGAAAGAAACAATGACATGTGAACATCAAACTGTTGTGACGATCATCCTTAAGAGTGCTGAAGTCACGGCGCTTCATTCACTTGAGATATCTTCGTGTTCTGTTTTTGGAACGGTAATAATAGAGTCGTGCTTCTCTGCCAAGGTAGTAGAGTGATATAAAGAAACAACGCTTGGGTTTGAACACAATCCCAGAGCAAGGACGATGCGGCTGTGATCAATCGTGAATGTTTGAATGGGTGCAAGGCCAGGATTCCCTATCCCTACGATGCCCGGGGCCAGGAAGATTCCGAAATTTCAAGTCGAAGCCAGGTACCGCAACAGCAGGCAATGCTTCTATAAGAGCCCAACGCCCGACCGGGGGGATCTAGTAGTATGACATGCCATTAGGTAATATAATATGATGTGATCCTGAAGTTTCGTCCCCGCAATCCTCGATAATTATGATCGCAGGCCTTGGAGCAGGAGAGGCAGCGTTGTAGGCAGATGATGGTATAACTTGGATCCTCCAAGCTGACACACTGGAATAAGTGGAGGGGTGAATGGATTAAAGTAGGTGTACTGCGTACTGTAGTGTTGCCGCGAGCTGAGCTGGGCTCGAGCTCTGAGTTAGCTTGAGGCGCCACAAACACCAATTAAGGAAACTCACCGAACTCGAGCTTGGATGAGCGGGGCGTTGAATCCTGATGAACCCCCAGCGTTCCTAACTCTTGCATCCTGCGGTCCCCCTTATGGGAGTGAAGCAGGGTTCGATTTTCTGTGCTGGATGTGGCCAATGCAAGAATCTCTTATATTTTTGTACTCACTAATTTCTACGTATTGCACTGAACGACTCAGTGTTGTTACACCAGAGGTCTATACCATAAAGCCCTCGTGGTCCACGTGTCCCAGAGGTGCGTAAATCTATTCATCTGTACAAACGCCCCGTTAATTCCCCCTAGGTATCTGAATGTGATACAGAGTTTTCAATCAACGTATTGGTTAGAGCATACAGGCACGGACAGAGTGTGAGGTCTTGACAATTACTATTCCTCCCGTTCTTGTAGGGTGCAGCACAACTTCGCAATCAGTTTCGGTTGGCTGTACCTCTCCCATATTTTAACGCTTACATCGATTTCACAGGTCATAAATACATCCGTCCGAAGTTCAAATGTTCATTCATGATCCAGAAGTCGTCAAAGAATGCGCCAAGCGCTACACCTACTTTGCCCATATCGCCTTCAACAACTCAGTAAGCTCCTCTCCACTGTCGGCCATTCTCTCACTCTCGAAATAACACTCAAAAGATTAAAGCAGCCTCGCGCCGGTGGCACTCCCTGATGCTCGACGACACCCCCGCCGTCAAAACAAGGGGCAAAGTCAACTCCGGCATCAAGATGTACTGCGCAGAAGTCCTGGGCAAACTCCCCGTCATACAACACTTCCTCTTCAGCTCTCTATTACTTTATAATGGCCCCAGCCCCGCCTGCATCAAATGACTCGCAGCAGGACGATCCATATCGTGGGCATGGTCATGCACATGGCAATTTAGATGGAGCCCGGGCAAAGTGAGGTGGGGTGGGGAGATTGTTGTGGAATCCCTGTTCCTTTGGTGTTTGCTGCTGCCAAGGCAGATCAAAAGGATCGATTGAAGGCGCCACCAGTCTTGGAGGCCCAGGAATTAGGCCCATACCATTTGACTAACAGTATATTGATGTTTTGTTTCACATTGTTCAAGTGAATAGTTTTTTTACGTGTACAGCCAAAAGCAAGAAGTATGATTTCCTCTGTTTAATCATCATCACTATCTTCCTCTTCGTCATTGCTATCATCACCATCTTCCTCTTTGGCCTCGCTACTGTCACTGTCTTCCTCTTCAGCTGTCACTGTCTTCCCCTCCGACAAACAATGCCTGATAGGCACCAATCCACTCCTTTGACGGTTCCTCGTCACAATTCAATATGACAAACCACCGCTCGGAACAGCCGGTGGTCCAACACACAACAGCCGCTGAACCATGTCCAAGAAGAAAATAATATCCATAAGGCCGAATTTGCTGTTTACAATTTGAGAAAGCAGTTCCAGGTGAAAGTGAGCAAGTCGACATACGAGTGGAAATTTGGCAGGCTTGACAGGCTCCCCGGACTTGGTCATAACTTCCATATATTCCAGCAGCCGGAGATCTACCTCACTTCGAGGTTCTGTCCGAATGACGCCACTCGAAGAATCCTAAGAGTATGTCAACATAGGGGCATATGAGAGGTGGTATCAATTAACGCACTACTTCCCACAACCTGTTCACAAAATTACCCCAATCCTCCTCAAGGTCGTCCTGTCTGATGTATCTAAAATCAAAGTTTTGGATTTGGGAAAGAAGAGCTTCGTCCCATTCGGCATAGCTACTGGCCCACCAACAGTTCTCGCTAACCGAAGCAATCCCAAAGGAGATTTCTGCATCATTGCCATCAGAAACCCACTTCAGGCCTGGAAGAATCCCGTGTTCATGCGTTTTGTTGAACATCAGCCCTGGGACATACTAAGAATGGTGTCTTGATTCGTGAATGCAGACCCACCATCAGTTGTGTGAAAGAGCTCCAGATCAGTCTTGTACCAGGAGAGGCATGTTTTGGTGAGGTCTAGCCATACACCGTTCTGAGTGATGAATTTACCTGAGCGACTAGGATCACTGAGGTAATCCTGGAATGACGCGTGGTAAAAACGTAGATTTGTTCGAGAAGCTGCTTCAGGTGCGGGGATATCGATCACAGAATGGAATTTTCGAAGGGCACTATAGAAAGTGGTTTGGTCCATGCGGAGAAAATTACTGAATATCTGAGCTGTGAAGCGGATAAAAATACGGAAGACATGATAACCCAGTATTCGCTTTACTCCCTGGAGAACCTCATCTGGTATGTCACGAAGAATTCCGGCATAGAGAGCATCGAGCGCCTCAAGAGGGTTCGAAATTTCAGCCCTGACACCTGCAAGGAAAGACAGGAGGTTATCAAACCGAGCCATTGGGGCTGCAGATGTCAGATCGCCGATATACCAGAGTGCAGTTGACGCAAAACCAAAATGCCCGGAGGCTTTGTTTAAAAGTTTGGTGATCTGCTCCTCGGATGGCCAGGTAGGGGTCGTGATGTCCCAGAAGTGGGTCTTGATTCCCGCTAACCCATCCCGGATATAGAGGCCGACATCGGCAATTGACTCTGCGTCTATGGCGAGCTCCTCGCGACCGCAATTTACGGTGTAGTCTGCCCTCGAGAATATGTACTTGAGATGGGCTTCTGGTCGACTGCAAATCAACCACAGCAGAGGGAGGTCCTTCTTCAGTCGCATGGCTTCGCTGATCATCTCGATGATCTCGCGCTGGGCGTTCTCCCCATTACATTCATCCAGCCCATCTAAGACGATAAGAAGGGGTTCCCGGATACATTTCCGCCTCCGTGTCTGCAGCTGTAAGAGTGGCTCGACGATAAGCTTCTTGAATTGAATGTGACGTGCTTTAAACATCAACTGGGGGTCGTTGGCAAGCTGAGTCGTCATAAGGGATTTGTAGTTGGGGTTGTGGACAGCTAACTGATAAACAAGGCTGGGGATGACAGTATCGGGGTCATTGCGGTTGTTTGGTCGTGAAAAGAAGAAGGAAGCCCCAAGGCGGCCCTTCTCAACGCAATGCTCGGCGAAAGTCTGGGCGACCGCGGACTTGCCAGTTCCAGCCGGACCATGGAGCCAGATCATGTTCCACTGGCGCCCAGGGTTGACCAACCAGTTAGACAATTTGTCCCCGATTTTCAGGCGCGTTCTGGGGTGGCACGACGGAGGCGGAAATCGGGCGCTGGAGTCCACTGCAGCATTTGGATCAGTGTGCGGTGCGATGAGTTCAAGCACTGGGTCGAGGACTACAAACCAAGGTATTTCTCTACTTAGCGCTCATGGCTGTTGATTCATGACCGGTCTACCCACCTGGCTTTCCTGCTGCAAATGTCTGGACGATTTGACGCCGATCTTCAATAATTGTCGGTTGGTGCATAACGAAATTATTTGCCCCGCTGAGAATGCCATACTCGCGTCGGTTGCTGTTTGATTTTTGTGGGCCTGGGAGCCATGACCGATTCAGTGTGCTAATCAAAGACAGGTGACCTTAACTCACGGGTACGCGTTTGGCTGGGATTCCGGGAGAATTCGTTGAATTCTTGGTGTATGGAACGTCGGAAGCGGCGGCCAAGGCGATCAAACAAATCATCGATAAGCATTGTGGATTGTGAGGTGGAGGATAGTGGAAAGAAGCAATGACAGGCGAACATCAAACTGTCGTGACGACTATCCTTATAGTGCTGAAGTCACGGCGCTTCATTCACTGAAAACGTATCTTTTCAGAACACAGAGATATTAATTGAGCCGTGCTTCTCTGCCAAGGTGATAAAATGATAAAAAGGAATAAGGATGTGTTGAACACAATCCCAGCGCAAGGACGGTGCGGCTGTGATCAATTATGAATGGGTGCAAGGCCGGGATAATTTCCCTGTCTGACAGGAAGGCACCAACTGTCCAGATGCCCTTAAAATGAGGCTGAATCGAAGCTGGGTACTGATAGCAGGAAACACTTTCATCAGAGTTCAATACCTAAAAAGATGATCCGGTTATACGACGTGGCATTAGGATTTGAAGCAGCCGCAAAGTTTCGGAGCACGCGTCATCGCGACCTCACGGTAGTGGTAGGGTCCAGAGCGGGAGAGGTGGATGGCGACATAACTCGAGTCCTCCAAACTGACACACTGACTTAAGTAGAGGGACAGATAGGCCAGGTTAGGGATATTGCATTTTGGGCATGTCGCGAATGTAGTGCAGGAGGGAACTAATATCGATGTGAGGTGGGGCGCAGTGTGTAGAGAAGGTTACATCGCCATGCCAGTACTAGGGTGTCGTGGTGGGAACTTAGCCGGGGAGGATGTAAAGTACCGAACAGATCCAAGAAGGGATGCAGCGTTCGTCCTTTGTGCCTGTGGATGTCACACATCCAGTTGTCATTTGTTTGCCAGCGCCTTCCGCAAGGAGTTCTCGAGTCATCATCTGGGCATTTGAACACGGAACCGAGACTATGAGGTACATGGCTTTGTTCTACGCCCCCAAATCATGGTCCACATGAGCACGGAGACGAAACAATGTCTCCTGTGCGGCTCTGCTCGGAGCACCAAATTCCGCTTTCACCCCAATCTTTCTCGGGAGAACGAGCTCTGCCGTTCCTATCACGACATTGAGAACCTCGACACCCTCACCACGAACGTTATCCCCAAGCAACGTGCGACCGTATCTAGAAGGATTAATGCCCTCCGCTCATCGATAACCAAACTCCCCATCGAAATCCTCCACGAGATCTTCGAAGTAACCTGTCTGTCGAGTAGGCTCGATCGAGAGCAAGGTCGACATTGGGGCAGTAACCACTTTCAAGTGGTACTTGCCGGGGTGTCGTCATATTGGAGGGACGTCATTCTATCAAGCCCCTTGTTCTGGGCGCAGGCTTTCCCTCAGATCTCGAACAGGAAGGCAGTAGACAATTCCTGGAATCAACTTGCTTTATTACGCCTCTATCTTACACATTCTGGGTCTATACCCTTGAATATCGAATTCTCCTTCTCTTCAGCCCCTAATGGGCCCAGTGTGGCCTGACATTGATACCCTCGTTCACCACACCATCGACAGGGCTATGATCACCAATTTCTCCCGCATCAGAGAATTACATTTAGAGAGGGCGTCACCAAGGTGGATTGCCTATACTCCACGAATGTCCCAACTCGTCAGTTTCTCATACACGAGTAACATGGGACCTTACAACCAACCACCAATCATTTCCTTCTCCACTCCTCAACATCTCAGGAAACTTGTTGTCACTAATTGGCTAGCCATTGAGATTAGACGCGAAGTGTGG
The DNA here is from genome assembly GCA_025093985.1 of Calvatia gigantea. NCBI lineage: Eukaryota > Fungi > Basidiomycota > Agaricomycetes > Agaricales > Lycoperdaceae > Calvatia > Calvatia gigantea. The sequence continues at coordinate 488,615 of JACAAK010000012.1, forward strand.
ACAGGGCTGTCTACACTGGTCCTAGAATCGATGGAAGTCAATGTGTGCGTGAGTTTACTCTTCGAGTGTATTAACCTGGTGGAATACCGTTGCAAGTTACCGAAAACCCTTGTAGCCTCATCTTGGGTTCCGTGTCAACCTTGGAGGTCAAGGGTAACTCGACACTATCTCGAGGTATTTGAGTGGGACATGCCTCGATCTGAGCGCCCAGGTCTGGTGGAGATGTCGATGCTTCTCTATATCGATTTACCTGCCCTTCGCTCGCTGAGACTCAACGCGACCAAACATTCCCAGTACAGCGCGGTACGGGTGTTCTGCGAACATCTTCCCCTAACGATGACAAAACTACACCTCGCTATGACCTGCGGTGAAGTGGACAGACGAGATAATTGTCTTTTCAAATTCATCCCTCGCGACGCTCCGGTGGATGATCTAACTCTTTGTTGTACTGGATGCCTTGCCTTTCTAGCACATGCGTTCATCTGGATGGAGGATCCGACATATTTTCCCAAATTAAGACATCTGACGATAGACGACACCATTCACGAAATGGAGAGTCGCAACGGAGGACGTGTCGTGCTGCCGCCTGCCTTCGGCTTCATGATATACCAGATGATCTCACCAAGGGTACCTTCTCTTCCTGGATTTTACATGAAATTCGCCTGGATCACGGTAGACTGGCCAGAGGAAGCTAATGAACCAGTTCTGGATGATGGTAGAAAACTTGAAGTTTCGTCTTACGATTCAAGAAGATCGGATGCCCTTCAACTCGTTGCCACATATGTACACCAAATGAGGTTGCTGACCCCTTGCCAGCCCTCCTGTATGATAGTACGTTCTCTTCGACACCTCACTGAATACAGAACTAACTCCCGTGATTTGGGCTCCCACTCTGACTAAACTTCGGTTTTTGGGAATAGCATTCCATATTGTTTTTTGTATTGGCTGTCTGCGTACCTTTGATTGTATACGCTCCTGTTCTTAGGCAAAGAAAAAATTGTATTGTATCCATTTGAACCTCCCCCCACCCCCAAGATAGACTGAATGAGATGGCCGACAACTCACATGCAAATACCAGAGGTGTTCTCAAACCCAACGCGCGCGAGTAATGAACGGTAAATCTCAGTTCTCAGCTGACCGGGAATGGTGGTGGATTGCCCGGTAGCCGTTCACACCAGCCTGCCACCATTCCACGCGCCGACGACCCAACACGATGAGTAGCCCGGCATGTATCGCCCCGGCCAATCTGCCAGCGTATTCTTCATTCCTACCGCATAATGATTAATGACAACCGCAGAAATGCTCACAACCTGACCCGTACGTCCTCCCTGCTTGCTTTCAATCGCGGAAAGCTACCCAGGAAGGCTGACAATAAGGGTGGTGTCCATTGGCTCCTCAACTCCCACTTCCGCGGTACAAGGGGCCGCCGCGCTGTGGGCCGGCATAAACGACACTTCGACCGGTTCGCGCTCTCATAGTATATCAGAGACATTGCACCAAGTGGGCCATGATTGTGAAGTTTGCAGTGAATGCGCGGGCAGAACCGCCTCCCAGACTTCCCAGATGACGCAGATGAGAATGGACCCAACCGTTAGAAGCTTCCATACTTTGAACCTCCATCAAGCAGCCAGCCAGAGGGGCAGGTTCGTTTGCCTTGAATTATCGAAGGCAGGACGCAACCACATGCTATTTGAATTGTTAGAAGAGTGCTGAGTTGTAAATACTCCGCATGTCTCTCAGCCACACACGGTCATACTGATTATTTTCCCAGTCATGGCATGGAAACCGGAAGTTTGACGCCGCCCGCAATATTTATTTCCCCATTCTATTGAGTACAAATGCGTGAAGCAGAATTTCGCATGATGTTCCGTGATTTATTTTGGGAAGGTAGGGCTAAAATTAAATTACGTATCTGTTTTTAGAATGAAGGAATCGGCGGCGGTGTCAATATGATAATGATGTCTGGGGACAAAGATTTGCAATCATAGCTGACAAACGGGTGTCTGTACCCCATTTCGCCAACCTGAACATACAGTTGGCATGAGTGGTTATCGAGGTTGTCGGGCGCTCTAAATGGGTTTTCTAGCTCCCAGTACTAGTGGGATGGAGGTGTCCAACCTTGACGCCCTACATCAGCAGAAGGTATTCTTCATCACTAGCGCGGGCGTCATTGAGCATTGTCATGAAGCGGGGTATGGATACAATTTCACAGGCGTCAATTTGCATCACGGTTACAAATTCTCACATTTGTTCCCTTTACCAGGAGCATACGCACCCGCTCCACCCATCCAAGAACATCCCATCCGAGCCTATGCCTTCGCTTGTGGGCTATTTTTGTTATCGACATAATAAATGTGAGTACACTCCCTGAACCGGCGCTTCTGTATCTCACTCATGTCTAATACAATGCTATATCTTACATTCTCTCCCACTGTTTTTGGGCAACCTGAGGGTGCATGATTCCAATGCTGAGCAGCTGACCCTTTTTTCTGAGACCAACTTACGAATATAACCTGATCCACACAGATTCGCTTGGACGGAGCCGACGAGGAACCATGTGGACGCGAGAAATTACTTGAGATAAAAGGTCGAATGAAGGTGGTGTTTCTCTAGGCTCTCCCAATTGCAAGTACCGCTAAACGAAAGCATGTTCCCAACAACCCTCGTAACTACTCTTCTGCTCGCTCTCTCCGTGGCGGCCAACCCAGCTGTCCAAGTCCGCAAATCGCCTATTACCCTGCCTATATCGAGGCGGGTTAACACAACCAGTATCCACAATCTTCTTAAGCACGACCTTCAGAGAGTTAAGGCGTTAAAGGCCCGTGCTAAAGCTATCCTTGGTGGCGACCTCACCTTCGAGGAGGCAGCAATTGTCAACGAGCCTGTTGACAATCAAGCCGTTACCTACATCGCGACCGTTGGCGTCGGGAGTCCAGCCACTCAATGTAGTTCATGTTCCCTTTTACTATAGTCTCGTTGCTGAGCTGACGTATGTGTACAGATCAACTCATCGTTGACACTGGGAGGTGAGTTCGTTGGCCGAACCATATGACAGCTATTAAAATCTTGGGATGAAATAGCTCAAACACCTGGGTCGGCGCGGGAAGATCGTACGTTCGAACCTCTACCAGCGTCCAGACTAGCAACTCTGTGGTATGTATTTTGGTACGAATTTTCTCGTTTCGTTAATGAAACCCGATCCAGTCTGTAACATATGGGTCCGGATCATTCTCAGGTATAACGGTCACTTGCAACAAGTAAAGGGAGGACTACCATCTGACATATCCTTAGGCACTGAATTCACGGATACTGTCACCCTCAGTAGTCTCGTCATCCCCGGACAATCTATCGGTGTTGCGTCCAGGGTCAGTGGTATTTTTCTTTATGGGACGTCCGATGTACTCAACCAAATTCAGTCTACTGGTTTTGACGGCACTGATGGTATTCTAGGGTACGTGTAGTCGTTAGACCGTTTAAAGGGTATGCCTGGGAAATTGATAATTTTCATTTAGCATTGGTCCTGTTGATCTAACCCAAGGTGTCCAATGAGCTTGCTCACACAAGTTCCTACTAATATTACGATCAAAAGGAACTCTTTCACCAGCGACTGGTTCACTTATCCCAACTGTCACCGACAACCTCTTCTCCAGAGGTTTGATCACTGCGAATGAGATTGGTATCTCATTTGAACCTACAACCTCCCTTGAAGTTGTGAACGGGGAGCTCACCTGGGGTATTAACTTTTCGTCATATCTCGCCCAGTTCTACCAACCCTAATGACTTCCCATTTCAGGTGGTGTTGACTCAAGCAGGCTCACCGGAAGCGTCACCTTTGCGTATGTCTCTTACCTATTGGGTCGAACATCACTGACCTGACGCCACTTAGTCCGATCACCTCAACTAGTCCAGCAAACCTCTTCTGGGGTATCAACCAGTCCGTCCGTTACGGCTCCTCAACCACAATCCAGGGTAATACTGCTGGAATCGTAGATACTGGTGAGGATTATGTTTTATAAATTAGACGGGTAGGCAAGTACTGAAACCAAGTCAGGTACCACCCTCGTCCTCCTCGCTTCTGATGCTATCACACGCTACAGGCAAGCGACAGGTGCGGTCTTGGACAGTGCAACCGGCCTCCTCCGCATCACCCAAACGCAGTTCGCAAACCTGCAGAGCTTGTTCTTCACAAACAGTGCGGTATGTCTCATTAGTGGCCATAACCTCCACACCGCCTCATTAGGCCCAAATTACAGGGCACATTTGAACTGACTGCCAATGCCCAAATCTGGCCTCGTGCCCTCAACACCGCCATTGGAGGAACTACTAACAACATTTATCTGATCGTCGGTGACATTGGTACCCCCAGCGGCGAGGGTCTCGATTTCATAAACGGCTATGCCTTCCTTGAGCGTTTCTACTCGGTCTTCGATACTGCTAACCGCCGTGTTGGATTTGCCACCACCCCTTTCACCCGGGCCACTACTAACTAGGCTCCTGTGTCGCTTCTCTTGTCCGCGAGAGTGTTCGTGTAGTGTTTACCGAAGTAACATCATGCAACAAATTAGGGAATTAGTCGGAAGCAGTTACATCCTCAGATTGATTCGCCAAACTAGCTTAGTTTTTGAGACCTATCAAATAACAGGGCAGAGTGTCGGAGCTGCCGTGTGCGTCAAACTCCAAGGGAAATTTCAGCTGAAGACCTGTCATAGATGAACGCGTTGAACGTTGAACGTGAACGTTGAACTGCCAAGCTCCTTCCGATCGAGGAAACTCTAGCAGATTTCCGACGTGGGATAAACAGGGACAGGTTTTTGGATGTCAGGTGTCGGCTGAACCTAACACACCAGAGATGTGTGTCCAACATGGATCCTAACGAGCAATTATTGATTAACAGAAGCGCGAAGAAACCAAATGACAACCGCGACCACCCGGTAAATTGATTGGCGTTAGCAAAGCGCCCGAGGTATCATCATGTACTGGAGCATGATACCCAGTGAAAACCCTTTGGCGTGGGTTGCCGTTGGCCGTGCCTCTCCGCCATCACAAAATTTCAGTCGCCGCAGAACGCGTCTGGCTGCGCACATCTCAGCCTGGCCTTTGGCTACAAGTTGTTCATCCTCACTTGTTTGCCGCTGTCCGCGTCCGGCTTCCTTGCTACTTGTTGCTTGCAAAGATTTTTCCTCGGGAACTCGCTTTCTCCTGTGAATGGCCCCTGCAAAGTCCCGGCATCGTGGGAATGCTCTTATACCACCACCAACTCTGCAGATCGTCTTCCAACTCCTCTTGCACCAACACGACCATGACCAATTGACCAACCCGCCCCCAACATCTCTTGGCCCCGGGATGGCCTAACGTCCCCGCCGTGTGTTAGGCACGTACGAGCTTTGCTTCGTAAGAAACCCTCGTCAACTCACTGGCTGGATTCCAGGTCATTAACGCCAACGTGCCGATAGGGGCTTCCTCCCCAATATACCCGCACGGCCGTCGGGGACAATTTCTATTCATTGGAATTCACCTTAGGAGGTCTGTGGTCTGCGCATACATGAAGCTGAAGTTCTGATTAAGTAATCGTTGTATCTCGTAGTGGCAAAATTTGCTGGAAGAGTGGTGCGTGCTCGCTTCACCTTCTCAAAATCTGTATTAACTTCTTTTGTCCTTTGTAGCTATACCACCTAGTGGACTACACAATAACATTTTCCACAGCTCAATGGTGAAAAATCTGTAAGTGCTACTTGTTCTTTCCTTGCTGTCACCCTCGAACCTCTCCCCTTAGAAGGCGCTTAGGCATAAGGCAACAGATAATGGAGTTGTGGTGGCACAGGCTCTGGTTGAAGGTATGTGCTTAGCATAAGTTGTGCTGAGAGGCGCGGCCAGGCGTTTTCAGTGTCCAACATTTCGAGGGGAAAATTGCGCCTATCCCCTCGTGACAAAACAGCTGCCAGGTGCTGTCACAGGTGGCCAGCGGCAGCGGGGTTCTCACTGGGCATCATGCACTATGTCTCGCCCACCGCTCCTTGGGGAGACACCTTCAACTGCATACGTTTTACACGAGTTGATATATTAGTCAGAATAACAACACATTGAGTCAGGATATATGTACATGAAACAAAACTGGGATTATCTTGCGGATTTAGTAAGAGGAGGTATGAACATGCGGTGAGTATATCCAAATTATATGAAACTGGGGTTTCTATCATGGCAGGGTACCTTGTATGTGATGCTCGAAATTTCAAACACTCCACCAGGTATACCTTGTACTCCTACGACCAAGCCCTAAGCTTTGACAAATTTCGACCTGGTATCAGTGCTCCGCAAAAACCAACAAGAGTTTCTACTGTTGCAAAAGCACTGCAAAGAATCGCATTCAAATTTCACACATAACGGGTAGCCCCAAATTACTGCTTAAACTGTGTCCCGCGCAGGTTAATACTTTAGATAATCGGCCAAGTGAAGAGAAATCGATGGCGAACGGGGGCACCTCTACGGTTATTTGAGAGCAGAGAGCAGCTCCTTCGTTACTTGGCAGCGGATCCCCGACCAAGCTTCTGGACTACGTTTTCATTCCAGATTCTATCCAAAGGCGGATGGAGATAGGGGCCGAAAGTTGCAGTCGCATCTGCCATTTCTTCTTGTCGGAAATTCCCCTCTGCGCAACGCGCTGCGTTGAACGACCCCACGCCGTTCCGGGGTCGCCCCTGTTTTCTAAACTCTTCAGGACTATCTTTAAGCCGAGAATCTTCTTCAGCAAAGAGGTGCCGTAAGCGACCTGCACGTCGTGTCAGACGATAAGAAACCGGTGGGGTGCGGGCGGGATCGTGATCGGTGACTTTGGAGTTATGGGCGCAGCTTCATAGTAAAGTGGACCCAGACTGCGAAGTTCGACCTCGCACGCTTTGGAGTAATTGTATGCACGTTGCAACCTTAGCAACGACAACGAGGCAAGGGTATTGAATACATACCTAGCGTTATGGCCCAGCCGAATAGTTAGATAGCGTTTGTGACCTGGATTGGGTCGAGTATCTGAGAACAGTAGAAGTAACTCCGGAAGAGGGTATGACGAGCAAGATTCGGGTCGGAGATCAGGAAAAAAACCTATGAGGAATTCCCTTTAAGGACCTGGACATGCATAAATATTTTCAGTCACTGTATTCTGTGTCCAGCCTGCGTCACCGTTCGCACAATACTTGACGTGTCCACGATATCTGCGTCTGAGCCTCATTAAATCGACGAAAGTCTCGGGGTTGGAATCCTAGTTCAAGATGGAAATGAAAGAATCCTAGGAAGTGCTGCCTGATTCACCTCTGGGTCCGAGGGAGATGGAACACTTATCCAGGATTCCAGGGTGAATTAGCCCCCGAGATACACATTGAGCTCAAGATGTACGACTTTCCATTGGATTGACGAATCATAGGCATATGTACATTGCCTATAACAAAGACTAGTCCAAAGAAGGGATAAATATGAGGCCGAACTGAGCGTGCATCGTTGTCCCATGCAGCCGCCTAACAGTCATTTCGGGGATAGTTTTCCCAACTGCTGCCGGCTTGGACGTCCGGGAGCTATATTTCGCTCAGGCTGTTGTTCAAAGTAAGGCAAGGGGGTCCCAGGGACGAAAGTAACCGGACACGAGGGGCGTTGACAGAGTTCTTGGTTCGAGAAGCAGAAGAAAATATCAAATGAAGAAATGTTAATTAATGAGATCCAGGAGAAAAGATACACCCAAACACGAGGAAGGCAATGACCGAATAGCATGGCGAACCTACCCATGATCCAATGGTGTATAGTCTGGCGGAGCACTTGACGGGAGATTGTCTCAATGGGACTTCTGGAACATACAGCTACAAGGCGGACCAGGCTACACTCCCCGCCAAAATAGCCCAGGCTAGAGAGCAGAGGAAATATCCCCCAAACCAAGACCCAACGAGAGTTGTGCTTGCATATGCTTCCCATTGTTAGGATCAAAAGTGCCAGAAATTTGCTCCAGGTCCTTACAGCGCGGCCCACAAATAACCGGGTCAGCGGCAAGAGGTTCGTCACAGCCACCGGCAGATGGACGACGCACTGACGCTCAAGTTCATGCGTTGCGCACCGTCATGCGTTCATGCCCCATGATCACCGTCAGAATGGCAATGGTAAGTGTCTCATGTTCGGAACGATCGTAGTTCAACGTTCAACACCCAACATGTATGTCAACTCTCTAGTTTATATAGGATCCGTGATTTGAAGAGGATCAGCGGGAACCAGACTCGGACAGTTTAAATCACGGTGTCTTATCTCCTAGACACCACTTGCTCCTCTGCCTCGTATGGCAAATACGCATTTGCGGGTATTCAGAGGCAAATATACAATTTATATAGTGGGCTGGGGACGAAAACAGATAAAAATAGAATTGGAACTTTTTGACGATATCAGGAATTGAACACCGAGCTGTCGTTTTTCGTGAACTCGACTTGAAGCTTGATGCCCATGTTACATATTACCTTGAACAAAATTGGAATGATGTATCTGCAATCGCTAACTGCCATCTTTGATCGTCACCACGACAAGTACTTACACGCTGTCTATTTGATGGTATAAAGGTCCTGGTCCCTAGAGCATTTTTTGGGCATTTATTCCATCCCGCTGCTTCTTTCACTATCATAATGCAAGATGCCTTTTCCTTTTCTTTTTATAGGGCTGGTATCCTAGTTCACCTCCAGTACTTTTTATGGCCTTTTCTTGGTTTTATTCGTACTGTCGGCCCTCATCCTCCATGGACAATGCAAGAAAGGTGCCGGACAGCAAATGTCTAGTACAAACATGTACCTCTCCTTCAGCTATATGATGTTTACTGTGTTGACCACAGTCAGTACAAAGCTCCAAATACCCACTTCATACTATCTAAAACCTGACAAAATTGTTAACAGGTCTGGACCCTCTCTGCGGTTATGTGCTTCAATCCCAATCTTGCGAGTGGTCCGAATATACTGAAGTACAACCCGTTAATGTTCGCACAACTCATCGTCGGTTATCTCGCAAATTTTATAGGTGACTTCGTCATGGTGATCCAACTCATTTGCATTTACCCCGTGGATTCTTACCTCCCCCTCCATAGATTTATCGTTTGTACGTAATATGGGACCAAAAGAAGATCATTATCTGGATTGCTGCCATTGTAGCGCTCGCCGCAGTAGGTAAGACGCCGTTTGGTGAAGATCAAGGAGGTTGACCTGAGAGCTGGGTATCGGATGTTATTTTCTTTAGGCTTAACCGCTGTCGTCGTTGTGGACTATGCCCGGTACCAATACATTCAAGGAAATGTCAATATGACCCTTGTGGGGGGTTCGATCAGGTACTCCGCACCGCAATTCAGGATCCGCAACAACAATTGCTGACTTGCTTGCCGACAGTGTTAACATTATTACCTCATCCCTTATTGCGCGAATAGTTTGGAAGCGAAGCGAGCTTACAATAGCAGTAGGCGGAGAGAAGGTCGTTCGTGTAAGTGATTAGCTGCCCTCAATTCCTCGTAAGATCTCACTTCCGAAATAGCGGTTGATAGCAATCATCATCGAGAGTTCTGCTCTTTATACGTGAGTTTTCCCCTCACCGTTTACCTGAGAAAAATTGACGTGCTTCGGCCTCTAATTTTGAACGTCAGGTTCTGGATGCTTTCGTTCCTTATTTCACACTTCACAAACATTGGCGTGTCCCAAATCTTTGTTTACGGCACACCTCATGTTGCTGGAATCGCGTCGATGCTTATCAATGTGCGGGTGGGCCTCGGTTGGGCAGTAGGGGAGGAGGGACGTTCTACTCGTTCTCTGCACAATTCCGTGTTTGCGAACAGCGAGATAAACCGTGACTCGATTGATGTTTGAGTTGACTGGCAACGAAAGTTGAATTCGCACTTCTTGACATCAGACCCCCGACAAGCTTGACTTGTACTGATACGTGGCGTAGTATAGGCTTTTTATTTAACGTTATTGATGTATTACTACTATCATACTGTCTGTCGTAATGCACAGCGAGACTTTTGATGTACCTCTTGTTTCAGCGACGTCTTTTGCATGTGAATTGATGCATAGAGATCCGAGGGAATTGGAAGCCATTGAGTACCGGATATGAATATCCTATCAAGGACAAATTTAAGATGGTATAAATAACTGGTTGCTTTCTTGAGCATCTCTCTATGTTTGACTCCGACGACGGGTATTTGAGGATATTTGGGTGATAAGTACGTAGGGATGATTTGATCCGTAGCAGTGTGCTCATCAGACTTTTTGATGAGCCACTGCCGTTGCTACCTCTTTAGTTTCAGCCGAGTGAGTATCCTCGGTGTCCTCGGCCTAGCATTGAAACAGGACCCCCGAAAACCCCTGGGGATCCCTGAGGCACCTCCGGATAAAAATATGAGGACCTCTGAAGAACCCTGTGCTATTTTGCGGATAAAACTTAAGAAAATTTGGCGGGAACCCTATTAAAATTGGGGGGTCCGGGGACCTTATTTTTTTCCGGATAAAAACATCAACATTTTTCGAAAATTGGTCGCGGATAAAAATCTCAAAACTCGGATCAGGATCCATAGGGGTTTTCGGGGGTCCTCCTGAAACCAATCAGGATCGGTAGTCGTTGCAGGTGGTACCAAAGTTTCCATTTTAGATATTAAATCGTGAAATAATCGATATACTGGACATATTTAATCACAGAAATAGAGTTGCTACAACAATCGGAGCACCTCACTGGTTTGGGGCTGCGATTTCAAAACAATAAGGGATCTAGATCTTAAGTAACAATATCAAAATGATATCTGTGTCCTTTGTTGTTTTTACACTAGGCCTTTGGATTTGTTACATACCATGGTTATTGTATCAGCTCAATCCCTGTGATAAAGTATGTCTGGCATACTGACTTATATTACGATTTAAAACCCTCAATAGAGATTTTGGTACCCTCTGAACCGGGAACAGATTCTGATTGGTCTCAGGTGCGTGCCCCTTCACCGCAGACATTTTCGGTAGACATCATGTCGTAAGCACCTGCTTCATGTTCCAAATAATGCGAGTTACGGACAAGAAAAAACAGCTAGATTACAATAGTGAACGTTCAAGGAACATAGACAACCAACAACGTATTCACAACCAACTTCTCCAACTCCCCAGCTGACACAAAATACACATGCTCAACTCCCACGGCATTCGCAGGCCCTGAACAGGGTTTTGGCATCCCGTAGGGCGTCTGCCTCGGTGACGACTCCCATTCCGTACACAAATGAATGTCTGCCTCAGCCAATGGGACCCCACCAGCCTCCTGCACCTTCATCCTTAGAATATCACCCTCCGTCTCGCCCAAATCACGGCCACCAGGTCCATTATACGGCGAACCAAACATTCCACGAACAGGCGGAACGTGCTCCTCACGAGAAGGGACGCCGTACCCGCGTTGAACGTTGAACCCTGGCATCCGCGCGGTGCTGAAAAGTGATTTTGCGCCTGGATGACCGTTGGTGATGTCTTCGGTTGGGAATTGGATTGTCATGTTTACTGGCCAGACGTAGCCGCCTGCGGTCCACTGGAGCTCTGGCGCGAGTTTGTACATCTTGAAGGCTTGATACAGCAAGGCGTCACCACCTTTCAGCTGTGATACTCGTCAATAGCTGTTCGTGGTCAACTATGGCAAGAGACGTACCTGAGGCACCAAACTCTCCGCGACGACTTCGCTCGGATCCGCTTGATACGAATGGTTCAAAAAGAAGCCCAACTTCTTCCCTCTGGACAGATTCAAAATCGGGCTCAGGAGATCGAAGAACCTATCACTCGGCGTGATCAAGGACCCAGCTTCCATGCCCGTCGATAAACCAAGCCCAACGTTCGGCGACGCCACATGCTGCACGTTGAAACTCTTGATGTACACCCCATACGATATCGACACACGACACCCAGACTGCACCGTATCAATTTCGTAGTCACAATCACCTAGAAAGGCAACCCAGTCCAAATCTCCATTTTTCCCTCCTCTCCCGACGAACTTTTGACTCTCGCCGAATGAAGGTTCTGTTACGATAATAGCACCACCGCGATAACGTACGGGAAGTGTCAGGATGATCGTCGCGCTCCTCCCGTCGTTTCTCAGACTGATGGGTTGGCGACCCATCCGTCCACCACTAACGACAACTTCCAATTTATCGCGGAGGACGGAGAGGTGATGGCCTGGTGGTAAATTCGGGAAAAGAAAACTCTGAATCGCGTCTAATATTGGATGGTTCGCGATCTCGAGTGATGTCGTCAATGGGAGACTTGGCGGGAAGAATAGCGACTCTCGGTCGCCGTACGCATCCAAATCAGAGGTCTGGTGCGGTCTACACGCCGCAATGAGCACATCTAACGCGGGTGGTGTATCTTCCAACACATTAATCGGGAAATCCAACGAATGCGTTATCCCGCTCTACACCAACACCGAAATCAATAAAAGAGCCACACTTATAAAACCCCGTTCTCGTACGAACCTTTGACCGGAAGAACAAAACCAACTGACTCGAATCACACGGCACACGCCCCGTAACCGCAAACTGCCTCCCTTTAGCATCCAACAGCCTGCTCACACTTTCCCGATAAACAACCTCGTCTCTTGAATATCCTGGTCCGGTTTCAGGGGGTAATGGGAATGATTTTCGCCCGGCAGGTGTACGGGCGACTTTTTCGATTTGGAAGTCGTTGACGCTGGGTGAGCGTACCATCATGTACGCCGAGGTGGATCCTGCGGCAGACAATGTGGGAGAAGCGGTTCGACTTATTGGTGGTGCGTACATTGTTGAGGAAGGGGGGTTAGGAGGGTGGAATAGATTGGTGATTTGGGAAGTGAGGCCTAGTGAGGGGTGGGAACTGGATTGGGAAGGGATGAGAGGAGTCGGTGTGGAGAGGTCGAGGAGAATAAGCCTCGTATTATACACCCTGTACCTCTACAAGGACAATAGATGCGTTATCCCTTATCGTCAAAGGCATGTGGCTACAACGTGCCCAGTGGCGATGGTACTTATCAGCATCGGATCTCCTCTGACCAATGCTGTTTGGGTATTCTCAAATGCGATTTGATCAGAATTGGCACTGCGCAAAGGAGGCATTGTCCGAACGCCCAGTACGTCACTAAATTAGCGCCCGTAAGATGTATTGTTAGTGATACAGAATGTATATATCAACGACGGAAAGCAATGCGAAAGCAGTGAGTGCGGTATATAACGAGTACTCTATTGTCAATATGCAGTGCATGTGGATATGTAGATAATGTCCGTGCCCATCACCGGCTCTCCATCCGTGTATCAGACGTCCCAACCAAGAGATAAATGAATACGTGGCGATGTACGCGCGCATTCGTTCGTCAGAGCTTGAACGCCATGCTGTCCCGGTCGTCCGCCCAGAGACGAGCCCATTCAATACAAAGCCGGTAGACGTATGCTGTGGATCGAAATTGCCAGTCAGCATCAAGATGAGTACGAGACGAACAGCAATGGGGCAAAGGGCTCAGGAGGCAAATCAAGTCGACGAAACTCACCTTCCATATCAACTTTCCTGCCCCATAGTCCTCTTCCACTCCTTTCCGGCCCTCGCGATCCGCTTGAGCCGCCTCTCGGCATCTATACTCCTCAACTTTTCCCTACCCTCCTTTGTCAACTGCAGCACCTCTTGATTCTGGAGTGCTTCAATTGCGTAACTCGACAATACACCCCCACCAACGCCCGCCGATGAAGAAAGTGTACTGTTCGCAGACACCAACGTTGAAGGCGTAGGACCAGAAAAGTATGCAAGGATATTATATATCTCCTTATACGTCATCGAGAGGGGGATGAAATGCACCCTGCCCAAAAAAACCAAACCCAGTCAATCACCAAAAAACTGAATGTGTTGAACAAGAAGAGACGCACCAAGGCTCAATCCAATCCGAAAACCACTCCTCATACACCGTAGCCTTAATCGGCACACTATCACTCGCTAAAAACGCCAAAAACCTCCCACTATAACTCATCCCATCCAAATCCACCAGATACCGATATTTCCAATGTTCACCCAACGGCACAGCATCACCAAACCGATGGTCTTTCCTCAACGCAGTTTCTCCGCCCGGGTACGATTCCGGCGCTACAGCTTTCACAAAAGCCACATCCATAACCTCGTCGTTAAGCTCTGAAGTAGGAACACGTGCGGTGATGTACCTATCCGAGTTGGGAGGATCTACGAAAGTGATAGTGCGGAAAGAGGTGTTGGAAGATTCGGAGGATAAGCGGAGGAAACGGTGTCGTTGGTATTGGGGTGCGAAACCTGGAGGATGTGAACCTCCACCCGTAGTTGCACCTCGCCAGAATACTTTGTCGAGTTTGTCTTCCCAGGGAACTTCCATTGGATCTACGTCTTTGAGTTCGAGGTTGACGGGGTCCCAGCCGTAGGTGTATCGTTTGGTTGAGCCGTAGTAGTAATGCGATGGGATTCTGATGTCCATGAAACCTTGAGTTTTAGCTGGTGTGAAGACTGGGTAGAGAGCGGGTAATGTTCGCCAGTCGGAGAAAAAGTGGCCTTGGGAGGTGTGCAGGTGTGGGTGTTTGCAGAAATCAACGATGGTGTTCGTCGTGGACATGAAATTGAATTCTGATCCTGGTGCCACGACGGTGGTGTCGTCACACTACTACTGCCCTCAGTGTCGGTGGGAGTGAGTGAGAAGTAGTTGGTGACTGAATTCACGAAATGGGTTGCGTAGGGAGGAGAACTAGACGCCGTGCGAGAGTGTTTGGTGGACATGTGCGGCGCCAGGCTTCCCAGATGTTTCCGTCATTACCCCAATCCGGGACAAAAGGGCCACCGAGTACGGACTCGATGCCTTCAGAGGAATCTTGGATTGTTGTGTTGGGGTGAGTAAGGTGGTCCCACGAGACGAGGACGCGACCTTCAGCCTTGGCATTGACGGAGAAATCCATGTCTGGTAGCTATGTATACGATGGCATGGTTAACAAGGGGGAGGCAAAAGATATTAGAAAACTTGAGCGAACCTTGGATTCGAATTTGGTTATCATAGCACGAAAACCATGTGCGCGAGCGCTGACTTCAGAGTCCTCGTATGCATGGTTCATCTTCACGGTAGACGACCTTGCCATCTCTTATACGCACGAGATGTATCGATGGCAACTCGCCAGCCTAATCCACGTCAGTGACAAATCCAAACCACTACCCAGGTTGGGGGCACGCACCTGGAGGGTTCTCCTGCGGATTTCTTCACCACTCAACTGCCAAAATGGTTCGAGGTCGCTCATGAGTCCGTCAAACTCATCCACCATCTTGACCCCGTTTTCCTTTGCAAACGCCCACCACTCGTCAAACCCCTTCGGTGGATTGCGTTTGTACCGCTTCTTGTACTCTACCACTGCCGCTTCCAATGTTTGACTCTGCCCTCTCAGCTTAGGCACGATACCGGTCCTCAGCATCAGTCCATGAGTTTCGGTATAGGGATGTTGAGTGGTGACACCCTTTGAGGCCCGGAAAATGTCGCTGGCTGCTCTTGTGAGTCCATCGAATTTATTAGCGACAGGCGAAACTTCGAGGTTAGGATGGGCGGTCTGGCCTGCCTTGAAACCGGAGTGGAAGAAGAGGAAGACGAGGAAGGCTAGAAAGAGGAGTGATTTGTAGCGCGCACAGAGGTTGCGGAGGAGACCTCTGCGGCGAGGAATGGAGAGCATTTGTTTCTCGACGTCTGGGCCGGTGAGCGGACTGGAGCGGTTATGTGTGCCGGTGTTTGGCCCCGTGCCACGCCAGACGGGCATGAAAATGTGAGTGGAATTATGAATATATCTTCCTTGTCTGGCTGAGGGCAAGTGGTGTAAGCGAGACAACCGAAGGGGGCGTCTGTTTCCCAGCCGTGTTTTGTGTCATCCCCGGATATCCAAGTCTATTGATGTAAGAACCATTTCATACCACATGCTTCACCTTTATTTCCGTTCACATCGAAGTTTTCTCTCCACAATACGGTTATTTAATCCATTCATTTTGGTCTGAAGCTCCGAGTAACACCCCATTAACAACCCTTTCATGAGTTCCACTGAAAAGCACTCCACCGAGCACGAAAAAGACAGAAATTCTAATGAGGAGATACCTCTCAACGTATCTACCGAAATCAACGAGCTCTCAGTCGTAGCAGAGGGTGAGGAGCGTACAACATGGTTTGTCTGGGCCCTTGTTTCTTGTTCGACGATTTCCGGTCTCCTCTTCGGTAGGAATTCTATGTCTTGCACAAACCCAATGTTGTTCCATCATCCTCACCCCTGGCTCTGCTTGTAGGCTATGACACCGGCGTTATTTCAGGCGCTCTTGTCACGATAGGTTCCGATCTAGGTCCGTCTCAACTGTCCAACGGTAATAAAGTAAGCACATTCGCCCACGTTGCTCTCGCCCACACCCACGATGCTCCGACCGTCATTGATGAACATCGCCGGCGGCAGCCAAGTCCGCAATGTCCAAATGGCCGAAAGCAAACATTTGAAATGTTATGATCGGGGCCAGGATTACTCAAATCGTCAAACTGGATTTACCAAGTCCAACCATCCCCAAATCGATAATCTATGACCCGCTCTCTGACGTATGTTTGTCTCCCAAATAGGAATTCATAACCTCGGCTACGACATTAGGTGCCCTCTTGGGCGGTTTGGTGGGGGGTGTCCTTTCGGATTGGACAGGCAGGAAGCCGGTGTTGGGTATCGCAGATATCATTTTCATCGGTGGTGCTATTGGTCAAGCGGTATGCCACGATGTCTGGTCTATGGTGCGTACTTCTACATCCCTGCGGAACCTATGAATTGACCATACATATGTCATTAGATCGGCGGAAGATTTTTGATCGGTGTGGGTGTGGGTCTTGCAGCGTGTATCGCCCCTCTGTATATCCAAGAACTCTCGCCTACGAGATTACGAGGTCGGATGGTCGTTCTCAAGTAGGTTTTCACCCTGAAATATGACTGGCGCTCCACGACTCACAATGACGCCTATAATACAGTGTAGTCATGATAACTTTGGGCCAAGTAATAGCCTATGGTATCGGCGCAGGTTTCTTCCACGTTAAACATGGCTGGCGTTGGATGGTTGGCTTAGGTGCTGTTCCTGCCGGCATCCAGTTTTTCCTCCTATTTTTATTACCGGAGAGTCGTACGTAATTATTTCTTCTATTCAAAAGCTTGTTCTGACGTGCAGCATACTATAGCTCGCATTTTGATCCACAGAGGAAATATACCAGCTGCACGAGAGGTTATGAGAAAGATTTACGCTTATGCAACTCCTGACGAGCTTGATATGAAGGTACATCCTCCACGTCCCTTGCAGATACGAGACAGCTAACACTGCTATGATAACTAGGTCAAGTTCCTGCATCTCGCAGTCCAACAATCCATCCACATCACCCAAACGACAACCTTCACAGACCGCGCCAAATCAATGCTCCTCGATCCAATCAATCGTCGTGCACTTGGTATGTCGATCTCTCGCGCTCTCATTCCCTTCCATCCATAGAAGTCTTATTATATAAACGCACAAAACAGCGGTAGGATGTGGCATGCAGGCTTTCCAACAATTATGTGGATTCAACACTCTCATGTATTACTCCGCCACACTCTTCGCTGAGATCGGATTCGACCAGCCAACCGCAGTCGGCTTGATCATTTCCGGCACAAACTTCCTCTTCACACTCATCGCTCTCAAATGGATCGACTCAATCGGCCGTAGGAGAATCATGTTAATCAGCGCACCCGGTATGATCGTTGGTTTAGTCCTAGCCAGTATCGCTTTCCACTGTACGCCTTCACCCCCTTCATCACCACAAAAACGAACCAACTAAAAAAAACCCCTAGTTATGACCATCAAAACCTCCAACATCCTAGTCCCAGGAACAACCTACTCCAAAGCCTGGTCCGCAATCGTCCTCCTCTCCATGATCGTCTTCGTCGCATCCTACGCCACAGGTCTCGGCAATGTTCCCTGGCAACAAGGCGAACTCTTCTCTCTCGAAGTCCGTGGGCTCGGTACATCCCTCTCAACCGCCACCAACTGGTCCTCCAACCTCCTTATTAACAGTACTTACCTCTCACTCATGGCCCGAATCACACCCTCGGGCGCATTTGGTTTTTATGCGGGGTTGTGTTTACTTGGGTATTTGTTTGTGGTGTTTTGTTTCCCGGAGACGGCTGGGTTGAGTCTGGAGGAGGTTAGGGGTGTGTTTGCGGGTGGTGCGGCTGGAGGCGAGGGTGGGAGTAGTGGGAGCTTTTGGGCGACGGTGAGAGAAGGGGGGAGGTTGAGGAGGGTTAAGAAGGAGCTGAAGGAGAGGGAGCGGGGTAGGACAATGGAGAGAAAACAACAACGAGCGTAGGGGACCAGCGTCTCAAGGCCTCTTGCTTTGTGCACAACTGGATAACATTTCAAACCTGTGTAAATGCAAGGTCAACACTTACGCATATAAGGTCCGAAGTCTTATACCAATCTGATGGAATGCCCCAACTATGTTTCCACGAGGCTTTGCTTCTGTGTCACCGGAATATGAAAAGCGGCGTTTAGTCGTGGCAACCTTGAGCTTGATATCTAACCGGTCTGCTTCGTTCCTCCTTTCGGCGGAATCACCTGTGTGCTTACCGTAATAGTAATAGCCAACTTTCTAAGGGGACCTGTCGTCCTTTCACATTCGTAATGTGCTTTGGAACTGTGCCTTGGTGCTTATCACAGAAAGTGAAACTGACATTGACATTGGCTTTTAACCCGCTTTCATTTCGGAAGCATTAACCCCCCCCCCTCCCTCTGACATCATTAGCCACAACAGTTTGAAAGTTTGAAGATTATTCTCCTCCAGATGGAGTGAACAAAATAGTACCCAGTATAGACTATGATTGCTCCCGGCTAAGATTCTCCTTCATCTCCCCCGGCCCCTTTTCCTTCACCGACACTCTCGGGTTTCTTTGTAGCAATCCAAAAAGCGGCTTGATACGTGTACCCTAACATTCCCTTTGCATTATTTGTATATGTGGTCTCAACTGTCCGTTCATTCTGATTTCCGCAAAGGCAGTTAGCCAAAAATACCAAGAAATATTAAAACACAAAAAAGAGGCGTACGGAAATCTCGAATCCAATGGCTCTGGCAAGCTCCTTGACTTCTTCAAGGTCAAGTTCAATAGAGATATCGGTTGAGTTGTTATTTTCCCAGTGCCACAGCAAAGGGCCTAAGTTGATCCAGACTCCGCCAGGTGCGAGAATTCTGTGTATGATTCTCAAGTAATTAACGATATTCTTTGCCTACACTCCGTCGCAATTCGCATTCAAGAAGCTTCGTGTGCGCTAAGCGGAAGGCCTTACCGTATCAATGAAGAAACAAGTAAGAATTGCATCCCATAACCCATATTGCGGTTCATCCGGTTCGCTGTTGCTGCCATAAACTTCTTCAAAGTCTCCTGTTATGAGGAGGTATGTGTACAATATCCATATTCCATACCCCCACACAATATGCAGCCATGAATAAACATGTCAGGGCTTGTGTAAGAGATATGAGGGATGCCTGGACTGACCAGCGACGAGAGAAAATGGTGCTCCTGGAGGGAGAGTTGTTGGCAGCACGTCGGGGATAAGTACAGGGCGCAGGAATATCATCCCGACATGTAGCGTTGGAAAAACTGTGGATATATGGGTAAATTCTATGTTGCTTTATCTCGGTTGTCCTGGGGTTACAAATGAATTAAGTACCCAATTCGACTGGAGTTCGAAACCTAACTGGTTCAGCATGAAGTAAGATGCGAGTAACATGTAATGAGAAAACTCGTTGCCTTGGGATGCAAAACCTAGCGACCGTAGCGGGAATGAGTGTGATTGGGTTGGTCAGGTTAGAGGGGGAAGAGGAACTCACCGAGTTGGGCGATGTCGAATGCAAGGCGGCCGAGGCCGGCGCCTGGCACAAGTACCCTGACTTTGGACCTGACGACCCATGGCTTAGGGGGAAGATGATATTGTGCAGATGTTTGATTACCTCTCTTCTTGTTTTACATCTTTGAAATGTTCTAGTAACGCTTTCTTCATCGGCTCGTAGCAAGCATCTCTCTCGGATTTTC
Organism: Calvatia gigantea; assembly: GCA_025093985.1. Lineage (NCBI taxonomy): Eukaryota > Fungi > Basidiomycota > Agaricomycetes > Agaricales > Lycoperdaceae > Calvatia > Calvatia gigantea. Next base: position 508,704 of record JACAAK010000012.1, read on the forward strand.
CCTGAGCAGCAAATGTGTTAACATTGTATGTGGGAGGGGGACGGGGTAAACATACCTCTGCACTCCAATCTCGCACAAGTTGTTTGAGTGTACTGCGAAGCTTGTCCATGTTACTCTCTGAGGGTCTGAATTTCTTGCGACTACTTGGGCTGTCTGAATTGGGTTCACGAGGCTGCGCATATGAGTGTGAGTGTGAGTGTGAGTGTGAGTGTGAATGGTTTGGTCCTAGAAACCCGCTCTTAGGGAATCATTTCGCCACGGTGAAACAATAACGACGCTACTTACCAGACGCATGGTCATGTTCATGATCATGGGCGTGCGTCGGTCGATCCTGCGCCTTCTGCTCGTTACCTTCTTCACTTGCGTAACCTTCCAAGTCGATATCATGTCCGAATATTTCCGGATTTTCAACGATCTTCAGCAGGAAATGTGCATTCTCGAGAATCGCGCGATCGACATATTCTAATTTCTCGCGATAACGAAGTCCACGAATGAGTTCGATATCGGCTCGAGGTAGACGGAAGATATCCTTGCGCCTTCTGTTGTTAGCAGATAACTGATGAACTCTTGTGTTGAAATTTGTGATGCACGAATGCGAGCGAAGGTACTGACGGCGTATTGAGCATACGAGCGGAACGTCAACACAACTTCTGTGAAGTGCCGCTTTTCTGGGAAGATAAAATATGTATTTCCGAATCGAATTTCATTTTTCCTTTTTACCTTGTTCAATTTCGTCTTCTGACGGAGCCATTCTGTGAAAGATTAAAGGATAGGAGTGAGTTGTAGTTTTTGGAAACTTGGCAAGTGGATCGCGTTGTCGTCGTCTGTTTGCCTACAGCCTCTCTGCTTACGTCAGATTCATTCGAGCTCGTCGTCTTCCAAATTCGTATCCACCCTCCACAGCGATATTAACACACAATGGTAAGACATTCTTTTATTTTGTGTGGTACGGATGAAATAAATGACAAGAATTAGGCTCGCAATGAAGAAAAGGCGCAATCCATGCTTTATCGTTTCAGGGAGGCCCAAGCCGCAGAGCTTGGGCTCGGTACGCGAGCAGATCGGAGGACCCAAAATGGCCAGCGCATGCAAGAGTTTACGTGAATGCGAACGGTGGCGAGGTGAAATTTTGAGGGAGATTAGTAGAAAGGTGTCTAAAATTCAGGATTGTATGTCCCAAGTGGCCAGCCTGAACGTGAACATCGCGTACTGAACCCTTTCACCAGCTGGTCTAACCGACTATGAGGTCCGGGATCTTAATGACGAGATTAACAAACTACTACGGGAGAAGAGACATTGGGAAAACCAGATTGTTGCACTTGGGGGAGCAAATTACCGACGAAATGTGGCGATGCTGGACGACGAAGGGAAGGAAGTCCCAGGAACAAAGGGTTACAAGTTCGTTTTTTTTGGAGTACCCTCCATCGATTGGCTGACCTGCTCTTCTAGATACTTTGGCCGAGCGAAGGACCTCCCTGGCGTTCGGGAACTTTTCCAAGGGAGGAAGAAGGAGGTGGAAGAAGAAAACCAGATATTCGCTTATTACAAGAAGTTCCTAAACCAAGGTCCTGTGTATTACGGTGACCTCGATGATAACGACCAAAATCTCCTACATGATGAACGACAGTCTGAGGTAGAAGGTATGCGACCACGTCATTCGCCATCCGTAATTAGGCTCACGCATGTTTTCTAAGACTGGGAAGAGGCCTTCGTTAACGTGCGCGAAGCCCTCGGGCTCCAATCTGATGCACCCGCCCCACCCATTCCAGGGCAGGCATCTACGCAGCCCTCACTAACACAACCTCAAATAACCTCACAGACGACCGCGAAGCGGAAAACGACGGACGGCGAGAGTGATGGCGAAGTGGATGGTGCCAGAGACGAGGCCAAGCGATCAAAAACCGAGGGGAACTCAGAATCAACTACCGCACCAACTCCTGCTGCTGCCACGGACCCAACCCGCGTCCACGCTCAAACCGCAGCGTCCTTCATCCCTTTCCTCGAGACTGAGCATCTCCTACCACCCAAAATGCCGTCGCATGACGAAATGGAGTCGGTGCTTCTTCAACTACGAAAGAAAGCACTCGTAGAGGAATACTTCGGCCAAGAAAAATAAACCTTTCGCTGTTGCGGCGCAATACCTTGACTTCATATTGTACCACCCTTTTCCCACATGGCAATACATTCTGCTCGTCAGAGTACAGCTTTCCGTCAAATATTCCTCGATTATCTTTGGCCTCAATGGTTAATTGCCGCGAACGGGTGGACCTGGCGCAATTTCACCTTGTGAAGGTGAACCCGGAGTATTCACGACTAAGCACGGCCTCAACAATTAAGATGGTGAGGCTTTCACTCACTTGATTTGTGCCTCGAATAAGTGGGGGCGAACATGGTGGGAGAGACAGAGACTCTCGGTGGTTACCGGCATATGTTCTCTCTCTTGCCTTTTCTTTGCACTTTCTACTCACGCCCGGCTCACCACTCCCGGAACGGAAAACTACATTTGAAAGGGCTACCGGGATAGTACATTGTGGAATTCCTCCATGGGTATCTCCAATAGTCACGCCATTTTACTCGGGTGCACAGGGAAGAACTAAGATGATAGCTGTCATACTTCAGCTGCTCTCCTGTCAACTTCGCTCGGTTTCTTCGCTCTCCCGGACTCCCTATGTATTGCTTCCTATGCTCACAGTTCCTGTGGGCTTTCAATTACTCTGTAATGGCAACGCTCCATAACGTTGAGCCGTCCACCCGGCGATATCCTGTCAGCTCTTAAGTGGCCATCACTCAGAAAATTATGTTGCTTACTGGCGACGAACGATGGCACCCTTCAATTTCGACCGCAAATGCTCAAGTCCTCCTACCTCCAGCCTCTATCTATCCTTCGCTCAAACGCCATACCGATATCTAATTGATTAGATCCGACGATCTTTCCCTCCAGTCCACTCCCTTTTCTTCGGTGATCCCACCTGATGAGGGAGAACCCCCGGTGGTCACTCTACCCCCTCCGCTTTCCATTCCTCTAGCTTGCCAAGGAAGGTCACCACCCACGGCTTAAGTTGTAATCAACACGTCAAGAGGTGTATTCCATTGCCTACCATGTTCTGTCGCTCATATGTAAGCACAATAGACGCCCTCTTTCATGGGGTAAGAGTGGTTGTGAAGGCACCCTGAAGCCAATGACCATCACAATGATGATGCTCTTCGTCACGATATCCGGAGTACGTACATGTCCTCCTGCCCCCGATGTGTCCCATCTCCTCCCTTTCGGTGACGAGCACTACCCATGCAAATATAGCATTAAATGCTGAATGTGGTCACTGCCTTGGAAGCATTCATTTGCCCGCAAAGCTTTGGGTTTTGTTCCGTGTTTAAAGTGCACACCCTGACAGAAGAGTAGGAAAAAAGCCGTTATCACTGCTTTTATGCGACCAGTCCAGTCGTCGGTGATGCTTCATGGTATGTATGACACATCATATTCTTGGAATTAAGTCATGACTAAACAACTACGGGCTACTAACTGCATTGTGAGGGGAAAAAAAATAATTAACCGTCATCCGTCGAACCCTCCTTGCTCGGGCCTCGTCAGGGGTTATCGTGCAGTGTTGCCCCGATGCTTCCAACTAACACGTACTTCAGGCATAGGTACTACGGCCGCCGACCTCATCCTCCAGGCAGCGCAACCTATTTTACAAAGCCGCTGGTCTTTGGATCGCTGTTTTCTTCTTTCTCACATCCCTGTGGGTGTTTCGAACCATCTTGAAATGCCTAACTGATGGCTGCCTTCCCCGATACAGCCATGATTTCTAACCCACGGGCAAGAGTCTTGAGAAGTCAGATGATAGAGGGATAATTCCCTGCTGCTTATAACCCTCATCGCTTTTCGTATCTTCCTCTCAAGTCGACAACCAAGATGTCATACGGATGAAGGTTTGATTGTAAGCAGTCTATTATTGCGCGGGTATGACCAATTTGATACTGTTTCCGTTTTTAGAATATTAGGAATATGCTCGCTGAAGTTACCATTTCCTGCAGGTGAATGTGAGTAGAATTACTTTAATTTAATGACTCCCAATCGAGATACTAGCAAACGTAGCCTTGACTTTGCGATAGCGTTTGTGTCACCCTCTTGGCAACTTACGCCAGAAAACCGAATGTTCAATTCCTTTGCGTGGAAACCGTGAGTAATCTCATGAACAGCACGAAGCGAAGGTTCCGATGCTCACCCGATATACTTTGGGATAGGACGGACCTATAATCATAAGTCCGCAGCGGAGAGAATTGCCTCACTCACCGAGCTAAATATCACCTTCCCCAAAGGGTATCACATCCTGCGTGATCTTGGCCCGAGAACGTCGCTTTATCCAACTCGACTTGCAAATTGTGATCGCCCAGTGGATGCGGGCCACAAGCAGGACACACGCTTTATGGAATATTACGGTCAAACTTACCACCCAAGTTGAGGGTGAAAGTTGGGGCAAAGGTAGTGAGGCAATTGGGATCCCCCTCCCAACCTCTCCGCGTATTTATCCTATAAAGCTACGCAGCACGATTGCTACTAGCAGCAGGGAAGTTTGAAACAAGGTATCAAACGCCTATCTTGTTGTGTATATGTGTAAAAGGAACTCCCAATCCCGACTCGGACAAGTTGACGCTGGTTTGTTCTCCAATTCAGAATTGGGGAACTCCCTTCCTTAATTGCCATTTCTCTAGACCGTTAGGGTGCTCTTTCTCGTTTCCCAGCATCGGTATCCCCTTGGATGTGCATGAGAGCCCTGGAGCTGTGCCATTCCCATGTCCCGGTTCTTACTTTTTCGTGATATCTAAATACCCTATTCGAGCTCAAGCCAGAAGAGTTCAGGAAATTTCTGAGCCGTGCCCTGGTCGTACGAAGAGTTCACGAGACTTGCAAGGCAGCCAACTAACGCCGCTTGGACATCCTGGGCAGTGGTGGAGCCAAAAGTTGAACGCTAAGGGATACCGCACCGATGCTGGTGGAAATGAAGGTGACCCCGATTCGGTCGGTTAGGTCTCAGCTTCACCCCGGAGGACGGCCAGAAATCTCCGAGGCGAAGGTGGAAAGTCCGAAGCCCGGGACCTGATTCCGCGAGGTATTCGCACTCCGCTGGTACTCTACCCTCATTTTAAGGGTTTTGAATCCTGGATACAACTTGTGAGTGCAAATTTTTCTCAGTGACCACTTTAGAGGAACAGGCCAATCTTGAGAAATATGTTCATAAGTCGATACAGCTTGAGATATAATTTGACCGAAGTACAGCATGGTGATCCATCCATCCAAACCGTAGTTCGAGAATGCCATATTTATTTACTATTCCTCTCATGCCGATGTCGTACCAAATTCGTGACTTCCACCGTCGTACGGCTTGGAGTCCCTGCGTCAGAATGAAGCACGAATAATTCCACGCCATATACACTTCATCCTAGACACATGGCTGTGAAAGCAAGAATAGGAAGCGCCCCTTTCGCGGCGGAGTCAACCTGCGCAAATCCAATAATTGACATTCCATGAGGTCGGATGTGAGGATCGTTGGCGTTTACCCTTCTGTATTGACCTCCTCTTGACAACTAGTTCGACAACCGCAAAGCTGTGTTGAATCTGCTCTCGTTGATTAACTATATCCGACACCAGCCCACTCAGCGCAACACATGAGTAATATCCTCGGGTCATCTTGCACACCATGCACTGCTCCCCCAAAATTCACGACCCAGCGTTAGACCCCACGATCCTGGAAGGACCCCCCCTCGCGAGCAAGTTTGAGGTTTTCCTTCAGAATACGACTAACATTTCGGGACAAGTACCGATGGCTGAACCTTCAGGCTTGCGAACCCAGAGCGGGGTGTCCTCAGGTATGGTAGAGTATGCAAAGCTTTAAGTTCCGCGGAACTAGCCTGTTAATATCAGGTGAAGTTACCACCCTCGGAAGAAATCTTTGCGCTCGTTTGTCGCAAGCTCAAAAGATGTTCACCCAGCCACACTGCCTAGTCAAATGTGCCGCCATGGCAAACCTGGAAGACCCGCCAGTTGCAGATTCTGAATCCTGAAGAGTACCACCAATTTCCCGTCCGGTTTTCTGTTGCATTAATCTAGGAAACGCCAAACCTCTTCGGACGGCCAAGCCACACGAATACGAAAACTATTTTCAAGTTTCCGTTCGCTGGGCGCCCATCAGGCAACATCTCATTTTCACGAACCCCCAGTCCCGATTTGGTGAAAATTCCGTCCCATAATGTTTGATGCGCCGGGTCCCGAAAGGCACTATGTTAAACATTTAACGCCACGGGACTGAGAATCCACTTCGTTCGGGATCACTCAGAATGCGTAGTACCACACGAGGCTGTTTAGAGCCCTGCTCGCGCTCCAACGTGGGTGTCAAGAACCTTACGACTCTAAATGAATGAATCACCCGTATCGTTATGGGCGACAGACCAGCCGCTTGGGTTTCCGGATATTCATTTGAAAGATATGACTTCTAAACTGATGTGTGGGTAGCCTAAACCTATGAACTGTATTGGGACTTAAGACCTTTGGGCGGCCTGGCTGATGTGATTATGATGCAGATTGTCATTGGCAAATTCGGCCCTGATAGCAGATTAGCTCACTGAACCTGGATTCCACCCGTTTCCGTTGGGATTTCGATAGACACCTCCCTATGCTCCCGGGCTCCGCAATTCAAGATTCAGGTTACAGCCCATACAAGATTCCGATCTCAGCATCTGGCAGATGATGGTCAACGATCAGTGCCAGTTTATCCTTGCTCGCCAACACGTTTGATAGTTCGAAGTCTTACACGTGTAGCTATGCAGGAACATATAAAGACAGCAGGAAATCTACAATTACTTTCACCATCGTATCCCCACCTCTACTTCTGACTGTTTTTCCTTCATGGGTCGCATCGACTCCGAGAATGCCCCCCTCCTTCCCCAGGGTGTCCGACCCGACCCACCGCCCAAGTTTCCCCTACATCTTTTTCCTGAGTCGCTCTGGCCTTACCTTGAGCTCGCAAGGGTAGAGAAGGTACAGCAACTTCAAGACCCTGGCCTTTCGTGCTTTCGCTAACACTCCGATAGCCTACAGGTTTTATCCTCGTGTTCTGGCCCTTCGGTATGTACCCCTGGACCAATCGATCTAGATCCATCTCACGTTCTAATTATTGGCCTAGCCTGGGGTCTTACCATGGCGGCATATCGCACACAGATGCCCTTGCAAGATTACTGGTGTAGCATGTTTAACTGCTTATTTAGTGCAATCATCCTGCGCACTTCAGCTTGCACCATAAACGATATTTTCGACCGCAAACTGGACGCTGGCGTAGGTAAGTATATTACGGTACATTTGCAACCGCCACCGTTGCTAATGGTAATCAATAGCACGCACTATGAAACGACCACTTCCGAGTGGGAGGATCTCCGTTTTTGCTGCGAGTGTGTATGTTATGATCCAGTATATCATCGGAATAGCGTTCTTCACGGCAACACTCAATGGCATTGCGTACGTTCTTCAGTCCTTCTCTACTCCGTGTGTCCTGACGGCTTCTTGTAGTTTATGGGTGGCCGTTTTCCAGTTCTTGCCCGTGTAAGGACTGCTTTTAAACGTCACTCCAAAGAAAAATCTGATGACTGGTTCGGTAGCTTCGCTATCTATCCCTTGATGAAACGTTTCACCCATTGGCCTCAAGCCTGGTTGGGTTTTGCCATGAACTTTGGTTTCATCACCGCCTGGGTCGCAACAACCGGGCACGTTGACGAGGGGTTTTTAAGCGTCGCCATGGCGGCTTGTTGGTGGTGAGTTCATTTAACCAACTGCCGATATTCATAATCAGGCTTACGGAGATTGTGGCCAGCTGGACAATGCTCTATGGTTCGCAGATATTTGTTAGACAAGTGGCTCAACTCTTAACCGTCACAACAGATACTATTTATGCCTGCCAAGATATTAAAGATGACATTAAGATGGGTGCTAAGTCCACCGCCATCCTCTTTGGCTCTTGGATCCGGCCATTGCTCGTCCTCATTGGGTTTTCTTTCATCGTCCTACTCACTGTTGCTGGCATCCTGAATAATCAAGGATGGCCATTCTTCGTCATATCTGTTGGTGGGACTGCCACACATATCGTCTGGCAGTTCTTGACCGTTGACCTGGACATTCCCGAGAGCTGTTGGCGTGAGTTGACCCTGCCATAATTTTTGCTTTCGCTGGAATTTACCCCCAACCCTTGGACAGGCAATTTCAAGCGAAATGGACATCTTGGCTGGCCGCTCTGGGCCGGTTTGGTGCTCGATTATGCGCTATCCTCGGCTTATATATAATATGGGGCGCCGAAAATTGGGCGGGGCTATTCGATTTTCCATCCGCCCTTCTCAATCTGAGTGGCGGGAGCCATTGTTTCAAGATTGTCTTAGTATGCAGTGTTATTTCTACCTTACGTCATGCTATCACACCTACCTAGACACTTATAGCTAGTTCGCTCTCTGTTTGCATGTTCGTTTATCTCGTTGGATTTTTCTATGGCAGGACATGTGGTTACGGGAAATCGGGGAAATATTAATAGCCGCCCATTGAAGTTCGTTAATGCCCGAGTCAAGACGTATTGTGACAGAATCAATCAGCCAGAAAGCAAACAAAAAGTCGAGATAGGATATCTTCACGTTGGACATTGTGGGAATTGAACCCACGACCTTTCGCAAACCGCGTGATGCGAAGCGAACGTTATACCCCTAAACTAAATGCCCTCACTCCATACACATTGCTCGTATGATCTTACATCCGACACCTGCGTTCAGGTTTCTCCGACGACATGTCCTGCGCAGAATGGAGATGATTTTATTTCTGGTCTGCTTCCCCTCGCCGAGACCCACCGGGCAGCTCCTTGTGCGACATCTCCTCATTGTCACCTGTGCATTTAAACGAAGATTCATCCATTTTGTGCGACGATACTGATGGTGTCCTTTACTGGACATTCGTAGGTACCCCCCACCCCAAAATAAACAGTTCTTGCACAGGTCTCCCCTTTGCTCGAATCCTCTACAGTCGACCTAAATTTGTGGACACGGTCCTCAAGGTGTGACGATGACAAACTCTGCATTTCTATCCCGCAAATCAAAGGCACCAGGTGAGATATTGAGAATAGTTGGGTAAGTATAGCCTACAAAAGAGACCATACTTGCCGCGAAATTCGGCAACATCTGAAGCTTAAAGCTTGATCGATTGATCATTGGAACGAAACTCTTCGAGTCTGGATCACACATCTATGTTCTCAAACCCTGCGTTATTTGAGTCCGTGACATTGATTCAAGTCATCGGGGCAACCATAACTGGGAACGAAAAGACGCCTATTAAAGGTTCTAACGACCTTATTCTCTATTCAACTCTCCTAGACATAACAAAATAGAGGGAGAGATGGAGCCGTTTTTCAATCCAGACGTTCGAAGCCAGGTGTGTTCCTCGGGGCGAAAAGGCGGGATCCTTTGAAGACTCTGGACAACGGGCCCAAGCTCAGTGGTGTGAACCGTGTGATGATGGCGTCTCCAGGCTGTCTACCACCTGAACAACTTTGCAGCTCCGTTTAGCGCTGAGGTACTCCAGCTGGGGTCCGAAGGGCACCAAAATTGAGACCAAGTCATAAGAATGTCGAAATCATACTGAAGTACTATACAAGAATAGACGAACGGAGTCCAAATAAATGAAGAGCGTGATATAGTTTATGTAGTTTTCGTACGAACGCGAGTTGTGCGGGTCGTCCGAGGCTTTGGCTGAGGAACCGTGGTTGCTTCTTCGCTCTCCTGCTTTGCCGTCGTCGTCCTCGTTTTCCTCGTTGTTCTAACCTTAACAAGCACGCCTTCACCCGTGTCTCCGGAAAGTTGTTTTGTAGACGATCCTGTTGCAGTTTGATTTCCCGGTGTGTTCTCTTTATCAACTGTCTGTGGTGCAGCTGGGGCTGTCGCGGGGATTTTCCGAGGTCGGCCTCTCGTTGGTGCTGGGGTCTTCGTGGCGGTGGCTGTTGTGGCTGTGGTAGATCTAGACCCCCTCTTAGCTTTTAAGACCTCAGCTGGTTCCTCTTCTTGTTTCACAACAGTTCGGGTTTTACGAGCTTTGGTTTCTGTTTTGGTGGGCGGAACCGCTTGCGGAGGTTCTTCCATGTCAACCTGATCAGGTGCGTTGAACGTATCAAGTGGGTCATCGCCATCGCCCCCGTTGTGTTCTACAGGAGAAGTCTTTGCCCCGCGTCCGCGTGTGGTCGAGCGTTTCGTAGCATGGTTTTTCTCTGGTTCAGAAGCTTCTGCGACAGTGGTCGCTTTAGGAGGTCGTGTGCGACGAGTGGGTGGATCAATAGTCGTTTTCTCCTCTTTTTCGTTCTTAACTGCCACTTTCCGCGCAGTACGTTTGGCTGCAGGTGCCGGTTCCTCCTCAACGGTGGGAGTCTTGCGACCCCTTCGGGTTGCTGGAGGCTCCGCAATCTCAGAGGTGGGCTTACGAACTCGCCGGGTCGGCCCTGCAACTGCAGGTTGGTGGGTAGGAACCGGAGGTTCTTGGTTTGCAGTCTTGGCGGTTTTACGTGCGGCTCGTTTTGGTGCTTCGGCGATGGGAGCCTCCAGAACCTCTTCCAGACCCGCGGTTGCTTTACGAGTCGTCTGGATTGTGGCCGTTTCTGCCATCTCAGCGGGAGGTTGTGGACTCCTGCTCCTTGTGCGGGAGTGTCTTGGAGGTACTTGAAGTTGAGGTGTTTCCTGAGGAAGAGCGGCGTGAATTTGCTGAAGTTGGGAGGGAGAATGTAAGGCATACTGGTTTACGTTGCAGCAATTCTTCTTGTGCTGGAAGCTTCTCGTTGGCAAAGACACTTTCGACAATGACTGGAGTAGTGGGGGTGCTCTCGTTGGCAGATTTGAGCGATGCCTCATTGCCGTCAATCCGTATATCTCGAGATGAAAGGGTCTTGTCCGGGGAGCGCAATAAATGCTGTTGTTGGTCAGTATCCATCATATCCGTGGTATCCAGGACTTCCAGTAGAGCTCCTGTGAACGGAGAATGTACGGCTTCCTCTGGCAAACTTGAGCTGGACGGAGGCTTCACAGGACTGGATCCTGGCATGCCAATAGTGCTGCGCCTCCTCTTCATGCCTTCAACGGTCTCTTTCATCCGCTCGAGTAAGCTGCGGGTATCAAGTTTCTCATCCTCTTCGTCTATACTCAATCTCCTTGCGGCATCTTTTGCCGAGTCCCGCTTGGTAGGAGACAGCCGAAAAGAATGGGTTATTTACATCATTGAATCCCGGTTTGGTCGGAGAGGCAGATGTCTTTGAAGGTGACATGCCAGGAATGCCTCCTGCAAAGTACGAGTGGGAATCGACATCCCGAAGAGCACTACGCCGGCGCTCTTGAATTGCCTATACCCATCTAGTCAGTCTTGGCCCATAACGGAATGGTGGGTTCCGTTAGCTTACCTTCTTTTCCTCTGCGGTGACTCCTTGACGAGGAGTTTGACTTTGTTCGAGAAAGTTCGACCGGCGCGGGGTTCCAGCGATGTTAGGTTCAGTTGGGGGTACAGAAGGCGCTTCCTCTGATTTGAGTGGGACAACGATGTCTCTAACGCGCCAGGGTTCTTCCAACGGAACTCTTCTAGGTTCTCCCAGGGAATAACGAACTGGGGGTCCGCCGCCCAATCGGCCCCGGGATGCTTCAATGCTCAGTCCGCGATCAGAAGGACGAGATTGGTGCACAGCCTGAGGGGTCATGAAAGTGCCTAGAGGACGCCGGATTGGAGTAGCTTGGGGCAGAGAAGGAAGTGCCTCTGGTTGGTCCTGAGTCTCATCTTCTTCAGCATCTTCTTGTGGACCTTGTCCTTGCTCTTCCTGTTCCGCCCCTTCCTCTCCATCAGCCTACATTAGGAGTCAACTGAATTTCTATATTTAAGGTAGGACAAAAATACCTCGGCCTCCGCTGGACTGGAACTTCTGAAAGGCCACAATCTTTCCAAACTCTTTCTCCAAAGTGGCTTCTGTTCCCTTCGATTAGCTTTCTCTTCCACTTCATCCCCGTCGCTGTCCACCTCTTCATCTGAGGGCGGGTGCTCGCCCCCTTCACCCGGCTTGAAACCAAGGTATTCGTCATCGTTGACATCGTCGCTGGCAATGGTGTCCAATACCTCCATTTCCTCTTCCCGCTCCTCTTCCTCCTGCTGACGCTGTCGTTCATATTCCAGGACTGTTCTTTGTGCACTCCGGATGAGCACTGCTCGATGCAGGGATTGTGACCGTCGGCGTTGGGGCGTCTTGGGTGGCTGTAAGTGTATGACGGGTTGGGGTACCGGTACCTCAACGTCTTCGAGGATAACAAGGTCCTTATCCTCTTCGACCACGCGGGGATGGTTGCCGTTGACTAGGACAATTTCATTTTCCTCTTCTTCATCACTGTCATCATCATCTATAGAAGTTATTGGGGTTCGAGAAAGTGCGGATGGTTTGACCGGGCTTCGGAAAGTGTTCTTCATTGGACTTTGGAGTATCCTGAGATTTTCGCGAGGGTCCTTAGAAGGGCGTGGGGTGAACACTTGTGCAGAGTGGATCATAGAGAGTCGGAGTTTTCTGTTGTGCGCCGCTGTGTGGCGTTTAGACCGAAAAAAACCGGGGATTTAAAGGAGGACTAACGAGCGGGAGTGGCCAGAAGAGTAGCACGTATTTCCTTGGGAGGGTATGAGAATCGGAAGAGTTTGTTATGAATTTCGATCTCAGAGTTATTTGAAAGTGGGACGGTAGTGGGCTGACCCCCAGGGTTGCCGTTTGGATATACTCTGCATCCGTCAACGACAAGACCTGTCCTTCCAAGTACGATGAGGAAGGCCTGAAAGCGAGATTCAGTCAGCAGTGATTCGTGTATGCCCGTTCCTACGTACCTTTCGCTCTTCGAAAGTGATCTTGCAATGAGTAAGATTGATTTCCGGGTAGTAAAGTCGGACACTGCAACTGGGGTCCCGTCCGAATGTGATTTCTTCGGTATCGATCCCAAATGCCGTGACAACAGTGCCAGGATCCTGCCGCTTCATGAGGCTGAGCGTCCCATATCGTCCGACCTGGCTAAATCCAGTGGTGTCCATGCTGTGGCCTTGATGTGTCTGAAAACGAACTTCAGCACACTCAAACACGACGCCAAGGGTTCATCATGCACGTGATCACGCGTTCTATAATAACGTGATCATAACGTGATCTGTTGATGATGGATGATGAAGAATGAACGTTTAAACGCTCAAGTACGCCCACCAAAGACGCGGTGAGCCAGGGTAACTCGATGACTATGCATTTTTAGCAGGGTTTGTGTTTGGAACAATGTTTTCCCAGACCTTCCGTTGGAGGGGTCCGGTTGAGGTTAAGGGTATGCAGGGGAGTGGTGTGCGATAGGGGCACTATTTGCGGACTGATGGATCAATCGATCACTGATCAAAATACTGACGGCCAGCCGCCGACCCAAATACACTGGCCTCGACCAGGCCTATCAACGAGTTTCGGCGGGTCTGAAATTAATTAAGGTCCGTTTTCATCCATCTTTTTCCCCTGGATCTTATCAAGTGCGTTTCTGGTTCAAAATTGGCAATTAGTTTCTCAGGTGAGAGAGAGGTGCGGTAATATCACTTTTCCACCTCCAAATTCTGTCGCGCTGCTACTACCGTGCCTTGGAAACCTTATATTGAGGGTTGTCCTCACCAGAAGAGGCGAGAGAGATTCAAGGCTGTTCCATACGCAACTCGACTAATCTAGCACAACAAGGTTTACTCCAGCAATCAAAATTTGATACGCCAGGCGGATCAGCCCACACCAGAGTAATTGATAGAAAACCGGACGATTCTGCTCGCCTATAAAAGACTGGCGCTTCGCCTTGTTGCTGTGAAGACTCATGCCACAAGCTTTTGAATATCTTGTCTTCAGGATTGGCCTCGCCGTCATCTCCTGCACTTTCTATGGCGCCTTCTTGGTTTTAGTTCATAATCTCGCTGCTCATCTTTCGCCAACAACACGAGAAAAATGTCGCAACGCAAGTGTCGAGGACAAATACCTATCTTGTATTCAGTTATTTGATGTTGGCGGTGCTGACCACAGTCAGTCTCCCCACCCAGTCCCTTCCGACATCTAAAGACAACGTCGACAGGTCTGGGTCCTCTCCGCTGCCATGTTTTTCAACCCAGAGCTCACGGAGGTGGAGAATATCCGTGGCTACAGTTCTTTGATGTTCGCACAACACATCGTTGGATACCTCGCGAGTGGCATAGGCGATTCTGTCATGGTGGGTTCGCAGCTCTTTCCTGTAAACCACCACAGTTGACCTTTTATCCAGGTTTATCGATTATATACTATTTCAGACCAAAAGAGGATTATCTTGTGTTGTGCTATTTTCCTAGTATTATGTGGGCTTGGTAGGTTGCCGTGGAGAATGGGAGTCCTGATCACTGACTATCGTCCAGGTTTGACTTTGGCCGTGGTTTTCTTCTACGCACTCCACCAGCACAATTTCCTCCAGCCTGCCAACACCATTCTTGCTGGAATGTCAATCAGGTGTGTGTTGCAGATTCGGATCAGTGGCAGCTACAAACCTGTGTGTGACAGTGTCAATGTAACCGCAACTTCACTCATTGCATGGAGGGTATGGGAGCGACAGGCCCTTACAAGGGCGGTAGGAGGTGGTGAGATTATAACCGTAAGTAGCCGTATAGCGCCCAAAACACACACAAGATCTCACCTGTGCCGTAGCGCCTTCAAGCGATTTTTATCGAGAGTTGTGCCCTTTACACGTAGGTGCCGAATTGTAACCACTTTTGACACGCTCTCAACGAGCCTTGGGCTCCAAACCAGATTCTGGATGATTGCTTTTCTTGTTGCTCATTTCGCAAACAATCCCGTCTCACAAGTTTTTCTCTATGGATCACCACATGTCGCTGGAATCGCATCCATGCTCATCAATGTGCGAGTAGGCCTAGGCTGGGCCGTAGGAAAAGGAGGCTATTTCACATGTTCACTAGATGATTCTGTCCTTGCTAACAGCCGGTTGAGCCGTGGTTTATCACCTACCATTCCTTAGAAGGAAAAGGCAGGAACCAAGGGCAGTGGGCCGAGCTCCACTTGGGTGTATTAAATTAGATGCGATAATAATGTACGATGTCTTGATCTACGAAAATAAGTTATGGCTTTTTTCTTACCGCCATCTTGCATATCTAGAAGTCACCCATGCGTTTCTGGGCGTTGGGCCCACGTTTGCCTGGTGGGCGGCGGGTAGCTCTGGCGACATCTGGAGGTCGGGGAGCATTACATTATGGTGCCACCAATCTCGCCTAAGTCTACTCTTATGTCTTGGTCCCCACTGTCCTTTCTTGGCCAACTGATTGGGATAATTCGGTAGTCGGTCGTCTCTAGCCGGTGATTATTGGGGGTTACAGTGCAGTGCTCAGTGTCAATGAGATGACAGTGAAGAGTGATGCTAGCTGTCCTAAACCTGACGTCCCCCCCTGCCCTCGGGAACGGATCAGCCGGGTCCAGATGGTTTCACAGAACATACTGCAGGATCCCTGTATTTTTTTTTCCTGATAAAAATCCTCGTTGTTCGTAACGAATGGGGATACCTGGAGTTGCTCAGATGGTCTCCAACCCATTGAAGTACAATTTGAGAATAGTCGAAACTTTATTCATGTCACGGGCGTGGGATTGCACCGCTTCGTCGGGTTGTTGTATCGGGGAACCATCGTGGATCCATGAGTCGGATGCTCCAGCTTTTGTTCAGGAATCTGATATGTCCTACCAGTAAGTCAGCTCGCCTAATCAGTGCTTATTTTGCCATGTTTCTCAGGTTATTGGCACTACACCAGCCACTCTCGCCCTCCCCCTCCTTCATCCTCAGTATTAAGCTCAAACGGCAGAGCGCATAGGAGTTAGTCCTGAATCTAGTGAGGTGCCGAAGAGAATGTACTATCATACAGAAAGGCTAGCAAGGGTTCAGCAACCTCATGCGGTGTACATGTGTAGCAACCCTATCCTCTTAGATCGCGAGACGAAATTTGATATTTTCTGTCATCACCCAGAACTGCTTTTTAGCTTCCTCTGACCAGTCTACCATGTTCCAGAAGAATTTCACATAGAATCCAGGAAGAGAAGGTACCCTCGGTGAGATCGTCTGATATATCATTAAAATCGTAGGCGGGCGGCGGCGTGACCTACTGACACGTCCTCCATTTGCGGTTCTCCATTACATGAATGGTGTCGTCTTTTGCCAGACATCTTAGCTTGGGAAAAATAAGTCGGGTCCTCCATCCAAATGAGTGCGTGTGCTAGAAAGGCAAGACATCCAAAAGGACAGGTCATCCACCAGAGCGTCACGGGGGATGGACTTGAACAGACAATTATCTTGTCTGACCCCTTCACCACAGGTCATCGTGAGGTGAAGAGAGTAGGCGGCCGTTCAACGTTCAATGATAAGGGTAGTGTGTGATTGCGTCCGTCAGTCAGGGGCTCTGAACCGAGATCCAGGAAAGAGAGGTGACAGAGACAAGAAGTGACGAGACAGCGGGGGGAAGAGTGACGACGTTAGAAACACATCGTAGAGACAGAGTCTGAGAACCAACAACGGTCAAAAGGCGAGAGTGATGATGCCGGCAACGTCATCTAGAAAGAGAGAGAGCCGAGCGAGAGAGATCTGAACGAGCACGAGAAACAACGAGGAAACGAGAGACAAAGTTTGCAACTTAGAAAATGAGAGTGTGTGCATGAGACCCGATGTCGACTATTCGATGTCAAGCCAGTACTGGCCCGACCGTATTTATGCTACGATGAAGTCCGGTGTCCTACTGTTCTTCAGTTATCTACAAATGCCAGATTTAGTCTATGAGTGTGCTAAATCAGTTATGGAAAATATGCTGTAGGACTGTCAAGGTGAATAGAGTAAAATTTCTGAAACATGAACGAGCATCAAATATTTAGTTTAGTGGGATAGGATGTTGTGGAGCTATGGAGGCGAAGAGTTTGAATTAAAGTAAAATATTAGTACCGAAATGAGTCGGAATGGTCTTGTCGAGTGATGCGCGGACCAGGGACGGATTGATGAATGATCAGAATAACGGAACCTTCATTGGACCCACAGACTAGTGTGAGATGTGGGTCGGGTGCCGTTCCGAAGCCAGCCGGCCTGCGATCTCCACAGAGGTGTAGTTTCGTCATCATAAGAGGGAAATGTTCACAGAGCACCCGTACAGCGCCGTGCTGGGAATTTTTGGCCGTGTTGAGTTTCAGCAAACTAAAAGGTAAATCGATGTAGAGAAGTATCAACATCTCCACTGGTCCTGGGCACCGGGATAGAGACACGCCCCACCCGAATATCCCGAGACAATGTCGGGTTACCCCCGACTTCCAGGGTTAGGCACGAGATCCAAGCCGAGGCTACAAGAGTTTTGGGTGACTTGCAACGGAAATCCCACCAGGTTGTTACAACTCCAAGGGCAAACTCATGCACACATTGGCTTCCATTGACCCCAGTATCAAGATGGGCAGCCTTATCCACACTGCACATCTAATCTCAATGGCCAGTCAATTGGTTACGATGAGCTTCTGGAGGTTGTTGGGGATTGGAGAAGGAAATGATCAGGTGGGCGGTTTTCAGGAGAAACCATATTCGTGGCGTATAGGCAATTCCACTTTGGTGAACCCCCTCTAAGCGTAATTCTCTGATCAGAGAGAGACTGGTAACCATAGCCATATCGATGGTGTGGTGAATGAGGGTATCAAGGTCAGGCTATGCGGGTCCATTAGGGCAGAAGAAAAGGCGGTTTTTCGAGATTCAAAGGTGTAGGTCAGGAGTGTGTTAAATAGAAATATAATAAAGCAACGCGACCCAAGAGTTGTCGACTGCCTTCCTGTTCGAAATTGAGGGAGAGCCGCGCCCAGAACAGGAGGTTCGATGAAATGACGTCCTTAAATGACGGCACCCAGGCAAGAACCACCTGAAACTGCCCCAATGTCGACCTTGCTCTCGATCAAGCCTACTCACCAAGCAGGCTGCCTCGAAGACCTCGTGGAGGATTTCAATAATGGGGAGTTCTTTTATCGATGAGCGGAGGTCATTAATCCTTCTGAATACGATCGCCCGTTGCTTGGGGATAACTTTTGAGGTGAGGGTGTCGAGGTCCTCAATTTCGTGATAAGAACGGCCAGAACTCGTTCTCCCGAGAAAGATTGGGGGGAGAGTGGAATTTGGGGGTCCGAGCAGAGCCGCACAGGAGACATTGTTTCGTCTCCGTGTTCATGCGGACCATGATTGTGGGTGTAGAAACAAAGTCGTGTACACCATTATCTCGGTCCCGTGTTCAAATGAGCGCAGATGATGACTAGTTGACTCCGGAGTCGGGAGTTCCTTGCGGAAGGCGCTGCCAAACAAACAATGGCTGGTTGCGTGCCATTCAGACACCAAAGACGACTGGTGCCAATATGTAGCGCTCAAATCATGCATCATGCACTTAGTCATGGCGTCGTTCCCCACCATATGACAATCCAGCACCAGTAACTTCCTGTACACACCACGTGCCCCTTATAGTGATTTCCAGGTTATTTCCCTCCCGGACTCCATTCGCGACAAGCTCCTTGTCCCAAAACCCTGCCTTGATCCATCTGTCCCTCTATTTATGCCCGTGTGTCAGTTTGGAGGACCTAAGTGATGCTACCATCCATCTCTCCTGCTCTCCCCACTACCATCATGACTTCGAGGTTGCGATGATGCGTACTCCGAAACTTTGCGACCGCTTCACGTTCTAATGCCATGTCGTTCTCTTGTTCAAATTTGTTAATGACTTTCTCAGGGGAGAGAGAGGTTCGTAATATCACTTTTTCACCCCCAAATTTTGTTACACTACTCCTATCGTGCTTTAGCGACTTTATGTCGGGGGGTTGTCCTCACCGAAAGGTGAGAGAGATTCAAGGCGGTTCCATACTCAACTCCATTGTTTAGGCCGATTTAGAACAATGAGGTTCACTCCAACAATCAAAATTTGATACGCCGCGCAGATCAACCCGAACGAGCGTAATCCATAAAAACTAGATGGTTCTACTCACCTATAAAAGATCGGCGCCCCACCCCGTCGCTGTGGATACCAATGCCGCAAGCTTTCGTATATCCCGTTTTCAAAGCTGGCCTCGTCTTCATCTCCAGCACTTTCTATGGCGCCTTCTTGGTTTTGTTCATAATTTCGCTGTTCATCCTCCACCAACAACACAAGAAAAATGCCGCAATGCCAAGTGTCGAGTACAAATGCCTATCTTATATTCAGTTATTTGATGTTGGTCGTGCTGACCACAGTCAGTATTCCCGCCCAATCCCTTTTGACATCGCATGACATCGTTAACAGGTCTGGGTCCTCTCCGCTATCATGTGTTTCAACCAAAATCTCACGGAAGTGAAGAATATCGACGGCTACAGTTCGTTGATGCTTGCACAACATATTATCGGGTATCTCGCGAGCCTCATTGGCGATTCCGTCATGGTGCGTTCGCAACTCTTCCCTGAAAAGTACCACAGGTTGACCTTTTGTCCAGGTTTATCGATTATACGTTATTTCAGACCATAAAAGAATTATTTTGTGTACCGCTATTTTCCTACTATTATGTGGACTTGGTGGGTTGCCGAGGAGAGCTGTGATCCGATCACTGACTATACCATCTAGGTTTGACTTTGGCCGTGATTTCTTGCTACGTACTCAAACACCGTTTCCTCGTGGCTGCCAACATCATTCTTGTTGGCATGTCAATCAGGTGCGTGTCGCAAATTGGGACCGGTGGCAGCTACAAACCTGTATGCGATAGTGTCAATGTAACTGCAACTTCACTCATTGCATGGAGGGTATGGAAACGACAGGCTCTTACAAGGGCGGGGAGCGGCAGGGATATTATAACCGTGAGTAGCCGAATGTCACCCGAAATGCACACAAGGTCTTACCTGTGACATAGCGACTTCTAGCGATTTTTATCGAGAGCTGTGCTATTTACACGTAAGTGCCCCGTCATAATCGCACGCTCTCGACGGGCTTTGAACTTCAACCTAGATTCTGGATGATTGCTTTTATAGTTGCGCATTTTGCAAATAACGCCCTCTCGCAAGTTTTCCTCTATGGCTCACCACACGTTGCTGGAATCGCGTCCATGCTCGTCAATGTACGGGTAGGCCTAGGCTGGGCCGTAGGAGAAGAGAGCCGCTCCACACGTTCGCTAGATGACTCTGCCTTTGTCAACAGCCGCTTGAGCCGTGGTTTGTCACCTGCCACTCATTAGAGGGAAAAGGGCAAGAACCGGGGGCAGTGGGTCGAGCTCCACTTGGGTGTGCTAAATTAGACATGATAATGATGTACTAATCTACAACAAATAATTGATGGCTAATTGATGACTTTTTTTTTACCGCTATCTCGCATGTTTTAAAGCTAACTATGCGTTTTTTTCAGGACCTTTAAGCACCCATTTTCCTGGTGGACGACGGACAGCTTCGGTGACACCCTGAGGTTGGGAAGCCTTACACCATGGTGCTACCAATCCCGCCTATGGCTATTATTATCTCTTGATCTTTCCTGACCAAGTGATTGAGATAATTCGGTAGTTGGCCGCCTCTGGGCGGTGATCATGAGAGATCATAAGTGCAGTGCTCACATCAACGATGTGATGACAGTGAAAAGTGACGCTAACCGTCCAAACATGATGTACTTACCATTCCCAAATACAAATCAGCTGGATCCAGGTGGCTTCAAAGAAATATGCGACCAGATCCCAGGTATTCTTTTGATAAAAATCCTGAATGTTTGGAACGAATTTTAAATCCTGATGTTGCTCAGATGGTCTTCAATTCATCAAAACGCAAATTGAGATCAGTCGGAATTTTATTCATGTCAGAAGTGCGAGATTGTATCGCTTGCTCAAGTTGTATCGGGGAACCATTGCCGTCCTATGCCTGGTCAGTTAAGAGGATCTAGTATGTTTCACCGGTAAGTCAGCTCGCTTAGCCAGTGCTTGTTTTGCTAAGTATATCAGATTATTCTTTGACGCTGTGCGGGCCATTCACCCCCCGCCTTCATCCTGATCTCATTTGCCGTTGTTATGGGTCTCGTTCGTTGGCTCCGCTCAATTACTCCCACACCATGCAATGATTCAAATATTCATCTGCCTTCTTCTATGGTGCTCAATAATCTCACTCACGGTGGTGTATCGGCTGCTGGCAGGTCGTCGTGTCACCCCCGCCTCCTCCTGATTTTGGCCTTATCGGATTCTTGCCTTCCGTTTTCTTTACCTCTCCCCATCACCACGACATTGTACCATGCCTCAATCGTGACTTCTGCTCGGTCCCCTTTGGCGGTGAATAACAGAAAGTGAGTGTCTTCTTGAATTATGAATGGTGGCTATCAACCCAGTACCATGGTCATAGCGTATTGAACTAAATTAAATCAAAACTTTTTGTAAAGTTAAGAGCGTAATGCAACCAAGTTGATCACCGGATGGTGGGGGAGCTAGCTGTAGTATGGCGGGTATATCCCCACCTTAGTTCACTGACTCTTTCCTATATTCCCGGGTTCCCCACCTTTGAACGCCAACCACTTAGTTCCGTAATCATGGATCTGCCCTCCTGATATTTTCCTTTCTTACCTAATGTCTTTTCATGTGTTTTATTGTTGCAAAGTTGTACCGTGACATATGTCTCAAGCAGGGGGCTGAGCCCAAACTGCAAACACACATAAACCTGGAAGAATTGCAAACATCTCAGCTACGAGGTAGTCTCTCCAATGATTCTCGTGAGCAATGTATAGCATGACCTGAACCGTCAAGGCGGAAGATCGATGTCAGATGGCGATGTTCTTTCCAGCCATGTCGCAACGCAAGGTACTCTTGACTCAGTAGGGTCATCTTTAAGACGTCGCATGAGCAGCTGTTACTATACTGACCATTGATCGCTCCTGATCGTTATGAAATTGTGGCAGGGTCTTTGATTTCCTATGACCTGTTGCGAGTGTAGTATGGCCAAGTGAACTCCTCGGTTATCTAACTTTCCTGCTAGTAGTGCTACGGAGTGAGCTAAATAATAATTATGACGCCTTTTGATGGTTGCTTGCTAAGTTGTATGCGTCCAATCCTGCTTAAAACCGCTCAGGACTCCTCCGCCATCCCCTATAATCTGAGGCTATGGGTTATTCCTCAAAAGTTGCCCCTCTACCTGAGGGTCCGACGGTTGGTGTGACATTCATCGCCGCCTCACTCTATGGTTCTTTCCTCATCCTCTTCATCTTATCAAGTCTCGTGCTTCATCGTCAAAACTTGGCCAACAAGAAGCAAGTGCCTGGATCCCACAATACTTTGGTCTATCTAATTCTAGGATACATACTATTTCTCACTGTCTCTTCGGTTTGTGGGGTCCCTTGATGCTTAGGGGGCCTGCGTTGACTTTGTGTATCCAACAGAACTGGATTATTCTCTGGTTAATATCTGTACATCCAAGCCTTGGTGGCGGGGCCGGTAACAGCACAATATATAGCGCCTTTCTGTATATTCAGAATGTTGCCGAAGCTTTTGCTGCAGTTGTGGCTGACTGGATCCTTGTGAGTCATGATGCCAGTTCGGAAATGAATTGACCTTCCATTTATAATCACTCTGGCCAGCTATACAGACTGTATGTGATATGGAACCGGAAGCGAGCTATACTTGTAGGAAATGCAACAATTTTCGTTTTGCAAGCCGGTACGACCAAAAATGTTCAAAACTTCCTGGAAGTTCACGTAAATTTCAAGCCATCTGCATATGCTACAGTATCTATTACGCCAGGCAAAGAATGATATGGATGGCGGGAAGTCTTGTTCTGGTTATTTTAACGCTCTCGTAAGTCTAAGCCCAAAGTTGTCCGCTCAACAGCCATTCACACGTTCCAAGGACACACATCGGAGCTACGGCTTTGATTGCATGGAAACTATGGAGTGTCAACAGACACTATCAAAAAATTGGTAGCCGAAAGATCCTAAATGTGAGCCATCTGAAAGACGCCCATTGTGTTGCAGTAAATATTTGACGTTCCCCAGAGAGTAATCGCAATCATAGTGGAAAGTGCCGCCATGTATACGTGAGTGTTTAATTTTTTGCGTCGACCATGGAAGATTTAAACCCCTCTCAGAACATATATGATAGTGTACCTTATTCTCTTCTTGATCAAGCGGGGTGCTTCCTCTCCCCTCCTATATTGTTTGCCATCAGTTGCAGGTATCGCAACGACCCTCGTCAACGTTCGCGTTGGCCTCGGCTGGGCTGCGGGAGAACGGGGACGTTCAACGTGGTCCTTACGTGACTCCTTTATTGACAACGACTGTGCGATGGATCACGCAAATTCATTTGAGGGACGGGCGTAGAAACGCTAGCATTAAGTAGTTACTCCTTAGGACATGTTAATTAAGCATTTCGTATAGCCCGTGGCCAACGAGATAGTAACCTACCTGATTGATTATATCCAACCTGAGTTCTCCCCGGCCTGACCCAATTGTCACCTCTCCGGAATTGGGGCATGGCACTTGTGGGTTATTTTCCTTTACCTCATCGGCGTTACGCTTGAAGTGGTATGGCTCTATGCGCAAGGATTTAAATATCTTCAATTGAGACTGCCGAACTTCGACTTACTGCATGGCTATTGATGTAGCATCTCGTCTCGTCGTGTGTGACACATTGCCAGGTCACTCATCTCAGCTTTCCCGGTGTGATGAACACGAAGAAGGGAGTTATGGGAGGCGGAGGTCGTAAAAAGAAAGCTATATTAATGCATGTCTCGCTTCGTCATTCACTCTGGATTCCTCTCTTCTTCTTCATATGGATCGTAGGGACCAAGTATGCCTTGGCCGTTCCAAGTCCCATTTGATTTCCACCCTCGTTGAATGTGCTTTCTACGGCGTCTTTTTGACGCTATTCATCACGTCCAGTTCCCTGCTCACTTTCCGATGGAAGGCATTGAATCAGCGAACACTCATGGTGGAAAAACAGCAGAGAATTTCTCT
This sequence comes from Calvatia gigantea, assembly GCA_025093985.1. Classification (NCBI taxonomy): domain Eukaryota; kingdom Fungi; phylum Basidiomycota; class Agaricomycetes; order Agaricales; family Lycoperdaceae; genus Calvatia; species Calvatia gigantea. Next base: position 532,744 of record JACAAK010000012.1, read on the forward strand.
CCTTGTATATCTCTCTCTTGGCTTCATGATGTTCCTTTGCCTCACAGGTGTAAGCACTCAATGAGACATTCTCATCTGATTGGACCGATGCTAATTTCGACATTCTACTTTAGGTCTGGGTATTTTCCTGGTTGAGACTGTTTAGCCCGAGTTCACTGGATACCGACACCAAGTCGAGTCTCTTCCTTGTTTTCAATGGTGGCGGTGAATCTCTCGGCTCAGCTATCTTTGGTCGGGCTGTCCTCTTTGTGGCCACGTCAAAGTTTAGTGAAATGATCCTCGTGAGCAGTTTCACTCTCCCATTCATGTACCTACGAGCCAGCTCATGTTCCCTGTTAACCTGAGACTTACCGTCTGTGGGTTATCTTCCGGGGGTCCCTCCGTGTGATGGCTTTCCCGTGTTTTATATGGGTTGGCTTTTTCGGTGTGCTATACTTCCCCTTCCATAGCTATCATGTGCATGAGCTCACAAGTACAGTATCGTGCGTGGGCCTCACTGTCAAATATATCACCCACGGAAGCATCTCTTCACCGTGGTTACTAGTTCTAATTACCCTCTCCATATGGTGTGTTAGGTATCCAAAGGCTTCATTTCCATCTCAGCTTACCCACCGCGCATCAAGCTTGAACATTTACTTCACAGGTGCGACTCCTACGCAGCTATCGGCTTCCCAACATACCAACATATGCAGCCTCCGTCCTTTACCGAGTCAGAGGAGTCGGGAAAGTCCCTCGTTACGGGGGCGCTAACATTGTTGTAAGCTTTTAAAAAATCCTTTTCTACTGAGATGCGGGCTTGACTTGTCTATATCAGAAAGCCGTGGTGATCGTGATTGAGAGTGCGGCCATATACACGTATGGCTAACGTTTTGGCAGGGAATAAATTATTAATGATGCCTAGAGTCTGGTTAATTTTCGTAGTGATAACCTTTCTCGCGCACGCCGAGGATATTTCTGGAGTATTGGCTGATGGGATTGCACCTATGGCAGGGATTGTCACTATGCTTGTCAATGTTCGGGTCGGGCTTGGATGGGCATTGGTTGAGCCTTCAACCCCAAGTGCCCCAGATTCTCCGGGAGCCGCAATTGACCTCGAGAGATGGTATACAAACGTGACGCTGACGAGCGGGGTTGCGACGTCCGGGAGGGGCTGAAAGTTTATCAGCCTGGACGGGAAACCGCGAGGAGAGGAATAAAAGGGAATTTGTTCTTACCGTAGAACCGAGCTGGCCATCCCTTGAAAATCCTACAATCATATCTATTAGTTTTTATATTTACCGACTGTCGACAAGTGTATGTTTGTGGAGGGGTAGGCAAACTCCGGAGCGACAGGCTAATGAACATTGTCCAAAAACAGGAATAGACGCTAGCGCTACAAACATGCACTCTAAGCTTGGTGTTTTTTGAAATCACTAACACAAAATATCCAACCCAGAAGCTGGATCTGAGTGAAAACATTACACATGTGCCCCAGTCGCAGTAACAGACGACAATGTACTTCCCACATCGGAGAAACCGTCGTGTATAGCCGTAGAAATTTGTGTAAAAATCAACGTAGACGGGCTATTCCCCGGTGACCCACTGCACGCCTCCAGGTGACCACCCTCGCCTCCACAATCACGTGTGGATCCGAGACCCACTCGGACGTTGATCAGCATGGCAGAGACACCATAGACTGCTGGCAGAGAATCTAGGAGGCAAAGGGCAATTTGACACTGGAACCCAAGTCCTGCGATGAAAAAGAGGAGATTCCAGGTTCTATTGTGATAATAAAGATCGTAAGTTCGTCACGGGTAAAATGGGGAATACGTACGCCGATATCGCTGCGCTTTCAACTATGACTGAAACGGCTCTCTAGGTGTAGAGTGAGGTCGTAGTCCGCCAGATACTGGAGAAAGTTGGACTCACCTTGAGACCATGTCCACCTGAGCACCATCCCAGCGCGAGACCGGGCACTCAGGATAATCCAAGATATCATTACTATTTCATCGCATGCCAGCCAGGTCAGCCAGGTCGCTTCACAGGGCAGCAAGGGCCTTACCTGTAACGTATACGGTAATGCTGTTTAACCTGCTGTCATATTTCATACTCCACGATGGTCGACGGGACGTACCTGAGTGTAATAGCCGTAGCGGCCACGTCCCACCGAGTCAACTCTAGCTTCCCATCATCAATAGGTATAAATGTTTTTCCTGTATCGTTAAAAGGACCTGAGAGAGCGATTGCACATGCTTGGCCAAGGGGAAGCATTTCAACTGTGCGGTGAGGGGTGAGTCGCAGGAAACGACGCACTAATGAATCCAAATAGACCAATTATAGGAGGTGCGATTATGGCCACACTTCCGCTAGCCAGTATCCAGAGCCTGTAGATCTATGTAACGAACATAGTGAGAATATGTAGGTGCGGTATGTGAAGGGCACCACGTACGGTGATAGAATCGCCAAGCAGTACGGTAGCTTGTATACATGACTCCTTTAGTCTATAAGCAGTCCGGCTGAGCCTTGGTATGTGTGGCAATGCCTCCTCAGCTCCTGGAAGAGGAACCACTTCAGGCCAGTAAAATATCCATTTCTATACAACCCAACAAAATATCGCCCCAAGTCAGTAGGTGTAAGGGGGAAGAGGGGTGAACCCACAGCAGTAATCGTGCAAAACATCAGTACACTCATAGCCAGGTAGAACGTCATACTCCTCAGCCCCGTCGACAGTTCCACCTTTTCCTTCATAAGAACCCTCCGCCTCTGCAACAGCAACACCGTTGACAGAGTGAAAAGAACCAGAAACGCGCCATAAACGAGGGTTTCAATAAGGAATGCCAATGATCTCGTAAGGGTCAACTTGGAAAAACATCCACGTAATTTGAAGTTTGGAATCCGTCGGCCGGCAGAGAACGTGATAGTTCTTATGTCCCTACGCTGAAATGAAGGACGCTATTCCTGACTGAGGGCGCAGGTGCTATCGCGTTGGTGCAGTCGCAAATCTGGGGAAGCCTACGTAAAGTGGAAGCGGCTGGGGGTGGGAGACTGGAAAGGCGCGATCGCTACATTAGCGCTTCGGAATATATACGCAATCCACAGAATATTCATTCTGCATCCAAAAAGTTATGAGCCACACGCCTCATAGACCCATCTCATCCCCGAGCATGGAGGCCGTCGGGAGTGGGACAATAAGGTGGGGTCGGCCGGGGATATTGTAGGTCGTCCTTTTATCACTTCAACATTTGACGTGCTCAGACCATCGTACAAGTTCGTCTTCACCTGTACAGTTATGACAACAGCGGGGTTGACGGATTATTGTCAAGTTCACTAGTATGTTGGTGAATTTAGCATCGTACTCTCTATGACCAAATATGCGCTTACCTTTTTCAGCCAGCCATTCTTATTCGTAGATATGGAATAGCAAGCGTAGATGGATTGATGCGGGTATTAGGCGATGGTAGCACCCATCACCGGAGTAGCGCCAGATACCACCTCCAAGAAATCAACCAAGATATTAGGCATTAGAGCTCCTCCTATGCCTCTGGTGGTTGAACGTTAAAGTCCTGAGGTCATTGGCCCCCTTCCATGCGCGAGGGTTTATTTGTGATTTGATGACAATGTAATCATATCGCTTGGAAAGAAGCGGCGTAAAAATAACGGCTTTTGCACAGTCAAAAAGGTGTTTGGCAGATTGTGGGACTTGATTTGGACGCTACGTCTCCTCGGAAGCTAACCTGTGCTGTTGAGAGGCGAGCACGACCAGCCTGAGCAGACCGGAACTCGCGCAGCTTCGAGAACACCAAACACCAAACACCTGGAACGTGAGGTGGCTTGCTTGTTCAATAAAGAACTCATCCATCACTGGCACCAGTCACCTGTCCATGTAAACGCTTGAAGCTTGAAGGTCCGCCAATGAGTAGCCCGAGTGGAGTGGATTGGGTTTGGGTTTGTGGCGGAGCAGATTGGTTTGCGACTGGTGATACGGTGACAGTGCGGTCCGCCGTCACGTCATTCGCACATCAAGTAGTAGCGGACATCACAAGGAAATTAGAACTCCGCCAATCTGTTGGCAATGGAAGGGAAGACGATGAGCGCTCTATAATTACCACGACGATGTCCTCTACGGAAGGCCAAGACCATTCGGCGCCGGTGAGTCCGGGACACACTCATCTGACCCTCCCGCCTCCTCCGTTGCGCAGCGCCTTGAAGCCCTCTCGGCCGCCAACGCCGACCCAAAGCGCCCAACCCTCCCCGCTCTCCTCTCCCTTCATCAGCCACATCCCCTTGGCTTCTTCCGAAGAGGCCGACGACTCTCACCATTGCTTTAGCGATTTGACACCCACAAGCTCAATTACGCACCCCCACCTCCAACATCACCCCACCATGCCCGTCTCGGTGAAAGGTTCACCACCGCATCGTCCTACTCTCCCGCATCTTTCTGCTTCTTCACCTCCACCTGGGCTAAACACCCCGGCGTATACACCCAAAGTATCATTTGACACGTTTGAAAATCCCAATGCTAGCATGTTCAGCTTTACGCTTCAAGTTAAGAGCGAAGGCTATAAGCGAACACGGAACACTCGGGTATTTCTTTGTGCCGCCAGCCCTGACGAAAGTGGGTCCCAAGCCCTCGACTGGTGTCTGGAATCTCTTGTCCAAGACGGCGACGAGTTGATCGTCTTCCGAGGAGCAGACGAAGAAGTCTTGGGTGAGCTTGGCCCTTCACATTACCCCATACTCGGCCCCTGATCAATTTGAGCAGAAAAAGATCATGACATCCTCCGTGACGATGCTCGCGATCTTATGCGTGCAATCCAAGAAAAGGGCTACGAGTACGAACCTGACCGCAAGGCAAGCAGATTTTATCGGCCCAGCGACCTAATATTAGCTTACTCCGGGCGTAGCTCTCTTTGGTCTTAGAATATATCCCTGGAAAAATCACAGACTCACTTGACCGTCCTTATTGCGCTCTATCGCCCGGATTCTGTCGTCGTTGGCACCCGTGGACGCAGAACGTGGCAGGGAATGGGAATGATTGGTATGGGCAGTATCAGCAAGTACTGCTTGTCACATTCTCCTGTGCCTGTTATCGTCGTTCGTCCTGAGCGGAAGGTCAAGAAAACTGTCGAGAAAAGAAAAGCTGATCCGAAAGAGAGGGCGACATTTTGAGTAGCTCAATGATTCCCCGTTTTTTTCCTCTTTTTTTTCCTCCACCACATTATTCTGTATGTTAGTTACCTGTATATTGGTAGAGATGTGAGTATCATATGCTTCTTTCCATTTGGGTCTACCGCTGATTTGTATTTAGGTATTCATGAAACCTGGTAATGAAGCATGGTGTTAATGATCTATGATACTTATCGAAAAATGACATATCAACCACCCTCATGAACAGAATCATGTTAACCATCCCTGTGAGGAAAAACATAAACCCAGCGGCTAGTACAGGCATGAAATCCCGACCTGATCTGATACGACACTAGGTTGACCTCAAGATTCCCTGTAATGGGAATGTTTTGGTGAATCCAAGCTCAATTCCGGATTAACGGATTTAAATTACATAGGTTTACAAACAGAGAGCGTGATGAAAATGTACCTATACAGCCTACTTGGAAAAACTATTTACCCTTCCACAAAATCGAACGTGGAACTCATAAACCTGTCCATAGGACCTTTTTTCTTCCTCCCTTGCTGAGTCTGCTGGTGAGGAGATGATGATCCTTCCTGGACTGTATCTCCAGCGCGAAGCGATAAAATGCTAGCATCCGAACGCATTCTTCTGACGAAGCTTTTTGGGACAAAGGTCGGACTTTTCACCTGTTCAGGGGACTTCATGACTTCCGGTCCTGTTGGTGCTGCCCCCGTAGAACTACTGGTTGCCACACGGAGTTGCGGACGTTGCGTTCTCTTTAACTCGTTTTCTTCATCCATGTCCCCCTGCTCCCTCTCTTTATCACGCTCCTTTTCACGTTCCTTCTCCTTTTCCTTCTCCCGTATGACATCGGTGCTCCCCTTCTTCCCCAATAAATTCCCCTTTACCAATACACTTCCCGATCGTCCAACACTCCCGCCCGCACTCGGAGGTTGTGAAGCACTCCCACCGGGAGACAACATTTCCTTCTCCTTCCCATCTCTCTTTGACGAAAACCAGCCAGACCCTGGTAAAGTCGGACTTTTCGGGTCCTCACCCACGGATCCACTAAATTGGGGCCAGAATGACCATTCTTTGCCTTTGCCTTTGTCTTTGTCTTTCTCCTTTGATTCTTTTTCTCTGTCTTCCTGAGGGTAGAGAATTGGCATACTGGGTCTGCGAGCTGGTTGATCTTGCGAGCCTCTTCGCAACCCAGTATGGAGGGAGGCTGAGTGGTGCAGTGTGTGATGGTGTTGGGATGGAGTGCGGGCATGATGTGGGCTGAGCTTGTCTGATGCAATTGGTGCACCTGTGAAACGGACTTGGTCCATGGATGGCTGTCGAGTTGTGGTTGTACTTCCGGAAAGTGAATGAGAAACTGAGACGGAAGTCGTTGACACGTCTACTTGCAAGCAACGAAGTCATGAATAACTGCTGCCATCGAGCGAGTGTACACGCACCTTCACGATATACTTTCGACAACGTAATTGTAGCAGACGGTTCGAGTTTCTGCCTATTCTCGACGAACCTCTTCAAGTCATCAGCAGGGTGAACCGGAAGGCCTAGATCTAGTTCCGCGCCGGTACTTGTCGCATTTGCTTCCCTTCTGGCCTGAATTGCATACTGCCTCTTCGCTTGTCGAAGGACATCGATCTGCCAAGCAAGCCACTCCAGTTCGGATGCCTGCTCTTCATCCGACTCGTCACTCCATTTCGTTAACCTACTGTGCAGGTCTAGTGATGAGCGGTCCGCCCTTTTCGCCTTCGCGTCCCCACCCGTACTTCGAAACAGTAGACATCCTTCCTATGCTCCCATCACTATCCTCTGCCGAACTCTCATTCCCACTTTCTCCACCTTCACGAGAATTTTCAGGGATACTCTTGTTCCTCGCACTGTTCCCTCCTAAACTCATCCTCTTCCTTTGCTTTGATGGTGACCCAACCGGAACGCCTTTGACAGTCCCACCACTCCCAACGGTCCTCGGACCAATCGTTCCAAGACTTGAAACATTATCCTCTCCACCATCACCACCCTCTCTCCATTTTCCCTTCCTGCCAGTCTGATTTTTTCCAACACCAAAACCTGCGTTTGCACCCCACCGTTTTCCAAACCTCTCCAATTCGTTCATCACACCACTGGCTTCTGCGATAACAGGGTCTTCTTTCCCCCAATGTATCATTTCCATTGCCCTGCCTACGTCACCCATCCCAGCGCGTTGCGCTTTACATAGGATATTGAGTCGCCATTCCGGGTAGGGTAGTGTTGCGGGTGTACGTGAAGGATATGTAAAGCGTGGATCGCCATATCCTGGGAGTGGTGCGATGTATTCTGATTCAGAGTTCGTTCCTTCTGAGGAGGAAGGGGACGGGGAGGGAGGAGTGAGTCGCGAGGAGGGAGGTGAGGCAGAAGGAATCGATGGAGGGGAGGGCGATTGGGGAAGTGCGTGTTGTGGAGGTGGTATCCTGTGGGATGAGCGCGAGGACGCTGTATGCTGCGAACGAGGGGACGTGGGGGAGTTCGTCAAGCTGACATGGGTTTGAGTATCCTTCGATTCCAGGATGGAGTCGAGGTTGGCAAATGTATCCGGATGAGGTGGATGCTCAGGCTGGGAGTGAGAACGATGTGGATATACACCCGGGCTACTTGGGCCAATACTATTGCTCGTGGACTCGGGATGAGGATAAGACATGAGAGGTTGTGGAAATTTCTGAGGTGGGGGAGGAGCGTCATCTAGTGGCCCTCCCATTATCCGGTCCATAAAACTTGACTTCATAGGGTGCGGACAATGTTGATGTGCGATCCTCAAGAACGATTGAAACGCTGTACTTCTTTAGTATATGCTATCACACTTGGATCGACACTCACCAAAGTCATTACCAAGATCCAAACACACCCACTCTCCCTCATCCTCTTTCTTTCTACGCTCCCTTCGTTCTCTTTCCCTCTCCCTCTCCTTCTCCTCTTTCTCCCGTTCTTTTTGCCGTGCCTCCAATTCCCTTTGTTCGCGAATCTTCGATTCTCGCTCCCTTTGTTCCTCCAACTCCTTCTCGTAATCAACCCTTTTCTTCGCCTCCTCTTCCCTTCGGGAGCCATACAACCCATACCTGTACCCGGCCCGCCGTTGTCCAAACCAGGCGTCATCGAGATCTTCGTCCGTTACATACTCGTCATCCTCCTCGTATTCGATGGAAGCGGCACTGCTACGTGACGATAAACTTTTCGTACCTCCACTTCCACCATGTCCAAAGGTTGAAGCAGACTTGACTGATCTAGGTTTCTTCTGTGGCGGCGGCGGGGGCGCAAACACTGGGCTGGATAGCTCGGCGTCGTCAGTCCACGTTCACTCCCTCTCCCTCTCCATGTCCCTCATCAGACGAATGCAACTGTCCGATCAACCTCTGGCTCCGCTTCTTCGTGAGCTCTGGCGGTTCAGGCGTTTCCATCCGTGTCTCTACGTGCGCCTGCAGACTGGGACTCGTCTTTGGCCTTCTAAAGATGGGAGCCGAGAGGGAAGAGAATGTTTTTCTCTCGCTTATAAGTGTTTGGCTGCCGAACACAACCACTCCAGGTTTGTTGTCCACGTCTCTTTCGTGTTCGACGCGCTTATCGACCGCGACCTGCACAATGACGCTCGGTATGCTCATACTCCCACCTGCACTCGTATCGGAGGCGCCCTTGTGAATTTCCGTTTTGTCCAAACGCCTATCGAGCTCCTCTTCTGTTAGCACAGCGTGCGGTGGTGGACCGTTATGGTGCCGAGCGGTAGATGGCAGATCAGCATATTCAATTTCTTCGTCGTTCTCGTCATATCTGTCCTCTTCACTCTCTCCAGGACATTCACGCGGGTAAGACTCGACTGCTTCTAATTCCTCATCCTCTTCTTCCTCTTCATCCCCATCCTCACCATCTTCATCGTCAGTGGTGTCGTCGGCAGCACTTGTTTCACTTTTCTCTTTGACCCCATTCTCTTCCTCGCTCCCTGTTGTTGTAGGGGGGGCAATAATGGTCGTCCTACTCCCGCCATCGGGGGCCTTAGGAACGTCAGCCCGCGCACGATTGGTAACACCGATACTCATGACAGTTGACGTAGACCCGGTGGCCGTGTATGGCCTAGAGGCAGAACCTGCGTCTAAATGCAACGTGGAGGTGCTCGCGGACGCAGATTGCGCGACCTGTCGTTCTTGTTCTTTCTTTGCCCGTCTCTTCCTCCCCCAACCCCAGAATGCACCGAGGGATCCAAGACCCCAGTCTCTTTCTTTATCCTTGTCCTTGTCCTCCTTCCAACTATCCTTCCCTTTCTCTTTCTCCTTACTCCTCCCTTTCTCCCTCTCCTTCTCCCGCTCCTTTTCCTGTTTCGCGCGTTCCTTCTCGATCTCCTTTTCTCTCTTTCGTCTCTCCTTTCTCTCCCTCCGCTCGCGCTCCTCCACAGCTTCTTTATACGACCGCGCAGCGCTGGGTAAGTGCCCCCCAAAGATCTGGGCAGCTAGTATCCCGTGGATGTCAAGTTCCTTGTCCTGTGATTTCGACTTATGCACAGGTCGCCGCAGCTCGCGTTCCAAATCATAGATCCTCTCTTTCCGCGACGGAGTGCTCCCTACACTTGCTATACTTGCCATGGATTTTTTCGATTGTTGGCCTGCACGACTTTTCTTTGCGTGCCTCTGTTGAGGCGGTAGGTACCCCCAATCTGCCATAGGATCCCGTATACCCCTGATGGTAGAGCTGCGTTCACTAATGGGCTTCACAGCTCCATCCCCACCACCACCTCCTCGTGCCCTGCTACTGCGAGCGCTACCACTAGCACCGCTGCTGTGTATTCGAGAGCTACCTCTCCCATTCCGCATCCGCATCCGCATCTTCGCTCGAGAGATATACGGCGGCTCCTTCCTCAATCTCTGCGAACACTTCCAAAGCGGATTATTCGATCGTATACCACCCCATTCGCCTGCACGCTCTCTCATGTCCTCCAATGCGAGTGTGATAGGATCAATCCCTCTTTCTTTATCGGCATCCTCTTCCCCATTGTGGTTGTTATGCGTGTACATATTAGTGTTTTTGCGAAACTGGAGACAGACGACGCGGAGTCCAGAGGCGCGTTGTTCTTCGATCGTCACAGGGAGGTACGTAGGATCGAATCGGGATCCAACTAAGGGTGTAAGTTCGCGTGCTTTGACGTGCCGACTTAAAGATAATGAGCTTGGAAAAGTGAAGTTGTATTCTTTCGGAAGTCCAAGGCTTGAGGTGTGGCCGTGTTGGCTGCTATGATGCGTGTTTTGGTCGGAATCTGAATCAGCATGGTCTTGGGCAGCGGCTGGTTGAGGTGGAGGCGCAATGGGGAGGTTGAGTGCCGGCATAAGGATTTCAGGTGTTACAGCTGGATGGTCTAATGGAGGGTTGAAGCCGGTGTAAGAGAGGTACCGGACGAGATGTTGGGTGTTCGTGAGGGAGAGGATATCTTTGAGCGGGAGGACGTGTGTCGCGTCTTCGTTCTTCAACAGACCAGTCAGTATCTCAGCCTGATAGAAGGCCCCAGAAACGTACCTCACGATCTCTGAGAACGGCTAGAGTACCGTTCTGTATGCGTACCCATCGTTCCCGCCATTCGACACGCACGATTCGATCTGGATGGTATTGCACCGAACTCTCCCTAGGCGCCTCTCCAAGACTGGCGGGATTGTGATAGACATTCACTCCCATCCCGAATGCGCCTGTGGGATTCCCCGAACTGTATACCCCGTAACGATAGGGATCCGAAATAAGCCCATGACCCGTCGCGGCAACGTCACTCCAATCACCCTTCCACACAATTCTTAACGTTCTCACCCACCCCTCCCAATATGGTTGGACGTACGTATCAATCGCGCGAGGAATACGCGTCAACGTGAGCTCGACTTTTGTGGCAAGTTTTTCTCCATAGTATTCCACCACGCCTACATTTGCACCTGCGCCGGAGTTGAGATTCATGGCTTTGAGAATCTGTGCTTGTTGAGCAGCACTCTTCCCCCCTACCCCTCCCTCTTTAGCCTCTGCCTCGAACCGTTTCTTCAGTTTCTTCCTCAACCTTTCCCTCTCGCGATGTCGATCCGGATTCCACAAATGATACACCTGATATTCGTACAGTGGGTGCGCAGATGGGAAACTCAGCCCATGTAGCTCGAGTAGCTCGTACTCGTTGACATCATACCACGAAACCAAAGATTCGTCGTCTGTAAATATTTGACCTGTAGAGTATCGCGTGAGGGTCCAATGGTGGTGGTTCACACCTCCCGGGTAACGATCGTCTGGGGAGGGCGTGTTCGTCGAAGGGGATGCAATGAAGGCTCCACGCACAGGGAGGCTTGGTCCGGGTTCTGTCACGACAACGAGGTTGCCACCGTGGTGTGAAGTCGAACTTGGAGGTCTCGGGTCTATACGACCGCCTGGAACGAAGGAGGAACGCGAGTCGACCCCAACTTCAGTCCCTTTCCCTTTTGCACCAGCACTATGGCTGGAAAGTTCACTGCTCTCGTCGCCTCCATCGAATTCGTCTGTTGGGTGGTCTTCGTCAGTTGTGTCGCTTAACCACCCCCCGCCGCCTTTTTGTTTTTGCTGCTTCGGCGGCGCGAACACGATCGGGCTTGCAGGTCGCATTCTAGGATCTGGGGCAAACGTAATTGGACTAGGTGGCCTCTCTGCTGCTTTACCCGCATTTTGGGTCGATATGAATATCCGTGAAGGGATGCTGATTTGAAAGAGACGATGGACAAGCCAGAGTTTGAGTTGTCGGATTGTCCAGCTCGGGTCGATGTGTGTGGTTAACCATTGGTCGTGTTGTACTGCAGATTGTTTTAGCATTACTATTAGTCGAGAAAACTATAGGAATGCCATACTGAAACGACATGTGATGACGATTTTCGCGGGTTCAGAGTTTTCGAACATGTGGGTGTCATCAAAGGGCAGGTGCCAGGCTAAGCGGGTCATCGATGTTATTTCCCAGAATCATACTAAATTCACACCCAGATAAGATAACAGACCTTATCTACTCCACGCTTGATTTGGTGTATTCAGAAATCACTCGACGGATTTTAGGACGACTGTACTTGCTAAGATACTAAATGCGCAATAATGCAATAGAAGTCGCCTTTAGGCATACCTACGAAAAACAGAAATAGTTACTGATGGGCAGCACAATCAAGAGTCTAATTCCTCGTACATCTCCCGAAGACCTGGAATCAAGGTCCCCCACGCGAGAATTTGTGGTCGAAGTCCTCCAGAAACCATTGTCCGGAGCCTATCCTGTAATTCTGTCCAAGGGACATTGAAAGGTGAATCAATTTCCAACAAGAAGCGATCACTCAAAGCTCCCTTCCGCGCTAACAATATATCAAGAAACACTTGCTGAAAGTATTGCCAATCACCCGTGTTGAAGTCGTGGTTCCGATAAAAAGCGCGTATATGGTGGCCTTGGTATTCTTGCAGAGCGCCCGCACCAAATAAATCACAGGCCAAATTTCGAGTTCGTGTAGGAGCAACGACTGCACTTGGTGAGGGATAGCCCGAAAGACTTGCATAATGGTCGCACTCCATAGAATCAGGGAGAAGTATGTGCAGCTCGAGAGGGAATAGTACATCATGCACGTTCTTGAGGTACAGTTCAAGTAATTCAGTTCTCAGTCCAACCGTTACGGACTTAACATTAAATATGGCCGTCGCCCAAAGTCCTGGAGTTGAACAGACGACCCGACACCGCGCTGAGAATAATTTGCGAAGGGATTCCTGGCACGCCACTGTCAGATCCTCAACGAAATCGGAGGAGTTAAATTCGATGGGAGAAGATACGTGAGAGAAGACCGCCGACAGTATTTCGGAAGGCAGATTGACGGTAGGTGATTGTAGTCCGTTCAGTCGCCGCAGGAGCAGGGCACGCGCCACATTGAGGGTCGATATTGCTTCGTCGAAGCGTCGAGTCTGTTCAATGATAGACGCGATTTCTTCTGCAGTGGATAAGGCAGGAGGTGATATGGAGATGTTATCGTTTGTCCACAATAGGGACATGGGTCGGGGTGCATGGTGAAAAAGTGGTGAATGTACATAGCTGAAGTCTTCCTTCTTCGGCATTATATATTAACGCCGATGGCCCTTGCCCGCTTTAAGGTGGTTGACTCTTTCATCGAGTGTTCCTCGAGTTCTGGGTAAAGCTCAATATTTTAATCTCCATTGCAAAAACCGAGACATTCGAGGCCTAGGATGTCGGCTACTCTGCGGTATTCGAACTCGTCGCTTGAAACCCTTGGCCTGTTTTTATACATGGGCAATAGTCTGGATGCGGAGTCATTTGTGGCAACCCAAGAGCCGTGCTCAGAATACGAGGACAATTACCACCGAGAGATAGTACGATTAAGAAACTGACTCCTTGTATATCTCCTGGAGGCCTGGAACCAATGTCCCTGATGCAAGACTCCGTAATTGAAGTCCTCCAGCAATCATTGCCCGGAGCCTATCAACTTCACCCAAGGCATGTTGAAAGGGGAATCAATTTCCAACAAGAAGTGACCACCCAAAACCTCCTTCCTCGCTGACAACATATCAAGAAACAATTGCTGATTGGGCCCCCATTCCTTCCATGGAGTCGTGATACATTGAAAAAGAGGTATATATATGTCGGAGGCCGGACATAACGAAGGAACCTACCCTAGTGTTGCTGCAGAGGGCCCACAACACCATATGAAAACACCCGCTATCGGTGCCCTGTAGCAGCAATGACTGCACCTCACGAGGAACAACTTGAAGAACTCGCGTTACGATCACTTCTGTATAGCTTCTTTGAATCTCGAGAGTTGTGCATGTCGCCGGTAATCATTGAATGAACGTTAATAAATTCTCGAGCTTCTGAGCTTCATAATCAAGCGCCAAGCTCAACGTCTCCAGCACGGGTAAACGGAGAAAGGGCCAAATCTCACTAAATGGAAGCAGGGTGGGGAAGGATGTCTGGAACAATCGCATATGATGGTATGGTATGGAGTTGCGAAGTTGGTCTTTGAGGATAAGAATGTTTCAGTCATAGTAACACTGCTCGCGCCGGTATTCGACCAAATTAGGACATGAGATTAACAATTGGATGCAAGCAGGTCGAGATATGGCAACCAAGTGAAGGACAGCAATGTTACGGCAAGGTTGGTCAGGCGTGGCCTAGGTTATCGAGCAACTCTCGAGGAATATATGGCGCAAGGAAGAGATAGTTGATAGGTGCGAAATTTGGAGGGCAGAGTCGACAGTCCCCTGGTTACCCCCCGCCCATCTCAGGCGTAGATTCTCAAACCTTTGAAGGTGAGGAGATAATATAGGGGAGCCATATGTTTGGCGGGGCGAACAGGCCTAAAAAGGTGAATTTCGACGTTCCTTTTCGAATAGCCTGAAAGACGCTGACGAAGATCCAGAGGTGAAATCATAATATCGGGTTGAAGCATGTACGACGATGACCTCAAAGAACTAGGGTGAGGTACGCGCGGCTCGAGAGAGAATGGAACACCTTGCACGTTTTTGAGGTACAACTCGAGTAAATTGGCCTTCAGCCTGACCGTTTTGAGTTTCACGTTTATCAGGGTCTTCGCCCATAATCGTGGGGTCGAACACACGACTTGCCGCCAGTACGACGATACGGTGCCAAGCATAATTTGCGTATGAATCTCCGGCGCACCATTACCATACCCCTCGACGGAATCGGAGGCGCTGAAGCGGGTGGGAGGAGATACGTGATTGAAGATCGCCGATAGGGTTTCGGGGGCAAGATTGCTGATAGGCGATTGCAACACGTTTAGTCACTGCAAGAGCTTGGCCCGTGTTACATTGAGGACAGATATCGTTTCATGAGTCTGCTCCATGATGGAAGTTATTTCTTCTGCGATTAAGGCAGGGTGCGATGAATGACTTGGTGGAACCGCCATGATTTAGCCGCAATAGAGGCATGTGTAGGGTTGTATAATGGGCGGAGTGGGGGCAACTGATAGAGAACCTATCGCCCCTTATGCATTCTGCATTCTACATGACTCGATGACCGGCCGGAGCCAGTGAGATAGAGATTCTGGAATTATGTTTAGATGTCCCGTTGTCCACTTTATGTGCCAAAATGGCCGTCCCCTCCCTGGTACGTTTCCAAAGCGAGGTTGGTGTCTGGATGGAATCCAACATTGGTGTTACAATTTAAGGGATTGAAGCGTTCAAGGTACAGGATGTCGGCCGCCTTGCAGTGCTCAAACCCGTCGCCTGTAACTGGTTTTCATAGCAGTCACTAGCAAGTGGCTGGTTGAGGGCTTGCACAATACCTACCAGGTTTTTCATTCTGTGAACTAGGGTCCATTGGTAAAGATACAAAAACGCAAGGTGATACCACCTCCTGCACATCCGGATGAGCTACCGTCGTGTTACCTGAACACAAATTCAGGGCGTCGAGTGGTATGTCACGAATGAAAGTGACAATCTTACCAATAACGCACGATATTTTTTGGTGTTGTCCTTCGAATAAGGGCTCTGAAGCCGCCTAGAACACATGTTCGATGGATTAATTCCATAAGGGACCCAGGTAACATGGTGGGGGACCACGCCGAGGACGTCGTCGGGGAAGATATCAGTTGGAAAAACAGGTTTCTTATAGGGAGGCCTAGCGGGTGCGGTTGCGAAACCTGCATCCCGAAGGAATATTGATATGCCCATGGCGCCTGAGTTAAATTAGGGCGTCTGTCGTGTGGCGTCAACATCATTTGGGACAGGGGTAGGGATGCAGATATGCAGGGTGTTCCGGAAAGATAAAGCAGGTTCAGGGTTCAACAGCTGTCCTTGTTAAAATTGCTAAATATGCAATCTGTAAACATTGCCGTCAGGGTCTAACCAACTCTGAAGTAAATCCCCAGCCTCCGCACTTCGCACAACATATTCCTCGTGCATGCACACCTCACGCATCGTCCTTTCGTCCAGTAACTGCACTTTGAGTGGTGAAGGCGCATCTCGCACAACGTGATTCAATACATGCAGCAGCCATTTGACGGCCTGCTTCTTCGGCTTTACTGAACACACGCGGAGGCCAAGCACAGACACGCTGGAAGGGAAGACGTATCTAGACCAGGCCCGAGGCCACACCGGGAGTACGAGGTCAATACGGCGTACATTTGGGAGAAATTGTAAGAGATGTTCGACAGCCTGAAGCTCGGCGTCGAGGTGAAGAATGTAATCAGTGAAGTTGAGCTGCAGGGATGTTAGGGAAGGAAGAGACCAGGTTATCAGGTTCTGGCGCCAGTGCGAGTTGATGAGACGCATGTGTATCATATATAAGTTTATGGTTAGCCGGCTGAGGGAGGCGAATGTGGCGCTGACGGAAATGGGACTCGTGAATCCTATCGTCAATTCCCTCAATGCGTGGGGCGGAGCAGAGGTTTTAGTGGCCGCTTCAAAAGAGAAGGATCCCATGGCGGAAATGTTGATTGCAACGAGGTTTGGGTGTGATTGGACGAAGTGCGCCCAGTCCTCTGACTCGAAGATGCCCTTTTCGCTCATCCAGTTGAAGAATTCTAGTTTGGGGCAATATGTATGGGAAACGGAAGCCCGGGTCCAAGAGTGGTTGTAACATGTTCCAACGGTCAAGACTTGGAGGTTGGGCACGGCTCGAAGGAGGCGAAGCACGAGCTGCCCTTCTTGATTCAACTCTTCAATTGTCTCTCCCCCAGTCCACCGAAAGTCGATGTCCAGACGCCTCGTGCACCAGCCGATGTATGTGTGAGAGTCACTAAAAAGCTGCTGTTCAAGGATTTGCACAATACCCTCTAGATTTTTCAGTTTGGCAGCTAAAATCCATTCGTAGAGATACAAGAACGCAAGGCGATGCCAATTCTTGCACACCCGCACCAGATATCGTCGTGTCACCTGAAGTACGAGTTGAGGCGACGGAACACACCAAAAACGTCAACCTGACCAATGATGCACGGTATTTTCTGGCGAGGTCTCTTGAGCGAGAGCTCTGAAGCCGTTTTTCGACCATGTCGGATGGATCGATGCCGTAGGGGACCCAGGTAGCTTGGCGGAGGATCTCGCTGAGGATGTCGTCGGGGAACATCTCAACGTGAATTACAGGTTTCTTATAGGCCTCTTTTGCAGACATGACGAAGACGATGGTTGTACCCTGCAAGAAAGGTTGGTCACGCTGCTTTGTTGTCACTCATGCATGTCACTGTCGTCACTGTAACTTATCCAGGAGTTCACTGTTCCACTTGAATTTTTCGCATCCCTTCACGGAACACCCCCTGACACTCGTGTAAATCCAAACGGGTGCGGTAACTGGTTAGCTCTAGCTTGTTCGCTACGTTTTTGTAGTTTTTCTTGTAGTGATATAAAAAGGTAGTTTAACTTGAACAGCCTCAGTCATGTGTTCCCTATGTCGTTTGAACGAGGGGCAAAGTACAACCTAACATTATATTAGGGTTTTCTGAGAAGACAAAGCGGGTTCAATTTCAGTACACAGCAGCTCTTGTCAGGATGCTAAATACGCAATTTGTATTCGTAACCATCAGGAACCAACCAAGTCTCGAGTACCTCCCCAACCTCGGGATTCCGCACGACATATTCCTTATGCATGCACACACCCGCCATCGTCTTTTCATCCAAAAACTGCAATCTGAGAGCTGGACCCACAACTTTTACGACGGAATCCGAAACGTCCAACAACCGTCTCACAAGTCGCCTGTTTGGCTTGATTAAACGCATGCGGAAGCCGAGCACGGTTACTATGGATGGGAAGATGGCCCTAGACCAGACTTGTGGCCATAATGGAAGTACGAGGTCAATACGACGAAGGTTTGGGAGGAAAGGGAAGAGGCGCTGGAGGCCATTGTTTTTTTTTTCTGAAAGTGAGGTCCTCTCTGCAGTTGCGTAAGGTAAAGTTGAGTTGCAGGGTCGTTAGGGAAGGAAGCGGCCCAATTATTTGATGTTCGAAGAAGTGGTCCTAGGCGAAATACAGGTTATATAAATTCAAGTTGATTCGTTCGAGGGAGGTAAATGTAGTGCTGATAGGAATGGCGCTGGTGACTGATGTCGTCAATGCTCTCAATGAGTGAGCCGGCTGGTCCTGTGCAATGGTTTTGAACGACGGAGCTTCATAGCGCAAGGGCGAATCGCGACGAGGTTTGGGTGTGATTGGATAAAGTGCGCCTAAACCACCGGGTCGAAGATGTCCCTCTCACTCATCCAGTTCAGAAATTCCAGTTTGGGGCAGTATGTGTGAGAACGAAAATATCGATCCAGGAGCATCTGTAACAATTTCCAACGATCAAAACCCGGAGGTTGGTCACGGTACGGAGGAGACGAAGCACAAGTGTCTCCTCTTGCTATAGTTGTTCCTTTGTCTCCGCTCCGGCTGATCGAAGGCCGATATCCAAACGTCTTGCAAACCAGCCAACGTGTATGCTGGACTCATTAGAAAGCGGCCGTTCAACTGCTTATACGATACCCTCCAGATACCTTAACCTCGAAGCCAAGATCCTTTCGTAGAGATACGGAAGCGCTAGGTGATACCATTTCTTGCACACCCGAATCAGGTATCGTCGCGTTGCCTCAATAACGATTTAGGCACTATGTCACAATCGGGAATGACACGGTTTTACCAATGATGAGCGATATTCTCTGCCAACATCCTTGTAGCGAGAACTTTGATGGGTTTAATAGACCATGTCTGATGAATCGACGCCATAGGGTACCCAAGTGGCGTGACGGAGGACCTCCCCGATCAACTCGTTGGGAAGTGTGTCAACGCAAGGGATAAACTCCTTGTAAGCCTTCTTCGCAGACATGGTGGGACGGAATTGCAGGCAGTTCCTGAGAGCTGATATACTCCATCCATTCGTGGTGCTCGCGTGGTATCCCGGGGCACATGTGGCTTCTCCATTATTTTGGCGAGGGTTATTAGGTACAGTGTGTAGGGCATTCCGGCGTCCAGCGTTGGCGCGCCAAAGAAACGCATATTAAGTATCCAGATCAAGTAATTTGACGCGAGGGCTGTCATATGAGTGTGACGAAAAGGCGTGGACGTGTCGTATTACGTAAGCTAGTGCCACGTCGAGGGAAATTGGCTACTTAACATAATTATTTCTGCATCTCTCTCCTTCTCCGCAACAATGAGCGGTTGTAAGTGTCTGTCTATCCTGCTTGTGCTGGTGTTGAGGGTTTCGTAGTCAGGTTTCTCAATCTAGTCCGTCCTTTCCTTCCCATTCTACCAGAAGTCTCCTCGCCAGACCGCAAAGTATGTCTTGTTCCACCTACAACATCACCACTATCCACTCACGCTCTACGTTTCTAGGTCCCCTTCAACCAAAAAGTGCTATGGACAGCAGTCACCCTCCTCATCTTCTTGGTCTGTTCACAGGTCCCGCTCTACGGCATCATGTCCTCCGACTCCTCTGACCCGCTCTATTGGATGCGTGTCATCCTCGCATCGAACCGTGGTACTCTTATGGAACTTGGTATCAGTCCTATCGTCACCTCTGGCATGATCATGCAACTCCTCGCTGGCGCAAACCTCATTGAAGTTGACTTCAGTCTCAAAGAGGACCGTGCACTCTTCTCTGGTGCTCAAAAACGTCAGTACATTTTTCTTTGACGTGTCACGCCCCAATACTGAACTCACGCGTTTATTTTACTTTACAGTCTTCGCACTTATCATCTCACTCGGTCAGGCAACGGTCTACGTCCTCACAGGTCTCTATGGTCAACCTAAAGACCTCGGCGCTGGCGTCTGTCTCCTCCTTATCATCCAACTTGTAGCCGCTGCACTCATCGTCATCCTCCTCGACGAGCTTCTACAAAAGGGTTATGGTCTCGGCTCCTGGTATCTCTCCTCTTCATCGCTAACCAATATCTGCGAATCCATCGTCTGGAAAGCCTTCTCCCCAACCACAGTCAACATCGGTCGTGGACCAGAATTTGAAGGTGCCATCGTCGCTTTGTTCCACTTGTTGTTCACTTGGAACGATAAAGGCCGCGCCCTTCGTGAGGCGTTCTGGAGAGACAGACTGCCCAATGTCATGAACCTCATTGCAACCATTGTCATCTTCGCAGTTGTGATCTATCTCCAAGGATTCAGGATTGAGATTCCTGTGAAGAGCAACAGGTTCAGGGGACAGCGTGGAAGCTACCCCGTCAAGCTCTTCTATACATCGAACATGCCGATCATGCTCGAGAGCGCGCTCACGTCTAACGTATTTATTGTTTCTCAAATGCTCGCTACGCGTTTCCCAAGCAACCTCCTCGTTCGTCTATTGGGTGTCTGGGAGGTATGTTGTATAACACAACTTGTCGATTCCTGTTACTGATCACTGCGTTTGTTGTAGCCTATGGAGGATTCTCCCCAACTCCGCGCTGTATCTGGAATTGCGTACTACATGTCACCCCCGCACACCATGAAAGAAGCTATCCTCGACCCTATTCACACCGCAGCCTATATTATGTTCATGCTCTCGGCCTGTGCACTCTTCTCTAAGACCTGGATCGAAGTTTCCGGCTCTGGCCCTCGTGACGTCGCCAAGCAGCTCAAGGATCAACAAATGGTCAGTCCCCTATCAATAGCCAAAAATAGATTGTTCCGCGTGCTTATTTTTTTTTTCCTTTCCCCCTTTTATCGTAGGTTATGGCCGGTCATCGTGAGGGATCGATGTACAAAGAACTCAAGCGTGTTATTCCTACCGCAGCTGCGTTCGGTGGTGCGATCCTCGGCTTGCTCTCCGTCGCTGCGGATTTGATGGGTGCTATTGGAAGTGGTACTGGTATCCTTATGGCTGTTACCATCATCTACAGCTGTATGTTCTTCCCTCTATCTTCATCTTATCGCTGTGATCCTGACATGGTGCCTTTTAGACTGGGAAATTGGCATGAGAGAAAGTGGTGGTCCCGAACTGGCTGCCCTTGGTGACCTTCTCTAAACACTTGACGATTCTGGATCTCGACGACGATGATGCCCACACGTCATACCCTTACCCCTTCTCACAATCACATTCTCGTCATCGTTCGTAGGAGATTAGAGATTCAGTGTCTGGAGTTGGAAGGAGCAGTTGTGGATATTAGTAGACTAGGAAAAATGGGAACGGGTTGGAAGAAGAAAAAAAGAAGTTGGAGGTGGTACGAAGTCCTTACTTTATCGTCCCCCCTCTAGCTTTTTATGTTTTTTTCTATGGTTTGATTGTTTGTAACTGCTCTCCTTTTGCCCCCTTAATTTAATTCGAATTATTCGAATTTTGGTTGAGTGTCTCCTGTGAATATGGTACAGCAATTACTTCATCCGCTATCCTAAATAATTTGTTCTTCGCTCTTTTGCGCATCCCCAGCGCCAAGAATAACGGGTACACTCGCAGGTCTCCAGGTACTAACCCTCTCACTTTGTGCCACTAGTCCGCCCACCCTCACCTGTCGCCCATCCTAGTCCTACACGAACACTAATCAGCATCGTTGAGAATCCGTAGAGTTGTGTTGCGATATCGTAAAAGATGATATAGAGAGGGTGTCCTGCGATGAGGAGACCGAGTACGGAAATCATCCAGAGACTGTAAAGTGCAGCGCTTTCTACTAGAATCGCTATTACGTGCTGTTGAATTGGGGGCGAGAGGGTGTTAGGTAAAGTGAGGTGGAATTGGGAGGAGACTTACGAGGAGTTGACCACCGCCGTATCGTCGTGCACCGCGGTTCGCGCGCCAAATTTTGTAAGACATGACCACTGTATCTTTTTCGTAAGGAAAGAACGGGGAAAGGACTAGATGGGAAAACGTACGGGTACAATAAACATTGACACTGGGGGGAAGGTAACCAGTTTCAGTGATTTGTCGACTAGAATAATAGTAATGATACCGACCTGAGTGTAGACGCAACGACACCCATGAGCCAGAACGGCTGCCTCAGAATCCAGGATAAAGGTTTTCTCGAGTAGACAAGGTAATATTCCCATGAAAGCGGAATCGCAAAGACTATCACAAAAACAATCCGTTGGAATTAACCCTGCACATGAGGAAGGTTCAAGGTGCGTACCGAAGAATGCGGTCAGAGCAAAGAGAGGAAACGCGACGAGTAATTTGCTTTTATTTCCTACGATCCATAGGCGATGAATCTATTCCCAGATAAGAGATAAAGTAGTGGAACAGAAGGTGATCGGACCTACGATTATAAGGTCTCCGATGACCAACACAATTTCTGACATCAAGACTCTTCCAAACACGATCATTCTGGCAACCATCTCAGGCGGCTCTCCAAGATAGATCACCCAGTTCAATATCCAGTGCTTTACCACAACCACGATTTTCTTAGTAAGGGGCTCTGACGCATCACGAGAAAAAAAGCGACCTACAACAGTCAGAACGACAAACATAATCCCGCCTGTAATCTCCCAAAATCGCATTGTCTGCAATCGTTCTTGGTCTCCATTTTCCAACCCTCCTGCACCGTTTCCAAACCCATTTTTCGCTTGTTTTTGTAGATGTCGTCGTCGTTGGAGCAGGAGGAGCGAAGAAACGAAGTATAGCACAAAGAAACCACCGTAGAATGCGTTCTCGGAAATGATGAGCGTCCAGAGGCGACGTTGCGTTGCTACTTCCGAGGACATGGTGATGGTTGTTTTGTGTCCGGACCCAGATCCGTGCTACGTTGATCCCAGGTGGTGGGGGGTGAATTAGGACGGGGTTGATAGAGTTAGAGATCACCCGGATATTTGGGGCATTGTCGATTGGGTAAAGTCGTTGCTTAGGGAGGGCCTTTCGTGAGGATTACGGGGGATGTATCACCGAGAACACAATAGACGACGCCCACTGCCGAACGGCGCTGCATTTCCCCAAGGGCACTGCTTCGTCAGGCGCCTATGCCAATGAAATTCTTCAGTTCATTTTACTCCATAGAGCGTGCGGTAGCTCATAAAAATAACAGCAAGCACCGACATACCCATCCGAGAGAACGATAGGATGGTGAAACTATCCGATGTCAAGGACAACGACCCCAGAATGAAGTAAGTAACCAGGAGGAATTTAAGAACCGTAGGACCACAGGACCGTAAAGGCACATCACATCGCCGGCCAACGCAAATCCCCATTATGAATAGCGCCTGTCATTACGTTGATGTTTCTGTGGCGGGAGCTTCTTGATGGGCGAGTCTTGGGGTTGAATGGGCCAACGGGTTAAGTATGGCAACGCCGGGAAATCTTGAAGTGCAGAATGGACGCTGTTGGCAGCATGACCCGATCGGCGTCGAATGGTCCTGGGCGAGTAGAGGCTTCGGTGGTTGGGGGGGAAAGAAAGAGGTTCCAGAAGGGGATGTAAAAGTTGCGAGACTCCCCTCCGTTGATACACAGTTTTCCGAATTTAGATTCATGGACAGAATCAATACAATCAGGGCAACTACATAAGTGAGGTAAATCCTAGGCGCTTGAGGGGTTTTGTAAATTCCAAAAGGAAAGAAGGTTTGATAAACGTGTTGTTCCTAGGAGGATTCACCCACATCTTCAACTACTACCATGCCCTCTCTTGCCATACTCAGCCAGGTGCAGGTGTTCATGGACAGCACCTTCTACGGGTGCTTCGCCATGCTCTTCACTGTGTCGAGTGTGGTGCTGAATAAGCGACTCCGTATACTCGAGACTCAAAGTCAACGGAATGCGGAGAAGGATGACTTTAGAACGGCGGAGAAGAGAGAGCTGAAGTTCTGGAAAACACTTGGAGGTCTGCTGATCGTACTCACCACATTTGTGAGTTTAAACCCTTTCCCGAGGTAGCGCAGCATTGAACGAACGGAAATCCAAGCATTGGGCTTTCGCATGGGCGACTATGATGTCTGCCGCTACCGATCGTCAATTCCGAAGCAGAATGTCGTTCATGCGTTTCGTTCTGGAGATGTTAAGCATCTTTGTTGGCGACGCGTTGATGGTGGGTATCTCGTAGTCATATTCGGATTGAAACTTATATACCAACAGCTTAGTCGTTTGTGGACGATCGGAGATAAAAGAATTGCAGTCATATCATTCCCTTTGCTATGCCTCCTTGTGTTCATTAGGTAAGCTTGTGTGGACATTTTGGGAGCCGAGATTTGACACACTAGTTTCACAGCATGCGCCATTAGGCTGACAGTGTTGGAGGTTCGGCACCTACTTTTGTTCATGACAAACCCGAATGATATCCGGTGGTGGTTCTTGGCAACGACGGCGCTTACTACATGGTAATCTACCCCATTGTCTGATTAAAGTCAGATTAATCACTTGAAACACTCTGTAGTATAAACTTGTACAGCACAGGTAAGACTCGTCGCGTGCCGCTGACGAGACTGGATGCTCACATACCTATGCAGGGTTCATCGCATGGAAAGCTTGGTCCGCCAACAAATTCGCCTACAAACCTGTTTATGCCTATTTCATGGTGAGGTGGTCCCTTGGCAGGTATAATCAGTCGCTAATTTCTGTCACAGCGTATATCTTCCATAGTAATCGAAAGTGCGGCCATTTACACGTAGGTTACTTGGTTATCTTGTTCAAGTTTTTACTAACAAATCTCGAATGGGCAGGATTTGGACGATCATCTTGCTCGGCATTGTCACGAAGGATGTTACATTATGGTCGCTGCTCCTGCCTGTTTCCCCCGGATTATATGGTTGTACCATGATGTTGATCAGCGTACGCCTTGGATTGGGGTGGGCCTTTGGATTAGGTGGTCAAGCTGCGAAAAAGCCAAAGTCGCTTGTCATGCAATTTGCGAGGTCGGAGCAGTCAGATTTGGACGACATCGAGTATCAGTACCGTGATTAAAAATAGCCAAACTTCATATTTTAAGACTCCGCTTCATTTTCCAAGCGAGATCATCATCGGAGTGTGAAACTGCTCGGAAATCTCTCTCGGCCGCTCTTTCTGGGAACGACCACCAACCCAGCTTCTCTGCACGTCCACTATGGCCACCGATGAGCCGAAAAATGCTGCACTCAAGGTAGAGAGTACCAACGAGTCTCAAGAGGAACAGCAACCCGAAAGATCCTCGCCTTCTCCGGATGCCAGGGACGACAAGGGCAAAGGAACGGCAACTTCACGACAAGGAACTCCTGCTGAGGAGGAACATGAGAAGTCTGACGACTCCTCCAGCTCTAGCGGCAGTTCTCCGGCGGAGGGCGAAGGTAAAGCGTCCGCGTCCCAGGCTCAACCATGGCAAGCCATCTTTGCCCCTCAGTATAACGCGTATTACTTCTACAACGGCCAGACCGGCGAGACGACCTGGACGAATCCCCTCCAATCTTCCGACTCCACTACACCAGCCGCCCCATCCGCAGGGCCATCTACCACGTCCAATGACGCTACTCCAGAACCCGATCATACTTCTCCTTCCGTACCTCAATACTCAGCTCTCGAAGCAGCCGCACTGGCCCAAGGCATCGATCCATCATTGGCCTACCTTGATCCTTCACTTGTTACAGCCACTGCATCTGCCGGTGGTGGACCCATCCCTACTTTTCAAGCCAAGTTCAACGCACGCACAGGTGCATTCGCTCGGCCCGATGCGCGGACGCCTGGTCACTTATCGGAATATGAACGCATGAAACGGATGAGTGAATTTTACTTTGACGTCAATGCTTGGGAGCAGGAGCTTGCGCAGGAAAGAGGAGAGGAAGAAGAGGCGGCTGGAAAAAAGAGAAAACGACCCACGAAAAAGGATTTGGTATGATTTTCCCTCCTTCCGTTTAGTTGATATTTATATACGTATAGGATCGGTTCAAAGAGCAGAAACGACTCAAAAAAATTGCTAAAACAGCGTGGCTACGTACATAGGCTTGCTAGAGGGTGTAGGCTCGTCGGAATTTAGAATGATGGACAATCGTGCACTCTGTACATACTCTTGAAGTGCGCCCCAGTTGCATGTATAAGACTCCAAACGTGGATTTCATATCCGCATGAACCGCTCAACCATTTTTCCTTCCTCACAAGATCGTGGATATACCAGTTCCTACTTCCACCGGCGTGGTACCCAGAATCACCTCAATATATCTCTGTTATCATTCAACCACTGCAGGGAACCTGGAAAAGAAGATCCAGCCCTTCTTGTGGATGAAACGTGAGCCAACTTCCCGGAAGTACTTTGATACGATTCCACGATAACTTCAACATTTCATGCTTCAGACCGAAGCCGATGCAGATAGTAAAGCTTATCTCCGGTGCGTTCCAACACCCCGTTAGTTACTGCGCCCTTTTGACTGAAGAACCCTTATGCCCGTTCCCTGCATGAATGGCCTTGACGGAGGCTCCACCTCCCTTCTGCCCTCAAAATCCGCAACCCCAAACTTTGGAAGGTTCGAGTTATCTCCGGGAGTCGTCCGTGTTAAGTACCTTTTTTAAAACCAACAATCCATCCGCGGTGCAAGGGGGTAATTTTTCGTGTTAAGCACTTTCATCTATTTGGTTGACGGGTTCTGTTTAGGCCACTAATCTCTAGGTTCCTGTCGGCTGTTATCAGAGGCACAATTGACTCCAGGCTCTGGGGTGCCTGGTTAGTAGAAGAAGCATAATCCCCCAGCTATTTTACATACATGAGCCCGTCCAGACAGACAGAAATACATCAACTCCTTCCGGCGAGGAATCCAGGGTCCGCGAACAATACGCTTACCTGACTACTCTACGGCATTGCGAGAGTCACTCTACAACGTGAAGGCGGAAATTTTTCTAGCTCAGAATCTTTGCGAGACAGCGCTATAAAAAGCAGCTTGCGAGGCCACAGCTATGGACATTCATTGCAGCATCGGAGGTCGACGCGAGCGCGATAGCTTTCTCAGCGTGCCCGAACTCAAGCGTGATATTTCTTCTGACTGCAGTTGAGATTCTGGGACCTACCAGCGCCCTTCCAACTATTTCCAGATGAATGGATCGCAAACTTGATCAGAGCATATTCATGGTCGCAGTCTGCATCTTTTTCGTGATATTGATGTACCCAAATTGCCACCTGTCTAGATATGGATAGAAATTTGTAGTGAAGAATGAGACGATACGAACGATTTGACCTGGACATGGGCGAGTGCCGCCACCGTGACTATTCAGCAAACGATGGGGAGTTTCCGCCAACGGTCTGCCTTGTCAACGCACCACGCCCGCTCGGGAGAGCTCCCATAGCGGAAGCATCCAGGAACATTTGAACCTAAGTCGGAAACTAGAGAGTCAGTAAAATCGCCCGCATCTACTACATATGATGCATGACGCATCTGGTGTTCCATTCCACAGATTAACAAAAACCCCGCCAGTGATCCACTCCCTTGCAGCTGATAGTGATAGTGTCCAAGGATCGAACAAGTTGGACGCTTGCAGGCCCACCTTCTGGAAATGGCCTTAACTGGACCACCTTTCGCGTATTGAGGAGCAAAGACCCCTGCCTGGGGAGCTGTGCTTGAGGGACTACTGCCTTGTAGCCACGGTGGATGGAGTCCCTTTCTCACTGAAAGTGGTGTTTTGGAGAACCGGCCCCGCCTTACAATGAGTCCCGCGGCGTTATATTTATAAAATAACAAGAAGAAATCAGTACCTTAATAAAAGTTCAAACGTTTGTTACTCACACCAACAGCGCCCAGTCGCTTTGTATCTGATGGTGATCAGAACCCGACTGTTGCGAACAATCGTGCCCATGATAGGCGTGTGGGTAACCCCAAGACTTGGCCCTCTGCTTCTTTTGAGACATGCTCCCTGCGGTTTTCTGCGCATCCGGAGATCCCGTTGTAACATGCCAGACATTCTCGACATGTGAACTCGGTGATGGCAGGAACGAATGTCGGTGCGGTCCACCGGAGCTTTTTAATATATGTAGTCGGGGTAAAGATCCATGTTTGATATTCACCTTGCCTCGCCCCATCTCGGACATGGCCTCGTTCAGTGCAGAGGCCTCCTTTCAAGATCGGGATGTGATCCTAAACATGACAATCCTGGAGAGCCTCGCAGATGGTAGGAGTTCCAAAGTCGTGACCCGGGGATTCCACAGGATGTGTTGAGCTTTTGGGACTTTGCTAGGGATTTATACGGCGATATTCTGGTTTACCATGTATATGTTGGGTAGGTGATAATTTCATCTGAGGGTCTCTTGTCCGTAAATTATGACAGTATTCCAGAAAAACTGTGAAGCGAAATCGACAACACAAAATGGCCTTCGCAATCATCATCCCTTTGTACATCATGGCTATGATCCACTTAGCTATACGATGGTTTGCAATTCGGCGTTCGTTCGTGGTTAATGGGCAGACGGCCGATACCGTCCTGCTAGGGTTTTTGGGCCAACCAACGTGGTGTATCGCACTCTCAGTCATCACCTTTGGACTCATGACATTAATGGCTGACCTCGTCATGGTAAGCCTTTCAGTACAGCAAGTCAAGTTAACGGGCACCTAAACGATTTGTAAGATATGGAGGTGTTGGGTTATCTGGAATTGTAATTGGAGAGCAATAATAATTTCTTTACTAGTGACAGTGGTAGAAATAGGTAAGCCTTCCGTTCTGGATGTGCGCCACCGGAACTCATACATTGAATTCAGTATTTTGGGTCTTCGCAGCGATTGATCAAATCAACCCGAACAGTAGCCTATCCAGCGCTAACTGGAATAAATTCGCACGGCCGGGCATGGTCTATTTTATACTATGCCTTACTAATACTGCCCTTTCAACCCTTCTGATCATTTATCGGATTATTTCTGTTTCACGAGAAGCGGGATTCAGGTTGTCAAGTTCTTCTCGTCGAGCGACAGAAATCCTCGTTGAGTCGGTTGCATTGTATTGCGTGGTCCTGATCATCTACCTTCCACTCCTCGTCCGCGACGACTTCATCGATGGCTATCCCCAGGCGATCCTCATTGCGGTTACTGTATGTCATTTTCCCTGTTTAATTATGGTTTAATTGAGTGCGAACAACAGGGTATCGCCCCAACGATCATCACTGCTCGAGTATCGCTCGGAATTGCGAGAGATTACTCAACCATCCAGGTCCCAAGCTTGGATTTGGTGACCACCGACTCTGCTTCTGCACCGCCTGACGTCCATTTCTCTTTCGATTTCCTTGGTTCCGAGAAGACGAAGACAGGTCACGTAGGCCTTGAGGCCAGAGCACATAGACAACAGGTATGATGGTGCTAGAGACGTCAAGGCCCGGAGAGGGCGGCCCCTTCACGGACAGGTTGCAATGGTGGCATGCAAGTACCCGGAAACTTTGTAATTCCAGACATGGGAGCCTGGCAGTTGAAGCCCACGATTACAGGCTCAATTTTTAGAATCGGTGAATGACCTTTTCGCATTTTGGGACTTCGAAACGTTGTTATTTGTCTGTATACAAATATCATTTCGACTATAATATTTCGGGAAGTTCTTCAAAAATCAAGTTAAACCGGGATAGACAGATCCACCAGGTGGAACATAAGCCTAGCATTCAGTAATTAGCTGTAAGGGATTAAGAATGGTGTGAGCTCACCCTGTTAGCAGCGTCCCCTTGATAAGGATTAAAGAGAATGCCAGGATCGGTGGCCTATGCTCCCTAAGCCCTCTCTCTGACCTGGAAGATTGAATTATTCACCTTGTAGGTACCAGGGAAACTAAGGCCGGAGGGCCTGAGTGATCCGCCACCAGTGACTAAGAAAAGTCAGACAAGCGTTTGCAATGAGAGATCTGGTTACATACCGGTCAATTGAATGCAAACAGGATAGAATTGTGCCCCGCCCAGATTCGCGGCGCCATGCAAGGCGAGGTTCTCATGACGAAGGAGCTGGAAGGCAATACTATTAGTAACGTATCAAAGATCAAACCGACCAAGGGGTGTACTTACATAGGAGCCAGGGGCAATGTTGGAGGGAATCCTCACGTTGTAGGTGAAGCTACTCTTCGCCAAAGTGTCGGAAGCCCACTCTCCGTTGACGTAGACACTTTGTTGAATCTGTAATCGGAGTTGAGAGGCTGAATGAAGGGTTGGGTGAAGAACCATTGATGGATGCACCTTGAACCAGGGAGATCCAGTGTCTCCCTTCCAGACCGAGCAGTCGGTAGTTGGGCACTTGGCCATGTAGTTAAGAACTGGACCGTAGTGACCTAGGGGCCAGGTATTCCAGAGAACCTGAACAGTACTGCCTGCGGCGACGGTGGCGCTTATAGGACCCTGCAATTTGGTGAGCGGATTCCTCATAACGAACGTGTAGGTCTCTCTTACAGGGGGTAGCTTCTGGTTACCAATAGAACAAGTGATATCTGGTGAAGTGACGTCGGCGATATAGCCACTATCGAGTTTCGTTCCGCGAACAACGCGCAAGGGCTTGTATTATATTGTCAGGAAACGGTTATCTAAACCTTTGTCACCAAAAGTAAGACAACAATCACCTGAGGAGTTGTATATGGATCTGGGCATCGTTAGCATTCGTAGGTAAGGCCACAGGTGCAAGACCTCATCACCTTTAGTGGCATCCCAGCCCGCAATGGTCTGGCCATTAATCCTAATCCAAGGAACATATCCGTGGGCGGAGACCTCGCTTACAAGGACCGCAACAGAACAGATCAAAGCAGAGAGACGCATGCTGAACATTCGCGTCATCACTTCTTGGTCGTGAAGCTTTTTATCCTCGTAGGTGGGGTGTCGAGGTAATTAATACCATGTCTGATCGCAAGTGAGAGAGCGGGGAAATAGTCACTGTCAAGAAGACTGATCCCAGCGAAGAACTGGATAGTATTTGGGTTTTCATCGGATACACCTGTAAATCAGTTTCCCAATACCTCTTGTTGATATCGTTTCCGTCTCACCTTCTGATACACTTTACTGCAGGTCGGGTGGATATTTGTTTTGCGAGAGCCTCGGTGGTAAGGAGGTGGCGTACGACTCTTATGCAGTTGTGTGAAAGCCGGTGACGAGGAGAACCGGTCCCTGAAATCAATATCTTTACGAGGGAAAAATCACTTGGCATCGGGACAGCTCAGACAGGCAGCTCGAAGCACAAGCGGGTCGCGATGAAGCGGTGATCGCATTCTGTCAGTCCGTGGACGCCAACATTGTTGCTCAATGATCTTGTGGTCAGTACCAATGGAGTGAAAGGGGCCAGTCTCCTTCTGAATCCACCTGTTGTTTGCTGTCGTAAATATAGACGCATGTTCGGAAAAATTCAGTGAGCTTCTTTCCTGCTTTCGTTTCATCATGGCTGGGGGATGAGGATAAAGTTCGGGCAGCGCTGATGCCAAGGCCATGGAAGTGTAGCTGACTGAGTTGCATCTCGCCCAGGAAGGCACCACATGAACGGTGGGAAGTGGTAATCGTCAAGACCCCACACTCCGTGCGACACCAACGGGCTCTAATCAATATGTTGATTGAAGACCGTTCTGCATTATGTTCAGGTACAAGGGAGGAAATTAACGGGGCATTCGTACAGACTTCAGCGAAAATGGCTTGGTCCATGGGGCCGGGTTCTTCGGAACAGAGAGGATGATTTAAGTCCCTGGTTGGGGCGTGTCTCTTCAAGACAGCGACAGATAGCACGATTTTTGTAAAAGGACGAAACCATCCTTGAAATCGTGGCTCAGTTAGAGGTGAAGGGATTGAAGCGGGAAACACCCCAATACAGGAATCTGTCCGAGTAATTCCTGGCTAGCAACTTAGGGTTTTGTTTGCACGGGGCGAAGAGATCAATATCAGCGAACTCGAAGGGAAGTCTCTTTCTCACGGAGAATGATTGCTACGAACCTGGAAGGGGGAGAAACGATCTGCCCAACTTGAGAACCATGGTAGTTTGAGAGGATTGGACGGTGCTTTGTGCAAGTAGGGCAAGTTCTCTGACAATGTGGCTCCGTAGCTCTAGTGCTCATAAGCTTACACCCTGCACGTCATAATCATGCTGGAAATCAGATGCCCGAAAGATGACTCGGGAGTTCCTTGCGGAAGGTGCTGCCAAATAGATATGGCTCCATACACATGCACAAACGGCGGCTTGATGCAGTAACCCCTACAACAATCACTGTCCTCCTACACCCCTCCCGGTCCCAGCTCGACACTTTACGTCTTCTCTGGCCAAGTTCCTACTGTGATAATCTAGCACTGGTACGGCGATGTAAATGCCTGTACACATCACGCGCCTCTTCACATCGATATCAATCCCCTCCTGGCTGCATTCGCGACACGCTCCTTGTCCCGAAACGCGGTGTTCCTATCTTGGCCCATCTGTCCCTCTACTTATGCCAGTGTACCAGTTTGGAAAGGCCGAGTCATACCACCATTCACCAGTCACCTCTCCTCCTCCGGGCCCTATCACCATGACTCGAAGGTTGCGATGATGTCTGCTCCAAAACTTTGCGGTTGCTTCACGTTCTGATGCCATGTCGCACTACTGGATCCTCTTGTCAGGCATTGGACTCTGATAGAACCATTGCCTACTAATGCTTACAATACCCGACTTTGACTTGGGGTATCGGAGTCTTCCTGGCTTCGGGCATCGTAGGGCGTCCCGACAGTTGGTGCCTTCCCGTCAGGTAGGGAAGCCATTCTCGCCTTGCACCCATTAAGAATTGATGAACCGGAGCCGTCCTTGCACTGAGATTGTATTCAGCAAATCCTTTTTACCACCCCACCACCTTGGCGGAGAAGCATGACTCTATTAATATCGTTCTGTTTTCAGAACCTTGAGTGAGTGAAGCGCTGTGAACCTAGCACCTCTAAGGACAGTCGTCACAACAGTTTGATGTTCGCATGTCTTTGCTTCTTTCTATCCTCCGCCTCGCGATCTACGACGCTCATCGATGATTTGTTTGATCGCCTCGTTCAGTCGTTTCCGACGTTCCAGACGTCAACAATTTAATGAATTCTCCCGGGATCCCGGCCAAACTCATATCCGTGAGTTGAGACCGCCCGTTTTTAATCAGTGCACTCAACTGGTCATGGCTCCCAGGCCCACAAAGACCAAACGGTGATCGATGCGGGTCCAACTTTTTCAGCGGCGCGAATAGTTTTGTTATGAACCACTCGACATTTATCGACAATCGCCCTCAGATCGTCCGGATATTTACAGCAGGACAACCAGGTGGGTAGATCTGGCCATCATTCAATTGTCATGAGCACTGAATAGAAATATCCTGGTTTCCAGTCCTTGAGCTCATCGCACCACACACCGACCCAAATGCTGCGGTGGACTCCAGCGCCCGATTCCCACCTCCGTTATGCCATCCCGGAACGCGCTTGAAAATTGGGGGCAAACCGGATAATTAGTTAACCAACCCCAAACGCCAGTGGAACATGATCTGGCTCCATGGTCTGGCTGGTACTGACAAGTCTGCGGTTGCCCAAACCTTCGCCGAGCGTTGCGTCGAAAACGGGCGTCTTGGCGCTTCCTTCTTCTTTTCGCGGCCAGAAAACCGAAATAACCCTGACACTGTCATCCCCAGTCCTTGCTTATCAGTTAGCCGTCCGCAACCCCAACTACAAATCCCTCATAACGACTCAGCTTGCCAATGACCCCCCGTTGATGTTTAAAGTACGCCACATTCAGTTCAGGCGACTTATCATCGAGCCATTGTTGCAGCTGCAGACTCAGAGGCGGAAATGAATCCGGGAACCGCTTCTTGTCGTCTTGGACGGGCTGGACGAATGTAAAGGGGAGAGCGCTCAGCGCGAGATCATCGAGATGATCAGCGAAGCCATGCAACTGAAGAAAGACCTCCCCCTGCTGTGGTTGATTTGCAGTCGACCAGAAGCTCACCTCAAGTACATTTTCTCGAGGGCAGACTACACCGTAAATTGCGGTCGCGAGGAGCTGGTCATCGATGTAGAGTCAATCGCCGATGTCGATCTTTATATCCGAGATGGATTGGCGGGAATCGAGGCCCATTTTTGGGATGTTACAACCCCTACCTGGCCACCCCAAGAGCAGATCACTGAGCTCTCCAACAAAGCCTCCGGACATTTCAGTTTTGCGTCGACTGCACTCCGGTATATTGGTGACTTGACGTCTGCGACCCCAATGACCCGGCTTAATGCCCTTTTCTCTTTCCTAGCTGGCGTTGGGACTGGAATCTCAAGTCCTCTGGAGGCTCTTGATGCTCTTTATTCTGGAATTCTTCACGATATACCAGACGAGGCACTCCATTTCAAGTTTGCGTATTTAGCTCAGATCTTCTGTAATTTTCTGCACATGGACCAAGCCACTTTCTATAGTGCTCTTCGGAAACTCCATTCTGTGATCGACGTCCCCTCACCTGAAGTAGCTTCTCGAACAAGACTACGTTTTTACCATGCGTCGTTCCAGGATTACCTTGGTGATCCTAGCCGCTCAGGTAACTTCATCACTCGGACTGGTGCGCAACTCGAACTTGCCAAAACGTCCTTCTGCTGGTACAACGCACTTGAGGTTGGCATAAGCTGTTGGTGGGCCAGTAGCTATGTCGAATGGGATGAAGCTTTTCTCTCCCAAATTCAAAATTTTGATTTCAGGTACATTGATCAGAATTCCTTCATAGTCCGTTGGTG
This sequence comes from Calvatia gigantea, assembly GCA_025093985.1. Lineage (NCBI taxonomy): Eukaryota > Fungi > Basidiomycota > Agaricomycetes > Agaricales > Lycoperdaceae > Calvatia > Calvatia gigantea. The sequence goes on from JACAAK010000012.1 coordinate 567,323, forward strand.
TGATTTTGTGAACGACTTGTAGAAAACAGGCGTGAACATCACTGGTACCATCCCTCGCACGCTCCCTATGCTGATATACTCTTGGCCATCTAGGATTCTTCGAGTGGTGTCATTCGGAGAGAACCTCGAAGCGAGGTAGATCTCCAGTTGTTGAAGTATATGGAAGTTATGACCAAGTCTGGGAAGCCTGTTAAGCCTAAGAGATTTGCACTCGGATGTCGGCTTGCTCACTTTCACCCGTGGCTGTTTTCTCAAGTTGTGGACAGCGAGCTGAGCGTTATGGATATTATTTTCTGCTTGGACATGGTTCAGCGGCTGCCGTGTGTTGGGCCACCGGCTGTCCCAAGCCGCAGTTTGTCATCTTGAATTGTGACCAGGCACCGTCAAAGGAGCGGATTGATGCTTATCAGACATTATTTGTCGGAGTGTAGAAAGTGATGATAGGGGCGACGAAGGGGAAGGCGGTGATGATAATACAGCATAGGAACTCCATTTTCTTGCCTTCGGCTATGCATGTACGTAGCTACTTAAACAATGTGGAAACGAAACATAAGGGAAACATCGATATACTGTTAGTCATGTGGTACAGGACTAATTCATAGACCTTCAACCAATCCTTCTGATCCGCTTTCGCAGCAGCAAACACCGAAGGGACGGGGATCCCACAACAGTTTCCCCACCCTACCTCCCCCTGTCCTAAGTCGCCATGTGCATGGGCGTGCCCATGATGCGGATCGTCCTGCTGCGAGTCATTTGATGCAGGTGGGGCTAGGCCGTTATAAGGTAGTAGAGAGCCGAAGTGGAAGTGTTGTATGACAGGGAATATGCCTAGGAATTCCACACGGTGCATCTTGGTCATGCCTAAGTTGACTTTGTCCATGGCTTCACGGCGGGGATGTCGTCGAGCATCAGGGAGTGCCAGCGGAGTGAGGCTGTTTTTATCTTGTAGAGTGTTAATTCGAGAGTGAGAGGGTAGGCGGTAACACAGAGCTTACGGAGTTAATGAAGGCGATACAGGCGAAGTCGATGTAGTGCTTGGAATATTCCTCAACGACTTCTGGATTATGAATGGGCTCCGGATGAATGCATTCATGGCCTGCGAAATTGATGTGAGACATATGATATATGCAATATCCAGCCAGCTGAAACCGACCTCGAAGTTGCGCAGTACCCCAGATAGTGGGGTCAGGCACCCAAATGGTGCACCACGGCGATAACGGCCCAAGATTCCTGAAACCGGACGCAACCAAGTCACCCAGGTGACACGCTCGGGCCCGAGGATAGAGGGGCATTGATATACGGGGCTAGGGTGGGAGGGTTTAAGGGAAGGTGTTTAAGAAAGGAGACAGTTCGAGGAGGAAGCCCTAGAGGTAATTAGTGAAGTGAATGAGGTGTTACTGTTACATGATACGCTGCGCACTCACACCACGCTCATGCCTCGCCAAGCGCCCCACATCTCGTCATAGACAACCGAGTGGGTGCGAAGTAGATGAAAGTGATATATTATGCTGTCACTTCTGGGAAACACCTGGTTTGTATCCAAGGTCGACTAATCTGAATGTGGAGTCATTTGTGACGGCAGGATAGGTGGATTCGGTGAGAAATGTATTATTCATTATTTATGGCGCAACATTAAACATCTCGTTATGACAGGGGTCATGAAGAAGTATGCAAGTGGGTAGATAGACACTACTAAGATTAAAGAGACCCATGAATCCAGTAATTGTGTTCAGGAATACGAAAGCAGTTGCCGAGAGGCGGTACGATCAAGAACCTCACTCCTTGTATATCTCCTGAAGACTCGGAATTAACTTCCCTGACATAAGAATTTGTAACCGGAGGCCTCCAGCAACCATTGCCCAGAACCTATCTTGCAAGTGGGTCCAAGGTTCACCAAAACGGGAATCAATTTCCAACAAGAAGCGACCATCCAAGACATCCTTCCTTGCTGACAATATGTCAAGAAACAACTGCTGATCGAATTCACAATCCCTGGCAGTGACGCCGATCCAAGGGGTGGTGGCTCGTATATGTCGAAGACCGGGCATGGCGAAAGTACCTGCCTTTGTATGGTTGCACAAGGCCTGCAACACCGTAACAAACTGTTCACCAAAAACAGGTAGCTGCAACGACTGCATCTGGGGAGGAACAGCTTGAAGAACTTGCATTATGGTCGTTTTTGTATAGGTACCTCGGATCTCGAGAGCTGAACATGTTGTCGGTAATCGTTGAATAAATGCCAATAAATTCTCTAGTTCCGGAGTTTCATGTAATTTAAGCTCTAAGCTGAATGTTTCCAGCACAGGCAAACGAAGGAGGGGCCAAATCCTACCGGATGGAAGAGAGGCGGAGTCAGATGTTTGGAACAGCCGCATGTGTTGAAGAGTGATGGAGTTGCGAAGGTCGGCAATGGGAGCGCGCCGCTCATAGTCAAGTTGTTCGCATCGGTACTCGATCAAATTGGGGCACAATTCCAGTAGCTGGACACAAGCAGGGGAAGGTGCATCCATCAAATGAAGGACGGTGATGTTACGGCAAGGTTGGTCGGACGGAGCCCACACTAGGGAGAAGTCATCGAGGAGCACTCAGCCCAAGAAAGGAATACTTGACAGCTGCGAAACTTGGAAGCCATCATCCTCCGCATATCTCAGACTTAGGCCCTCCAGCTTCTGAAGATATGGGGATAATAAGGGAAGCCATTCTTTGGGCGAGTTGAACAATCCTAAATGCGCGAGCTTCTGAGCTCCCTTCAAAATAACTTGAAATAGGTTTTGAAGATCCAGCGGTGGCCACGGGAAACGAGGTATATGCAGCTCGAGGGAGAACGGTACGTTTTGCACATTCTTAAGGTACAGCTCAAGTAAACCGATTTTCGACCCAACCGTTCCTGATTTCACGTTAACCAGGGCTGTCGCCCACAGTCCTGGGGTTGAACAAACGACTTGACGCCAATACGATGACACGGCGCTGAGAGCAATTTGGATATGAATCTCTCGGAAACCTCTTCAAGGAGGGAGGGGGTGCTGAAGTCGATGGGAGGAGATAGGTGAGAGAAGATTGCCGACAGGATCTCCGGAGACAGATTGCTGGTAGGTGATTGCAACACGTTCAATCGCCGCAAGAGCTTGGCTTGTGTCGCGTTCAAGGCAGTTGTTGCTTCGTCGAGACGCTTAGTCTGTTTGATGATGGAAGTTATTTCTTCCGCAGTGGATGAGGCAGAGGGTTGGGCGTGACCCAATAAGACCGTCGCGGCTCGCCCGCAATGGAGACATTCGCAGAGGTGTGCGGTGAACGACATGTGGAGATGACTGAAGCAGGTGGCTGACCCACACACTTGTGTGGCATGCACCATCAGTCGGTATTCAATAGCCGGCAGGGGCCGATGATTTAATCTCTCAAGTGAGGATAATTATTATCACCTTCACAGATTGCTTGGGAAAGCAACATCCGGGGCTATGAACAGCGCTCCAACATTTCAGGCTCGGAGATCGAAAACATAACGATCTAACGTACCGGACATCACGCAATGTCCAAAACCACCGCTTGAAACAACCTTTCATGTTTGAACCTAAACAATGCGAGATACTCGGGTGGTCGCTAACTTTAGGAAAAAAGTCTCTAGCAGTTCTCTGGACTCCTGGAATACCAGCCCGCCAAGGAAACAGTCACATGGGTATATTGAGTTTGCGAGCGGCAAAAAACTAGAAATACGGGGCCCAAGAATTGCCTACTCCCATCCCCCCCCACTCTCACATGGCTACTACTGACTGGAAAGAGCGCGCTCGAGCGAAAAAACACCAACAACTGGAATCAATACCGAAGGAATGGGTATTGACGGACCTCCCTGACAAGTCCCAGCTGGATGTGTCCGACTATCCAAGGACTTGTGGGTTGCTCTCTGAGCAAGAGCTAGAGATCACCGAATCCTATGTCGACGTTATACTTTCCAACTTATCGAACGGAACGTGGTCAGCAGTAGAAGTAACGACTGCATTCTCCAAACGAGCAGTCATTGCGCACCAGTTGGTACGCCTCCGCTGTTAAATATTCCAGACAGATCGTGGCTTATTGTTACCCGAGGTCAACTGCCTGACCGAGATTTTCATTGAAAATGCTCTTGCTCGAGCTGCAGAACTCGACGAGCACTTCCAACGAACGGGAAAAGTGGTCGGACCACTACATGGTTGGACATTTACTTCCTTTCCTCGTACCTCCTGCTCATTTGTTCGTGTAACCAGGTCTTCCTATCTCACTTAAGGATCAGGTATGCATCAAGGATATTGACTCCACGATGGGTATGTTCCGTGATCGACATTTTCCTCCCCTTCTCGCTAACTCCGATCAGGTTACGTTGCTTGGATTGGCAAACCCGTGACTAAGAATGCCGTTATCACGGACATCCTGGAATCTCTGGGCGCAATCTTATATGTTAAAACGAATGTTCCTCAAACGCTTTTGGTTGGTTGTTCAGCATGTTGTGCTCATGAGATATTCATTCTCCTTCCAGTGGCCTGAGACTTACAACCATATCTTTGGGCGGACTCTAAACCCATTCAATCGTTCACTTACTTGTGGTGGTTCCTCTGGCGGCGAAGGCGCATTGGTCGGTGCGTATTCCATATGTAACCATCACGATCAGGTGTCCCTCAATCACTTTTGAAGCTCTGAAAGGAAGTCCTCTTGGTGAGCTAACAAAATCACTGCTATTCTGAGTTAACTGCTGACCAAGTCTTGTCCCCAGGCGTTGCCTCAGATCTCGCCGGGTAAATAACTACTCCTGATTTTTCTTCCTGTGCTCAATCACTACATTAGCTCCATCCGAAGTCCAGCTGCCTTCAATGGTCTCTACGGCTTCCGTCCTTCATCTCATCGTATTCCTTATGCAGGGTGTGTCAACTCATTTGAGGGTCAGATGTCCGTTGTTTCTGTTCTGGGTCCTATCTCTACCTCCTTGGGAGGCGTGAAATCCTTCATGAAGAACGTCGTTTCTCGTGAACCATGGCGTTATGATGCATTGACTATCCGTAAAAAATGGAATGAAGATGAATATGGCCTCTCCGAGCACGGTGGGGGCCGCCAACTATGCTTCGGTATACTCTGGGACGATGGCCTCGTCAAACCTCACCCTCCTATCCTGAGAGGGTTGGAAACTGCTAAGGAGGCCTTGATTCGTGCAGGTCACAAGGGTGAGCGCTTCAGTTGTGTCTTCTGTTTCAAGACCACTAAAATAGCTCGGACCAGTGATCGACTGGAAACCGGTCAAACATGGGGAACTCTGTGACATCGCAGTTCGTGTTCTTTTCCGTCTTGGCTGCGTTGACAACGACTCACCGGCTCGCCGTAGTCAAAGTTTTGGGGTGCTGTAGGGAAAGAAGACTTCGAGGCCGTTACTTCCCTCTCTGGGGAGCCTATCATCGAAACCATGGCTCCTGAAGTCGAGGATCTCGACTCGCCACCTGAACCAATTCCCAATCGCTACCCAGCTCTCAACCTCACTGCCTTCCAATATTGGCAGGTCAATGTCAGGCAACGAGAAGCGAAGCAAGCGGTTCTAGATTATTGGCGTGAAACAGAAAACGCCACTGGTACCGGAAGGCCTGTAGATGCGATCATTGCGCCTATGGCACCACATGTTGCACCGCCCCATGGAAAAAACAAGTGCGTATCCGTTTACCGAGACAGGGTTGTAATTTGACGCGGATACAATTCAGGAATGTATCATACACGGTTGTCTGGAGCATCCTCGATTGTCCGGCTTGCGTTGTTCCTGTGTCGAAGGTTGATCCTACCTTGGATGCCGGGTGGACTCGCGATTCCTTCCTTACGGATAATGACCGTCAGAACTGGAATTCTTGTAAGTTTAGCATTCCTCGGTTATCTGATATTGCGACTCACGATCGCAATTCTAGACGATCCGAATACTTTCCAGAACGCTCCGATCTCCATTCAAATTGTCGGACGTACCCTCGATGACGAGGCCCTCATTGGAATGTCGGAGATCGTTGACAATGCTATCAAAGCCCACCAGTCGGAGTTGGAGCTGGATTAGACCTTTATTTCTTACATCGGTTCATATGTTGCGATATTATCTAATTAAACTTTCCTGTTTAACGACTTCAACGAATCAAGCCATTCCAGAAAACCTAAATTTCTTTCTTGATACAGGACGTTTCGGCTAGGTCGAACAGAATGTGGGTCCCCCATTACGACTTTCAGCCAAATAGCGGTTATGCGAGAATCGGGTCATCCCTGCGCATGCCAAGTCAGTAGCTGCAGTGTGGGCTCGCAAAGAAGATCAGTGCTTTAAGATTGCCGAAAGTTATATGGTCGAAGTCGAAATGACGCATGGTGCTGATCAGTCGTTGATTCTGTGTGGGTAGGGCGCGGGAAGGAGAACAAGCTTTGAGTCTCACGTTACCTGATTCCAGCAGTTAAGTGGACGCCACAATTCGTCCCTGAGAAAATAAGAAAACCCCAACAATAAGTAGCCGTAAGCACCTGTCATCCCAATTCCTCAAAAACAGGAGACAGAGAATTAACCTCTTTGATTTCTAATCTGCAATGGAAGTATCATTTGGAAACTAAACCTCCGAGGTCTATTTTGACACAAGATTAAGATTCGATCCCCACCAGGAAGAGGCGACCCACTTGAATTGTTGAGGATCGAAATCGCATCTTTTTGACATCGGACCAAGAAACGGGATGCAGTGAACGGCATGTTTCTGTGCTACCAACTGTCTACGAAGCCGCAGCAAATGGTCAGACATAAGTGTACAATGGACGCGGTGGTTGTATGGCAACTAACACCTCGACCCACACACTTTGCGACCTCTTCACAGGAAGTACACTAAACCCCAAGGGCAGAATGATACATAAAGATAACGTGTGAAGAGCCAAGAGCTCTTCTCGTCCTGATCCAGAGTTTTGTTCCGGAACAAATGTTTTCAGGGTGAGGCGTTTAAGTGAGGGATCATCGATCAAATTTCTCCAAACGTGCAACAACAGCGGGTCGGAACCTGGACGTATGGAGAAAGGAGATCGGTGATGGCGGGGCACTGTACAATTGAGTTTTTGAGGATAGCAGTGCTCGAGCAACGCTGGACTCGGGGTCGAGTTGACAGCGACATCGGTATTCACTCGATGCCGGCACTGCGATGTTAGTGGAAAAAGGGGTCATGACAAGGTCGGACGGACGCCCTGCCACGGTGATATCGCGACTGTTCGTAACTTTCTGCCAAGCTCGAAGAAATGTCCCTTTCGTATGCAAAATGATCCGGAATTGATCAAAATGGTTGGATTTGCGGGTACTGGAGCCCCACTTGAAGGATATGGAGTCCGAAGTGACCCCTGCAACTTTTTGAACGGTGTCATAGAGTTGGCCGGGGCCCTCCCCGGTCCAATGGGTCGACGAAAAAAACTATACGGTTCACACTGGTGCTCACAGGTAACCGGGAGTGAATCATATATCCATCTTCGTCATCCTTGAATAAAACACCCAATGGGCGAAGAAGGTCTGTGATTGAGAAGTAATACCATTGGGATTGATTGATTGTCTACTTTCTCACTTGCCAGTGGCCTTGATGTTGCTGAATTAGGAGCTGTGTTTAGGCGTTTCCGGTGGTTGTGGGGATAACTCGGAAGAGCATACGATTCATCTGACTTAGACTTCGTCCTATTTGAGCCCAGATGCATATCTGAGTGGCTTAACGGACAGTCCTGGGTGCATGCGGTTGAAGAGGGAGTAACGACCAAAACATCAATCGCGGTCCCGCTCCATCGGTCGAGTTCACAACATACCTTCAAGGGTCGAAGCTCAATAATTTGGCCACTTCTTCGTGGCCGATGCGCCTCACCGTGCAGACGTCAGGTAGTGGGTGTCTGTGCGAAAGTTGTTGCGTGGGCTTCAAGACCGCAGATCCCTCCGAGATACTCACAAAACAGACATTCTGGCATCCGGATTCAGCTGCTGTGATAAAGTTCGTTCATTAGGCTTCTCAGGTGGAAACACTGCACATGGTGTGTGCACTCCACAAACGATACTTTCACGGAAGAGATAGAGCTCTCAGCGGCGCATGTGACATCAACCAAACGGTCGCTCCCTCGGAGTCCAGGCATCAATATCACCTTCTACGCTCGCACCAATTGGTATTGCATAGTCTGGTGTTTTATTGCACTGGAAGAAATGCTACAATTTGATCCCTGTGCTGTTATCCAAATCTTGTACTTAGATTGATCGTTGGTAGGTGTGGTCATCCAGAGAAGATAATAACAGAAGCCACTCTGCCGCCTCATCATCGTCTCCCACCTGAATTAAGGTGGGCCACCCTGCCCCTCAAAGAAGAACAAAGTGCATCGTAAAGCAAACGGGATGGCCTGAGTCTTTCGTCTCTTTACAGCATCTTTCCGTGATTAATTGATGTTGGTACAAATCTTGGGGACGTGGAAGTTATGATTGACACGACTTACTACCCAGGAGTGTCGATTTTATCAAATGTTCAGGGTTTTCACTATCGTGCACAATATCTCTTTTTTTGGGGAAGGGGTGGAGTTATCGGACTTCCAGAGGATGAGAGTTTCTCAGCCCCTTGGTCCAGCTAAACGCGCTTGACAAACGCATGTTGTAATTACTGAAAGACCCCATAGCGAAATGCATTTACGCACGCCATTCGGCTGTGTGGGACCATGGGTCATTCGTGATGGTCGATAGATATAGACCTTCTTTTTTGCCCATGTCTTTCCAGCATTTTTTACGATCAATTGATGTGCAATTCCTGGGGAGCAGTTCGGTAGCTGTGATCGGCGCTACCCAATGTTAATGTCGATATTTCTTCCGTTTATTAAATGTTCAACGTTTTCGCGGTGGGGTATTGCGTACACTAGTGAAAAGAAAGGAACGGGACCAATTGCTTCAATCTCTGCCCGGTGGTAAGAATCAACATGAGGTTGGAGGAAGCACGGGAGAAAAGATCATCAAGCGAGTGTTCTCTTGAATCTGATTCACACACACACCCAGGCGCTCACGTCATGCCCAAGCCCCTCACCCATGTGGCGTTTCGCGAGAACAGAACAACCACCGTATTGATCCTCACACCCTTACTTACGCGACATACGTGGCACGAAAATAGTTTGAAGTTGTACGATTTTCTTTTTGCTTTGTTGATTTGTGGATCATCTACACACTACTTTCCCCACAGATAAGGTATCCAGAAAAGTAGATAAATAACAGGTCCTTCAAATTTTTGAAGACCACCTTTACAACCCAAATATATACAGAGTATTAACAAGACGAAGAGGAATAAACATGCAAAAGCGAAGGGTTACCAAGATGCTTTAGGCTTTGTAAAATACCGAAACGTATTTTGATGCTTAAAGAGCGAGGACAGCCAAACCAAGAGCAGCAATACCAGCGACGGCGCTAACGCCGTTGACAGAGGCACCGTTGCTAGGGCTGGCACCAGCAGCAGAGCCGGAGCCAGAAGCGGCGGGTGCAGCGGATCCGGAGGCAGCTCCGGTGACAGCTCCAGAGGAAGCCGGGCGTGAGCCAGAAGCAGCGGGAGCGGTGGCAGTGGGTTGGGCAGCTGTGGAAAGGCCAGCAGGGGTAGAGGTGAGGGTAACGCCCTGTTACGCAACGACGCGTTCCGTGTTAGCGCTGGGAAAGGAAGTTGACAGAGAAGGGAACGGAATACGTACGACGATGGCGCAAAGTTGTTGAGCGGCAGAGAGAGAGTTTTGGAGGTCGGCACCCTGGCAACTTTGGACGATACAGTTCGTTGAGGATGTAACAAACTTGTTGCTACGACACAAGCAGGCGTTGTCGGTGGGCTGGCAGTTATCCAAGTCGGCTACCCCGATACATTGGGTAGCACAATCTAGAGATATGTAGTTCAGAATGTAAGACAGGCCGTCACGAATATTGTTCACATACCAGGGAGGGCTTGGCGAGCGACGAGGCTTGCGGAGGTGGCGGAGGCAAGAGCAGCAACGGCAAGGGTGATGGAGAAACGCATGTTGATTAAGAGAAAGATGGGGTTGTCGAGGAGACGTGGGATGAAGAGAGCGAAGTGCTGAGGCCGCTTGAGAAGAAAGTGCGAAAGCCGAAGCTGGGGAAAGTTGAATGATTGACAGAGCTTTTATAGAGCGGCGAGTGGGATAACTCAGGCATGTGAGGTGCCTGAGATGTTCCCATGCACGGAAGAATTCTGCAGGGCAGATTCAATGGTACCTACGGAACTACAATTTGGGCGCCCTCCACGAGGAGAAGAATAGGGAAGAATAGGCTTACAATGACCATGATACGAGGTCAGAGGATCAGTCATTGATACAAGAAACAATAAGATAAAGGAATGTGCATTCCTAGCACAAAGGGCGTTGTTCGATAAACGAGTATCCCAATCAGGTAGCTAACCCCGTTAGGAGCAACATTGTCCAAAAACGCCCATGAGCAGATCAATCGATCACGCGTCGACCGCTCACCCCGAATCACGGCCATTGCCGCACAACTGTGAAGCCACTGAACCTTACTCTGTTGACACGACTCGATCGACCAAACAAACGATTGATCCAAGGTCCAGTGCGTCGTTTGCTCATCGACACCGACATCTTCAAGACATGGTGCGCAACCTTACTCTCCCTAAGTTGTGGGACACTAATGACCGTGTTCTCTAGGCCCCTGCAAACACCAAGAAAAAGGTACTAGAGCTATAACTACCCTCGTTCACTTAATCTAATACCTTTGCGTTAACTGCAAGACTGGCGGCAAGACTCGCTCCGCACTCCAGGACGTCGTCACCCGCGAGTACACAATCCACCTTCACAAGCGTGTGCATGACCGCTCCTTCAAAAAGCGCGCCCCCTGGGCCGTGAAATCCGTAATCACCTTTGCGCAGAAGGCTATGGGCACTTCGGATGTCCGTCTCGACCCAAAACTCAACCAGGCTGTCTGGGCACAGGGTATCAAGTCTGTTCCACATCGGCTGCGTATTAAGCTCGAGCGTGAGTAGGAATTATGATCGGAGGGTGATACGCAGAATTGCTGATAGGGGGGTTTAGGGAAACGCAATGACGATGAGAACGCAAAGGAGAAGCTCTATACCTACGTCTCGCACGTTCCTGTGACATCGTTCAAGGTGAGTGCCTGTAAGTCCTGTATTTCAGGTGCGGACCTTAGGATTGTTCTTGTAGGGTCTCCAAACAACGGTTGTCGATGCGGAGTAAATAATTCATTTGGTTCTTTTGCTCTTGCTGTCTTTCCTCATTACATGCCCACTCTAAATGCATGTATCCCGCATGTTCTTTATCCCATGCCCCGCAATTCCTCCCTAAGAAGCATCACGGATGAATCCCACAACTTTCTCTCCGCAATTTGCGTCACCATGAAATATTGAACACCCACCTTGGAGACGCCGCCAGTAGACCGCGGGACACATTTGCCTTGAATCTCGCATTTCCACTTTTCGGACTAACATAACCAAATATAACACGTCGGCTACTGGCGTTGAGTTGTTCCACCACAGTTCAAGTAAATAATCAATATTGGTGAAAAAAGAAAAAAATAGTAGACAAAATATTCAATGGACGCTACGAGGATCGAACTCGTGATCTTATACAATCAAGAACCATGCAGCATTTATCACTGTTTGGTGCAAAGCATACGCCATACCACTAGGCCAAGCGCCCTTGATATCTGCTCCCTCTGTGATCCCTTGTATTGCTTTTCGAAATTGTGTCCTAATTTGAAGACTTGAATACTGATTTATCTTTTTCTATCAGCACGAGTAACTGGCATAGTCCCTCTCCTAAGGTTTGGGGGTCCCAAAGCAAAGATGGTGGCACCAAAGTCGACAGAAAAGTCAAGCAAGTCTACTATAGGTGCACCAGCACAGCACAATCAATCAAGTAGAAAGGGAAAGAAGGCGTGGAGGAAGAATGTGAATGTTGAAGATGTCGAGGAGGGATTGGACAGTATGAGAGCCGAGGAGAGGGCTGCTGGGTGAGATTCGTTACTTGATCTTGATTTTGACGTTGTTCAATCAGTAATACTTAGGAAAACGCTGCAGAAAACGGTTGATGACGAACTCTTTGTGGTTGATACTGCCGGAGATGAACAAGGTATGTTTACAAGTATACTGAAGAGTAAAGAGACACCCCTCATATTTTATTGCTTCCGCTATAATCTAGTTAGAAAAAACCTTGCGCCGCGGTTTTCGCTCTCAGCGTTGACATCAACTAAAATTCTCTCGCAGCGTTCTGCTGTACCACCTGTGTTCTCCCGCACAACGTCGACTAATGCAGCTGATAGAGAAAGGAAGAGGAAAATGACGAAGGAAGAAAAGGAGAGGCTTTTGAGGATCGCGAAGCGACCGAGGAAAGGACCATTCAACAGTATCCTGGATCCTGCAGAGTACGAGGCTGGGAGTGGAGTGGTAGAGCTGAGCCAGGCGGTTAAGGAGAGCGGAGCGTATGATCCTTGGGATATTCAGGACGCAGCAGACGAGGACGGACAAGAAGAACTCGTGCCAAAACCTCATAAAGTCAAGGTGTGTGCCCCAAGTTTTATCGTAAGTCTAATCGCTGAAGGAAGGGATAGGCACCTTCGACAAAACGTTTGCGTGACCATATCGCTATTCCGGCAGTATCAGAGCCTCACCAAGGGACATCATATAACCCACCTGTTGATGCCCACCAGGAACTCGTTCTCCAGGCGGCGGAGGCGGAAGAGAAGCGGTTGAAGCAAATGGAAAAATTGGCCGAGGTCAAAACTAAAATGGAAAAGGCCCGACTGGAAGACGATGCTGCGGCCGTATCAGGCGTACCCGGCATGAAAGTTGACGAGATTGTGGAAGAAGGGGACGTAAAGGAAGAAGAAGGCGACGCAGCTATTGTGAAACCCCCTTTTGCGCTGAAGAAGAAGACGAAGGCACAAAAGAACAAAGAGCTCAAACTTCTTGCTGAGGTATGGCTCCTATTTTACGCATTACGATTGCAGCTCACGTCGTGTTTAGAAACGCGCACTGGCGGAAAAGGCCGCAACTAAGCGACTTCTGGCTTCGATACCACTCGCAAAAGGTCTGAGACGATCCACGGCTCGTCTAATAGCCGAACGTGAACTTGAACATGCGCAAAAGAAGTTTGCGTTGAAGGACAAGTTGAGACGGCATGGCCTTGCTGGGCAGCGGCTGGGAAAACACAAGGTGCCCGAAGAGCGGGTTGAAGTGCAGTTGGGTGAGGATTTGACTGAGAGTTTGCGGGGGCTCAAGGTCAGCGTTCCATTCATCGCTGAACATGTGCCTTATTATTGAACGACTTTTGACAGCCTGAAGGGAACCTCTTCCGTGATAGATTCCTTAGCCTGCAACAGCGAGCCCTTATTGAACCGCGTTTGCCTGTCATGTACGTTTCCTTCACCTCTAAAAGGCCGTCAAATTAACAAGAAACTCAGACCCAAAAAACGCAAAGCACGGATTATTGAGTACGAAAAGCACGCATGGAAACGATTCGAGTAGATTAGTAGAGTTACATAAACCAGATACTGTAGGGCGTGGGAAAGCTCATTAGTTGCAACTGACCGTCATGGACGTCGACCTCACCGACGAGCAGGTTGCCACCACCGCCCAACAGCAGTCCAAAAAGCCCATAATCGTGCCTGTTGACGAGGCGCATCCATTCGATCTCGAGAGCTACATCGCGGGTTACACAGGCACGTTTCAGAGTGTTAAACTTGTGGGCTGCAAGTAACTTGACTTGTGTTTCTACGTCGATGCAGGGAGAACTGCCGTCGATCGCCTCATTCATATTGTCAGACTATGTCCCACTGTTGCGCCTGATGCTTTCAACCTCGCTGTACAACATATCCATCAGTTGCGAGACCCGTCTCTTTATCAGACTTTGATAACGGAGTATGAACACCTCGTCGAGAATCCAGCGGTGAAGGACTCGTATCATCTACCCAATCCCTTGGAGATCGCGCAGTTGGATACCAAGTGGGTGGATGAGGTCACGGCAAGGAATCAGTCAGACAAGGTCAAACTGGAGGTTGAGTTAAAGACATACACGAACAATATGATCAAGGAGAGTATCCGGGTGAGTCTTTTACGCGTTTTTGGAAGAACTGTCAGAATTGGCTGATGTGTTCGCTTTATATAAAGATGGCCCATAGAGACTTGGCCAACTTCTATCGCTCGATTGGCGAGTATCAACAATCCCTCCGGCATCACACAAAATCTCGCGAGTTCTGTGCCACGAGTCAGCACGTCTTAGATATGTGCCTCTCTGTCCTCGAAGTACGCTCGTAGCCTCCAATCGACCTTACCACTTGATATGACGGTAGCACACAGCTTCTCATAGAACAACGCAACTACTCGCACCTCTCCACCTATGTCTTCAAAGCAGAAGCGGCGCTCGACGCGACATCTGCAGCAACTTCCAACAACACCGGATCTGGTGGCGCATCATCGTCCACACCTACTTCTAATATCGGTCCTTCAGCTGCAAGTGGTGGTGGTGGCAATGCTAAAAAGAAACCACCCACTGACAGGGAGATCGTACAATCAAGACTAGAGCTTGCTTCGGCACTATCCCACCTGGGGCAAGGGAATTATGAAAAAGCTGCTCAGTCATTCTTGAAAATTGGGCCTGCAAAAGAATTGGGTGACTGGATTGGAAAGGTTTAGTTTCTTTCGTTTATTGGATTTTATTCGGAAGGGTCTGACTACCGTTTATAGCTGGTTACGCAAAGTGATATTGCAATTTACGGAACTTTATGCGCTCTCGCCTCAATGCCCCGAGGTGTGGTCAAGGCTCAGCTTTTGGACAACGCAGTCTTTGGCGTGTACATCGAACAAGAGCCTTACGTTCGTGAACTCTTGGAAGCATACATAAACAGCAACTTCAAAACAGCTTTGGAACTCCTATCGAGGTACTCCGTAGGTCAAATTTCCCCTCGCTATCTCAACCCTAGGTTGATGTGGGGTATAGACGCGTCATTATATCGATATCCACCTTTCAGCGCATGTCTACGACCTCACAAACCTGATCAAGAACAGCGCGGTGGTGCTGTATTTCAAACCTTTCGCGTCAATCAAGGTACGTTCTCCATCGTACCTGTCACTTACCAATAATCCCAAGAGAAATCATATAGCTGGACCGCATGAGCGAAGCCTTTGGGTGGACAGTCGATGTGGTTGAGCAACACGTCGTCAACCTTATCCAGTCAGGCGAAATTCAAGGAAGGGTAGATAGTCAGAACAAGGTTCGTCTGATTCTCCTCCAAAGTGACCAAATACACTTTCTCCCCATCTAAAATGTGTTGCCTGCTATGGCTATTCCAGATCCTTTACGCGAAGAAAACGGACTACCGCGCAGATCTGTTCTCTCGGACTATCCAGGCCGGAAACGATATTCTCTCAGCTAACCGGAAGGTGCTGCTACGGATGAGACTGTGAGTGCCCAAGTTCCTGTGCTATTTGCCAATCTTCCCCCTCTTTCCCACCTCTCTCCTATAATTACCTGCTACCTTTCCCGGACTTTTTCTTCCTGTAGCTCATCTTGCGGTTTTCGTCTCTTCCTTCTTCTCTTCCTCCGTACTTCCCCCCCAGCTGTCAGATGTACTGATGGATAAAAATTGACATAGCCAACAAGCGGACCTTATCGTGAAACCTCCCAAGGGGCATCCGCAGCAGTACGGGATGGCGCCGGACTATTACCCTGAGTAGATGAACATCTGTTGAGGTGGCGGCGGCTGTATTATTGTTGGTGAGGCCCAAAAATTTCAGACGTCCTGTAATATTAGTGTTATGATTGTCCATTCCGAGGTGATTTTGCACGCAACCTCTCATATTCATGGCTATCATTCCTGGTCACCTCACCCCTCCCGAATCTAGATTACGGGTGACTTCGCTGATGCGAATGATGACCCCTCTCTCATCAAATTTATCGGTCGGCCAATACCCCAATGATACCGTCAATATTCTCTAGTCAAGGATCTAGTACATTCTGTGCCGGAATGCCAAAATGAGCTACGCTTACATTATTACTATTTCGTTCTTATCGCGCCCCAAATGTTCGCTACTCCCATCAACCAATCTTTACTCGCTTTCGTGCTTAAGTTAGGCCCCTATTTCACAGCGCATCCCATGATTCTGACACCAACAAGTCAATCCCACGGCCGCTTGGAATGCTCATCAGCCATCATTGTAACTCGTAATCACATCCAGTGAGACATCAGGCGGCCTACATGACTGAAATAGTGGTCGATGTGCGGGTATATAACGCATTGCATCCGAATCGGAACCCACCCTTTGAAAACAATGTTTTGCAATCGCATCCTCCAAATCATCCTCTTCGCCAGTGTGCTCGGGGAGTTCACTTGCGCCGCTCCTACAAGGGGCCAGTATGATAGCGGCCCTGGGTTGACCAAGGACGGTAGGCTCCTAACGCACCCTCATTGGGGTCAAACTTAATCGCGGAGTAGGTACACTCCGAGCTCGGGCGCAAGCCAACCCCCACCCGCACGCGATATACTGGAAATAGTATTGACAACCGGGGTACAGCACGCTTTATAACGGTGTGGCAAACAATTCTGATGTGCGAAATTTGATAGACTGGGTGGTAGTTCTTATACCTGGCCATTGGAATTGAACTTCAAATGAGCACTGCCCGAGAATTATGCTGGCAGAATTACGATCGACTCTCAAAGCTCAGCCTATTCCGTACAAACGACGGCACCATAATCCACCAAATCACGGTGAATAGATACGGTGCCGTAAAGCTGATATGAATGAATCAACATGATATATGCTGAAAATACACTTTGAAGCCCAAGTGTTGACCGTGCTGCTTTGTATGATGTTGACCACAAGCCACTCCGGCCGTTGTAGGTACACGCTTTCCCCCATTTTCGTCGTCCACAATATAATTAGGCTTCCTAGGTGGCCTGCCCCGAGGCTCAGGCGCCCGACAGGATACTTATTTCTGGTGAAACAGCCAAAGCAATGAAAGTACCTCAAAGCGACCCGCACACACCGACATCTATTTCTCTAGAAAATTAGGTCCCACGTACGTGTAGATAACCCGTACCGAGGTCAGTCATCCCCAAATCTCATGCAACACCGGCATACTTGTCCGAGCAGTTCGTGATCACAATTGCGGAGCCCATCATTGAGGTTGGCCTTAAAATCTGAACTCGAAATATCCATCAGGATTTGATGGATCGCCGGACGGCATAAGCTGCTCCCCGCAGTAGTTTGAGCTCGTCTTGAGAGCGATTTCGTCACGCAAAGTAGTAAGGCTACTTGAACGGTCCGATGATCTTTCATACCCGTTCGCGTTGCGCCATTCCCAACCCGAGGAATGTTCAGGAAAGTGAGAGGTTACGGTTCTACATCATGCCGATGGGTCGACGTTACAAATTATGTATGTCATACTGGGATCGTATCCGTCTCAAAGAGCGCGGGTTTCGCCATATCGAAGAGTATTCTTTTAGTGCTAACTATGTTTTTTGATGTGGCCGCAGTCACGGTGGATCGTGAGCGCGGTGTCTAAGTAGGAACACCTGGGCAATACGCTGTGCCAACAGGTTCGGGTTACCCACATTATATTGAAAGGTCTATCCGTTACAGAAAGTATGGTCCCTAACATGACATACCCTGCAATCCCACAACCAACAAAACCGGCAAATGTACATGTGCACACCTGAGACTCCCAATCAGGATCTGTTGCCAGTCCAAAAGGGTACCAAAGTTTCTATTTAGGGTTTTGAATCGTGGTAGAGATTAGTATACTAGACACATTTTATGGAGAGATTGAACCGATACGATAATCGTGGTACATAACAGATCCAGAGACCTGATTTAATAAAGGTCACAGATTACAAATTGATATTGTTTTTAAGATCTGGGACCCTTATTGTTTTTGGATTTGTGTCTCCGAACCTGTGAGGTGCCCCGATTATTGTTAACAACTCTATTTCTGTGATAAAATATGTCTAGTATATCAATTTATTTCACAACTTAAAATCTCAACCTTGGTAACCCTGCATTGACTCCCAATCCCGATTAATTTCAGGAGTGTTGCACCACGCTCCTGGCGCAGTGCCATACCAGAGGGTGATTCAAAGAGCAAGCCATGTAAGAAGCTGCGGCACTTATAAACTAAAGATCTAGAATACCGAATTGGGCCTCCAAAGAGCCGAATTGCCCCGCAGGACAGAAACTATTAGGATAATACCCGACTACAAAGAACGGAACCATCGAAGGCCCTATGCCCTCTCTCAAACAACCAAATCTGGTTTCTCTTTCCTCCCTTGGTTGAGGGAACCCGACTCGTTGAGGCTCTCGTTGAACATAGTTCTCGATGTCGACTTGGTGACAGTGATGCTAGCTGCGACAAACTCACTGCTGCCAGTGTAAGCTGTTGAGTAGTCTCTTGCAGTACCAAGTGAGATGCGGGCCGTGATGACCGTGGGCGCGATACCCTAATCATTTGAGATTAGCCATGTGGATCCCCCGGGTTTGATATCACTTACAGTGATGCCTATTAGTAGCGCTTGGGGATAACCATCACTGAAGTCGTCCCGGACGAGAAGCGGCAGGTAAACAATAAGGGCCACACTGTATAATGCCGCAGACTCCACGACCACTTCTAATATTTTCCTATAGGGGCCGATTAGGCTAAAGCCGGTCTCTTTTGAGACAGCAAGAATTCGATAGATGATTGAGACAGTGGAAATGGCGGTACTGCAAAGAGAAAGGATGAAATAGATCATGCCGAACTTGGCAAACTTGTTGAAGTGAGAGCTGGCGAGTCCACTGTTTGGATCGATTTGGAATATGACCGCCATGACGCAGAACGCTGGGTTATGGTAAGTAAATTCGCAAAACTTTGATTTCTGTAAGACAGTACCTGTTCCGGCGAGCACTAGCAAAAATGGCACAATGGCGATCTTCCAGTTGCGACCCCAAACCATCCAACACCTCCAAACCTACCCATTATCAGGTGCAGGCCCTCCTCGAAGTTTAGAATCACTCACGGTGACGTAGTCCGCGATAAGTGTCATCAAAGAAAATGAAATCGCTGAGAGTCCATTACACCAATGTGGTTGGGTCAGGAAGGCCTTCAGGATAGAATCGGCAGTGTCTCCATGAACAACAAAGGCGTGTCGGGTCACGGTCCAGCGGATGGATAAATGGATCATTGCCAGGATGTAGAGTGGAACGATGACCAAATAAGTCGACATTCCGCCAGGGCGGCGCTCAGCCCTTTTGTGGAATACTAAATCACACCGAGTTTTAGTTTGTGAGGTAGAACGGATTCATTACGCATACCTAACATGTACATAGTAAACCAGAAGATTGCTGTATATATACCTGGGTTTAAATTAACCGGAAGCTGGGCTTAAGCAAGTGTGTGGGTCAACTCACCAAAAACCAAGCTTTCCATGAGAGTCATGTTAAGAATGACATCCCTGGCCGCGAAGGAGAAGCTTTGAGGTAATTCTGGTGAATCAGACATAGAGGGCTTGAGGTAGGTGGGTCAGATATTAAGAAGGGGGACGCTCGACCAGGTCAAGGGATATTGACCTTTGCCTCGCTATTCATATGGCCGGGCATAGCGCTCTCCTTTGGAGAAAGGGTCTTACTTTAGCAGCAGATGCACCCAGCAATCTATTGATAAACACATATGGTAACCGGATGACAGGCCTACTTATAGCCTTAATCACCTTCTGTTCGGTCTTCTACGATGCTGTGGTATTCCTGGAATGACCAACTGTTCGGTGCATTCTCACGTGTGAGGTTGACGTTAACGTTGGGTATACAATACACCCCCAGCCAAGAAGCTTTCGCTGCCGGGTGACGCGATTATTGGCCAGTAAAGTCAGACTTAATTATCCCTTTCACGTATGGGTCCCGAGTGTCATGGTCAAACGAAAGGTCTCTCAGAATTATTACAAGTTTTGAAGTGATCCACAACAACAAAGGTCAAAGATTATCGATTATCACCGAGAAAAATAGGATCTGGTCGCCCATCCATTGATTAATATCAATTGATATCAATTGTTGCTCCGCAGATGCGCCCAATGTCGTTCTAGCCAATGGAGTCTTGAAAAGATATATATATACCATGGGGAGAACATGCCGTTGCTCCGTAAACCCGAGCTACTTCATTCATTATACACCTTGACCATCGATCCCCCCGGTATGCCTACTAACGGTGGGCGCAGGTTCTGCGGTTTCGTCTAAAAAACTAGGTTTAATATATGTGCATATCCTTCACATCTTCTCATCGGGCGTACAAGGCAAACTCGATGAGTATTTGAAGAGGCATCCAGTTACCTGAGTTGTAGTTCCAGGTATGGCTTGGCTCAACAGGTGGAGCAGGCATCTAAATTAGATAAAACAATACCTGCCAAACACCAGTTGTATAAATTTCACTCACTTGCTCATGATCATCACATAAGATAGATCGAAGCATATTTGATTAAGTATGAATATACAAATCCCCATCATCAAGTGCAACAAGACATAGGCTACAACGACAGTCAGGACATTCAAGAGGAGGCGCAATGGGCATGATGATATGGTGGCCCAGGAGGGTCCGAGCGGAATGATACATCCATAGCAGGGCTGAGGGAAACGTCGATGCAGTGGGAGGGCAGCAGGAAGGGCATAACCTGAACATGGGACAGCATGCAAATTATAGCTACAACAGGGGGGGTGCGTTAGTTCAGGAAACACAAAGATGGCAGCCTATTGAGGACACACACATCAGCAAGATCACCCCCACCCCCCGTTCAAGCCGGTGATCCAGTGATAATTGTTCATCATCCGTCGACTACCGCTATCGCTCACACCATGGTGGCGGTGAAAGTTGCAGCGACCGCAGTGGGGCCTGGAATCTGGGCGAGGAGTAGGGTGGTGGCGCATGGTCCCGCCCCTCGTAACCACTGATGGCCTAAAGTCAAATGTGAGTGCATATATTTGCAAAATAGACCCACTCACCATGTTCCCTTTGCAGATTTCAGTACGGATGTCCTAGGATATCTATCGAGCAGTCGTACGGTATGGAGCAAGGTGACTATATGCTCGTTGTTAGTCAGAATCTCTTGAGTAAATTAAGCATACAAGTTTTAGAGAACCTTCAAAAGCTCGGCGGCATGTTCTACAGGTGCGCATAGGCGTGGGGAAGAGGGGCCCCGGACGATGGAGATGACACGGTGGTGGAAGGAGATAAAGAGCGTGTTTGATGCGAGGAATCATGCGATCTTATCTTCACCTGACGCCGTCCCGCAGAGTTTGGACCACCATGTAGTGAATGTCTTGAGTGTGAGGGCGCCTGAGACGCTTGGGAATGGTGCATGTCTACCAGGATGTGGTAGACCTGGCAACGAAGGGACTATAGGGGCCAATTCAGCAACGTCCACGGTGAAGTGCATTAAAGAGTACCAACTTTTCAATCGAATGGAAGTTTGCGCATGCTCTAGCTTGACACGAAACTTCGGCTTCCAACTCTCTTCCCTTCTCTTGCCACTCCTGACAACAACCTCCCCTGCAAAGGCACCAACATCGAACCCCCCATGACTCCAACTCGCTGCCATAAACTTCTCTAATGCTGTTGCATTCTTCGTCTTTTCCTTCCTTTGTTTCTAACTGTTTCTTCCCCTGCGACTATTTGAGGTACTGATGGATAAGAATTGGCATAGCCAACAAGAGAACCCCATTGTGAAACCTCAAGGGGCATCCGTGGTAGTATGGAATGGCGCCGGATTATTACCCTGAGTAGATGAAATCTCCCTGCCGAGTCCGTAGAGATGGCTGTATTACTGTCGCTGATGAGGTTTAAAGATCTCAGACATCCTGTAATATTACTGTCATAATAGTTCATTCCGAAGTGGTTTTGCATACACCATCTCCTGTTCATGGATTCCATTCCTCGTCATCTCCCTGAGCCCGAACCCGGACCACGGATGGCTTCATCGATGCGGCTTGAAAATCTTTGTGATTACGTTTGAGAAAGTCCGAATGAAGCCGCTTCCCCTATCTTTATTGAGTGCTGGTCATTATCTCTAATGACACCGCCAAGATTCTCTAGCAAAGAATCTAGTGCACTCTGTGTCAGAGCGAGTTACGTTTTTATTGGTAATCACTTTTACGTTCCTATCGTGTCCTCAATATTCAATATTCAATGTTCGCCGTTTCCATCAATCGATCTTTACTCGCTTTCACGTTTAAGTTTGTCCCCTATTTCACAGCCCGCGTGCCATGAATCTGACACCAACGAGTCAATGTCATGGCTGCTTAGAATATTCATCCTGATGACAGACTAGGTACTCATTGACTATCATTGGAACTGGTAATCCAATCCAGCGAGACATCCAGTGGCCTCCTACATGACAGAAATAGTGGTCAAGGTGCGGATATGGAGCACGTTGTATCTGGGCCAGAACTTATCCCTTCGAAAGCAATGTATTGCAGTCGCATCCTCCAAATCATCCTCTTCGCTGGTGTGCTCGAGAGTTCACTTGCGCCGCTCCCATAAGGCCCCAGTATAATGGCAGTCCTGTATTGACCAACGACGGTGCATTACCAACCCGTCCTCGCCAAGTTTCCAACTTAACTGCGTAACAGGTAAACTCCGAATCGGGCGCAAGTCACCGCCGGCCCGCACGCGATATACTGGAAATAGTATTGACAACTAGGGTATGGCATACTTTGCGACGGTGTGGGAGACGGTCCTGATGTACGAAGTTTATAGACCGAGTGGTGGTTCTTACATCTGGCCTTCGAATTTGAAATTCAAATGCGCATTGCTTCGGCGATGATTATGCAGAATTACGGTCGACTCTCAACTTAAGACACAGCCTATTTGGCACCAAAAAAAGCACCACAATCAACCAATTCACCATGAATAAGTTCCCGTGTCCGTCAAGCTGATATCAATGAATCAATATGACATACGCAAGAATGCACTTTGAGGCCAAAGTATCGAACGTGCTGTTTTGCATGATGTTTAACACAAGCCACTTCGAATGACTGTTATGTAATTACACGGTTTTCCCCATTTTCGCTGTCCGCAATATCATCGAGCCCCTTGGTGGCCAACCTCGAGCTTCAAGCGCCAAATCGGGTACTCATTCCTGAAGGTGAAACAAACAAAACCAGTGAAAGTACCTCAGAGCGACCTGCACCCACTGAATTTCCACATGCATCTCTTCCAAAGGTTAGATTTCATGTGAGTGTAGGCAACATTGTGCTGAGAGGAGACACCCTCGTTGTTCCTAAATCTCATGTAATACTGACATACTTGTCCGAGCAGCTCATGATCAGGATTGTGGAGTTCAATATCGTTATTGGCCCTAAAATCTGAACCCGAATATCCATCAGGATTTAATAGATCGCCGGACGGCATAAGCTACTCCCTGCAATAGTTTGAGCTTGCCTTTGGAGTGACTTCATCAGGCAAAGCAGTAAGGCCACTTGCAGGCCCACAACAGTCCTTCGTACCCGTTCAGGTTGTACCACTGCCAGCCTAAGGAACTCATCAAGAAAGTTGAGGGGTCAGGGGCTACACCACTGCCGATGAGTCGACGTTATATGTGTCATATTGATTCGTATCAACCTCAAGGAGCGTGATTTCCACCGTTATCGAAGAGTACAAAATTTTAATGTGGCCGAATCAGTGCCAAGTCGTTAGCACGGTGTCTACCGAGCCGACAAGTCCGGGTTTACCTACATGATATTGAAAGGTCCATTCATTCCAAAAAGTATATTCCCCAACACATGACATTGTTTACACTTTTGTAACTGACAGACCTTCAAATGTACATGCGTTGCATCATGCTGCTTGCGCAATGCCATTATAAGAGGTGTGATCCGATAGAGCAAGCCATTCAAGAAGCTGCGGTTTCTATAAACCAAAGATCTAGGATACCAAACTAAGCCTCCCAAGACCCGAATCGCCCAACAGGCCAGAAACTATTTGGAAATACCCGACTATAAAGGACAAGATCATCAGTGATTCTATGCCCTCACGTACAAATGCACCACGTGCTCCGAGTTTTATACCTCCAAATCTGATTTCTCCTTCCCCCCCAGGTTGAGGGAACCTGACTCATTGAGGCTCTCGTTGAACATAGTTCCCGATGCCGACTTGGTGGCAGTGATAGTAGCGACAACAAATTTGCTTCCGTCAGTGTGAGCCGTGGAGTAGTCTCTAGCAACACCAAGTGAGATGCGGGCCGTGATGACCGTGGGCGCAATACCCTTATCATTTGAGATTAGCCATGTGGATCCCCCGGGTTTGATACAACTTACGGTGATGCCTATTAGTAGCGCTTGGGGATAACCATCACTGAAGTCGTCCCGGACGAGGAGCGGCAGGTAAACAATAAGGGCTACACTGTATAGTGCTGCAGACTCCACGATTACTTCCAGTATTTTCCTATAGGGGCCGATTAGGTTAAAGCCGTTCTCCTTTGAAACAGCGAGAATCCGATAGGTGATTGAGATAGTGGAAATGGCGGTACTGCATAGGGAAAGGATGAAGTAGATCATGCTGAACTTGGCAAACTTGTTGAAGTGAGAGCTGGCGAGATTACTATTCGGATCGATTTGGAATATGACCGCCATGATGCAGAACGCTGGGTTATGTTGAGTAAGTTCGCAAAAAGGTAGACCTCTGTAAGAAAGTACCTGTTCCGGCGAGTACCAGCAAAAACGGCACACTGGCGACCTTCCAGTTGCGACCCCAAACCACCCAACACCTCCAAACCTACAAATTATCAGGTGCAGGCCCTCCTCGAAGTTTAGAATCACTCACGGTGACGTAGTCCGCGATAAGTGTCATCAAAGAAAATGAAATCACGGAGAGTCCATTACACCAATGTGGTTGGGTCAGGAAGGCTTCCAGGATAGAATCGGCAGTGTCTCCATGAACAACAAAGGCGCGTCGGGTCACGGTCCAGCGAATCGATAAATGGATCATCGCCAGAATGTAGAGTGGAACGATAATTAAATAAGTTGACGTTCCGCGAGGACTGCGCCCAGCCCGTTTGTGGAATACTATGCCATACGGAAGTTCGGTTTGCAAGGTTGGACAGATTCGCTATGCATACCTAACATGTACATCGTGAACCAAAAGATCGCTGTATATATACCTGAATTTGAATAGAGTCCGTTAACCTGGAACAGGATTAAGTAGGTGTCCGGTCTAACCCACCAAACCCCAGGCTCTCTATGAGAGTCATGTTCAGGATGACGTCTCTAGCCGCGAAGGAAAAGCTTTGAGGCAATACTGGTGAATTGGACATAGCGAGCCTGATTTGTCTGACGGGTCAGATAATGAGGGAGGGGAGGCGCTCGACTAGTCAAGGGTTATCGACCTTTGTCTCGCTATTCATATAGCCGGGCAGAGCGCTCTCCTTTGGAGAAAGGGTCTTACTTTAACAGCAGGTATACCTGGCAATCTTTTGATTAACTCGTATGGTAGCCAGATGACAGCCTCCATATGGCTCAAATCACCTTCTGCCAAGTCTTCGGTGCTGTGCTATTCCCGGAATAACCGATGTGATCGGTGCGTTCCCACGTGTGAGGTTGACGTTCGGCTGACAGTAATGCCCTCAGCGAAGAAGTTTTCGCTGCCGGGAGCACAATAGAGTCAGGCCTGGTCATCCTCCTCATGCATAGGTTGTGAGTGTCGCGATCAAACGAAAGCTACGTCTCTCAAAATGTTTTCAAGCTTCGAAGCTCGCAACAAAGCCTGAAGATGATCACCAAGAAATATAGGATCTGGTCGCCTATCCACTGATCGTTACTCCCCAGATGCGCCCAATGTCGGTCTAACCAATGGAGTTTTGAAGAGATATTTTTGGAGACTGTGCCGTTGTTCCGTAGACCAAGTCACCTCGTTCGTTATTACATTTGACCGTCGGTCCTCCGAGTGTGCCCACCATTGATAGGCACATGGCCCTGCGGTTGACTGTGGACCGTTACACCCATTAGCGACGAAGACATCTGTAAGACCGCAACGTTATTCGAACGACAGACTCTGGCATTTTGCACTTTAGCGTCACGATCAGCAAATCCTCTCATTGCATTCCATGGTCGAAGTCCCATGTTAACCGTGTGTAGGTATGCCCTGTACTCCCCGTATTGCTTCGATGTGGCTGCCCCACTTGGAGTCATTGGCGATTCACAGAACTCCCTTGGCTTCTATGATTGCTCTTGTGCCGTCGTTGGTCGTGCTCAGCGTAGAGACCGCGGAGCCCCGGGTGTGGGAACTTCAGTTTTTCAAAAGAGGTGTAGTCCAAGAACCCGGGCGGTAAATCGCCCCAACTTTAAGCTTCTCGGTTTATTCCAACGCCTCTGGTAATGCCCGAGGCCACGAACCTATCCGCAACCCCGCGTACCCGACAGAAGCACTGGATAAGCTTCTCCCACAGCCTTTTTTGTAGTCTTGGTTGTGGACCATCAGAGTCACTTTGAGAAGAATGTGATGGATAGGGCCGTGGGGTATGACTATGGTCGGGGGTGTTATTTCCATCCTATGGTACATATGTGCAGTGTGGTATGGGCTCGAATTATAGATCGACCTCGTGCATTACCGTTCGTCCCCCTGTTGAGTGATTAGCATCAATTATGATCATTTTGATGGTCAGATTAATGTAGGCGAATGGATACCTACCACCCTGCTCTCATTCTTCCATTTCTCCTTCCATTTCTGCCGTAGAAATCGACTATGACTACCAAACTCTTCATATTCATTACACTGGATACAAGCATAGAACCGACACAAGGTAACCTTAATACAAATAGAAGAAGATTCTATCTTAAATATAATTTCACAACCGAATGTAGTACGACCGCGACATCACAGCATCTGTCAAATCCGTTCCGAGGGGCGACATTTGCCTGGATCCGTTCAGAACCCGACCGGCCCGTCTCTCCTTAGAACCCCAAACCCTTCTTCCCTACTCTCACGCTACCACGGAATGGCAGCCCTATCAAATCCAGTGTTGTCCCTCCCACAGGATCCGTTTCATCACGATCACCGCTGGATGGATTGCCCGTATCGAGTGGCAGACCATCCACTTCAACGGTCACAGCCGCATAACCTTGGATCCCAGCCACTGCGCCTTCAGAACCAAAGATTACCTTACCCACGAAATTGCTAAACTCTCTCTGCCTTCCGGGTAACACCTGAAGAGGTACGTCGACAACTTTAGCTGAAACGGCGTAAACCGCACCAGCCTCCCTTTCTCCATCGGAGTCCCTGTCATCATCACCTCCATCCTTGCTGCTTCCAACACTCTCCAGCCTTACGCTGGTCGAGGGCAACCAGTCCTCAGGTTTGATATGCCCAAATGCGTGTTCAGGTAACGGATCAGGCAAACTCGGCATCTTAGGTGGTGACGGCTTCTTCTTGTCCTTCCTCGTGCCTATCCTTCCACCCGGCGGAATTCTCCTCCTGCCCTCCATATAGGTTGGGTTCAGGTCGGGGAATTGAGGGAGCTTCGCCATCAAACACCAAGACATCTGGGAAGACCCTCGACGCGTTGACACCCACATCAATACCCTTCGGCAGCACAACTTTCGCGAACACAATTCCACTCGCGAGGAAGGACGTACCCGACGGTCGGATCTTCATACCCTTTATAGTTACGTCTCGCAGTAGCTGCGGTCGCTCACGGAGGTGCTGGAAACTCTGCAGGAATTTCTAGCCCTGGGTCACCCGAGGGGTCCTGAGGGGTCTGGCGAAAAGAGAGGCGAGGAGATAAGTATAGGATTTGCTTCGGCATTGAGATAGCGACTCAGGAAAGATGATAGGAGTGGTGAAGATGATCGAGGTAGTGCTGGAACCGTCCCGGAAATGTGGATGGTGATGTTTGGATGGGCGGATTCAACTGGGTGGGTAAAGACGTTCGCCACTCTCAGTCGTGATTCTGTACCATTTGGTAGAGAGACTGTGAATGGAAGTGAGGGAAGGGTGAAAGAAAAATCCTTAGGGAGGGGATTGATGACTGTTGCTTCACCATAGAGGGATAGATTATGTTGACTTGAAATACTGAATGTCTTGAGTGTGAGGACGTCTGAGACGCTTGGGAATGGTGCGTTTTTACCAGGATGTGGTAGACCTGGCAACAAAGGGACTACAAGGGCTAGTTCAATAACATCCACGGTGAAGTGTATGAAAGAGTACCAACTTTTCAATCGAATGGAGGTTTGCACATGCTCTAGCTTGGCACGAAACTTCGCCTTCCAACTCCCTTCCCTTCTCCTGCCGCCCCTGACAACAACCTCCCCTGCAAAGGCACTAACATCAAACCGTCCATGACCCCAACTCGCTGCCATAAACTTCTCCAATGTCGTTGCATTCTTTGTCGGCCTCACAAATACCTCCGCCACTACAGGAGTCAACCACCCATTCGACCTCTTCGGCGGATCCACCGTCAACGGCACCTCTAGAGGTGGTAACTTGGTCTCCAACAGCACCAGCGAATCAATCGTACTCCGGCGAGACGTGTACTGTCCCCATTTCGACGGTGACGACATCCAGCCTTCTGATACCCCACCGTCCGATAGCTCTCCACAGCTCCTCAAACAGTCCCTGGCCCTCTCCTGCCAAAGGACGGTTGACGCCAATAGCATCCCCGGCATCGACCCCCATTCGCCCTGAAACGTTGAGCCATAGGCCACCGTCGTCTGTGGTATTGAGAATGTCCACGTGGAACGGCCCACGTAAAGCCACGTCTTTATCGAGGATTTTGTCTGGTGAAACAACTGAGACTCTGGAGGCGTATGACCATGCGAGGACTGCAACGAGTATTGCAACGATGACGCAGGTTAAGAGTGAGATAAGGAACACTCTTAGTAGCACTGGGCGTAGGCGATTTCGGGATGAGGGTGGACTGGTATAGATCAATATGTCCCCTGACGTGGAGCCATAAGTTCTATCTTGCAATAATGGTGTGCGTTCTGTCGGACGATCAGCTCGACGCTTGCCTTTGCCAACGAGCGATGGTGTTGAAGGATCAGAGTCCTCTGAGGACATAGGGGGGTCGTGGTGGTCACAATTCAAAGTCACATTTAAATTAGATCAATAAATAAGCAGCCATGCTAAGCGTAAAGCTGAAAAGTCCATAAAAGTCTACCATTCCCTTCGGCACTGCGCTGTTGCTTTTCGAAGCGGAGAGGGGCTGCCCAGGAGAACCATTGCCATTCTGGCCGTCATTCTTAGAGGACGACGACGGGGAAGACCCGGAAGCAGAAGGGTTGGAAGCTGAGGGCCTAGGAGAAGGGGTTGAATTGGTCGTACTTACAGGGGGGCCCTCCTTCAGGGTAGGGTTTGAATTGGTCGCACTAACAGCGAGGCCCTCCTTCTCAGCGAAAGGTTGATTCCACAAATAAGACGCATCCTGGACGAATTGGGGGTATACCTGCTTCAAATAGCTCAGGTATTTGCCGTCCGGATCACCATAAACTGAGGCAACGGCAGCAACGTTGGGATACAGTTCTGCTGCCCCTCCCTCTTTGCTATCACTCGCGCGGAATTTCATAGCAAAATCTGCTGCATCTTTAATCGTAGCGCCGTCCTTGGTTGTTTTGTTCCAAATTGGATCGCTAGGGTCTGCGTACTTTGACAGACGAGCGCTAGTCTACAAAGTCGGCGGTTAGTTCAGGTACTAGGGAGTGAAGGCACCATTGACGTACGATCATGGCGGCCAGATTATAGGCACGGTAATGGTAAGGCCTGGTCCGGGCTGCCTCAAACGGCTGATCCATCTGTTAGCAGAAGATGAAAATTCAGTCAGAAACCGCTCACCTGCTCTCCTCCCTTTACGATCTGCGACATGTACAATGTTCTGAAATATGTGTCTGTCACATCTTTAGCGCCACGGGAATCGCCAAGAAGGAGCTTGATTGCCGCAAGCTGGTTGTAATAAAATGATCCATGGTTGCTGTGGTGAGGATCAGTCAACAAGGCCAGAAACAAGTGGAATCGGGTTTCTAGCTCACTTGGCTGACAACGCTTCCTCAATGGCGATATGTGCGGTTTCCAGCCAACCAGCATATTCACTGACCCATGCGTTCATACTTTTGTCCAACTGCGTCGTCCAGGCGGAGCTGCCAGTTTTACGCAAGATGAGGATACCAGACACAACTTTGGTCATACATTTCAAATCCCTACAAACGCGATCACAGTCGTTGTAAACGGGTGGAACATGAAACAACTGATAGATGAAAAACGCACAAAACACCAGTATGTGTTCCGTTTTGATTGTTGGGACCACGTTGAACCTGGGCATAATTGAGGTTGGGTGTCATGCGCGTGGCTTCATCGATGAACCACGTCCGGATGAATTTAACTGGAACATAAAGCGTGAGAAATTCAGTTTCTTTTCCTTAATCTTCCCATGCAGTTTGTTATGTCGTGGGAAGGGGCGGAAGGCACATATCATGATGCTTCTCGTGCTTCTCCCACACGTGGCATCAGTTCGCCCGTCATAGGCCAATATTCCCCAGGTTCAATAAACAAAAATAGCCCATGTCCAACATCATCGGAGAATCAGAGTTTCATGCCCACCTGCGGATTCTGCAAAACTAGGCTCATGAGTCAGGCCCCATGCGAGGGAATTGTAGAAGACCGCGTCGGAAAGGTTCTGGAAGCGGCCTATATCGTTCACGACGCGACGGACATCTGGATTGAACTGTCCGTCTCGGGATTTGTACGGGCACGTTGTCCAAACTGATGGCCACATTAATCATTCGGTTCTGTGAATGGGACGAAAGACGCACTTTGTTCTGGCGTGAGTTCGGTTTTGTTACCGACGCCAGAACAGTCAGGCCACCAGCTGTCCACATGGCCCGGTTAAAATAAAGTTTCATGCGGAACCTAGCTGGGACTCACTAAGGCGCCCAACTCAAGTAGTCATGTTTATTACCCGTCGGCGGCGCGAATGCCTTATCCGTCACGGCTAGAGGAGGGAGTGTCTGAACGACCGATCCCGGTAATGAAAAGAAAGGCGTGCAACATACCCCAAGGACCACCAACGGCGCTCTCTTTCGCCCACTCAATGATTGTGTTCTGTGCCGCACGTGTATTCTCGCCGAAATTTCCTTTGGCGATAAAATCTGGATCGACGAAATCGTTGGCATAGCTCACAAATGCTCGCACGACCCCTGTCGATAGGAGTAGAACCAAAGAAAGATTAAAAAGGCCGGGGACTTTGGGAAGCAGTGGTAGAGGCATGATCCTTGGGAGGTATGAAGACAGTAGGTAGGGGTGGGTTTTGGTGTGTGTTGGTCCGTAAGAGGGATCAAGAGTTATAGAAATTAAGGAGGGAAAAAGAAGCCGTCAAGATCTAAAAAGCACGAGGAGGTCGAAAACAAATGAGCGGAAGTGTCCTTGAAATTCAGTCCGGGACTGTAGGGATGGAAAAACGTGAACAAGAATAGGTCCCTCCCCTTTTAAGCGTGCATCAATATGTTTAAAACGCGGGCAGAAACGCCGCCGCAAGTCCAATCATCACAGAGGACCGTGGTGAAATGTCTTCATCCTCGTGACAAAAGAACCGAAAGGCCGAAATATAAGGATCTTAAACTCAGACAGGAACTTGACTGTCCAAACAAGGTATTCTGATCCGGTGAATGTCAGCCCTTAATTTCCTTTTGCAACAATCAGCGCCGAAAATTTCTTCCAGGCGGTTACACCCTCATGATCATGGCAAGGCCACTTGAGACCGTTCAGCCTTGTTCAGCCCATTCAACATATTTTGGTTTTCCCCTGGGCCCTGGAGACCGGGTTTGGATAAAATTCAGGGAATCATTCTACGAATACCATCGAGTACTATCCCCAGATATCGGGACGCGTACTATACAAACAAGTTCAAAGGCAAGAACCATTAATCAGCTCTTATCGCCCGAGAGGAATTGCGGGCTTCGCTTTGTACATGCACTTTGCACGATTTCTCTTGCTGACATACCCTCTGGATGCGCTTTATGTAATTCTATTTTAGCCATCATATTCCTTCGGCACTCTTCGAGGGTCTGGGTCTCGACCCTCAGTGCACTTAAGGCTTGCCTACCACAAAGAAAATGTGATTATCGATGGCGTTCGGTGATTGTGAGGTTCTACGGTGACTGTTCATCAAATATGTGTTGGGAGTCGCTCTCATAGCTTTCCGAGTGTTTGGTGGAATCCCAGCACGCCAAGGGTATCATAGGTTGGAAATAAAATTAACAGACAAGATCCGTATTTTAACTTTTGAGGCGTCCGACTGCCACCTTCATGCATATCCTAACCAAACAGCCCCAATGCCCATTAGTGCCGCTACGAGGATACTAACCAACACAATGACGGCAGCAGCGACCCCAATTCCAAAATCACTCCAAAAGTCGTTCAAGTTGAACACTGGTTTGGCGGGTGGCCACACCCTAACCCTCACGGAGTGTTTTGTGCCGGGTGAATTGTCCTTCGGCACGATGAACAATGTCTGGCGGTTCTCATCATACGTATACGCATATCGTTCCTGCGTCGTAACCCTGAGCTTTTTCACGGCTTCGGTCTCGTCGTCGAAGTCGTATTGGGACATATCGATTTGGGCCTCCAGATGTAACTTTTTGCCTGCTGCAAGGAGAGATGGGAAGAAAATTTCGGTCTCGTGTGACCGCAATTCATCCTTTTCGGGGATGATCCAGGTAAACGATAATTCACCGTTCATCATTTCATAATTGAATTCGAGAGGGATACCGGCAACTTTGGCGGGGTACGGGCGAACAACTGCATCAAGGATGCGACCGCCGCCGTCGAGGTGGGGAGAGGTTTGTTCATATTCGAGTAAGAAATTTGGCATTGCGCGGCGTTGTGCAAACCAGGAAAAGTTTTCACCGTTCCAATTATCTCCTTCGGTATCTGTGTTATCAGGATTGTAATTCCACAGGCTGCCAAACGCGTTGTTAAGGATTGACTATGTATAGAGATCAAGGGACTACTCACTTAAACCCGACAAGTGAGCGATCAAACCCTGTGATCATGGCGTCCATCATGCGTTTTTGCCAGATAAAGTCCTCCGTGACGAATGCCTCCCGTTTACTAACATAATTCGATTAGTCAGAAACCATAGCCTGACAAAACCTATTTTTGAAACTGACTTCATATCCATAGGAATACCGCACTCTCCAAATAGGACAGGTATTTCTCCCAGTGATTTATGGGCCTCCTCAACCAGGGTGCGAATTTGGAGGCTGAAATTGTCCCGGGTGCCTTTCTGTCCCCAGTAAAATGCTTTCAGTGGGAACATCCCCTATTGAGAATGTCAGAATGGATGTTTTAATAGGATGAAAGTGAAGTACCCGAGACAGGCCTTGTACAGTTGGCGGAAAACTCGCCGAAAGATTTGTTGAAGAGGGAATACAAGTCATACCAGTGCGGAGCATAGACCATGTTTAGGATACGGTGTTCTTCAGTCCATGACGCAGGACAAAACTTGGTGGGCATGAGGGTTGGCGGGAAGTGGACTTAGTGTGCAAAAACATACCTCATTGGGTATGGCTTCGACAAACATAATTTTATCCGGGCTCGTAGATTTCCTCACCCTTTCCGCCCATTCCTTCAAGAATGGGTAATAAAAGTCGGTATACCAATCGATCTGATCCGGGTCATTATTTTCAACGCCTCCCACACACCGGGTATTGGTACTCACCTTCTTTCCATTCTCAGGGTGTTTCCTGAAATAATTTTCCCTCAATATTACTGCCTGGTTCTTTGTTTTACACCATCCCCAGACACCGTGCATCTCCCACAGACATTGCCCCTTCGTCGGACCATCTTCCTTCCACGCCTTCTTCTTCCCTTCATTCAACAAAGTATTCGTGGTTCGTTTAGTGGGCATGGGAAAGGATCGTGTCCAGGTCGGTACAAGAGTCGGGTATCCGGCGCCAAGTTGGAATGATTGGAATGGGGAGGGTATATGAGAGAAGTGGAGGTCGGTATTATAGTCGAATGAGTACATAGATTGCAGGTCGATGTATCCTCTGTGAGGTTCATTCATCATTTGGAAACCAATAACGCCTTCAAGGTCGCCTACGGCGCGAACAAGGGTATCCCACATATCCAAAAACGCGTTCTGGAGGAACTGTTGGATGGAAACACCATCTTTGACTTTGAACTTAGGTGTGAATGTATCGCCACCCCAAAAGACAGTGCTAGTATATCAATTAGTATGGCCTCTCTACCGCAAGATGGGCCACTTACTTCATGGTTGCGGCAGCAAGTTTCGTATACCCGGTCGGCCACAAGCCTCTTTCCGCATCCGTGTGTCCGCCACCGCGCATTCCGCCAAGCCATGCAGCCCCAGATTCTTCCAAATTGTCCAGATCGAAGCCAGCTGCTTCGACCGTCCACGCTGGTGCGCCTGATCCACCAGTATATCGTGACCAAACATCTTGATGGAGTGAGACAAAAGCTGAAATGCCGTATTTTGGGAATAGAGAGAGCAGTTCACGGAGGTAAGTAAGGTATTCCTGGTCGTATATCCCACTGTAATGACATTTGGACACTTGTTCATAGTATGAGAATAGAAGCTACTTACGGTCCCTCATGTTCGACAGCTTCCCAGGTCACGAGAAAACGAACTAAGGGGCGCAGATCAAAGATAAAATCCCCCGCCAAGTTTAGCGGACGCACCAAATGTCAATCCCCACCTCCTCAGTCTCGAAAGATGCTCGTGGGATTCACTCAAAGGAAACGGCCGCCCCGCAAAAGTGACAATCCTTGGGTCCTCAGGAAAATCTTCATTGGTATGATTGACTGGGCTTGAGAACCACCTTGCTCAGTAAAACTTTCTAAAAGAAAAGTCCCCGCGAACCCACGTTTTACAAGAACCGGATAGATTCACACCGCGGAGGTGGCAAACGCGACCATACCCGTCAACAAAATGGCGACCTTGAAGATGAATTCCCCCGCCTGTGCCAGCAGAGGACCAGTTGTGAGCGTATGACGAAATTACTGATCCAGGTTTGTATTGAGAATTTTTTGAAGGATGTTGCTGGCAAACCACCAAGTCAGCACTTGCCAAAGCGTACATGGATAGATCACTTACGCGTTTTACGGGATCGTCCACCATGATGAAAGAATTTTCAGAGGAGAAAGGAATGTCCATCGTTGTTGTCACAACCAGGAACAGCCGGCAGCCGGCAGCCAGCAACAGCCAGCGAGTGCCCAGGCGAGTGCCCAGGAAACTCGCCATCAACCAAACCTCCCGGCAATCAACGTTCCAATTTTCCGGCCCGGATATGCCATCGGCATCAAGCTGTTGGAGACTTTGCTTATTCTCCGGCACCTGCGAATCTTTCTCCTCCTAAAGGCACAGGCAGACCCAGGGCCATGTGTCTGGTCGCTCCTATATTCGCACAACGCTCACAAGACAGCTTAACACGATGCTGAGGACATCCCCGGGACATCCTCCAGCCTCTACCCTTCTCAGGCCCTGGGCAGTGACGTCGAGTTCCGCTTTTTTCAAGTGTCATGCGATCGATGGTGCAGAAATAGCTCCGGCCGTGGTATAAGACAGTCTGACTCTCTCTAAACGGCCCTCTGAACTTGAGTCGGACTTGACACGATGAGATCTCCACTCTCTCTTGTTGTCGCAGTCGTATTGGCAACAGGGTGTTATGCTGCCCCCCAGATCAAACTTGGCAAGACTACCCTGGTAGGGAGAGACGTTACTGGTTTAAAGCAAGACTTCTTTGGAGGTCAGTGACCTCCTGAAACGGGGCAGCTCTCATTCTTACCTTATTCAAGGAATCCCTTTTGCGGAACCACCTCTCGGGAACCTGAGGCTGCGACCCCCTGTGCTACAGACTGGCCTTGACGTGACGACGTTTGATGCCTCGAACTTTGGACCGGCGTGCCTTCAGCCGGTATGAAATATGGCCAATAAGATTTCGATTAACCGCTCACACGACCGGGTGCAGGGACTTCCTATGCCCTTTGCATCAGAAGACTGCCTGACAATCAACGTATTCCGACCTTCAAATCTGCCACACAATGCGAAATTGCCTGTCGTATGTCGTATACTTCCAACACACTGACCGCCTCTCACCCGATTGCCGCATTTGGCAGTTATTTTGGGTGTACGTATCAATGGTCTGCCGATATCTCTAACCTTTCAATTCGAACCCGCCACTTACAGATACGGTGGTGGCTTCCAAGGTGGCGCATCAACCATATACAATGGTAGTGCAATTGTTGCTCAGAGCGTTGCACGAGTAAGCCTTTTCGCAGTGTGTCCATTTGATCACCATTTCATTTACGAATTTGACAGGGAACCCCCCTTATTTATGTCAACTTCAACTACCGCCTTGGCCCCCTCGGGTTTCCTCAAGGCCAAGAAGGTACTTCATTGTCGGATTATCTACTTTGTACACTCACGAATATCTTACAGCCGCTGATAAGAAGGCACTAAATCTTGCACTCAGAGATGAACTGACTGCACTTGAATGGGTTCAGCACAATATCAGGGCATTTGGGGGCGATAAGGATAAGGTATGACAACCGTATGTATGAAGGTCACTTCGTCACTTAGGCGTATACAAAGGTTACGATCTTCGGAGAGAGTGCAGGTGCAATCATGAACGCCATCCTCTTCCTAAACTCACCTCTCGACCGACTTGCCCGTGGTGTTGTAAGTATGCTTCCCCCCTTATAAGGTACCTGTTCGTAATCATTTACTCAGATCATGGAATCCGGTGCTCAAGCCACCTCAGCCAACTTCCGTGCTAAACGACGCGAAGGGAACTGGGTAAATTTTGTCGCTGGCGTCGAATCCTGCGCGTCCAAAGCAACCTCCGGAGACACGTTTGACTGCCTCCGCCGCGCCAATTCCACTGAAATTTTCGACGGAATCTCGAATGCGATTAATAAATCGCCAGAGCTGTTCGCTTTTGACCCAACTATCGATGGACCCGGAGGGCTTTACCCCGACATCCCATCAAGGTTGTTCGCTAAGGGGCATTTCGCGAGATTGCCCTTCATTAGTGGGACTAACCTTGATGAAGGTACATTTATCGCACATATGCTTGTGACCCAATGACAGGTTCTAATGAATTGCGCCCCAGGCACATTGTTCACCCCAGCGCAGATCAACTCTGAGGAGGAGATCCGCGCCTCCATTATCGCAAACTTCTCCCCTCCAGTCGTACAAGCATCACAACTTTCTGAAGCAGCCGACAAATTGCTCGAATTGTACCCAGATATTCCAGCCTTGGGCTCACCCTTCAATACTGGTAACGAAACATTTGGGTTGTCTTCCCAATTCAAACGCGCCTCTGCTCTCCGTATGTCTCCCCCTTTCGTTGATCTTCTAAAGTTATTGATGTGGTGCCAACCAGAGGGTGATGTTGGCTTCCACTCCCAGCGTCGCTTTTGGCAACAAACTGCTGCCAAAGCGGGTGTAAAAACATGGGGGTACTTGTTTACCCAACCTCAACCACAAAACCCACCCTTCCTTGCAGGTATGTTGCTTTCCTTTTCAACTCATAAATTCGGGTGTTGATCGGAACAGTCACGCATGGATCCGAGGTGACCTACGTTTATGGAGCGCCAGCAGATCAATCCCCCTCAGCTTTGAGGGTCAGTGCGCTCATGATCGACTATTGGGTGTCTTTTGCAACGAGCTTGAACCCAAACGACGGAAAGGGCCTGAAACGTAGATAACGTCTCTCCATTTCTTCTATTTTTCACTGATAAAAAAACGCAGGACCTGTTTGGGAACAATACACACCTCGCAATGAACGAATTATCCAGCTTAATGGCGATAATACTGTCATGATACCTGACACGTTCCGCAAAAAGCAGATTGATTTTATTAACTCGATACCTGCTGTGTTCTTGCATCGTCGGGATTTTGAGCAGCTCGAATCGGAATGAAAGCGGTAGATCCTTATTTCCTGGCAACTTTGTTGGACGTTGCAATACAGATTTATACAGCTGTAACACCTAGACATTGATATGTACGTATGACGATCAAAGCGTAGCCTTTCCGACTGAGTTGCTAGCCGGTGACCAAGGATCTGAAAGCGCCTTGTGACAGAGTGCCCCTAAGCGCTCGCGGCTGACCCCATTCCACGCACGCACACCATACTGTAGCCGGGCAAAATCACATGAGATACTCACACCTCCTGCAACTTCCCGGACAGGCGGGCGACATTTCTTGGGATTAAACTTGCTGAAACGATTACCATCATGCTTCGACGCTCATTAACGTCTTCGGGCTAGAATACTCCACGTGCATTGCGCTCGGCACCACAACACCTTCGTTTCCAATTTCTGACGTGTTGTGGGACCCATCAGCAGCTCTAGCAGAGACTCTGGACCATCATATAAGAACCATCGAGGTACGCCTGACTGTCCCCCCGAAACCCCTCCATAGTCATGATGAGGTTCTCCAGCTCTTTGGTGGTCGCAGCCTTCGTTACCGCTGGATGCCATGCTGCCCCTCAGGTTAGAATTGGCAAGACTACGGTAGTCGGAAGGGAGATTTCCACTCTCAAACAGGATTTCTTTGGAGGTGCGCAAGTGGCCACTTGTATGGGCGTCACCTTAACTAGGTTTCTTGATAGCGATACCCTTCGCTGAGCCTCCCGTCGCAAACTTGAGATTGAAACCTCCGGTACTCAAGACGCACCTTGATACAGAGACTCTTGACGCATCAAACTTCGGTCTTGCATGTTTCCAGGCCGTACGTTAAACCTGGCGGATGTAAAATGTGTATATACTCACCATGCATCTAATAGGGGGTACCTGCCACACAAGTATCAGAAGACTGTCTGACGATCAACATATTACGACCTTCAGGTCTACCACCTAATTCCCAGATACCTGTTGTAGGTACCTCTCAATCATTCATTTAACTACATACTGAAGTGATTATAGTTATTCTGGGTGTGCGCATCATTCTGACTTTGATTTCCACTCTGATATACATATATTCCAACAGATATGGTGGCGGATTCCAAGATGGGGCATCGTCGGCTTTCAACGGCAGCGCAATTGTAGCCCAGAGTGTTACTCGTGTAAGTCTCATCGGGCACCCACTCTCGGTCCTTCTAACCCTTAGATAGGGAACACCCCTCATCTATGTTAACTTCAACTACCGTCTCGGTCCCCTCGGTTTCCCCCAAGGACAGGAGGGTGCATATTTTCGTCTCTTAAACATCCTGCCTCGCTAATGCGAATGCACACCCAGCCGCTGACCAAAAGGCGCTGAATTTGGCTCTCAAGGACGAGATAGCGGCACTTGAGTGGGTTCAATGTAACATTGGAGCATTTGGTGGTGATAAACACAAGGTAAGCCGACGTACCAAATCAATCAATCATCAATCTTATACGCAGATCTAGGTTACAGTCTTTGGAGAAAGTGCGGGAGCAATAATGACTTCCATTTTGTTCCTTAATTCACCCCTCAAGGAATTCGCTCGCGGAGCCGTAAGCATCCTACGTTACCCCCCTTCCGTCAACCTCATTCTTCCACCTGATATTAGATCCTCGAATCTGGTTCACAAGCAAGCTCATTGAACTTCCGCGCTGCACGTCGCGAAGTCAACTGGGAGAACTTTGTTGGTGGTGTAGCCTCTTGTGCTTCCGAGGCGATGTCAGGTTCTACCTTTGACTGTCTCAGAAATGCCAACTCCAGTGAAATTCTGGCCGGTTTCGTGAGCGCGATTAACCAAAATACCGAGCAATTTGGCTTCGATCCAACCATCGATGGACCTGGCGGACTCTACCCTGACCTTCCCTCCCGGGTATTTGCCAGGGGGGGGTTTGCTAAAATCCCGTTCATTAGCGGGACCAACCTCGATGAGGGTAAGTTATATTACAGCATCCCACCAGGTCATAGCTTAAGGAATCCCTCAAACAGGCACCGCTTTCACATTCCCGACGATCAACTCGGAGCAGCAAATCCGTGACGCAATCATTGCAAACCTCTCTCCTCCTTTCGTACCAGAATCCGAGCTTCTTAGCACTGCTGACAAGTTGCTTCAACTCTACCCGGACATCCCAGCCCTCGGCTGCCCTTTTAACACTGGTAACGAAACCTTTGGACTGTCCAGTCAGTTTAAACGTGCCGCTGCGATTGGTGAGTCTGCCCTATATGTTACTACGTGCGTACTCACGAAAACATAAACAGAGGGTGATATTGGATTCCACTCCCAGCGCCGATTCTTCCAGCAAACCGCTGCTCGAGCAGGCGTCAAGAGCTGGGGATATCTTTTCACTCAACCTCAACCTTCAATTCCTGCCTTCTTTGGAAGTAAGCACCTTGGCGACGTTACAACCTGGAGTTTGCTAAACATTGGATAGTTACGCACGGCACTGAGGTTCCCTCCGTGTATGGAGCTCCTCTTGACAACTCGCCTTCGTCCCTGAGGCTGAGTGCATTGATGATTGAATACTGGGTATCCTTTGCCACGAGCTTGAACCCGAATGATGGCAAGGGATTACAACGTAGGCCTCCCGTCAATTGCTCCATTGAACTCAACTAACCGCAATTTCTTGCTTTCCAACTTCAGGTCCTGTTTGGGAAACTTATACCACTCAAAACCAGCGTATCATTCAGCTTAACGGCGACAACACTACGATGATACCCGACGCGTTCCGCAAAGAACAAATCGATTTTATCAATTCGATCCCAGCGGTGTTCTTGCACCGCAGAGATGACACAGAGAATGACAACTGAATAGCGAAATAGTTGAACGCCATCATCCCGCCATCTCTAACTGGCGGCATGTATTATGCCGTACAACGACCGTTCTTAACCAATATCACAATCCACTGATTCAGGTCAGAATAGATAGCGCGAACATGTCAATTGCGTGCCCACCTCCACCTGGTTCCTCGTGACCAGCGACCTCTACGATAGCACGGGGGCGGGATCAACGTTCCCACTTGTTACATCCCCCTTACCATATGTGAATCATGCTCACATATCCAGGGAACTGCACCGTCTAGCTCTCCTCGAACCATTAGCAGCAATTGGTCTGCCCTTTCCCACCGTCATTCCGCGATATAAATAGCATTTGAGCTTCCTTTCACAGCACACAGCTCCATCTATTGGTCAAGGTTGCACTCCCTCCAATGTGCTTTTAATCAGCTTCCTGGTGTGAATTGTAACTAATTTTACGTCGACTGTTATCTGAACCATGCGGTACCACCACTCGGATTCGCCGATATCGTCACCCGTTGTTTTGAGTCTAATGTGAAAAATATTTGCACATAGGTACAACAGGTGAGTTAAATAGAACTTGTGGGGGATTGTGGATGAGCGTTGAGGGTTTCTCACCTCTAGTGAAACTCCCATCTCTGCCGCTCATCACTTCTCTGTCGCCCCGGACTAGGATGATGTTTCGTTTGCTACAACTTATCGCCACGGCACTGCTTGTGATTCCTTTTAGAGGATCGTGGGCAGTGCCTATGCAAACAACCTCTAAAGGCACGGAAGCACTCCCCGTGAAGAAAACATTCCAGTCACAGAACATGCCGGATGTCGGGTTAAGATTTGTTTCTGACTCAGGGGTCTGTGAGACTACACCCGGCGTTCATCAGATATCTGGATATATTACTGTGGGGAAGAACATGTCTATGGTGAACTTAATCGCTGTTTTTTGTGGTACGATCTAGGCTTAGAGAGTTTATTAAGTGGTTCTGGTTCTTCGAAGCTCGAGAGTCACCAGAGACTGCTCCGTTCACCTTGTGGTATGTGAAGTATTTTCTGGATTCACCACTTTCAAAACCTGACAGGGCTGCGATATGAAGGCTCAACGGCGGTCCTGGGTGCTCGTCTATGATTGGCCTCTTCCAAGGTGATAAACTTGGGAAACCGCTGTTTCACCGCACTCACAGGTTGAAGAGAATGGGCCGTGTCTTGTGAACCCAGATGGTCAAACGACAGTGAGCAATCCATTCAGGTGGGCCTTTTTCTACGCTCCAGTGTCGCGTTCACTAACTTTCAATAGTTGGAACAACCTCACCAATAGTCTGTCCTATTATCGGTCTTTTTTAAAAAGCCCGCCGACTTATACACCGCAGTGATCTATATTGACCAACCCATTGGCACCGGCTTCTCGTTCGGTACAGACAAGGTAGACAGTACTTTGTCAGCATCACCGTTCGTGTGGCAAGCTT
This sequence comes from Calvatia gigantea, assembly GCA_025093985.1. NCBI lineage: Eukaryota > Fungi > Basidiomycota > Agaricomycetes > Agaricales > Lycoperdaceae > Calvatia > Calvatia gigantea. The sequence continues at coordinate 609,494 of JACAAK010000012.1, forward strand.
TCCAAGTTCTTTTCGAAAGCGGAGAATTTTCCAAGTTCCAAAGTAGAGAGTATGGGCCTTACCCCACCGGCGCCGTCTAGCTCTTAACCCCCCCATTAGGTTCATCTTCGCCACTGAAAGCTATGGTGGTCACTACGGACCTGCCTTCGTCACGTATTTTAACCAACAGAACGAACTCATCAGAGCTGGCAAGATTCAGGGAGAAGAAGTCGTCGTTAGCGCGCTAATGATTAACAAGTATGCCCCTCATCTTCAGAGGAGATACTAACTCACACTAGCCTTCAAGTGGATGGTATGACCCTTTGATCCAGAATAAAGCTTATGTCGACTTTGCCACCAATGCACCGGGTTACGGACAGCTGCAAAGCAACGAGGTTATCCAGGAACTGAACGAGGCATACTTCGATACGGGTGGCTGCAAAGAACAAGAGGAGGCCTGCTACGCAGCTGGCAATTCGGCCGCCTCAAACAAAATTTGTCGTGACGCCGATGACTTCTGTGTGAGTGAAAATTGGTGCCGTTGCATTTGCAAAGATCTCAAACAACGTGACAGGTTATCAACGTTTTTGTTCCAGCAGTGGGCGACCGTGATTCGGACGATCTCCGACAGAACTCGTCTGCGTTGTTCCCACCGGACTTCTACGTTTCGTTACTTAATGATCCCAAGATACGCCAGAGAATTGGCGCGGAGGTGAGATACAGCCAATGCGCGGATCCCCCGTTCGAGAAATTCGTGAAAACTGGAGATGTATGTCACTCGTCCTACGCGAAATTGGGTGCCTCACCTATCATGCATGAAATATCCAGGATGCTCGATCTCTGCTTCCGCAGCTTGCCGCCCTCGCAGACGCAAAGATGAAAATCCTCATTTGGGTAAGTCCCAGTGTGTGATAGATTGTGTGCTTAAATTTTGACACTCAGGCACCTGTTAGGCCGGTGACGCTGACATCAAGTATATGTTGTTTCTTTGGGCCGGGTGTCGTTTTTGATGGCCTATATTTAACAGTTGCAATTGGCTTGGGGGCCATGCCTCCGTCCTCGCAATGGATTGGTATGGAAAGAAGAGAATCAATAACACCCCGCTCACGAATATGACAATCGATGGAAAAGCTGTCGCTGCCATTCAGAACGTAGACAACTTCTCCTTCGCAAGGGTCTACGAAGCAGGTCATGAAGTGGTCAGTGCTCCTTGGCGAAACACACCCAATCTTAAACCTTCTCCCATAGCCCGCCTTCCAGCCAGAAGCATCATTCGAAATACTCCGCCAGATTATCAACAAACAGCAGTTACATTCCGTTTGAGCCTTTCGCAGAACTGGCCGGTGAATATATGCTATGTACTCGTTGACGCCAGATTGTCGTTCATGAGATCAATAACCGGGATCGCCGGTTTAGGCTTGCTAGCTTGTGTGACATGACCATGAGAGCCCGTTCAGTGAAGGTTACTTCGCGTTTGGCTCTGGCCCTCGTTTCCGTCTTCGACGAAAAGTGGCCCATCGCGGCTTCAGCCAGAAATTCGTTACTGTATTTTACGAGCCGATACCAGATCTTCGGATCCGTTTGTCAATAATAAGTTGAAGGTTTCACTGCGCCGGCGCAAATAATGTGTTGCATTCCTAACACCTCTTATTGTCTCTTCTCAGCATTAAGATTTGAACGTTCGTGCCCCACACCATGCTTTCGAGTCTCCTAAACAAAATTGTGATATTGTGAACCCGCGTCAACCTTTGTATGATTTCCAGGGAATGACGATCTAGGGCTCCGGTCATCCAAAGCCATACGTATATCGATTGCGTTTTTCAGCTCGAGTTTGATCTCGATAGGGTGTGAAATATGTGAAGCAATAGTGGTCAACGCAGCGTCTGACCATGGAAATCAAAGGCCATCGTCCGACGAAACGGTGGTCGTCCGACGTAATGATCGGGGCAAAGGGCCAAGGGGTTCTAGGTGGCTGCAGTTATCTGGGCGCTGTAAGATGCAGGCCGCAGGAATTATGAGTGATCAATGTTCTGAGGTTCGGTAGGTATGGGGATTCCTCCATTTTCGGATCCCTTCCCCATTCCCTACGGTGAGTTCGAGGTGAACGATTTTTCGGTGGCGGTTCAAGAACGAAATGAGGTGGCCAACAGTCCCGGGAAAGCCAGTAAAGGTGAATTGCTCCAGCGCCGGGAATTGAAGTTGGGTACGTAGTATCTCCAAGTGCATCTTGTAAGAAAAAATTGACCAGATTTTACCGAAGTTGAGCGTATGGATAGTATGTGCGTGTGCGCCAAGTAGGCCAAGGGTGTCCCAAAAAAAGAGAGGTGACAGCTGCGTGGGCGAAGTTGTATATTTTTCACGCTGGCTTTCCCCCAAATCTTGGTCTTACGACTCTGGGGAAAACGAAGAATCAACTTTTTTGATTTCAGGCTGGAACCCCCACCGCGACAGACATCGGAGAATAACGTGATCCCCCTTTTCACCACCCAATTTCCCTAGTACCAAGGCAGAGGCGGCACATGGTTCATCTCGACGTATTTAGGCAGCATTTTAGCTTCAGAGGCTGGCCCAAAGATACGCACACTCTTCGCACCTTTCGACAGGGCAGCCTTGAGTAAAGCGCCAAAATGTTTCCGTGCACCAAGGGAATCAAGTCGACGAATGAAGCGCGTCAACCCCCGGACTTGATCGAAGATAGTTAGGTCTGGGTTAAAAGGGGGGGATAAATTGGATACATGCTTGATCCAAATCGCTGCGTAGAGTGCACGTAAGGTTAAGGGCATGATCATATGGCTAACGTCAATACAATCGGGCTGTTCGACACCAGACCGCCTGAAGCGCTTGCTCAACGCGAGGTAATTCAGCCTACGATTGGCATTCGCAACATGGTACAGATCGATGTTACCCAAATTTACGAGGATTTATTCGAGAATTTCAACTGGGGAGATCGGAGCAAGTAGCCATGCGAGTTATAGTCAGGAGGATGACGGGAAGCGTAGATGTTGTGCAGGATAGGAGAAATCTATGATTCACATTTGCGTTGGGACTGTCGCAGTGGTTGATTGGTGACGGCATCGTCGACCTTTACCTAGTAGCAGCCAGGAGATAAAAAAGAGAATCATAATACCTAAGGCACATAACACCTCGTCCGGTACAAACCGGATCCAACTCGTTAGTCCATTTTAGCTATTTCAAGGACTGGGAACCGTCTGGCGGTTGAAGAAAATCGACCACGGACAGCGGGTGGCAACGACGTTTAAATATGCATTGGGTTATTCGAATATATTAATATCATACCCGAGTGTGAGAAACTGTTGCGAGAATTATTGAATTAAGTAATATCCAATTTTGGCAGAGGCAGCGTCTCCTTCCCAGTAAATCAAAACCTCCCGCAAGTAGTGAGACCAGCGGATATGAGCGCAACATCCACGACTCTCGACCCGGTACTAGACTTTCTGGCTCGTACGTTCACGACAGCAGAAGTAGCCTTCAATAAACTTCCTGGTTCGGCCGTCATCCAGCGCTACGTCAAGAGCTCGCACCAGAACGATCCAGGCAGGACGATTCTGGAGCTTATCCTGTTCATCTTTGCAATTCGCACTCTACTCCAGTCCAGGACGCGCGCAGACAAGAACTTCATCCAATTTTCTGACAAGGTCATATTTACCTTCTTTTTTTCTCTCCGACTTTCGATTAGCTAACATGCTGCCCACTTCAGGAAGTTGATGAACTTGTGGACGAATGGACTCCTGAGCCCCTCGGACAACCTCTTACTCCTCAAGAACAAGCAGATTTAGCCACTGTCCCCGTGATTGTTGGCCCCAACGGTCCTAAACCCAAACTCGCTAACACCGGCAAGACGGCCATTAATCTTGCCAGCTTCAACTTCACGGGTTTGTCTGGGAATGAGGAGATCAAGGAGCGAGCGGTGGAAATTCTACGGAAATATGGGCTGGGAAGCTGTGGACCTCCTGGTTTCTACGGTACCCTAGGTGCGTGCCCAAATTGCCACCTCACTATCTCCCTCTCATAGACCCTTGCGTTCAGATGTCCACATGGACTTGGAACGGGATATTGCTGACTTCCTGGGAGCCGAAGCTGCCATTTTGTACTCCCAGGGCTTTTCCACCATTTCTTCCGTTATCCCAGCATTCTGCAAACGAGGTGATATCATCGTCGCAGACCGCTGGAATTCAATTTTGCTATTCAGAAGGGTATTCAAATCTCCCGCTCAACCGTACGGTGGTTTGACCACAACGATTTGAAGAGCTTGGAGGAAGTGTTAGAGAGCGTTGAGAAGGACAGGAAGAAGCGCCGCGGCCCTCTTACACGCCGTTTTATAGTGACTGAAGGTATATTTGAAAAGGATGGTGCCATGGTTGATTTACCCAAACTTGTAAGTGGTATCCCCTCGGTATAAGTAAAATTCTCAAACTTGTTATAGATTGAAATCAAATATAAACACAAATACCGTCTCATCCTCGACGAGAGTATTTCGTTTGGTACGGTTGGAAGGACTGGCCGCGGTCTGACAGAGCTTTATAACGTTCCTGTAAGCTTTTTATTGGTCTTAGCTACCTTCTGGTGAAAGCTGACTGTCAATCTAGGCCTCCAAGGTCGACATGCTGATAGGCTCAGTCGCAAACGGCCTTAATTCTTGTGGAGGTTTCTGTGCCGGCTCACAAATTGTTGTTAACCATCAGGTACAGCCTTTCGTTAGCTACGCCATTTATATCTTTACTCACCAAATTTTTTTCCAGCGGATCAACGGTCTCTCCTTCGTCTTCTCTGCCTCAATGCCCGCACTCCTCTCCGTTGCTGCCTCCGAAGGCATCAATATTCTCCGCAACACACCGTCCATTCTCGCAACTCTCCAAGAAAATATCCAAGCTGCTCGCGCGATCCTTGATCGCATTGATTGTATCACCATCCCATCCCATCCTGCCTCTCCCATCATTCACATCTACATCCGAAACATCAAATCATCATTACATCCCTCCACCGCAACAAGCATCGTTCCTTCCAACAAACCATCTAACCCTAATTCGATACTGCCCAAAGATGCAGCAACTTGGGATTGGGATATTGAGAGTGAAGAGAAGATTTTGCAGGATGTTGTGGATGAGACGTTAGCTCAGGGCGTGCTACTCACGAAAGCGAAGAGGGTGAGGGGACAGGAGATGGTTGAAGCCCGACCCAGCATTAGACTCGCGATGACGAGTGCGCTAACGAAGAAGGAAACAGAGAAAGCTGTGAATGTGGTTAAGAATGCTCTCGTGAAAGTCATTGGGAAGCGGCGCTGAGGGGTTCGGGAAGATATTGTGTCGCCCGGATACTTAGATGCGCTCGTGAGACGGAAACGGACGGATTCTCGTAAATTGTTCATCTTATTTTGGAGGAACTTTCCACGTAGCTACCTATTCATAGACTAATGATGCATGATGACGCGCATGTCCTACTAGAATCTTGTTGGACATCTATATGATGAAACGTGATACGATGGCAAGCGAACCACCCTAGTGCGGTCATGCCAACTAAGAATACAACAATGGTGGTATACTAATGGGATAGAACGAGTACCCAAAAATGAATGTGGATGGATGAGGGGAAGGTACCGATGAATGCACCAACCCACTCAAGTGTCAATTAAATAAACACCAGTCTGATGTCGAGCCCCTGGCTATCGAAGCTGATCCCAATTAACAACCTGGTTGTATCCAGGTGGAGGCTCATCTGTCAATCCTTGCGCATAAGGTGAGTTCTGCTGTGCCCGCAGATATTCTATCTGCTCCATCATCAACCTCATCTGGTCCCTCATGTCTGCCAACACATCCGGCCCCACCATCGGTTCACCAGTGTTTTCAGGCTGTGCTCCTCCAACCCGCCCAGTGACAGGATGGGGCGTACCACCAGGAACTAGTCGGATCACAGGAATATCGGGTTCAGGAGGTCGCCCTCCATAACCATGCCCCAATACCTGAGTACGCTGCTGCGTCTGGTTTTGTGGGCGCTGCTGATCCTGCATATACGAAGATTTGAGTGAACGCATTTGTGTTGTGACGGCTTGGAGACGGTCATTGATTTCCCGTTGCCGCTGCTGCCGAACCTGGTCTCTTGCATACGTGTCCATATTTGACTGTGCGGGGTTGACAGGTAAGGGGAAGGGGTGTGGCCGAGTATCATAAGGTGAGGATCCGGATGCAACGCTTCTTGTGAGTGTTTGACTATCCAGTCGATTGTGGTTAGAACGAAGCGCTTCTGGAAGGGGTCGCGGCATAAGGAAGTGTTCTTCTTCCGCCGTGTGACGCGGAGGTACCCCAACTTCAGGGGAGACGCCCAAAAACGGATGTGCCGCTTTTTCAAGCTCGCGGAGTCTTCGACTTCGGTAGAATGAAGACGTCAGGATGAGGAGGATAATGGCGATGAACCCGCCTACGACGCCACCCGCTATAGCCTTGGCTGTCTCATGTTTATTCCCCGAGGGTCCGGATGACGATGGCGATGGTGTTGCCGGGTTGGGGGAGGTAAGGTCGGCAGAAGGAGTGCTTGGCGGACTAGGCAGGAGGATTACGTTTTGAGGGCGTTGATTGTTGAGTGTGCCAGAGAAGAAAAAGGGGACGTACGTGAAATTGGCATAGTCGAAACCGAGATAATTAGCTGTATCGGGTTTTCCTGACGTTCTGATCGTCAACTGGTGCGTCTTCAAAGCCAGTCCAACTTGTGAGAAAGCTAGCGTGTTATATGTGTAATAATCTGGTGTCTGTCCCTCGTAGGGCGTTGAGTTGCCGTCGAGAATAAAATCACAGGTTGTGGGTGCCTGACTTGAAAGGAAGAGATAGGCGTAAATTGCTGTCCCTGGGAGACGGTAAAGAGTGTCAATAGGGCTTCCCTCGATTACTAGCTTGCATACCATTGAATTGGAAAGAGATATTATAGGTAAAGTTGTTGCCTGGGGGAAGATACAACGCAGTATACGTTTGATTTTGTAGTTGTTCGAGGTCAGGCTCGTTGGGGCAACCACCGCACGTCTGAGTCGTCCAGCGCGGAATAGCGTCATCAAGGGAGTCAGGAGGAATGGTAGAGTTAGTGAATGGGGAGGTGTAAAACTCGTTGGCGCCACTGGCGTCGTCAATCGTAAGGTTGGAACCGGATGAAGCAACGGCTGCAGCGCGGGGCAGACTGGCTACAAAAATTGAGGAAAGGAACACTCGGAGAGCCCCAGGCCCATGGTAGTATCGGCGAGAACTTCGACGAGACATGCCGTCAAGTACGAAGGATCAACCACCCCAACCAAGGATGACAGTAGTAAGAGAGAAGGACGTGTTTCTATCAATGTAAAACAGAATCCATGTTGTCCCATTCATACACCACAGCCTGATTCGTAGCCAGGTCCGCGAATTAAGCAAGCATAAGTACTTCTAGCAACGCTGATGATCACAAGTGTAGTGGGAGTTCCATTTTCGGCTGCAGCTGTTACAATCCGTTGAGGGCAGTGCTGAGCGCTGAGTGTCGGCACACCCACGAGATCCAAGATCAATGACCCGCAAATACATCTGGAGGCCTCGCGGGACAAACGCACGGTGGAGGATTGCAGAAACATCAGCGAATGCGGCACGGCTCGTTGTAGCTTGAATTGGTGCCGTGATTACCTACGCACATCGGCACTGTCGGACGTCGAACTTGGAAACATTGAGCGCTAAATACATATCAAATGATGACGATGATGCATATCATCTTGATGTTCTCTGGCTGCCTGAGAAAACATTTGGCCTGGTCAATGGAGCGGGGAACTCCTTTCATGCGATGTAAGATAAGGCGACGATGCAATAAACACAAAGCTATAAGGTGGGTGGAAACAAATTTGGATGTCGGCCTGGGTTATAAACAAGTCCAATAAAACAAAACAACTGTACGGGTGCTGTTAGGGTCAACCTCAGCCTCAGGCATCGGGCATCTCGTACCGTATTCATGACGATCTGGGAAGAACTTCAATAGTCAATCATCCTCATCCCTGAATGAAATTCAATCTTATGTCAAGGAAACCGCTTTACATCGAACTGCTATGCCAACTCGTGACAGACGCCTGTTTCGGGCGCTTGCTATCCATTCCATAGCCAGGGTGGATGTTGTCGGTAATCGGCATCCTTCACCCCAGGGTATCAACTCTTGGGCATGAATCTCCCGCTCTTTTATCCCACAACAATCGCGTTCGGTCACCACCATCACCCACTTTGCGGCACGAAACCTGCGAGCACGGGAAGCATTGGGGTGATATTCCGCAATTACCTGTATTACTCACATACCACAGACGCTCCTTTACTCTTTCGCCATCCTCACCGCGATTTATTAAATCCGGTGCTACCCAGAATCTCGTCTCCAGGCATCAAAAACGCCCGCAACACCCGATTCCGGGGATTCCTCATGGGTGCCGTGTCCTGAAGTTCTTTGGTGGAACAAAAGAGGTAAGTTCGGCCAGGACGGTGCGCAGATGCCTCTTGGGCCTATCGTATGACCAGGCTCTGAGCTGGCAAACCTGCAAGCAAGCTCCACTTCCATCAAGCTATATTATCTTTTTGATGGCTGAGGGGCAGATGATTTCACCCACTCTTCTACATATAAATACTTACCCCGAATGCGGGCCTTTTAACGATACATTTGTTCCTCGTGAGCTTCGCAATGCCGAACCTCCAGCTGCCGGCTGACCGGTACCAACGCGCTAGACATCAAAGGACGACTTCGCCCCCTTATCAATAAGGCACTGACGTAGCTTTTAGGCTTCGAGCACGAGCAAGAGTCAATATGTAAAATTAGAACCACCTTCCAAACCAAGAGTGTGCTATCTCTGCCGTCAAACCATTTGCCACCACGTTCTGACGTGAACCCTTGCCGCATGTAGAAGGGGTAAGATGCACGTCCACAGCCCTTGGACCAGGTCCGCATTACTGGCATGCTGCTGCTGCATATGAGTGACAGGGGCGCCAAGAAACCGTTCCCCCAGCTCTTTCCCTCCTCTGCAACCTCAGTTCCAGCCAGTGCCCTCAAGTACAGAATTTGTAACGGCTTCTGTGGCACCAGTAAAGCGTGATGCATCCTTGCCTTCAAGTATACGATATCCTTGAATGCATCTGCTCTCACCTTCAGGAACCAAGCTCTCTTGATGCACTCGCGAAACTGGCTCGTACATGTAGGATGTTCCTCGACCCGGCGCTTAGCGCACTCTGGCACACGATACCCACCCTCACGCCACTCATCAAATGTCTACCTGAGGACGCATGGGCGATCAAGAGCACAAGGTACTACTCCATGCTGGTCAGCATATCCATCTTTTCGTTGATGCCTAGTTGTGTTCAAAAATCGAATTCCAGACACTCACCCGAAAGACAACACGAAAAGACTGGGAGAGGTGCACTTTCTATGCACACCGTATCCGCCAGTTTGGGTCCATCGAACTTGACAGATTGCCGCCCGGGATGATCAAAGGCTCGATCCCAACGGACAAAACTGTCTACATGGCGCTTAAACCATCCTATGGGAATAATAATAGGAAAAACCCACCTCTTTTACTTCCAAAGCTGCGCTCGTGCCGTCTCGTTCCACACATCTCGGCACCGGCTCCACACTGGAGTGCTTTCTTGACACACACACTCCGCACCCTCGAGCTCAGGGCACCAACGTACGATCCAGAAGAGACCCTACCTCGTATATTGCGCTCCATCGGAAAGGCGTCGCCGCTATTACAAAGTTTAAAGATCAACGGGCTCAGTCCCACATTAGATTTTGAACCAGCGTGTGTGGGCACTGGTGAGGGAAGAAGCGGATTGAGCAACGCGCTGGTGCAGGTGTTGTTTGACTTGGATCATCTGGAGTCACTCGTGTGCCCATATATACGGTTTCCTGACGAGGGCGTGAGGTACCTCGCTAGGAAGGCCAAAATACGCGAATTGCATATCAGGAACACTGCCAAAGATATTCTGGAAGCACTTGATCATGGAGACTGGGAGGGAGAGTGTTTCGAGTTCTTGCAGCGACTGAGTGTGGATTGTAGTCCAGGTGGGGACCTAGAAGAGTGCACGCGACTGTTGAAGCGCATCTTTGATGTTTCTAGAATTGAGGGCTTGGAGGTTGGCAGACAGGGACATACACCCACCGAGTGTGAACTGCGGAACTTCATCCAGGACCTATTGGATCTCTCCACCCCAACTTCCTCCTCTCCTATCTGTGATACCTCAGCCGTGAACAGGGTAAACACCAATCTACGAACTCTCCGCATCCATCAAGACACCAAAACGGACTTCTTCTCCCCTCAGTACCTTCCAAGACTGGCATCGATCTGTGAAATAACCCTCGAAACACTCTCTCCACTCCTCGCATTTCCGTCTCTTAAAGTACTCAACGTGACATTGGACACGCCCTTCTCGATTAGCGATTGCGATGCGGAAAGGATGGCTAGAGCGTGGCCGAGGCTGAAGGAATTACGGTTGGGATTTCCAGGTAGCGACTGGGGTCTCGTGTTAGACATGACGTTGGATGGTTTGAAAATCTTCGCGAAGCACTGCAAGGAGTTAGAAGTGTTAGGTGTTTATATAAAGCTAGAACTCAAAGGGGAGGCGGACAGGAAGAGGGAAAATGGAATAGTCGAAGAAGCGCCAGTCCAGTGTCGCAGTGTACGGATTCTAGAAGTGGGTGACCTGGCGTTTGACGATGAGCCTGAGTGGGTTGCGGAATATTTGTTAACCGTTTTCCCGGGGTTGCATAGCGTACTTGGGCCCAATGTTATCGTTTCGCCTGAGTGGCGAAAAAAGTGGGCACGCTTATCGCTGAGGATTAGCGAGTTGTCGCGGCAGCGTTAAATGTCCGGTCCTGTAAGTGTCCCCTCTTTGGATTCGTCTTTAATTCGAACAAACTCATAGGGACATGGGCTTAGGATCGGACAAGTTCGAATTCTTGGGGTCTTTGATACGAGAGCGCCATAAAATAGTTCAATGTTATCAGTACAGATAGTATCATAATGAAAGGGTAATAACTCAATGGGGCTTGGTTAAACATCAGCCATTTCCACGTCTCCTGAACCCTCTAACTGTGATTTGAGAGCTTCTGCTGCACTGCGGATGACAGAAATTTTTTCGCGCAAAACTCTAACGGCTTCCGGGAGAAGCCTCTCCGGCGTATACGCGCTTTCTGTCTCCACATTGACTATTCCGCGTATATGTTAACCATATTGATAAAACACAAGAAATACCAAAGCAGTGCTTACAAAGAAAGAAGTCGCGGACGCGACTGAGCTGAACAGAATCGACGAACTCGGGATGGCGCAGGACCTCGCGGCTGACGGAGTCCTTGCGTACATTCTCCTCATCTACAAAAGCTTGTTTCGTAAAGGGATCGATGTTGATTACCCCGGGCGAGAAACACTTTTGGAATTTTTCGGAAAGGCTGGGTGGAATTGGTTTAGTTATTTTAATATGGGGCAGGAGACGGTATGATGCAGTCGCTGTTGCGGTCATTTAATCAGCACAAGGGAATTTGAACATTGTCAGGGTAAAAACGCACCGACCGGACTAAACTTTGCGTGATCCTTTCCAACGCCCTTTACTGCGTGCAATTCCATAGAAACCGCCTGGCCCGGCCGTAACTTGCCCAATACGATGTCTGGATTTGTTGGTCCTGGAGCAGGAAAACCTTCAAAAGCTGCTTGCTGGTCTCCAGCGGGTCTCCACTGGAGGTGCCCAGAAAGAAGTTCATGGTTGATATAGATTTCGGAGGGGTTGGTTGAGCCTTTTGGAGCAGAAACATTGCGTGTGCACTCTAGATCGAGTCCAAAAACAATCGTATTGCGATCTGTTGCAGTGTCATCTGGGTCTATCGTCGTAGACCCCGATGAGAAAATGTAGTCTTATATTTCCAGGGGGGGGGGCAACAACTTACGGGCTTTGAACTCCAGCAGTGCAGGATCAACATTGAGAGGGACAAGACCCAGCCGATGTGCGAGAACCTCATCAACAATTACAGAGGTATTATCCCAAACATATACCCTCTCTATAGCTATGGTGGGCACCTTGGTTACTTGAGTGACGAACACAAAGGAAAAAACAACGGGTTAGACACACCTCCGCAATTAATATCCGGCGAAAAGCGTTGGCTATTGAAGCATCCACGCCGATGAGGTCAAAATCTATAGAACGATTTGATAACCTCTGAATTTTAACACGCAGATTCTGCCCTTGCCATACGTTCAGATCAATTGTTGCACAAAGAAAAATAAGGGTTTGTGACGCACCTGTTTGAATTTTTGCAGATCCCAAGAGTGATCCTCCCCCGGATAATGTCCCGGGAACTCTGTGCTTGCAACATTCGAAACCGTCTCCGCGCCGAGTTTCACAAGTCGCCTGGGATTATATTCCGTGGACATGGCGCGGATGGGTGGTAGAAGAACAGAAATTTTGGCCGAATTCCCACGATAACAACTCTGATAATGGCTTTCACATATGTCATCGAACACATGGAGGATGACGAGCAGACACCTTCTGCAATTCCACCATGGGTCAGGCTCGAGTATGCGGTCCGTATAGACAAGAAAAATACATCGTACGAAGTATGAACATCAGAGTAACAGCACATGCGTATCCCTGGCAGGCCCGAGCGGACACAGTTCACTTTACAAGCCTCTCGAAATCGTCTGTGGCTTCCCTCTCACAAGAATTCCTACAAACTTTGGAGCAATCAGCAGATGCACAATGCCACCAACAAGGGATACTGGATCTCATGAAATCTCGCGGTATAAGCCTTGATCGTATCTGTCTTCTCGACCCCAAAGCCGAACGGGCTCTTTCCCCAGAAGATGGCAAAGAGAAATTTGACTGGTTTTTGTTTGGTGTTCGTAGATTTTTTCTCTCTTCACGTCCATCACTTATCAAGGGCTCAATCAGTTTTCTTTAGGGCATTCTAGGTGCTTTCTTTTCTCAGTTAGCCAGATGAGCAGGAAACTGAGACAAAGAATTCCAGGCGACGATCCTCCTCGAGATAGAACCTCCGAACTCCGTGTTCTAGGCTTTCCAACTCGACATCTAGGCTCCATACAGATGACTACTGATACCGCATTGGGTGTTACCAAGCTCGTGGTACAAGATAAGGATCACCCTGGATCGGATTCCGTACATCGTCAGTCTGAATTTGCACATTCTTTTCGGCTCGTCATTAGACCCATATACCCCGTTCATTATTAACCTGTTTTAGGACTATCCAACTATTCGGTTCAACGCCAAGGAGTCCGTCGAGATGCCATTCCGGTACATTGCGGAGGAAGGCGAGCCGAAACTGCCTCCAGGCATGCGACAACTCCTGCACGAGGACCTAAACAAATCCTTCGACTTCTAATTCCAAACAGAATTCATCGATGTTTAATCGCATGCTCGCTCCACGTGCAGGTACTGTACACGAATGCCACAGAAAAAGTATGTAAGAAGCATAGAGTACAATGACAACAGGAAAAACAGGAAGTGTCTGAATGATACGTAGGTGGAAGCATGAAATATGCTGAGAATATCAAAAATAGAAAGTACAGAGATTCCAATACACCAGTGTAATACCAAAAGAATCAAGAGGAAGAATTGATCACCTGCGGAGCGTGTCCCCCACCGGCGGAGCTATCTGTCGGCCTCACGTCCCAAGGCGCTGGTATCCTTGCCACATCCGCCAGATTTATATCCGCCCGCGCGTCGTTAAGTCGGTCCCGATCATTCATCGCCATCCGCGCACGGCATCGCACGAGCCTCAGTTTTGTCCTCTTTATCCCTGCACGCAAGCTAGGGGTCAGCGCTAACAAGGGCGCGGGGGGAAAATGAACGCACAAGTCGCAATGGTCTCCCTATCCTCCTCCATAAATGGGTTACCTGTTTGTAATAGATCGTCTTGGAGGGCATAGAGACACCACAGGCTTTCCTCGTATAGCTTCTCGCATTCATCTGGACTTGATGCCTGGTCAAGAAGCTCCTTCCTTGCTGCTGTTCGTGACTATGTGCCACGTAGCAAGCGATCAGACCGGTATTTTTCAAGGTAACAAAGATGAGAGAAACGCACTAATACGAGGGCCCTATCATACACCAACTGGTCCAGCCAGGCTTTGGGTCCATCGTACTGCGCAGGTAGCCATGTCTTGACCAACGCTGCGCGATCATTACACTTCAAAAAGTGTTCTTTGAACCAGTTCAACGCTGTGTGATAGAAAACATCCGTCAACCAAAACCTCGCGAGAGAGGGGGGAGTAACAAGTGGAACCGAGTACTCACCATCGTCAAAGCCCTCGCTGACGACATAATCACCCTCAGGGTACTTCATTCCCATATGTTCCTGAAAATCCCTCAACATATTTATCCCCTTCTGTGAAAACGACATGAGGAGCATGTACACAGCGACACAAGTCACCGCGTTATATTCCGCCTCCATATCGGCATGTTTGCGTCTTCGCGCATGTTTCTCAGGTTCGCCTTCCCGTTTCGCGAACTTGTTGGGGTCTGGGAGCGGTTCTATAAAACTAGCGTTAGCTCTCCAGTTACCCGCGAGACGGAGAAAAATCCACGAGGGTGAAAAAGGGAACGCACTCTGGGGTATAGCCTTCACATACTCATACATCTCATCCGCCCAATGGGTCAATACATCCGTCTTCTGCGCCAACTCTTCCAAATTGGCCAACAACTCATCTTCCATTGGGTCTCGTTCCCCATTCGGCCCTCCACCACCTCCAGCCCCAGAGTCACCACCATCCCCGTCTAGCGTAAGGATCGGCCGTCTTGGAGAGGATGTCGCACTTGATAGTGAGTTTGTGTAGGAATGCGAGTGTGAGTGCTGCCGAGATGTCCCGAAAAGCTTCTTTGATGCGAGATTAAGCGCGCGGTGTAAGGCATTTGACGCCGCACGAGAAGCCATGCTTGAGGGAGAAGATGAGAGTGGGGGTGCCATCGCGTGTGGGGGTGGCGGGAAGGTTATGTTGTTACTTCCATTCCCGCTGATCAGGTTGTTTGTATCTGGTGGGTAGTCTTCTGTCAAAGGTGTTGGTGGCATCCGTCGATCATGTAACGGTCTTCGTGGACGTGAGGATAATTCTGTAAGAATTTGTAGATGAGTTGAGTATCTAGTATGCTGGAGGTATGGGGCTCACCATCGACGGCACGATTGAACTCGACGGCCCTGGTATCATCCACAAGAACATACTCCCTCCTCAATACTCCATCTTCCTCCGTCTCACCAGGGATAAATGACCCCTCAGTCGAAAGCCGCCTCCCATTCCCCCGGGGGGCAATTGCAGGAAATGCAGTCTTGTTCGTCTCAGCTTGTCCACCAACCCTCTCCCGACTATTTCCTGTATTCAACTGAGGTAGAGCCGCGTTGTTTGTCCTGGGACTTCCATCAATGGTTGTCTGTGGGGGTTGTAACGGCTGTTGTGGTTGCTGAGGCGTATCCGAGCTCCTGCGGAAATTGAATCGGCTAGGCGGTATCATCGCCTTCGGATCTAACACCTCCGGAGGGATTATCTTATGGTGTTCTGGGGTCGGTGGCCGACCAGGCCAGGCCCCGGAATTATCAACATCCCCTACTTCACCGGCCGTGGAACTTTGCATCGACGGTGGTTCCAGATCCTTCGGTCTGGGAAATCTGCTCTTCGCCAACGCATGGCTATTGAAGAACTCATCGAAACTCGCGCGTTCCGCAGGTTGTCTTCTGAGCAAGGCACGTATGAGCTGCTTGATATCCGCCGGTACGACCTGCGGCTCTTCACTTGTTCCATTGGATCTCCGGGGAGAGGGGTCTTCGTCGGGAAACTTAATGCTCTTGGCATGTTCAATCTTTTTGAGCAATTCGATGTGATTGTTTGCACGGAAGGGTGGTTTCCCAACGGCCATTTCGTATAACACGGCGCCGACGGACCATAAATCTGCCTTGGCGTCGTACTTCTCGTATCGAAGAATTTCAGGTGCCATGTATAACCTATCCCACATGACACAAAAGCGAAATAAGGAAAGACGTCATCGTATAAATAAGCATTAAACACAGCAATGATTAGCGAGAGAATGGACGCACGGCGAACCACACAGTGTTTCGGCCATCATGGCATTGGGCAATGATCGCGCAAACCCAAAGTCCGCAACTTTGAGAATGGGCACACCAAGTGGGTGTCCTCGTGCGAGTTCTTCTGGGGATGCCGGGTTGAGGAGGAGGTTCTGTGGTTTGATGTCCCGATGTATCAGGTTCCGATGTCGCAGGAACTTGAGTGCGCGAGCTGCCATAAGGTCAGAATTGCGTGTAGAAATCCCCTCCCGATAAGGGATTGAGGTAGACTTGCCTAGTTGTCGGAGGAAACTCCGCACGACAATCTCATCTAGCCCTCCTGCGGATGGGTGTGGGTAGTACTGGGGTGCTGCACCAGGAGAGGGGATGTATTGCAGCCCTTCAACGCGTCCACGCTTCTTGATATAGTTCGTCAAGTCACCTCCTGCACAGAACTCCATGACAAGGTACACATTCTTCTCGGCGCGCTAGTGAAGTTGGAACCGTGCTCAACTACCGAGTGATATAAGTTAAATGGAACGAATGCGTACAATAATATCAATGAGCCGTGTTACGTGCCGGTGAGATAAGGACTTGAGGATCTGGATTTCGCTCTGGAGGTTCTCAAAGAGCTTGGACGATAGCTTGTCGGTGACGACGGTCTTGATTGCGACTTGGTGGTGAGTTTCCTTTGAAGGAGACATAGGGGATGTTAAGCTAAGGAAGTTGATGAGCTGTAAAGAGACTTACCTCGTGGTAGCCTTTGTAGACAGTGGCAAAGCTTCCTTTACCAATGTCACTGACGATGACATACGGGCGCAGTTCCTCATCGCCACTAGGCCTTCTTGTCGACGGACTAGTCGTCGTGCGCCTCGACGGCGGTGGTGGTTGTTGCATTCGCGGGGAGAGGGTAGGTGGAGATCGCTGGTGGCAGCAGTGTCGAGGTGATTAAATGAATCGTTCTTTGTGCGTTTACTACATCACCATGACTAAGCCTTCCTTATATGGCTATCCGTCCTGACAGGAGAAAAGTAAAATGGACATTGTGGGAATTGAACCCACGACCTTTCGCAAGCAATGATGCGTGGCGAACATGCGAAGCGAACGTTATACCCCTAAACTAAATGCCCTTTGAATAAAGTCCACTCTGTGAGACCACAGGAGGGCATGCCCAAATTCTATTCAGCGGTTGCGTTTGGTATCTACCCAGTAACCCACACCACTCGAACTTTCGACTGCGCGGATATCCGGCTCATATGTTTGTACCCTCGGCGGCCCAAAGCTCGGCGGCCCAGGGGTCAATATATACTCCATTGGTGATGAGCTTTTCATCAGCCCAGATGGCTTTGGTGCTCTCTTCTTGTTCTGCCCCTTTGGCGCAGAGGGTCTCGACGTGCTGTTATACATGGGGCTATGCGAGGGCCATTCCTCCATTCTAATGGCTGAAGCTGGGTGATTCTCGTTGAGGTACGCAACGTGAGTCGGATCAGTGACTTGGTTGTGGTAAGTATAGACCAAGAGGCAATAGATGATGGATGGAAGGAGAGAGAAGAGGAAAACAGATACAATCTGGGACGGTCCCTCGTTCACCCAGGCAGCCTGACATACTAGTGGTACATCAATTATGAGCGGTCTGGTTAAACTGACGGGCTAACCGGACTCATTACCTCTTGTGGCGTCCTTGTGGTTCATGCTGTGTTGCGCCAAAGGCCATGGTCGACCTTTCTGTATTACTGTCAGCGTCGGTGCAATAAATCCCCAGCACAGGACCCACAAATATAGATTTGTTCGTTAGATTTCCAGTAACGGCTAACGCGATGCACTCTTGTATGACATCATCCTAATGCGGCGTCAGCCCGGTCGGGATGAAAGTATCACCGGACATACTCTAAACAGGTAGAAAGTTAGCGCTGCCACGGCTCCCGCAATCGTGACCACAAATGCAGAAAGAATAGCCAGGTACGCATAGATGCGTATGAAAATAACCCGTTGCTGGGGTTACTGATAGTTAGTGCTCCCGTGTGAGACTCAAAGATAATTTCGTGGGCATACCATTGCAACGCTGAGCATGCCAACGATATCGATCAGGCTTGTGATGAGATACATACTGCATAGCGATGATGATACACCGGCTAGATGTGGAAACAGTACTACGGAACAAAAAATCAGGGCAGGTATCAATGGGGCTGTCGTTCACAACTTACGGCTGTTATCAACAGTTATATCATGATATGCATTGAGCTGTATATCATCTGAGTTCGAATGGTCATGGTGAGTCAATCATTCTTACCGCACTGCGACGACGAACTGATAAGCACAAGAATTGCGAAGGCCAAAGATAACCACGTACGAAAGAGTAAATCGCAACACATTAATCCCTGACACTACACGCGTGCCTTGAGAGTCCGTTTCGTCTTTCTGAGTCAAAATCCCTCACCAGTAAGGACAGCGTTCTTCCAATTTGCACGATAGAGAACAGCAAAGAAGGATTTTGTTTTGTTCTGCTCCGGCCGAACTGGTCCATGTGTTCAATAATACGCCAGTCAATGAGCGCCGCGTTCGGACATACTTGGATATCTATTGTCGACTTGGTGATCAAAATCAGCGTCTCTAGCACCCTGATTATGAAAAAGAAGAGGGTGACAATTACTTTTAAGTCGGAGTGGAGGAGGCCGCATTGTTCTGCTCGGCAGGTATTCGTAGCGGAAGGGGGGGGAATGGTACCGGACGAAGAGTTACGAACCCAGGCAGTGACCATTATTTATTCTGTGTCGATGTTATGGGCTCAATGATGCGACCATCTCCCCCGGTCGTTGAGAGCAGCGCCATCGCTCCGGCATGACCGGTTTGAGCCAGTGTCCTTTAAATCTCCTTGGGTCAACCATTCGTCCTAATTTATGCACTGGGCTATTCTGGACCTTTTGCTATGAGGGGCAATGCTCTGCATATATACGTCACAATAATATTTTTGTGGCTGGGCGATCTTCAAACCCAAAAATACAACAAACGGTGGTACCACTTGTCCCACTCTCGTAGCGGGCTTCTCGGGCGATTGGGTTTATCATCAGGGGAACTCACGTAAACTTGTTGATTAATCGGCATCCTCGCTGATATCGACGCAAGCACTGTTTTAACATCTGTTCATATCTGAATGTGCAGGGGGATTCTCGAAGAAGGGGGGAACCTGGTTAGAGAACAAATACCAAATATAGGTCGTCAAGGGAAGAATGACAATGGGAGCAAACATAATCAAACACAGGTCATAGCTGCGGACACTGCCTTGCCGCCATTCATAACGTTGACTTCCACCACAATTCTCCTCGCAAAATCCCCCGTCTTACGCATAATACCGATATAATCTTAGGATGGATAGCAGGCCTCCTCCTCCACAAGGTGTGTAATAGAACCATTATTCTTCAGAATTGTGCTCAAGTGAACCACAGGTGAATCCCGTTATCGTATCCTGAAGCTGAACTCGTTTTGACCACGAGGTGTTCCACTTTACCACAGGTCCTCCCCCGTCGTATGCCTTTGTAACAAGAGTGTACAAAAGAAGTCTGCGGCCCATTGTATTTGCTGGTGTGTGTTGAAACATGAGCTGTGGGCTCAACTGATTACTGTTCCAGTTGCATTCCCTACATTATTGTGGACTTTCTTTGGGTGAGTTGACTGGATATACATGTTGTGACTCGAGCTAACTCCCACTTCAGAGCTGTGCGTTTAAAGCTGCTTTATCATCCATCTTAAACTCACCGAGCCGAATAGATTGGGTTCTTCAGAAATGCCACTCTCCATGGACTCGGTATGTCCCGCCCCAACCATCCTGTCAGGGTACAACATCCTAACCCGGTTCCCAGGTGGTACCATAGCGTCATTGAAGATCATATACATCGTCACTGGTGTACTATACATGTTGGTTGCAGCAATTGAAGCGTTGGGGTTAGTTGCAGCATCAACAGTACGTATCAGTTTTGATATCTGCCCATCACTATTTTTAACAAGCCAATAGCAACGGGTTCCTCTCGTGCGCCTCTATGCCTATGGATCGGCACTTGTTGCTTTGATCGTCATAGGCACCGGGTTGTTGGAAGTAATCACACATTTCACTATGAAGGTCTGCATGAACTTTCTCCGCTAATCATGCAATACTGATGTAACACAGGATGATCTGATCAATGCTTGCACCACTCTTTCCGAGGGTGACACAATCGTCTATGTACGTTCTTTCATTTACGGCGGAATCGATGAGGCTGATGGTGTCGTAGTTCGGATTCTGGGGCCCAGTCTCCCACCAGTTGAATCCCGCGGAAGCTCAATCATGTAAGTTGGTCTTCCTGGTCTCTCGTTTTTACTAACCCGCATTTCTCAGTCTGTAGGCGCAATTGGGACCGCGATTCATGGCAAGAAATCGTTGCCTTCCTCGTCACATCCTGTAAGTCTTCCTGTCTACACCAGCCCGAAACTCAACTAACACTGACACTTTCATGATAGTACTTGCACTTCTTTTCTCTGCCATCGCATTCAGTTACCTCAGACAAGTTCTTGACCCCTCCAGTTTCGCGAACGCTATGCGTGCTCCCGCGTACCCACGCAACGGCGAATACCCTTCGCACTACAACCCACCCTACAATGCTGGATACGGACAATACAACCCGCCACCAACCTACGGACAACCCGCATACGGCTACGGCAACGATGCCTTTGTGCCCCCATACGAGGCAAAGCCTGGATACGTCCCTCCCGCAGATAAGGCTGGGTATTCAGAAGAGTCGAAAAATCCTTTCGAGGACGCTCACACTTCTGGTTCGAGAGCGTATAATGTGTAGAGAGCCCATTGGGTTGATTAACGGACTGCGGGCAAGCCTCTTCTCTAGTTCTCGAGACCCTGTATGATATGTTCTACCTTGCTTATATCACGACGTTTGTTTTACTAGTTGGTCGTCAACCTTGTAACACCACACTATGGCGATTCACTTGCGGTATCGAATTGAAGTATACTCAAAGGTGTGACGGTGTTAGTTTCGAGAATTGCCGGGGGTGGGTAGACTGATTTCGCTAAAACCATTTAATACCATATTATCGGACCTCCCCTGCTCATTCAGTCAACCAAGCTTAAGTTCTGGTGGGTATGTGCCGTCGATGTCAGGTTTGCAGCTTGGAAAAAGGGGCATGTTGTGCGGAGTCGGCGGATTAAACCAGTGCTAGCGCGTGATAATCCTCTTGCAAGCCCTGAGACGTCCATCACCTTGCCCAAAGGCTACAGATGGAAGAGACTGGGCTGATTCAACGCACGTATCCAGAATGGGATAAGCCCGTAAATTTTAGCGAGGCTATTTTGGTCTGTCCTAAGGCCTAACGCCTAAAAACTCTTGAGGAGAAGAGTATTTGAAGGATCCTGCAAAGCAATACTCCGCTCTCGTATGACGTCAAGGAATGTAATGCACTTACTTACGTCGTTGAATACATTCATGATTCCCGTAGATTCCCACGGTTCATCGGCACCAACTCCCGAAATCTGTCATTGGCGTATTGGCTGAGATCATCACACTTATGCGATTCTTGCCAGCGGTACCAAGGGTCGTAAATGCACTGCCTGCCTAGGCTTGCAGCACTCGAGTCGTTCTGTCCAACTTGACGTTGATACGCCGAGCTCTTGAACCCCCCCTTCCTCACCATGCCCGAGGAGGGGACCGCACCTGGCCCAGCGACTTGGGCTGACCTCCCTGTCGAAATCCTCGACCAGGTTCTCGTCCTCTGCGACACACCGACTTTGCTCTCTCTAGGGAAAATTAACCGCACTCTCAACCACTTGGCACTTGAACAACTCTTTAAACATGAAAATGTTACAAATCCGAAACAGGGTTATGTCGTCTCTCGACTCGCCCCAAAGGAGGTTGTCCCCGCTCTCAACGCCGCACTCTGGGTTGATCATCTTCCTCACATCACATATTACCTAAACCCGGACGTGTCACGTTTGTTTAGTGAAGTGAGAGGAATAGCAAACCTAATAGAGCGCATGCCAACGAACGACAGACTGGATCTGTATTTCAGTAGTGTGGACCGGTGGTTTGCTGACCTGACCACTTCAAGGAGGCAAGGACAGGTCGCTCATGTTCGGGCAACATTATGGCGAAATATCTTTGTTACACTGTTGGAGATGGCATTGAGGAAGGGCTGCAAGTCAATGAGGGTCGAAGGAGGACACAGACTGGAGGTTTACTACGTGAATCGTCTACTCTCGAAGAAGTTCGTTCCATTCACGAGCAACCCGGTTACGATGCTTTCTTCGACTTCAAGCCGACAAGTACTTGAACCGACGGTTAGCCAATTGAGCAATTCTATGGCTCCCGTACCCATGCCTAAACTGGACTCGAACAAACCCTCGCTCAGGCGCAAGTTGATTCGTTGGTTCAAGAAACGGCTAGGAGTTCAAGCGTTAAAGCCTTCCCCATCTACACCTCTTTCACCAGCACCTATTTCTCAGGCCCTCCCAATGCATGTATCTGAAACTCCTCCTGCTACCCCAGCGCCTTACTCTGACCAACTCACGGCAAAGTCTGAATCTACCGTTTCAACCGAGACAGTCAAAACCTCATTTGCAACAACATCGCCATCTCTCACAACACTTAATCTTCGGTCATCAATGATGATGCAACCTCTCTTCTTCCCTCATACAATCAACCTCATTCGGAATCATTCTTCGGTCCTACGACACCTCGAAATTGTCAGTATCAAAATAGCCAGGCCAATCTGGGAAAAGTTCTTCGCGAACCTCACGCTACCAGTCTTACAGGAGTTCATATACCTGTATGATACCCTCATAGTAGAAGAACCTTTCCTCACTCCCCGGCTCCTGCTTGATTTCCTTACTCGCCACCCAACATTACACATGATTGAGCTTTACGGCGTGTCCACAACTGAGGATTTCCCGCCAGTTGACGCTACTCTTCTCCCCAAACTCAAATCCCTCAATGCACACCCTCAGATCGTCTCCTGGCTCCTCCAACATCCGACTTCCTGCCCACACCTCTCATTCATTTCTCTTACCTCTGAATACCTCGCATCGCGACTATCCACCGCAGATCCCGCCATGAATCCTTACTCAACATTTGACACGGGCATAATCACAATCAGCTCTCTCGACCGCCCGCTCCATGTCCAATTCAAATTCAGCACTGAACGTGACTTGTACGCGTGGTTCCTCATGCACGTTACTGCAGATGCTACAAACACCAGTCCCATACAACAACTGACGAAGATCACCAAGTTTACCATTTCGTCGCACTACCATACGAGGTTTGATGAGAATATGATGGAGGTGATTCCGCAATGGTTGAAGTTGTTTCCACAGTTGAGAGTTTTGGAGATGATTGAGTTGCCGTTTCCGGATGAGCTGAAGGATGAGAGGTTTATAAAGGCAGTGAAGGAGGCGGTTCCTGGGTTGCAGGCGTGGATTGTAGGGAGAGATCATGTGTTTGGAAATAAGAATGCAACAGGCAGTTGATATTGACCTTTTTTTTCCGGTGTACATAGTTTATTTGGACGCTACTAATGTATCATTGTGTAGGGTGGCACTTGTATATCCAACGTACATGAACATACCGCACCCTCCTTGTACATGTTTGCTTCCGAACCTGGTTGAAGTAACGACCACTCTTACCGTGTTGAAACGGAATTTGATGGCAAAGGAAACACTAAATCATACTCGTCCGGCCAGGTCCCTCCAACTTGAATGCATGGAAGCTACCTAACTCGTGGCAGTTCGAGCACCTGCCCTCCTGGTATGATGTACGATGCCTGCTCTATCACAGATTCACGACCCACGACACCTACTGCTCAACAAACCCCCAATCTTATCTCGCAATCTATCCAAATCCGCGCTTCTTAGTTCCATGGAGCACATTAAGCAGAAAACTATATTGGAACCGCACAACACCGTCATGACGTCCCGTTCCAGTCTTGTCCCTCGCAGCGGTATTTAGAACTTAACATAATTTCAGCTATCTCGCATATTGATTGGGTTCACCCCTTCTGCAAGTGGCTGGGTCCATTCCAGTTTCTGTGGTCGGGTGGGGCACACCCAATCAACAGCCCCAGCACGGCGCAGTATCCCTTGGACCCTCTTCGCAAGAGCACGAGCAAGAAGTGTTGTATGACCGATATCATTTAAGGTCCTGCTGCTAAATCCACCCTGGGCTGTGCGGCAATCTTGTATCTGGAGCCAGGCGGAGTCCAATCCCAAAAAACCCCTTTGTTAATATATCCTGCTCAAGTCTAGTCTAATTTTGACATTGCGGATCTTGAGTGCCACACAAAGTAGTATTGTTGGAATCTCCGTGACCCATGCTTCACCTCCGAAAACGTTTGCGACCACCCAGACGGTCAAGCGGAATAACTGACGCATACGTTAGATAATCCGATAGAACCACCTTGTTCGGCTGTCCTATCCCCCTAGAGTCCTACCGGCTCATTGGAAAATGGTCTTCTAGACTGGATCGACTTCTGAATTTATACTGCGCATCCTTAAATCAAAGACTATAGCAAAGGTGTTGACCTCGTCACTGAGTATACCCCATTTTTGACAAGCGAACAGTATTTACTAAACCCCTTCACATCATTACCGAGTGTGAGGATCGCGACGAAGGTTGACCCGGGGCAAGTAATGGAAGTTTTGTGTTTGGAATAGACCGGGCATAGATCGTCGCTGTTCGTTCAAGTTATTTGGGGGCAATTCTATTTTCCACCATGATCATGCTTTGCGTTATTACGTCGCACGTGCTACCCTGCAGTAAGCCGGGGTTTGGGCATAAACTTATGATTTAATACCATCTGCCCGTGTCAATGTAAACACGGGTTAGTTCGCCTGCGTTCATGAACTCCGCCTGATGCATCCCATTGACAGCAGGGACGGATGTCAGTACAGCGTCACCTGACTAATTTTCCTTCATGCCAACAACCTCGTCCCCCACAGCGGCGACGACGACAACGACGAAGACAGCGGCCTCCTTGGTTCATTGTACACGACGGCGAGACTGGGTGCACTCACCATTTTCAGGCATGATTTTCCTCCTCTTTATATTCACCCTCATCGCCGGCCTCCTCGAAGCACCAATGTCACCCATTCGCTTCTTCTATCGGGACCCTCTTGCCATCATCCTCTACACGCGCTGCGAAGACGATTGCATGATCGTATTCCATACTCAATTCATCCTAAGTCTCATCATGTCCTGTATGACGACCATCTGCCTCACCACCGCGGTTGCCGCACACCCGGACATTCCGACACGCGGCGAAAGCTCATACAACAGTCTAAAGAAGTTCTTATGGCCGATAATATTTCCTGAAGGCATGCTGCTTAAAGCATTCAGACAGGTGCTTGCGGCGAGGACGGTAGCACAACTGTACAATGAAGAGAGGCGTGAGGAGATAGGTGAGTCCCCCGATCATAAAAAGCATCATAATGAAAAGACATGCGGTTAACGCAAGGGACGTTGCTGGACAGAAAATCAGAAACTGATAGATTCAGAACGTGGCGTACGAAAAAGTTCTTCACCGAAAGGTTCCCCAGATCACCATCGTGAGTTCGGGTTCAGTTATTGCTCTTGTGTTGACATCCATTAATTTGTGCTCTGAACAGCAACGCCACTCATGGAATGGACAGAAACTCATGGGTTCTATATTGTTATGGGCGGGCTGATGCTTTACCAAGATAACCAGCCACTCTACATTCTCCAGTATTCGACGATGGAACGATTATATCGCGCCGGGCAAATCGACCTTCCGCAAGTGTCAAAACGGGAAATCATGGACCGCAGTAAAGATGGGATCGTGTCCAAAGTTATGGCACTCTTCCAAGTCGTTTATTTCTTCCAGGACTACGTGCGGCGATGGAAGCGAGAACGATCAGTCATCGACCTCGAGATTGTCACCATGATCTATATCGTTATCAACGCCTTCACGTTTGTGCTGTACTGGCATAAGCCATTCTACATCCTGCATCCAACCCGAGTGCAGCTCAAGGGTGAACCGGAGAAGACCCATCGAAAAAAAAGCATAACGAAGAAGGTGCCTACCAACCCCTCATAGCTGTATACTACATCAGTACCGTCATCCTGTGTCCACACCCGCACTACACGTTTTCTTGCGCATATTTATTGTTGGAATAAGTTCGGGCATGGCATAATGACTCCTTTTAACCTGGTTATGGCGTGCATGATGACATATAAGACAGATAATGAGAGAATAGCGCGTGACTAGGACAACGGTAACCTTCCCAAGGATAAGTTATCTACTTGCGTGCGCTGGATGCTTGCTGCTTGATAACCTTCTTCACAATCTTAGCCTCTTCAACAAGGAAAGCTCGGAGAATGCTTAATCGAGAGTTAGATTCACCAGAAACGAATCAGGCGGTGCGGCTTACCGAGACCTCACACAATCACCGCATCTTGAACCACCATAGGCCCTCTGCACGGTTTTTTGGCGTTTGGAGATAGTAGCATATGCGCGGGGACGGAGAGCAGGAACCTATCCAAAAGTAAACGGTGTCACTATCGCTGTTATATATTCCCAATAACTTAAAGCGCACCCCAGGGAGAGCGATTCCACAGTCGCCGCACTTGGGGGCAGTTCCACGTTTTTTGAGATGGTGGTAGACGAGCTTGCCACCAGGGGTCTTCACTACACGCCTTCGGTTCGAGGAGGTATTGTAGGGATTACGCTTGCGAAGAGTAACGCGTTGGGCCATTGTTTAAACTGTCCGAAAGAAGAGGATCGTGTTAGTCTGATCACTGTCTTCCTAGATCTCGCCCGTTCGCTGTGCCGTCCGTTCCAACGCAATTATTTCCCAACCATCCAGCGGAATTATTCGAACCATCGCCAATACGCCATTTGATTTAACTCACATTAACCAGTAGTATTGGAGGGATCTACAGCGATAGATTAGGACCGAATTTACTTGAGATACAAGCATAATTTCCGTACCTTGTCTTGAGGATGTCGATGCCGATGCCCAAACACCGATGGAGACCCAGGTCCGTGGCTTAGCAACTGTGCAGTTATCGGCAATTGCCGTGACTCTATCTGATCACATTTGGGGGATTATTTTGGGACTAGTGTTGTTGGCAGATGCTTGCCGTTTTGCCGTGCCAGGTGGCAGAACTGGCAACTGCCGGCAAATGGCAAATGCTCGTGGGCAGAAGGTGGCAGAATGATGGGTTAAGGGCCCAAAACCCAGAGGCTAAATACACAAAAATAAAGTTTTTTCGGACTTCGTTTGCAAAGATGGTAGAAAGACGGTCCTCTCCAATCTCTGCGCTAGATTGAAGTCACATCATCAAGTTGGTACTCCGATCAGTCGATGATGTTGAATCTCAAGGAGGGTATAGTGCCCAGGCTGGAGTGGGGAACGCCGCGTTTTTCATTGAAGGGGTAGGCGTAGGCAATAGTGGTCCTGTTGGCAGCCAACAGACCAGGAGAATACAAGTCCTGAGCAGCAATAGAGGCGGTGCGTAGTAAACAGCGTCTGTCGTTGGTCAAGCTCTGCCAGCATTTGCCACCCCTGGCAATTGCCATTCTGCCATTCTGCCGGCAGAACTGACCCAAAACAGTTCTGCCACGGTCACTAATTGGGACTGTATCGTCGGAAGAGTTCAACTGTGTCACGTCATAAGTATGTAAATGGTTTGCACCCAGCTAAGATGGTAAACCAAACACAGCCTCACTCTCTCTGTTTGTTATCCCACTATTTCAGAGCGTACGAGGTGTATAACATTGGATGTGTTTTTTTACTACGAACGACCAATGAATCCGGGGAGATCTTGGCCTCAATCTCAATTCCAATGGTAGATTTAGCTCGATGTGCCATGTATCTTTTTGCTCCGCTTCATTCATGGAAGGAAAGGCTAGATAGGTGTGGGGACCCGTGCTAGGTACATGCTCCAAAATTTAGTGGACAGTGGTCAAGTGCACGACTCACAAATCCCATTTTTGAACCTAATCATTGGATGATCAATGAGAGCCTTAAACGAATAGCCTTTCGAGACGAAAGATTTGGCGACACAAAAACCAGCATATTATGCTTGAACCATTTCCGGGCGGAAAAAGCTTGTCTTTAGCGCCCCTGTACGGAAGCCCATAGGGACCAGGTCTAAGTTTGCATGTAACGAGCTGTATATGGCTTGTGGCCGGGGTCCTGGAACCCCGTAACTCTTTGAATGTGACTAAATGGCTCTTTTTCTTTTGTTTCCTCGCCTAATTTCTAATTAGCTGTGTACTTTCGGCTTACTCAGCCAGGGATGACCGCCTGGGAGATGGAATTCTGGCGCCAACCCACCAGTGCTCGAAGTGTACCCCCGCTGATAATTTGGAGAAATCCCACCTGTAAATTAGGGGCAATTGTGCTCACAGTGTAATCGTAGCAGTGACATTTAAAAAACACCCAGTTTTGTCTATGGACTTAGTGGGACGTGTTATTAAATGCTTTAGTTATAATTACAATGAGTGTGCCTGTGCGTGAGATTAGGGTGGTAGACTACAAGGACTAAGTAAGAGGCTTCGAAGCAGTGTTCGGAGTGTATTGTTACTTAGCGCCCGGGCGTCAGATGAACCATTTATCAGTACTAGACCGGCGAACATTGAGATTACAGCGCCGCATGCCCGGTGAGGACTATGAAAATAACAACAAATTGGGCGTGTGACAGCGGATGACACTTAAAATTACGAGAGCAGGACCAGATGAGTGATTCCGGCATGAATTTTCATAAAACTTAGACCTGGTCCGTATGGGCATCCGTACCCCTGGCCTAAGGCTCGGCCTAATTGGGAGGCGTTAATTTTCCTGAGGAACCAAGATACCACGCTTAGATCCTACACCGCGTGCAATTTCCTTCAAACTCGTGGACCCAAGGAACGGCTTCATTTCCAGGATCTAGGCCGGCCGGTCCTGGTAATTAAAAACTCTCTTACTGCAGGCAAGGATCATTGATTACGACCGCGGTAAGTTTATTAGCTTTTGGTGGTACGTTATATTCAGGAATAGGTTTAATCAAGTAAGCGGGCCCCGGTCAGACCCAAAGAATCACACTGTCAATTAAACTATTGTAAGAAGCACCTATCCCGGAATTATTATCACACATTTAATGATCATGAAGTTCCACAAGTCGTTAAATGAGCGTCCGGTATTCCAACAACGATTGGTACCCTTTTTTGCTGTGGCGGCCATTAAACATCCATTTTCCCTCTAAAACGTGTTATCCGGCATACAACAGGAGAACACCAATCCGACGCCTTCATGAGGCACTGACATCGGCTACACACGGACTGGCGCAATGGAATGTATACAAAACTCAGAATAGCAGTGGGTCAGGTACCAACCTGCATGCTTCTGAAATTCTTTGGAACCGATTGCTTCGCTCTTCCTTGACCGTTTTGTTCCTTGGTTCAGAAAGTAGTGAAAGAACATCTGCGTTCTGATTATTCATTGTTTTCACAATCGAGGATTCCGATGAGCTCCGTGCCAGGCCAGCGTCCAGGCATCAAATCTCTGTTCGCTGCGGCACATGTCTCGAAGCATATGAAAGGACCAGATATTCGTTCCATATTCCCAGAAATTGGCAGGTGAAGAATTGAGAAGCGTGGAACAGTGATTCCGGGCGCCGTGATCCCGAGTGGCCCTGGTCTGAAGAGTGGATACAGCGAATGAGGATGAATCTTGAATATCGCGATATCTGTGTTAATGCGGAGCATTTGAATGTGAAGACAATCAGTGAAGTGATGGCAAATCGACGGGAGGGGGAACTGACAACCCGTTGCAATCATACTTAGTAAGTACAAAGAGGATCCCGCACAAGATGACCCCTGCCAAAGAAGAGGGTTTGTCGTCCCGTGGGGAAAAGAGCTCTGACGCCGTCCAGGCCATATCCAAAAATATACGGCCAGACCAGTTTTTGACGGCGCGGGAGCCCGGGCTTTTGGCTGTTCAATGACCATAGAGACCAGAACTCAATCTACCAGAAAGCTTCCGAGGTTGTAAAACGCGAGGATCGGTCTTCAACTGAATTGGAACCTCCCATGACCAAAACACCGCTGAGATGGCACGACAACCAATTGAGTCAGAGCGAAGTTGTGGTGTACTTGCTGGTGCGGTAGTGGAAGGGTGAGTTTCCCTTTCCCAACCAGGGTTGTGATTCATCTTGTGGCATCGGGGCCTCCCAACACGGCAAATGCTTGTTTGCGCAGGTGAAAATGAAGCCTTAACAGAAGTCGCCTAGCCACCTGGTTGGTCAAAGAGTCCACATGATAAGGCGAAGATAATGGTTGGGAATATTTCACTGAAACAACAGCCATAGTTCGGACGCCGGCTGTCAGTCGTTACCGACGAGGCCGACGTCAAGTCAAAGTCTGGGAATCGGGCGAAACTTCTGTTCTGTTGTGTCTCTAGAACGCAAGGACTGCCAACCCTAGGAAGACATGCTGTTGATCGGCCGGCCCTTCCAGAGATGAGGCTGTTTTGGAAGGCCCGCACCTTCATGGCAAGAGGGTCTGCGGAACGTGACAGGAAAAGGCTCTATCTCCTTTCCACTGAGCCCGCCAAACATCGTTTGGCGTTCGCCAGGTTGTTGGTTCTCCTGTGGGACAATGGGCCAGTCCAAGCCTCCTCAAGATCGCATACTAGGCTATCCTTTTAGGCTACGCCGCTGGAACAGGAGCCTCTAGACCAATCGGGTGAAGAGTTGCAGGAAAGCAGTGTCCCTGGACAGGTGAAAGGGGAAAATATGCCAGTCATGGATTGTCCAATGCCCCATACACAGGTCCAGTGCGCGGCAAAGCCAGTTGGCTTCAGGGTTGTATCGAGTCTACGGCGTAGTCGGAGCTTTGCGTTCCCAAGAAACGGGGTTGGGTCAGCTGAAGAATTCAGATATTGAGTTTTCATGGGAAATTCTATGCGGAGCTTGTGGCAGCGCTGAGCTGTCTTAGCTACATTCGGGATGACATTGAAGAAAGGGAAGGAGAGCCAAATTTATTGGTACCGAACAGGCGGGGAATCGAGACAGTCACGCTTGTCACTACGTAACCAAAATTCAAATGAATCTTCGCTCTCTGCCGTCATCGACTTGTCGATTGTCGTCGACGATGAAGAATTCCAAGGGTGCAGCGCACACAAAGCAGAAGAACTCGGAGGAAAACACTAAACCATCTGAAAATGCTCGGCCCTCGCTAATGGAAATATTCCCGGGCAACTCTTATATTCCAGCCGTTGGTGTCCATACAACGCTCCTCCTCTTCAGCGGGCTTTTCCTTCCTCGGACAACGTTCTTACAAGATATCATCGGTGTGCAAGCAGATCCTGCACAACTCTCTTCCACCGACCATCCTCAACATCCGTTCTTGGAGCCTTTGACACTCAGTCCTTTGGCAACCCTGGTCTACGTTTGCTTCGGAGCAGCTGTTCTCCAAAGCTGGTGGGCTGGTTATGTACGCGATTGGTGGAGTCTCTCTATTGTGGAAGGTTCAGAAAACGAAAAGCGCCTCCAGAAGGCGATAATTGACCACCAGAAGATCAGAGTACGCCTCGCGGAATCATGCTCCTACCGCTGATGTCCAATCCCGTAATTCAGGATTATACGGTCGCATGGCTTACCACAATTGCCGCTTCTATATATCTCCATGGTCTATTGATTCTATTCGGTGCTCCCTTTACATGGTTCGTATTCCACCTCGAATTGTTGCACCATTACGTTGAGGAAAATCTTTCCGGTTAGGCATGCGTCTCGCACATATACCCTCGCACTCTTAGTTGCCATCCTAACTGTTTATGCCCCCGCTTTTGTTCTCGGGCCCCCGACCTTTGGGTCGGGTACAGCATCCCTCATCAAGCGACTCCTATGGAGTAGGTTGTTTGCCGAATTCTCGTGCGTCCATATATCTAAACATGACGAATGGTGCTAACCATCTCACTCAGGATCAAGTCACCGATCGAACGTGCCCTTGTTTACCCGGCCATTGGTACCATAGTCGGCACCTGGATTGGAGCAATACCCATTGCCCTTGACTGGGACCGGCCGTGGCAGGTTAACGTCCCCCAGTTCCTGGCTATGCATTTGTGCTGACACATAGGCACAGGCATGGCCACTGACACCAGCTTATGGAGCGCTCAGTGGATACATCCTCGCTTCCATGGCTTCCCTAACTGTCAACGCAGTGAGACAACTCGCCTTTGAACAGAGTATGCGACTGGCAAGGGAGAACCGTGTTGATTAGGTAGCGGTGATTCTACTACTTCTGATACGATTAATTTATCGAGGCACCATCCCGATCAATCCATTCAATGCTGGGCTGTTTCCCTCTTCCAATAACTGTTGGCGAAGTCCTCGCTATACTGGTATGTCCTCCACCGTACGAATATCGCCAATGGATGACGTTACAAAGTCTGGTCTGATCGGCGAGGCACTCGGCCCTGTGATGTCTGCTTCAGCTGTGATACCTGAAGGGTTCGTCAAGAGTGCGATTCGTGAGCAAGTTGGAACTTCGGCGAAGAAAAGAAGCCCTGGGGTGTACCTGTAAGGACGAGAAGCGTCGCCAGACCGGCATTTTGGCCAAACAGGATGTCAGTGTTCAACCTGTCTCCCACCATGATTGTCCTTTTCTGGTCAAAATGCACTCTGTGAATTCAGTTATCAGCCCTTGGAGCAGAACAAACGAGGGGACGGGGGTGTGAGGGGAAGCCAAAAGAAGGGTAGGGCATACTTTGCCTTTACGCAATCGAGCATGGTGCTTGCCGGTTTTCCCGTACATACAGGATCGCGTTCAAGAGCGAAACGCAGAGGAGCGCTAACCGAGCCTGCACCAGGTAACAACCCGTGGGCAGTTGGAAATGTACTATCCTCGTTTGTTGCAATAAAGAGACAACCCGGATTACGGGTCAGGTACTGGAACGCCTTGGAGAGTTTGATGTAATTGATCTGGGTATCAAGTCCGCATACGACCGCTGCCACGTCGGGGTCAAGAGTGAAGTCTGCTAGATCGAATGGCTCAAGCGTGTTGTCTGCAGGATCCTAGTGATATACTCAATCCCGGATCGAATAACCGATGAACATAAATTCAGATTTACTGTGCCGCCGACAAAGGATATGCCTTCCTCGCGCAATTCCTCTTCGAGACCGGCTTGCCCGATTACATAGACTTTCTTGTCTTTTGGCAGTTTGATGACGGATGAAAGATATACAGCGGCTGCATAAGCAGACCCATATATTTCGTCCTTTAAGATAATTTGTTTCAGCGGTGCCATAAATGAATTGATGGCGCACCACATGAGCGTCCAAGCCTACTTGGTCAAATTTCTTCTTATAGCTCTTCCTGGACTTGGTGGCGTTGTTGGTCACAAATACAACCTTCTTTCCTGTTCAAAAACAAAAGACGTGGGAGAGAAGGTCGGATTGAAGGCATGAGGGCGAGTGCGAAGAACTTACCCCGATGCCGTAGGATATTGAGAGCCTGGGCAGCTCCGTCGATCACCTGATCGCCACGCCACAAGACACCATCGCAATCAAAGAGCCAGGTATCGTAGCCATTTAGCAGAGTTTCGTAGTCTGCGGGCGAAGAAAGAAAGGAACTCATTTCTGAGAGGACGAAAGAGGATCGAGGATTGACTGATTACAACTCGGACCCATTTCAATCAGGGATTTCGATCGGCTGAATCTTATCAATCACTCGTTGATCCAAGGAAATGAGTTAATGGTCACTGGACCAGCCACCAGACAAACGAGCGCACGAAATACACAAGGTTCATCTACAATTCCCGGCTCTCCTCAAGAAGCACTCGCTGAAACACAAAACCCCTAGGTAGCCGCTGTCCGAGTCGGCTCTGTCAAGTGGAAGTGGGTTTTACATTGGTGCTGGATTGAGAATCTTTCATATGAGCAGGTTTCCCATCCAGCTGTTTCTGATGACATTCGTATGCTTTGTTCCCCTTGTCCTTGTTTCGCGTCCCTTGTTGTGCATGAGGCGACGGATCACCTTGGCGACAAAATATATCACTGGGTTGAAACAAGACTGCAACCTCACATATGGTTATCTTAACAGTGCCAAGGACCGGCCAACGCTCCAACCGGAGCCGCCGGATCATGTCATACCTGATTTGGACATAAAAGACCACGGTGGGCAGTCTCCGCAAGGTCTCCGACTCGGACTAGAGAATCACGCTGATGAATCTTGATTCCCAGACTTGCGGTGCCGATGTCCTTAGTCTTCAGGGCGAGTGGACGGAAGCCGACAACCGCGTACTCGTTTATTCGAGGTCAATATATCGTATGACTAGGTCGCTTTCGCTTACTCTATCCGTTGACACCCCGTGTAGGTTAGGGCTCATTTTAAGGTTGATGCAGGAAGGCATTTCTTCCGGCCAAGGTTTCGAAGCACAGTCCGATGTCTTCGAAATCAGGAAGGACTGATGCCCAAGATTTGGTTGCTTATGTTCAACCCTTATTGGCAGGAGCGCCCTTTACACACTATGAAGTGACCGCGGTCGAAAATCTCTTGCATCGCTGAGTCGTCGATCACAGACTATTTCTTGTCTTCAGTCAAAAACTTTCAAGTATTTCTTGTCTTCGCTTCGGTCAGTGGTAATACCGACCTTCTTAGACCCCGGTGTGATGTCCAGATATTTAGGGACCTCCGCGGACATACCTCAATTTTTATGATGTCCGGCTCTTCCCACCCTCGACCATGAGGATCTTGTCAGAAGAGTCAACAACAATGACTCCTGAGTACTGAGCGGTGGGTCAGCTGCATCGGATGCCCCGAAAAGTATTGTCTTACTCACCTTCCGCTTTGAACCGCATCCTTGTCTTGTAGATCTGTGATGGCGCCACCACGCCTTTCTTGAGAAGTAAATGGTGCCACAATTATGCTCTCGCTACGCACGAAAGGTTTGCCCAGTGCTTAGCTTCTATAAGCTCACACTTTACCCGAAGAGCGGTTTAAAGGCTCGGAGATTCAGTTTAAAGCGTGGGTGCGGTGCAATCACCTATGACGCATGGGCTTCTAAATTACAGCTAAGCTTCCTTGGTGATTGAATATTGATGCTGCGTGCTACATATAACCAACCTGTCGAGAATATCCGCAGTTGGTTTTTCATCGCGATATCTGGGAAGCGCTTCGCAAGGCCTCTAGTTGGTTAGAGGGTTCGATTCCCGGCTTGATCTAGAATGGAGGGTGATTTAGTTCATGGGTGTACTCCACACTTCGTATTAGTACACGACAATGTTCGAACCGTATACCTCTATCTTCTAGGGAATTGCAGGACAAGATCTTTTTTACTGTCCAAATTTAACAAGACATGTAGCGCTGTACAGTGTACACGCACAAGTCATGATCCCTTTTATACGTAATTATACACATTGCGCCTTCGTGGCCTTTACGAAAACTACTTCGGTGTAATTATCGACCAGCTACCTTCGTATGCCGTTAAGTCATGTAGATCTTGGGGAAGGATCTTCTTTTCGTTGGGTCATCCAGAATTTCGTAGGGTGCAAAATGAAGTCAAGTTGATGAATATTATACAGCACTAAGGATGAAATTTGATAACGGATTGCGGTACCCGAAAAAGCCACAGAGCCCAAAACAGAAGAAAAAAAGTTGAAGGGACAGCAGGGTTAAAAGCAATGATGCACACAGATGAAGACAAATGCTACAGGGTATACTAAAGGGGTTCTATGTATTACCAAAGGGAAAGTCTGAAATGCTTTCGATGACGGAAGCGAATAACTGTCAATGGAACCGCTTCATCGATGCAAAGCACGTTCAGAAGAATAAGACCAGGTATCCATATTCGTCGAAGCTTGTGTGTGTGTGTAAGGAGCAACCGAGTATTGGTTATGGTGTGATTGGTGACCCGACTGGGGGGGGGATATGAACGGGGCTGGGGAAAGGAGAAGCGAAATACGTACGGAATAGTTTTCATCTTCCATTTTGATGGAATCGTAGCTGTGAGACTGGGAGAAGCCAGACATCGGATGGCTTGTCATGGAGGAGGGTCTTTGGTTGGGTAAGTGGTGGTTTGAGGATTGCATTTGAGCTGGCTGTTGGAGAAAAGAATAAGCACTCATCACTAGGAACTCGCAGATTTCGCTTCCAAAGCAAAATCAGGCTCTGGACAAAGAGGAAAAAAGACTCACTGAAAAGGGTGGGCTTGAGGTGGTGCTTGAGCCTGATGGGGTATTGGGAAACGTTGGTCCAGTAAGACTAAAAAGCGAGGACGGGGCAGTACCATTATGATTAGTTACACCGGAGGGTAGGTTCCCGTAGTGGTGAGTCAACGGTTGAGGGATGGTCAATGGCGGTGGGCGGAGGGAGTCGGTGAGCGGTGTATCATTGGGGCCCTATTTGTTGGGGGTGGAGCATGGTTGGTCCGGCGCTAACGGGGGAAACGTGGGGAGGGTTGCTCACCAGATACACGCCGTCGACGTGTTTTCTTCGTTTGTAATCATTGCGGTCGCAGAGTCGGGCATCTTGGTAACTTCCGTATGAATTTCTTCGCGTAAAATCTCCAGGTAGACCTCTACCATTTGTTTCCGCAACTATGTTGCGTAGATCGTCGTTTTCTTTTTGAAGTCGGGCGACTTCCTGCTCAAGCTCGCGTATTTTTATGAGTGGCGGGGGGAGTGCCGACACCTGTTCTGGGGTATAACCCAAGGCTGTCTGGAGCTTTGTGACAGTTTGTTCGAGCTGTGGTGGATGGTCATTACGAGTGACAACGACGAGGAATGTTGTAAAAGCAACCTGTTCAATATAGGCCTTTCGCTTTGCACGATGACGAGCTTGGGCCTTTGCGTTACGGCTGCGCTCAGGGCGTTCAACGCCATGTGCCGTATGACCGGGGACAGAAGACGACATCACGTAAGTTGGGAGAAGGTGGATCGGGGTTGGAAAGGTAGCAATGAGAGCGGAGACTGACTTATATCAGAAATGAGTTTTTCAGCGCCCACCCTCAAGCTCAAAGTGGCTACGGACCAAACGAGCAAACATTTTATCTGAGCATTTCCCGGGTTGCTGGCCTTCCTCGATCAGGCGAATCTCATTCAGGCTGCAGTCGACCCTGCCAAAGGTTCGTCCCGTTCCCTTAGAACCCAAGGAAGCGCTCCAATTGACCATCATCGTCTACCGGGATCTGTCCGATCCCATCCCATCCTTCTAGGCTTGAACCGGAACACTGCTTGACTCTGTTTCTCTTTTGTGTGTGTATACTAGAGATTTGTCTGGAATTCACCGCCAGCGGCAACTTGCGGCAGTTGACACCTGTTGGCATTCCCTGTTCTTTCTGGGTGGTGCCTGGCAGCACGCTTCCTTGATCGGCGATCAGTAGTAGAATCCCAAATACTCGCAGATTTCCTCTTGTATGTCCTTGTAGGTTAAGTGCGACATTCTCCCTTTTCAACTCCGCGATTAGACTCTTTCGGGTGTCAAAAGCGATCCAAACGGCGTCGTGGCGTACAACCCCCCCCCCCTCCCCTCGGTCATGCATCAAGCAAGCCTAAGTTACACCTTTCCCCTTTCTGCTTTCATGGGAAACCCAATGGCAAGATCCGTTTGGCCGCATATTTCCGAAGGGGGTTGTCGTCCCGGCGTGGCTCCTCATTTTCGTCGGCGAATGTTCGACCGATACTTGAACATGCCTCATATGTGCTTGTAATCGGGAAGGAAAATAGTTTTATGATATCAAGTGTCACGGGCCTCGAGTGATTCTTTTTTAAACCCCTATTCTCCTCCTGGAGTGACCCAAATATTGAGGCTTTGGCTATGTTGGGGGTCTTGTTTGTTGGCCAAGTGCACTCTTTCATTTCATTCACGTCGAAGCTAACTCCACAGGAAAGATTTCTGATATGGAAGCTGGTCGCAATGGTGGCAGTCAATTCCAAACATGAAACGTGTTCGCCAGCCCTCAAAACACCACTGGGGAATTAAGTTTAAAAGGCCAGCCTCCAGGAATCTGCTAGTAAATTCAGGGATGCAGCAACTTATCTGAAATGAGGACCTCAGATCAGTACTCAGTTAATGTGACAGTGTGATTCAAGTTTCCCACATGCTTAAACCTAGCACATCCGGAAGGACGGCACGAAATTCAACACTTTTGAACTGAGCCTTTCTTTTTAAAAGTTCCCATGACAAGTGCGCATTTGCCCGAAACTCAAGGGTCGTATGTGCACGGGAAAGGAAAAAGAATTCGGTATTCGGGAGCTATCACATCTCTCTTTCCTGATTCCAGCGGGTA
The DNA here is from genome assembly GCA_025093985.1 of Calvatia gigantea. Classification (NCBI taxonomy): domain Eukaryota; kingdom Fungi; phylum Basidiomycota; class Agaricomycetes; order Agaricales; family Lycoperdaceae; genus Calvatia; species Calvatia gigantea. The sequence goes on from JACAAK010000012.1 coordinate 647,778, forward strand.
AAAAGGGACACCGGAGTTGTTGTTAACACCCTCAATATGGTTTCGCTCCAATTCGGCTACTTTCCTTCATTTTTCCGACTCGTGCACTTCTGCTGTCAAGCAGGATAACCAAGAAGCCAACGCTCTTAATGGGGGGCGACCCAGGTGCATGGCTCACAATTGCGCCTTGGCCACTGGTATCCTGATCAGAGCTTCAGAGGAACAGAGCCAACCTAAAGGTTGCGCAAGGGGCTACCCTGGAGGTCTTGGGGCCAGAAACTATTTCAAATGTTTGATATTGTGGACCTCCAAATGGCTTTGGAAAAGTTGCGGATGAAACAAACAAGGGATATATATATGGATACACAGTGTCAAGCACCTGTAGATAAGAAAAGCACTACTCATCATCCGAAGAAACCACAAGCTTTCGTGCTGGGCGTTGCCGCTCGGAACGTTGACCCGAAAGGGGTGCACCCTCGCTTTCAGGAGCAGGCGGCTTCAAGGAGGCGTTGTCTTCCTCTGCCGCTGTTCGCACAATTTCTTTGTGCGGGGGCCGGGGTAACATCGGCTGTGCGGTTAGAGATTTAGAGAGAGATCCTGAGGAGGGTTGAGCAACACCGACACTGTCGATATCGTCATTGTTGCTTTCCTCTGCCTCGCTTGACGAACTTCTTCCGTCATCACCTTCGCCTGAGGATGACGACGATGATAACGGATTGGGCGTGCCACGAATTTCTCCCTTCTCCCCGGATCCGGACCTAGTAATCTTGTCCTTTTGCCGGCGCTTCTTCATCCCATGAGCTCTCATGCCGGAAAGTCGTGTGGCTTCAGAGGCAGCCTCAGCACCAGCCAAAGCTGCCTTTTGCCGCAGTGTTTCTTCTTTCTCCAGGAAAGCCTGCATGTCCCCGTACTCTTCGTCACTGTCCTCGATGAATTGCGCGGACTTATATTGCTCCTTCTCCTTCTTCTTTTTCTCTTTTCGCTTCTTGCTAGGCTCATCGTTCTCCAACGTGTCTTCTTCGGGTTCCGGTGAAGAAGCCTGACGACGGCGTCGGCGTCGTTTTTTGTTCAAGAGGCTCGAGGCTTTTTTGCCTTCAAGGTCGAATGGGGTTTCCAAGAATTGATTAATCACATTGATCATTCCTTGTAGGTCGGAGGGAAGGATGGCTGCGGGAATGTACCACTGTAATTCATCTTCATCTGTGGCAGTAAGATTTAGTGAACGTTAAATGCGAGTGGCCCACTGATAGTCCGCACCATCATCTATGATTGCAAACTTGCACAGCCGGAACAGCAGCTTGAGTTGGGGGTTCTTTGTTGCGGCGTTGGCACGCTCATCGTCGAGGTAGGGTATCACTGCCAAGCTGGAGATCGAATACGAGAACACCGAAAATTATTTTAGGTGAGCATACCGTAGTCCTTGATTTTATCGAGCGCTTCCGCTGATGGTCGATCCTTCCATAGGGTTGTGTCAACATTGTCATCAGCTTCGTCTTGGGATTGGTCACTGTGTTTGTCAGTGTCGTAAATGACTTTACGGCGTTGATCTTTGGCGGTTGTCAGGATCTATGGAAGTGCCCTCATTCTGTCAACGTGCTCATACTGGAAAATGGAAAGACGTAGGTACATACTTCCTTAGTCCAGATCACCAAGTCCGTTTGAGCGGCTTCCACGATAGCAGCAATGGCAATCCCAATTTGATCACTCCATGAGTACCCTTTCTTGACATGGATATCAGGTAGGAAACGATTGTCTTCAATGACGGCTTTTTCCTTGGTCCGTTCTTCGGGTTTCCAGCTGGAGTATTGTTTCCAGTGGCCGCGATTCTTCGGGAAGAATGCCTGGCGACCGGTAATAATAAGTAATACTGTGTGAATGCGATAAATGAATTTATGAATGGGGAACAGCGTCCCTTACCTCTACCGCGAGGAAGGTATCTTCATTGAGCGCTTTAAAGAATTTGCGAAGAATGAAATTGATCAGGTTAACAAGGTCCTTGTATGGCTGGTCTCGAGGCAAAGCCTCCTTTTCGGATAATATTGCCTTGAAAAGGTCCAACGTGGACACCTGCGAACAAATGAATTAGCGGAGATGAAATGGAGAAGATAATGCGATAGGGACCGACGTTGAAAAACAGTCCTTCCGCTTTGGCTTTGACAGCTTGTCTGTGGAGTAAATTGACGACCCTTCGCATATTATCAGGAGATTCGAATTCTTTGTATCGTGCCAGATAAGTCAGGAGGGTGTAGTTAATCTCGGCGTTCGCGAATTTCTGGAATACAATCAGCTTCGTACGTCCACATGCAAAAAAAGATTTACCATTTCAAATGCATCAAAGGTGAAGAGAGTTTCTTGGATGGTATCCTCGTATCTCTCGACTTCCTCTTCATCTTCAGCATCAGGGATGCCTTCCTCCTCCGTAACGCCTTCAACTTCAAGTTAGTGGTGTTGTTGCACCATAAAATGGACCATACCTTTAGCCCTTTTCGCCCGTCGTACCGTTTTCTTACGGACGTAGACTCCATCTCCCTTATCTTTCGTCCATCTCTCAAGTACCCGCATCAGGGCAAATGCCAGATAGACGCTAGCACTGAGGTAAGCTAGGGATTGTGAGCCTTGTCGGTAGGCACGAAGACTATCCAATGCAATGTCAAGGATATCGCCGTTGTAAATGATTTGCTGCTGCAAAAGATCCGCGGACTCGGTCAATGTTGGGTCGGGGATATCTGACTTTGACATGTTGTCAATGAGGAGTAAGAGTTGAGTTAGACATTCAATGCCGGCTTGAAGTTCGGTCCATAACTTCGGCTATCCGAGAAGTTAACGTTACTACGGAAGTGAAAGGGGAGGGCGCCGTTAGGAATAACGTACCTTTTCGTCAACGGCTTCGCGCATACGTTTGAGCACCCAGACTATCCAATCTCGTTCAATAACTTCGGCAACAAGGCCGAAGGACCACGTTTCGTTATCTTTTAATTTGCTCTTGTCCGATTGTGATGATTCTTCCTGAGCGTGCAAAGCAAGGAAGCACTCCAAGAAGAATTTAGTGAGGAATAGCAGGCGTAGTTTATCCTTCTCAGTAACTCTTGCTCGCTCCAATCGGATGTCTCTTAGTATCGTTGACACAAAGGCTAAGCGGCGTTCCAAGGAATTCAGCCACTGAGTTATATCGAACATAGAAGTGAAACTTACGATTGAAACAGGCTTTGAGGAATTCCTTGGCGAGCTCTTGTAGTATTACACGGGCTTCCACAGAAAGGTTGTCTTCACGAGATAGTTCATCCACGGTATTGCCTTTGTGGGCTCTTTGGCGTTTCTTGATGTCCATAATTTCACCAGCTTCTTTATTCAGAGCTTGTTGGCGGTGGAGTACTGACGACTGGGGTTGGGGGTCGCCTGAGTTACGTTTCTTGTTCGGGTTGAGGATTACGGCGATTGTGGTTCCAAATCGAGAGTGGCGGGTCGCCGTGTTAGCAAAGACTTCCCGACGGAGGCGGGCTTCTGTATTCAGCAGGCGTTTCAGTTTCTCTCTGGGTTGCTGCATTTTTTGTTCAAGTATCTTTCAATTGCCGAGGCTCAAACCACGCACATTTGTCTGCTTTGTGGTCAACGATGCTGGACTAACTCCCCGGTAAAAGAGGTAGAGAATTTCAAGTGCGATAGTGTTCCAACTGGTGAGCCAGGGGTCTTTTTCGGTGTTCGCAGAGATCGTGATAATGAACTCGATGAAGTTGGCAGCGGAGAGTTCTTTGATGAGTCGGGATTGAAGAGATGTGAATTCGAGTTGGTTGGCACTGAGATTGGCACCTGGCCGAAGGTCTTTAACGAAGGCGAGGTTCCGTATTAGGTACAGTACGACAGTCACCAATTGACAGTCTCTCTCTGTTCGTTCTGCCAGGGACTTTGAGAGTAGGGGTATCACGATGTTGAAGAGGGCAGTCATGACCCCAGAACCAACGAGCGTAGCCTTGTAATGTAGATGGCTTGCGAGCAAGTGAGTAAAATCGGCATTCTTGTCCTCCTCATCATCTAGTTCTTTCAATTCCTCCGCTAAGTCGATCGGCCAAGTCATGGCGGTCATGAGGTCCACACAAGCAATAGCACGTTTGTCATCACCACGACCTGCTCCAGCAGTAGCAAGAAGGATTGGGACGAGGTCGTTGTGTAAAAGTCGACGTTCCCAAAAGATACGCGCTACGGTGCGGTCGTCGTCTGCGTCGTCGCGTCGCCAGAGTTTCTTGAGGTCCTTGAGACATGCACCGACTTGTTCTCCCATGCGGTATTCGCCATTTTCGACACCGCCAAGAGCATCAATGATACGGGTAATAACGGGCTCGAGCACATCACGAGGGTCGTATATATCTTCTTGGTCGAAATTCTCCTCGTCGTCTTTGAGAGTGGTGAGGTCGACAACTTGCGCAGTGGCCATAGCCAAATGTGCAGTGCCCAGCTAATGAGCGACGCGTGACGCTGAACGCGATCTGTCACGAGTGACAATTATGTCGTTGTGAGAAAAACAAATATTGTTTGAAAGCGTGGGAAACGTACTCTCTTCAGAATTTTGGACTTGCACTCCTCTACGCTCAATGCTACCACGATATCCATGGATCACAAGCGTGCACAGACGTATAGCCTCGTTGCACTTGATGTCTCGCACATATTTGACAGTTTTCTAGGCTCGGAGCGCTTGAAGAATTCATACAGGCGCAAAAATCGTTGCTCGATACTACCTACACGGACATAGAAATTCTGAGAGACGCAAGAGCAGCTGCTATCGCCGACCCGCATGCATTTTTCGACAATCTTCAAAATCGAGTGAGTATCAAAAATTTTAATCTCCATTTTTAAATGCTCATTTCTGTCTTTAAGCTCGATGCTCCCTCATTTCGGCTCAGTTCATTACCCGACTGGCAGCTTGTTGTCCCAAAAGGAATAGATTGGTCTGTATTTGAGGGTCTTGGTATGTATCTCCTGGAATATCTTCATTTTCTGCGCTGAATTAAGCTACTAGACCCGGCGCCGTTGCAGAAGTATACGCTCGATGCCCAACAAGCGTATCATGCACGTCACGAGCCGCATACAACCCAGAAATCACCCTTGTCTGATCTCCAAAAGCTCGTTAAATCCGCCAGACGCTCTATCATAGATCCTGTTTTGGCGGCATTTGCACAAACGCCAGAGGGGCAAGGCGAAAGCGAATCGGAGATAGATGAAGACGAAATCCGAAGGGAAAGAGAAAGGGAGAAAATTCGACAACTTAAGCGAAGAAAAATCCGGACGGGTGGACTGAGGCTCCCAGGTCTCCGAATAGAAGGATCCACAGCTGTATTTGTTCGACATGACATAGAGGACGAAAGTATGGATGTGGATATTTCACTGGATCATGATGAAGCCCGTAACAGAATCGCAACCACACCGAAACCCCCGGAATTGTCTCGTTGTAACCGAATGTCCCAAATAACCACGACTCAGGGTCCAGAACCAAAATCCCGGCCACGCAAAAAAGTCCAGAAGGACTCCCCTGAGGCGGCACGAACACCCAAATCAGCCGAAGCCGTCCAAACAACTGGGAAACCTAGACCGGAGACATACAAGCAAGCTTGGTCCCTTTCTGAACAGCACTTGCTCGAACAATTGTTGGAGCAGATACCGGAGGGTGAGAAGTATCGGTAAGTACAATCTAGACTCTCGTCCCAAAAGACTGGATGACCCACATCACCTATAGTTGGCAGAAAATTTCTCGCGCTATGAACGGGCGGCGGACGCCACGGCAGGTAGCCAGTCGAGTACAAAAATATTTTGAGAAATTGAAGAAATACGGGATAGAGGGGAGATAGGAATGTGATTGTTGATATTGTTGTTACCATCACATGCGCATAATTTCTAGTGATTGCAATTCCGGGATCAATTAATTTACTTTTTTGCCACATCATCAGCTCCATCTTGTTGTCTACCCCAAACTATGTCCCAAAAATTCGATCCAAGTAACGCCCAGAATCTCCTTGAAGTATGCTTTGCCCGATCTATCCTCGTTCGGGTCACTGACTTGATTGCATAGATTGAGAAACAGTGAGTGTCAATCTGTGGAGTTGGTGTCTAGACCGCGAAAAGCAGATTGATGCTCCGTTTAGATTCGCCGTCAAGGCCGTCGAACAGGCTCAGGTACCCTTTCTAATCCTTCATACTTAGGAATGTAACAGCTGACAGCCGCTGACAGACGTACTGGAACTTAATTGAAAAGGTGGCACCACGCGAACTCAAGCTCACCAAGTGAGTGAATTTGTGTTTGCTCCTATGTCCCTTGTATTAACATTTCGCCAGACTCGACGATGAGGTCTACGAGCATACAATGAAGACCTTCCCCGAATTCGCGGAGCCACCACACGATAGGCTCGTCAAACTTGACGAAGACTGGATGAAGAGTGATGAAGGCAAAAAACTCTGGCGAGAGTTCATTGAGGAGTAAGCCGAGTCCCGCGTCCCCGCATAAGCCCACTTATGTCCTTCCACAGGTACAAGGACAAGGTGAAGGATTATAATTTCGGGTCGCTAATTAGGACGGACGCAAGAGAGGAGTACGGGGAGACGAATACCATCTTCGGTGCGTCACGTGTTTATCAGGTCGATCCGAGTTGCATTGAATTGAGCCTATTTACAGTTACACGGATGCAGGTATGTTCGAAATGCGCCCGCTAGCACAAATGTCAGCTACTTAACCGCCGATCACTCCCATGCTCCATAGTTCTACGCCATCGAAGTATGTCGCCGTATTGTTAATCGGGTAACCCTCTATGCTAATCAAGAGCTCCTTCATAGATCTCGAGAAACCGTCTAGGTTTGAATGACAAGGCGCATGAGATCGCCAAGGCAGAGGCCGAGAAGGAGAGGCTGAAAGCAGAAAAGGAGAAGGCTGAGAAAGAAAAGGCCAAGAAACGCAAGCAGTAGGGGGTATTATATTATATGCATGATGATCTTCAAGGGGGATATATAATTGATATTCTCATTTGCCCGTGTGTCCGTTTTCAGGTTCGTTCGTCCTGACGTGCGTCATTATGTGATTCATATCAAAGGGGTATCTTTATGCATCGTAGTCCAATGTCCTGCAGCTTAGCTGGGCCACATTGACAGAGAGGCCCGCTCCTGTGCGTTTGGAGCCTAACCAGATCAAGAGGGCTGCTATTTCGGCTGCAATAGTAAAACAAAAGTCAAGGGAGGCGAAATGATGGCGGCGACTGGTTCTACTCACAGAAGGTGCTCGTCAAGAAGGCAAGGGTAGTCGAGAAGGACGAAGCCGCACACCATAGGTCTTTGGCATCACATTCATATGCTGTTTGCGTGGCCAACATAATCCCAACGGCTGTATCGAATTCCGACGCGAAAATTTAGGAGCTAGTGACGGAACCGTCGAAGAAGCACGCACCAAGCCATCCAAGGCTGAGAATAACAAATGATGTAAAGTGCGCGAGAGACCTTGTCAGACAGTGGGTGGATAATGGTGTATTGTTATATCGAAGCCTAACTTCGATGTTATTTCCGGAACGGGACCTGGATAAATGTCGGGCTTACAGTACGGAGATCCACAACCATGTTACAACCGACAGTGAACCTGCAATTTTCCCAAAGATATCTGCCTGGCGCGTTAGCATAGGATGTGGAGCGTGGGGGATCCGAGCATACAGAGGAAAGGCGAGTGACCCTCAATAAAACTCGCTAGAAAACCAAACAAGCTCTGCAACACCGCCGTGAAAAGAGCAAGACCTGCAGAAGCGTCAGTGTCGTGCGCGCGCGTGTGACCTTCATTCACTTACTGTAGAACGGTGTACGGCTGAGCATGGTGGTGGTAGTGAGTAGTAAGGAAACGAGACAAGCAAGGGTGGGTGACCACAAGGTTTCTCTGTTCGGCCTGGCGGGTTTTGAAATTCAGGGTCACGGTCAATTTTGATCCTCGTTCGACTCCCGCATCAGACGAGGTCAACAGTTGCACCAGCAACATTAAAGCCTAGTTGCTGCACATGGTGTCCAACCGGTTTCCGCGACGCTGGAACTCTAACCTTGTTTCTTGGCCACGCTCCCATGCATGAGATTTGGATGAAAGGCCGTCGTACCCTGACTTACACAAAACTGGAGAATACCCCTAATTCACTATCACTCCGAGTTTTGAGGATAGAGAATCTACTGGACTTGGTAGCATACCTCGTGGAGTGTCTTCACAAGAGCGCAAAAGCAGAGAGACCAACTCCATAACTGTGACCACTGAACGAGATGTCGTCTCCCCAGAACGGGTTCCCTCAGTTCGGATTCTTGACGGTGGGATAGGGGTGACTTTCGGGCTTTTTTTAAAAAAGGAGGGACATTGCCTGGTTGAGGATCGGTCCAATACCCATGGGCAATTGGGTTGCTTTCCTGTTGGGACGAGCAGGTCTTTGCTCCCACTGGGCTGGCAGGGTGGAAATCAATCCCTTGGAAACCCTTGGGTTAGTATGAGTAGTGATAGTTGCTAAGCACTTGAGTCACTTCCTCGGGCGGCAAGGCTGCGGATTAATTGTGGGCTCCTGGTGAAGTTTATTCAAATTTTTTCGTTGCCTTGAGTCCCAAAGCCCACAAGTTGAGTGTTAGATATACGATTAGGGGTCGGTTGCCGTCCTGTGTTCGGTTGACGACCTGCTTGAAGACGAGAACCTGATGTCCTTCACTTTTCAATTGAATAGTTTTAGCGACATTGGAGGGTCTTCGTTTGATGAATGTGAGAGATAGAGCGTGAGAACATATTCCTGTTGCGCCATCCTCAAGAATTGCACCCACCCCAGTACCCTGGCCTTATTCCCCCACCGTCGCCGACGATGGCGACGTCTCCGGCACACCGTCCGACGCGCTCTATGACTACGAACAACCTCCAGACTCCATCACCTGGTGATGCACGACCTCGACGCTTAACTTCGCCATCACAGGCCTCGCTCAACATTGTGCGTAGGCGAGATCTGCTCCTTCATTTCATAATCGTTTGCTGAAATCCCCACGACTGGACCTATAGCCTGAAGGCGGACATCAACAACAATTCGTCCGTCCGCCCTCTCCACTCCGCAATGGATTTATACCCGATACTTTTACTGGAATTGACCCCAACGAAGACTCAGGAAGTGACGATGACGACGACCGCGACGGAAATGGACGTTGGGTAGAACGTTCACCGTCCCCCTCATCTTCTGTGTCCCAACTTGCAGCCAATTTCGCACAACGTGTAGGCTCCCTTGTCGAGGGTATCAAATCTCGATCTCACCTTCCAACCGATGAAGAGCTCGAGGCTGAGGCCCAACGCGAACGCGATCGCAGTCGTCGTGAGGCCGAAGCAATTCTCACCAGGGAAGCCCAACAACGACGTCAAGTCGAGGAACGCGTGTTGGCCATGATGGAGAGTACTAAGTCTCTTCCGCCTCCACCTTCTCGTGGTGCGACTATGTCCAATCCTCCTTCACCTTCGGCTTCCCAGAAGGAGAGGGATGGTGTTAGTTGGTGGACGGCTGCTAAGAACAGGCTTACACCTACGAAGGACAAGGAACCACTTACCCCTGCACAACAAGTGATTCAAGATGCTAAAGCTCGTGAAAAGGACTTGAAGAAGAATAGCAAGGGGAAGGAAAAAGAGAAATCGGGAGAATGGCCAGCAGTTCCGCACAGCAAGCTTGGCGATTCTTCGTATAACAACCTTAATATTCCTCCCGCGTCGCCGCAACGTAAACCAGTGCCTGGATCGCCTGTCTCCCCAACACCATCTCGTCCAAGCATCTCTAATATGCCACCCAATTTGACTCCTTCCCCCATGCGGTCTGTCGAAAACCTTTCCTCTTCACCATCACGCGAAGCTCCTCCACTTTATGCCCAATTCAATGGCCAAGGGACACTCGATGTTGCTGGGACCCTTTTGGTAATTGCTAAACGTTTTGAGAAGCTCGAGAAGTGGACAGTTGGCCACGTCCGTGCTTTGGAGGAACGTATGAACGACGTCGAGCGTTGGCTCGTCGACAAGGAGAAGGAAAGAGAGCAGAGGGAGAAAGGTGACCAGACGACACCCCCCTCTGCTGCCACCACTCCCGCAATTCAACAGGATCTTAATGAGATCCGCGAAGAAATCGGGGAGTTACAAGGAAGAGTCGGAGAGCTCGGAAGGGAAATGGCAAAGATAGCAACTGCGCCAGCTAATCTCTCTTCTGGACCTTCTCGTCAATCACCAGTCATTAGCTCTGTATCTCCAACGAACTCAATGATCGTCCACCATAGTCCTTCAGCCTCTGCCTCAAGCACACCTGGCCACTCACGTCTCGTCTCTGTTACAGCTCGAGAGTCAACCAGTCCGCCTATGGCATCATCCTCCAACAAAACACCTGGCACTCGATTGCCCTATCCTACTGGTGACTATGCACCACCAAACAATTCATTCTCCCCTCCTAGCTCTCCTCCATCTACGAAAACACGACCTCTTTCCATACCCGGCCTTCCTGCACCAACCAACAATAACAATAACAATAACGCTAGTACTAACGTTAATGCCTCGTATGGATCGTCCATCACACGTACCATGTCCCCAAGCTCCTCTCTCAGCAGCTTCACCACAAATCCCATCCCTACCCGCGCACTTTCACCTTCCGCATCTGCGACAAGTTTCACCAGGTCCGCAGCACCAAGTCCAAGTTCTAACCTTCCTCCACCGAAGAACCAAAAACGTCAATTGAGTGTGAGTCCAACTCCGAGGAAAAGATATACTGTTGCGTTGGGCGAGCCTATACGATCACAGTCCCCACCTGTGGATGAGGAGGTTATGACGCCTGTGTCGAAGAGGGATGCGGGTGGCAGCGGGGGCAATGGAACGCCGATTTCATTTCATAAACCCCAAACGTCGATTGGGACGGCTATGTTCTCGTCGAGTTCGTCTGGTGTATTGGGGGAATTTGATGATGGTAGAAATGGGAGAGGAGGGGAAGGGGACGAAGATGGATTCCAAGATGAGACTATTGGAAAAAGTGCTTCAAGACTGGTTGTTGCGAATGCCAAGGGTAGCAATGATAACTTCGGACGTGTTCAATTCGAATCCGCCATCAGCGAGAAGTGGGGACTTCAGATTCCCCCACCCATCCTCATCATCCTCATCTGGGGGTACTTCAGCTTTAACTGCGAATTTGAACTCCCAAGCCCGACCTCCTCGTCGCCCACGTCCTCAATCAACATACGCGTTCGGGACATTCCAATAACACCATCAACACCACGGCACTTCAAGCTTCGATTCAACCTTTGAATCTACGCGTTAGATCTAAATCGACAGAAAGGTTCGGGTCGATGGAGAGTCTGAGTAGTGTTAGCTCTGTGTCGTCTACGGCGTCGGGTGCGAGTGCTAGTGCTAGTGGGAAGTTTGTGGATCCGTTGGTGTTGAGGAAGCAGGAGAAGGAGAAGGAGAGGAAGGCGAGGGAGAAGCCGAAGGGGAAGGTTCCTGTTGGGCAGTTGGTGGCTTTCTTTGATAAGGAGAAAGCCTGAAATGTGATTTTTCTTTATTGCGCGCATATATTTTTGATCTTTTTTGTTCGTTCCTTTTTTTTGCTTTTGCTTTTGAGTTGCCGCTGCTGCTTTGAGGTACGGATGGTGTCGGTAGATTGGTCATATATCCAGTGTATTTACTTATGCTCTAATGGAGGGAGTTTCTTGCGATCAAAACCATCGGTTAGTGTGTATCCTGAGGTATAATAAACGTGTATTCCGTAAACCCGAAAAAAAGAAATAATGTCCAATGGGTAGATAATTACAGAGATATACTCCGATCATGCTTAACAGTTACAGCGTCAGTATTAGTAGATTTATTCGGCATCCTCTCCCAGATAGGATCGACATCCGGTCCGTCGAGGTCTCCAGCACCATCCCATCCCCAGCACCAAACTGCGTACAACAAAATGCACATCAGAATCATCCGGGATAGAAGACGTGAGAGAACACAAACCGTATTCTGGACCAGGAACAAAAGTCGAGCGGTAGACTCTCTTCCTCCGTGAAAAGACGGTCGTGGGGTCCGAACCAAGAGCGGTCTTGGGGATCCTGTTCTCGGATCGTCGGGCAGACCACCTAGTCGGGCGTAACCACGGATAGCGGTGAGATTTCTTCTTGCCGGGTGGATAATATCGAATACGCGCTAAGGGAAAATAGAAGAAATTAGCTCGGGCGACTGGTCGGTTAGAACAAAACGTACACTGTCATACGCGAGTTTAACCCGCGGGACCATCATAATTCTACCATACCCCGCTTCCCAATAATCATTGCATATAAGACTACACTCACTCGCGCTACACTCTCCCTCCGTAATCCTCGCCATGCGGAACCGGACACTCGGGTACGAATAAAACGGCGCAGGATCCAAAACAGCAATTCCATTCCAACAACTCTGGACTTGAATGGGTAAATGCCTTTGAAACCTCTGGGAAGAGTCCTGATTATGAAATATCCTCTCAAAAGGCGCATTTTCCAACGCGGTCCCGTTGATATCCCGAGCAACCCAATTGTCGTAAAAGACAGGGGAGCCAATCTCGGAATGGTACATGTAATCAGCTGCACAGGTTATTCCGGCGTTGTTTTTCCTGGATTGCCAGATAAGCTCGAGGAGGTCGTCTACGCAGGGAAGGACATCGTTCATGAAAACGATAGTATCGAAGTATTCGCCTTCGGAATCTCGAAGGTCGTGTAAGGGCACAAAGGCGGAGTTGCGGACTTCGGCTAGATATTCGATACGGTGGTTGAATTGCCCTCTGGTACGTTGAGATGTGCGGATCATGACGCGCATGCCGACGCTGCGTGTGAGAGAGTCGAAGATTCTGAGGAGAGCTTTTGTTTGGTCGTTGGACCCGTTTTCGTATATGGAGACGAAGACGTTGTGATAGCCGAGGATGGAAGCTACGCGGAAGAGGGTAGCGAAGAGATCAGGGATAACGTCGAAGGAGTTGTAGAGGTTGATGGCGAAGAAGTATTTGTGTTGGGAGTTGGGAGAGTGTTCGGAGCGGCGGACGGGGGCCGCTCCATGGTCCTCATCTGAAGGAGTAATGCCGAGGAGAGCGCTGAGCCAGGAGCGGTCTGAGGGTGGTGTATAGCCGATGAGAGGGGTGTACCGGTCCAGGACTTGTTGAGCGTAAAGTGGTTGGGGGCTGCGAGTGCATTCTTTGGTGTAATGCGGCGAGAGTGTCGTGAGTAGCTCGAGGATGCGCTGTCGCTGAGCTACTGTTGGCAGAGGAATTTTCTGTCGCGACTTTTGGTGAGTGCGAGAGGGGACGTGGCCACTACGCCATATGGGCGATGATGACTGAAAAGGAAATTTCGCGAATGAGGAATTTGACAACTCAGAGCAGACGACAACATACGGTGGGCCAGGGGAGTAGCCTGGCAAAGATGAAGCCGAGTACAACGCCAATACAGACTGCAGTGGATGTTGGTATCCGGCGCACAGATGAAGCCTTCATGGAAGAAAGTCAAAGCAAGTCCAGCCTGAAATTCACACGCGATCTGACCCCGTCCACGACCTTGCCAGCGACCATACTCGGCCTCAACGACCCACGTCGACCTCACAACTGTCGGCCTGTTCGCCACAATCTTTCTGGTACATTACTGCCGAGTTTCGCTCTAAAACTGTCCAAAATCAGATTTTGGTCTGGACGGTTAGGCGCCAGGACTTCCGAGTACCTCGCATCCTGGTGTGGCACTGACACATACATTCTACGTAACTGAGCTGCTTGTTAATCGGGCGACAATGGTATTACGCCACCCCCTAAGCATCCAGAATCGTTAGACATGGCCAGCTACGAGCGCTTGTTCAGGCTAGCGGTTGGATTTCAAGCCTCACTCAGTGATCTCCGAGGGCTTCCATACAGGCCGCTGCTAAATGGAGGCTGGAGTTGCCCTTCCACCCCGTGTCCCCCTTGGGGATACTTGTTTACACAAACCTAATCGCGAACCTCACCCCCTTGAAGGCACTAGACCTGATATGAATAATTGAACCAGTTACACATGGATCGGGAGTCTGCGACCACGGAGCACCGAGAAACCTCGTTGGGGTTAGTGCGCTCATGATCGACCACTGAGCGTCCTCTACAATGAACTTGAATCCAAATGGGAAAGGGGTTGCAGTGTATATCCCTTGTCTCCGTTTCTTCTTTCTCGCACTGACGGAAACTGCAGATCGTGCTTTGGGGCGATACACTCCCTGCAACAAACGGACCATTCATCTCAATTATATAACACCGTCATGGTCACGGTCCGCGATACATTCTGCAAGGGGGCGGTTGGTTTTTGTTATGAACCTCAGCCCCCGCTGTATCCTTCCATCATCGGGAATTTGACCGGCGCAAGTTGGAATGAACAAGAGAGTTGAGCACCGGTTTCGTGATAAATTTGTCGAACACCGCAAATGCTGATATATACAATTGCAGCATTGAGATAGTGGCTCAGCGAGTAAAATGCAATTGTCCCAGCTGACGAGTGGAATTTGCGACATTTTTGGCAGTTCCGATGGATCCTGTCCGACCCTAACACCAGACATGTTGTTGACGAAATTCTGCATTCTGTCAACTTGAATATGATTATGAAGAGGGAGTTCAAAGCGCAATTTCAGAGGACGTTTTGGCTTGACAAAAGGTTACAGTTAATAGGGTTCCCTCGGGTAGGCATAGATAGACTCGGCGGATCCTGAATAAGCAAGGCAGTTTCCCAATGCACCAAGGGCCACCAATTGCATATAAAGAATTCGGCAGGGAGTAGATCTGAAACAACCGTGTATCCAGCCTCTCCCCGAAAATCCTTTTCGACGTACTTCGCGAAAAGGACTGACATGATGCCTATCAACAATGTCTTCAAATCTAGCCTTTGGACGGCGACAACGAAGATATAAATGTTATATACGCTCGTGCATTCGGTTATCTTATCATCGAAGCACCTACCACCAGTGGTCGAGATTATATCTCACAGGAAATCCCCGAATGTGATGGCGATTTGGAAAAACTTCATCAACTCGCTGAGACCTTTGTTCTGGATGTACAAGATATCTCTGGGTTAAGCGGTCTGGGCATGTGGCTTTCAGTTGATCACGTTGGATTTTAGTTAAGAATCAATGTTCCACACCCCCAGAATTTGAAGAATTGACTTTCAAAAAAATGCCCGATTTCTCTTTGCGTCTTCCTCAAAAAAAACCCCGCGACCATATGTCCGCAAGAATATCAGTGAGCCAGAATGTTACACCCTCCTTCAATGGAAGTTTCCAATTTCCTTGCCCAAGTCACTTATTCGTGACGAGTGTCGGTGTATGGTCAGCGAATCCTACGGCCTCTACCATTATATGTTCGCGCTCGACAGTGACACACAGGAACACCTCCGCCTTCTGAAGCAGATGGGTGATGTCAATCATGCTTTAATGCCACATCGTTCTGCTGATCCTTGACCAAGACCCCAATTCCGGAGGTTGTGGTTGGAAATTTATCCTCAACTACTGCTCACTGTCACTGAATGAACTCGATGGAACAAACCATAGGTTAACAAATGCCTTGATCCTAGGTAATATGGTTGATCCAAAATTTGGTAGTCTTCACACCTCTAACAAATTCTGACACCTCTGATGGTATTGGCTTGAAGCTGTTCCTGTGAGTACCCCGAATATCATCTTGGGTCTACATCTAAATTGATCACTTTACTTTGTCAAGTAAACCAATAACACCTATAAATATTGTGCCTGGAACCCAAGTTTTTTATTTACAATGCCAGTAGAGGTTACATTTTCCACCAAGGAGGACTTGTCTCCTCCGAATCCACACTGTCTCGAGGCACATGCAGCTATTTGTCATGCTGCGAATTTCTCTGGTGCTGCATGACATGAAAATACTTTAGAGTGGCGGGACTTAATGGGAGAAGCTACAAATGCGGAGAGTATCCTTGGTGATGTCTAACTCATATGGTTGTACGCTACGTCAGTAAATAGGTTCAAATTGTGTTCACCCATACCACAAATGAGACGTTTGGCGACACAAGGAGGACAACAACATATAGCGGGCCAGGAGAACAGCCAAACAAGGGCGTACAGCGCCGACGAGAGCTGCAGCGTCGGAATTCGGCGCACAGATGAGGCCTTCATGGAGAATGCCAAGCAGGTCCAGCCAGAAATTCACACGCGACCTGGCCCACCGTCCACCACGTCCACGACCATGCAGCGACGGCGCAACCCTCGCATCTCCTCTCCTCCAACACACCACAGCCCAATGGGCCACGATGATGAGAAACGCCCACGTTCAGCCTCGAGGACCCACGTCGCCCTTATCGTCGTTGGGCTCCTCGCTACAATCTTTCTGGTACACCGGCTCCTCCCCGGGCACTCTCCAGCGCCTCTGCCCTCCTATGCTAGCGCAGACCTCAAACCAAAAAACTATTTCAACACGACAGGCCCTCCCCAAAATCCGTTTCCATTTTGCCCGGCCAACTGGTCCAACAGATACCCTTGCAACAAAATATGGCGCTGGCACACTTGCCCAAACTCGCACCCATCTCGGGACTGGCTACCGTATCCAGCGTGTTTTGAAAAGGGCCCTCGCGGGGCGGCCCGTTACTTTCAGTATTGTCGGTGGTTCAAGTTCGTCCTGCCTCTACTCCCCTCACTTCCCTACCATCTTTACTCAAATTCTCACTTCTTCCGCTTAGTATCGGCATGCCATGGTGCTGGCGATGACCCCCTTTCACCGAAATGCTATCCTTCCAAGTTCTTCGACTGGTGGAATACAGTCTTTCCTCACCCTGCGACAGAAATTACCAATGGTGCTATGCGGCGTACCAACTCCGACTACTTCGGTTTTTGCGCCGGCCATCACATTCCGGACGTCACAGACCTGGTCATCGTCGAACTTGATGTAGATGACACACCGTACGTATCAAACAATCCCCCTTCCCCCTCAGACGCTACTCTAGTACACGCAGCTTTCTCACCTGAGACCTTACTTTTCAGGGACGAAACCAAAGTCCAGAATTTTGAATTTTTGGTCCGTTCGCTCCTCAACCGTCCCGATCAACCCGCCGTTCTCATCCTCGGCCACTTTTCACCGCAAGTATATCAGGCATATAAACTCACCGGCCCCGATCACTGGCACGATGTTGTGGCTCAATTCTACGATGTCCCTCATCTCAGTACTCGGCCCCTTTTGTTCAATGATTACATTCAAGACCCGAATAGCATCAAGAAATACTACGCGGACCCTGTTCTCGCTAACCCTGAAGGTCATACACTCTTGGCCGACGCGCTGATCGCATACTTCCAATCTATGACATGCCAAGTTTGGAACATCGCCACTGGGGAGGAACCCGACCCCGCCCATACTGCTGGTGGTGCAGACAAATCTAAAGGAGGTTTACTCGGTGGGATCGGTTTACGAAAGGGTGTTCCGGAACCTGGAGATGACAATAGCGACAGTGGTGTCGATTCTGACGGCGAACGTACAAAACCTGGAAGATCTTCCGATCCTCAACTCAAGATACCTCCGGGACTTGTGTCGACACGTCCCACCGGCGCTCAAGCTTTTGAAGAAATTTCACTTTTCTGCGTTTCTGCGAATGACTTGATTAATCCATTACCCCCTTCGCTGTTTTATGGTTCTGGATGGGCGGCGCACCATCCTCAACCAAGTTCAAAGAAGGATGTTGAAGGTGGTGCGACTGCCGCGCATTATTTCTATAGTACGTTGCCGTTGAGTAGGATTCGGATTCCTATCATCGTAGGACATGGGGATGTAGGGGTGTACTATTTGAGAGAAGGGAAAGATAGGCTGTCAGATGGTGGGAGTGAAATTGAGTGTTGGGTGGATGATAATTATCCGGGGAGGACGGTTTTGAGTAATGAGTTTGAAGGAGACAGTGGTGTATATGTTACGTGAGTTTCTATTCCCTTTAACGCTTGTGTGTCTTGGAATTGTTCTGATGTGTCTGGTGTTGTAGGCTTACAATCATTGACGAGCTCGTCGCACGGGGCTCGCACTTTGTGGAGTGCCAGTTGTTGGGAGAGGAAGGGAAGGGCGTTCCGATGTTCAAGATCGTCGGCATTTTCGCAAATTAGCATCGTATATATTATACCCATACAAGCATACAAGGACTTTTTTGGGGATTCATCTGCGTTGATATAACATATTGGTACCACAGAGATCATTGGACATGCTGAAGCTCACTCACTGAAGCTTCATCACATTATCACACGATTTGTGACATACGCACTTCTTTTTGATGCGCCGTCATGTTCTTGTTGCATTCTCGGCTCAGGGACGCATTCACGATCTGCTCTGATTTGCCTCGGTGGTCGTGTGATGGCCCTCCGCTGCATATCCGTTTACCACCCACCTGTAGCAACTATACGCACACGACAAACGCTCTCCCACCGAGTTTCATTTTCCAGGGCAGATTAACCTGAGAGATCAGATTTGCTGTGCAATGTGGAACCAGAAAAAACAGCACCCTATCCACCGAGGTCTCTAAGGCTCAAATGTGACTACGGAATCATTCTGACAAATTTTCATCATATCAACGAGGAAACAACACATATCTCAGTCTAATGAACAAGGTAAAAGCCTAGACAACCATCCCAACAGTAACCACAATCCAACAAAAGAGCGAAATTTGGGATCGATTTTTTAACATTTTCACTTTTGACCTTATGATCTACCAGACCCCTTCCTCAGATGAGACCTCCGAGCACCTCGTGTATCCTTGTGGCGCCTGACGCACCGAAATTGTTCATGCTTGTTTCAGGCAGGCTGTTGTTCGAATATCACTTGGACTGATCCGCGAGGGTCTACCCGTCCTGGCCGCCATCACAGACACACACACCTCTCTCTCTCTCTCTCTCTCTCTCCTTCGGGACACATAATAATACAGCAACAACGGTGACCGTTCCCATCTGCCAGATTCAGTAGAATCGTGTTCTCAACATCTCAACTACGATCCTGCCCCAGCAGCCGTTGGAGGACAACATGGCTGTGCAAAGTATTTTGGGCTGGCAGTGATAAGACACACAGTCCAATAGCATCCCTGCAATCTATCTTCAACGGCAAAGATCGTTGATGGGGAGGGCCTGCCAGCGTCTCCGCGAGCATGGTTATAAGGGCCAGAGTTCATCTTCAAGACAACCAGTATGGTTTCTACACTTCCTCTCGACATTTCTCCTACCATAGGAGCATGGTTCATCGGCGCTATTACATCCGTTGGGTAATGGATCCCCATCAGACGTTACCCGTGTGCTGAGCTCACTATATTTTATTATAGATTACTTGGTGTCACGACGTTGCAATGTTGGATGTATTATTCCAATTTCCCCAGAGATCCAGTTTGGCTGAAAACCCTTGTATGTCGTGTCCCAGTCAAGGTGTAGCCATAGACACTGATTTGCCTTGTCGTGGCTCCTACGGTCTTTGTCAGGTGGCTTCGATATGGTGAAAGTTTGATTAGGATTCTCGCGGTCGTATCTAAACTGACCGGATGTACGATTTCTATTCTTAGGTGTCTTGAAGCCGTGCGGACGACTCTTTCTACGTACGCCGGGTACTACTACGCTATCTTACAATGGGGAAATGTCTCTGTTCTGCTATCACCAATTTGGTGCGTCGCAAAACTTCCATTCAACCTCAAATACCCGACGCTCACCACAGACTATAGGTCTATGGTGGTAAATTTTGATTCCCAAAGACGTTTTAAAAATATACTAAAATTTGTTTGGTTCTACCATTCAATTTTACCAGTCGATGGTTCCTCTGACGGTACTTAGATTCATCTTACTCGCCCTATCTGCATTGACACCAGCTTAGACGGTTGTGGCGTTGCCGGTTCATTTCTTCTTCGCTCACCAAGTGAGGAGCAGTATGTGGAGCCCGTCGCTCTCTGTCACCTCAAGGTCTAATATAACGATGTAGTAACTCAGGGGAAGTATCGCATTCTGTACTACATAATAGTACGTCCTAGCGGCTACGCTAGATGTCCGTCAAGTTGATTCTCTTAATCTTGCGATTAGGTTGCCTTCTCCTTGGGAGAATTTGGTATGTAATTGCAGCCTCACTATCTGACCGGATAGTAACATGGATAAATGTGAATGCCCAGGGTTCGGGATTGGTAAGTGTCCGCGATATTAGCAACGTTCACTTAGTTACATTCGAACGCAATCAGCCTCATTTGTCACAGCGTGAGCCATAACCCCCAGCAGAGAATTGTAGACTAACTTCCCTCGGTCCATAGAGTGCTAGATAACACGTTCGGGGGTATCGTTTTTGGGACACCCAGTGTATGCGATATCCCATCACATCTTTCGAGACAACGCACAATGCTAATGTCCATTTTGAATAGCGCATCGCGACCACTGCTCTTTGTTGTGCTATGGTTACCGATTGGACCATCACAGCAACCCTTGTGTCATTCCTGCGCAAGAACAAAACTGCAAGGTAGAGCCAACACCGGAACAGCACTTGTAGCAAACTGACGCCCCCGAAGGGCTCGGGCGCTAATGCAGATATTGATCATCTACGCGGTCAACTTTGGTTTACTTATTAGGTGAGTGACCCCCCATCTCATACGCAGATCTTGCAATGTTGATAACATCTGGATCTGTCTCGCTTGTTTTGGGTTCACAGCCTGACCGATCTCGTGGTGCTCATTATAGTACGTACAAAAGAAACGTTTCTTTTCGATCACCGAACCTTATGGAGAGGATTTAATCGGAATGTTAGACTAACGTGAAGTGGTCGAGCGTCAATCTATACCAAGTCAGTCTCTTTGAGATCATAGGAAACTGTGAGCGCCTCCAGCGGAGATCGAATCATGACACTTCCTGGCGCTAATGCCGCACAATGCAGTCTATGCGAACACGATGTTGGCATCGTACGTCTTCACCTCCATCACTTCCCTTTTCCTGGTGCCCGGGACTGACGTGTTGTGCACTCGCTCCCAGACTCAACTCACGTAGCCCTTGTCGCGGAACACCTTTACACGCCCGAAAGTGTACACTTCACCTCCATTAATGCAACCGATCTCACCAGATCGTTCGCGTTGGACTTGGAAAATGGGAACCACCATGTGAGTGCTAACCCCTCCCCGACAGAATTTGCCAATCTAATTCGGTCCTGTACTGTACAGGGGCAGACTGTCTCGTATAGCACCCGGACACGGACACAAACGCATACCATAGACCAACAACCAGGAGCAGTGGCGATGGATCACGGATCAGGTCGGGGCGATTGTTCCTGCACGAATGAACACAAGGGTGATGGGATTCACGGGAGTCTGTAATCTTTTGGAGCTCAGGTCCAGGACGTTTGTAAGTTACAGGTTTATAATAAACTAGAGCACGGAGAGGTAATGTAGTGTATTCACGTCCTTGAGGATAATATGGTACTGTACTTTGTAATGCGTTGAAACTAATTACTGTTGATGACCCTGAACCGGGCCACCCTGAGTACCTGGCCGCCTTCTGATTTTCCCCTCAGAGGGGTTGCTAGTGATCGTTCTTTTTGTGTATAACATTATAATTGTCGGGTCAACTAGATTCCTGAGTATCATCAACGAAAAAATTCATTGAGCTTCAACAACATATTGAAAAATTGAATTTCTTTCAGAAAGTGAAAATTGAGATGGTTCTTAGCCATATTCTACAGAAAATCTTCCTCGATACCTGTGCATGCTCTGGAAATATGTCCTAGATCACTTAGGGCCGGGATCAGGGTCATCAACAGGATCTTTAGAATGCAGGAATAATGTTAGTCCAGCCTCCAAAAGTTTCGGTTTTTAAACGAGCTGTAGGCTTCTTGCTTCACACAACGTCTCGCAGACAATATGTCGGGTGGCAATGTGGGAAGTAAGGAATGTGGAAACATGCGGGTATCATGTATTCTAAGACGAGAAGTGAGGAACCATTACGTTACAGAGTCATGTGCCCGGCGTCCGAGATTCAACAGCACCCTCCTTGTTCTCGACGTGCAGCACTTGACAGTAATTGCGTCAATCGCCGACCCGGGTGGTTTGTCTATATTCACAAAACGTCAGGCCTCCCAACCCCTTCTGCTCGCTTTGTCAGGAAATAATGCGGGGTGTTGCACCCTACGCAGGTACGCCACTCTTCTACTTTGTTTTCATCACACCCAACTATTTTTAGGACCTCACTGTACCCGATGACCTCTGCTTCGCGCCCTGGCACTTTCTTTTACTTCTGATGATAATATTTCTTGCATAATTGCGCGCTTCCCCCCATTCCCTTCTTAAATTTGGACCAGGGTTTCCTGCTATAAACGCCCTATGAACCAGTTGAATCACATCTCTAACTCATGCGCCAATTCCTTTCTTTCGTACTCTTGGTCGTTCCGTCCGTTTTTGCGGGGATCTTTGAAGAAATTTCGCAACTACCCTCAAAGCGGTATGACTTCATTATCGCCGGAGGTAAGCACCTGGATTCACACAGCGCTCATGAACTCAATCCATCTAGGTGGGACTGCGGGACTTGTAGTAGCGAATAGGCTCACAGAAGATCCCAATGTCAATGTTCTAGTAATTGAAGCTGGTGGATCGTGCGTTTAAGATCACCATATTGCCCAAGGACAGTCCTTTACTGTCCATTTTATAGGCATCAGGGCATTCTTAACATCGAGGTTCCCTGGCTTTCTTCAAGACTCCAATTGGACGGCGCACCTTTCGATTGGAATACGTTGAGCACTCCGCAACCTGCCCTTAACGGACGATCTGTCAGGTATCCGCGGGCTCGCGTACTTGGTGGAAGTAGCTCGCACAGTATGTTGCGTCCTGTTACTTATTACGTTGTCTCAACCTTGTCCGCCACCAGACGGAATGATATGGATTCGAGGATCTACAGATGACTATGATAAATGGGCTGAGATTACCGGTGACAAGGGCTGGTCTTGGAAGGAAATGCTTCCGTATTTCAAAAAGGTATACTGGAGCCACACGTAAGATGGTGACCCTATGTTAATACTTAAGACAGACTGAACAATGGACTGTGGCTCCTGGTCATGGGCCCGAAGAAGGCGATTTTAATCCCAAGGTACACGGGTTCAAGGGACCCCTGGGTATCGCTTTGAACAATGTTATTCAACCTACGGACCCGTTGATTGTGCAAACCACAAAAGACCTTCCGGAGGAATTTCCTTTCCTTGAAGATACCAATGCTGGGCGTCCCATTGGTATAGGTAAGCTTAAATTACTGGGACGTAACGCGCACTATGACGTATCCCAGCATGGACGCAGTTCTCAATTGCGAATGGAACACGTACTAGCGCCTGCCACTGCTTATCTGGATCCTGTACTTGAGCGACCCAACCTCTCGGTACTCATTGGAACGTACGTGACGCGCGTCCTGAAAACCTCGAAAGACAGCTTCCGCACCATCGAGTTCGCACAAAATCAAACAAGTATATCCCCCTCCGAGTATATTGGCCTGATCAAACTGATTCTGTAGGCCCCCGCCATCAACTTACGGCTACCAAGGAGCTCATCTTATCTGCGGGTGTCATTGGCACCCCTCAGATTCTGCTGAACTCGGGTATCGGCGACCCAGATGTTTTAGCGAAAGTCGGGTCCGAGGTCATCTTCGACCTTCCCGGTGTAGGCAAGAATTTCAGTAGTGAACCGATGGTTACGTTCAACTGGGGTGCTAACGACACGACAATCAAGTAAGCTTACTTCATCTCATAAAAGATGTAATTTCAGCATACCTTCAGCCTGAATGCAAACGCGACTGCATCAGATGCTGCGTTACAAGAGTGGATTGCATCGCGCAGCGGCCCAATGACCGGAGGGAGCGAAAGTATGTCTGCATACTTCAGATTACCCGACAATTCGTCCGTCCTGAGCGCCAACGGTGATCCTTCTGCTGGGCCAAATACGCCCCACTTTAGCATTGCCGTCAACGTGAGTTCAGCGCCACATTATCTCGTCCTGTCTTACAACGCGCCTCAGGCCAATGGTTTCTTCGCTGGCACGAATCCGAATCCTCCTCTCTCCGTCATAATCGAAGTTTCCGAACCCGCTTCTCGTAAGTGACCGCCATATAAGGCTCACTCTCAATGCTCACCTCACCTTTAGGTGGTTCTGTATCACTGGCGTCAGCTGATCCGTTCGAGCTCCCGGCACTCGACCTTGGGTTCTATTCAACTCCAGTCGACATCGCAATTGTCATGGAAGCGTTTAAGAAGGCCCAGCGATATGTGACAGCACCAGCATGGCAAGGCTTTACTCTTGATCGCATTGCTCCGGCCCCAGGTATAACTGCCGAAGAGGACATTGAACAATACATCAGGAACGTTACCAATTCTGCTTCTCATGGTATCGGAACATCTGCGATGTCGGCTCGAGGCGCGACTCATGGTGTCGTTGACCCTGACCTGAAAGTGAAGGGTATAACAGGGCTACGAATTATAGATGCAGGGGTCATTGTGAGCATTCACATATGGCGTTATTCAGCCCGGACTTATTATCGCGTCGTTCAGCCTTTCAGTCCGTCGGCTAATACGCAGGCGCCAGTATATGCAATTGCTGAGCGCGCATCTGATTTGATCAAGAAGGCATGGAAGTTGAAGTGAAGATAAAGACTGTCTTGCGTATGAGTGGACACCAAAGAAATGAACATCTCAAAGCCAGACATTCACCTTGTTTGGAGACTAACAGTAAATACTCATACCCAGCTACTTGATCCCTTGTCCCAGTGTCAGTAAAAATTGGGTTAATATATGTGCATATATTCTTTGCATCTTCTTTACATCTTCTCACCAGGCGTACAAGGCCCACTTGATTAATATTTGGAGAGACATCCAGCTGCCTGAGTTGGAGTTCCAGGTATGGGTTGGCTCAACAGGTGGAGCAGGCATCTGAATACCTGTTGGGTAGAGCAATACCTGCCAAACATCAGTCATATAAATTTCACCCGCTTGCTCATGATCATCAATCATCACATAGGATAGATTGAAGCATAATTGATTAGATACAAATATACAAATACAGGTCATCAATTTCAACAAAATGTAGGCTACAATGACAGTCAGGACATTCAAGGGGAGACATGATGGGCATGATGATACGGCGGTCCAGGAGGGTCCGAACGGGATGGTGCATCCATAGTGGGGCCAAGGGAAACATCGATGCAACGGGAGGGCGGCAGGAAAAGCATAACCTGAACCTGGGACAGCGTGCACAATACAGCTACAAACAGTGGAGAGGTGCGTTAGTTCAGGAAACACAAAGATGGCAGCCGATTGAGGATCGGCAAGATCACCCACACCCCTCGTTCAAGCCGGTGACCCAGCGGTTATTGTTCACCGTCTAGCAATTACCGCTACCATTCGCACCACAGTGGCGGTGAAAGTTGCAGCGACCGCAGTGGGGCCAGGAATTCGGGCGAGTAGTAGGGTGGTGGCGCCTGGTGGCGCCCCTCGTAACCACTGATGGCCTAGGATCAGACGTGAACGCATATAGTTGCAAAATAGACCTACTCACCATGTCCCCTTTACTGATTTCAGCACGGATGGCTTAGGATATTTATCCAGTGGTTGTATGGTACGGAGTAAGGTGACTATAGGCTCGCTGTTGGTCAGAATCTCTCGAGTAAATGAGGCATACAATTTTTAGAAAGCCTTTAAGAGCTCAGCGGCATGTTCCACAGGTGTGCGTGGGTCAGGGGAAGAGACGCTCTGGATGACGGAGACGACATGGTGGTGGAGGGAGATAAAGAGCGCGTTTGATGCGAGAAATCATGTGATCGTATCTTCACCAGTTCACCTGACACCGCCCCGTCAGAGTTTGAACCACCCAGTGTCACTGCTGTCGCCAGGCAGGGTGTATTCGGCCTGCTTTGGTTTCCAGTCCGGTCCCACAGAATATTGAGTTTTGAGTTAACTATCTTGCTTATCATGTGTGACAGTGTGAAGATGAGGAGAATGATGGAAACGACACTTGGTGCGTCGTCTCTGCATCGAAGAGCACCCTTACCAAAATAGGTAAATCCTGCTGCATGATGTCTAAGGTAGCGTGAATAAGTGCCGACTTTTTCGCAGGGTAGTTATTCGTAGGTTAATAACAAGTTAATAATAAGTTAGTAAACTCGGGCATAAATTACACCCGGTGAGAAACTGTGAATATGTCTCAAGCGCTGGTACTTTTATATGGAAAGTCGTTGCATCGCACAGTACACGCCCAATCCTGCCTGACCTCCGTGGGATGTTAAGTGATGACTAACTAGGACTATTGATCGTCATCACAACATTTACATAAGCTGAGGTTTAGTCAATAGTTGGACATCACGTTAAATGAGTCTCAGTTGTGAGCAGTGTGAACCTAATGTTTGAGGGAAACATCCTGTAAATATCAAACTGAAATAATAATATAGTATTCAGTGGACGGTGGCCTGATAATCCACTTGAGTTCAACCAACTCCCAACATGAGGGCCACCTTACACCTTCAATATGTCCTTTTAACATTGTGTGATGATACACTCACAAACCACCCAACAAATATTGACACACCAGTAGACCTCACATCAGACTCAGTAATACCACTAATGAGATTCATAGGCTATATAGAGAACTAGGCCAGATTCCGTGCCTTCGGCATGGGCAGTACTGTCTGACTTTCAAGTACTTTCATATTCTAATTTATTTTTCCTACTCTCGTTTTTCTCACAATTACCTTATTTGAACTTTCTTACTTATTTTCATCCAACATTTATCACTGTTCAATTTTCCTTATTTTCATTACATATAGCTGTCCATTTTTTATCTACAATTTTACAGTCTAAGTCCACCAAGTACTTCTTTGTATACTACATTCATAGTCTTCATGTGTTCATTTTGCTCAGGTAGCACCACCTTGATCCTTTCTCCTGATGTACACTGAGATAATCCCACATACAACTGCCCATGTGAAAACACTGAAGTCTGCAAATTAATCCCAACATGTTTCACTGACTGCCCTTGAGATTTGTTGATTGTCATTGCAAATCCAAGTCAAACTGGGAATTGTCTGTGCTTCAATGGAATTGGCAGTGTTTCAGCTGATGGCTGTAGTATGATCCTTGGAATCAGCACTGTACTTCCTGCATATCTCCTGTCCCCAGAAATAATCCTACACTCCAGTACCCTCCTCTTGATATCTGTCACCACCATTCTTGTTCCATTACATAGTCCCTTTGATGGGTCCAAGTTCCTCAGCAACATTACTGGACAACCAATCTTCAACACCAACTTGGCCAGAGGCAACCCACTTGCCCTAAGAGAGTTCAGGTACTCTGGTGGATAAGGCTGATATCCATTCATCACTTGGTCTGCCAGCTCTATAGAGTCAGCACCCATAAGAATATGTGGGTTCCCTGGAAACTTCCCAAGAATACTTTCATTGATGTCATCCTGTTATGACCTTAGTCTGAGTAAACCTCAGGTTGCAACTTAGGCTAAGACTTGAGGGTGAGTAAGGGGGGAAGAACTAGGTGGTTAAGCATACCAAATACAGTAGATGTATGTATGCTTAAATAGGGGAAGTCATCCAGTTGAATGGATGGAGTAGCTATATGAAACATCTGGTAAGAATGGCATAGTAGCTGGCATGAGTCAGGAACAGAGATCGCTTGACAGGAATAGCTGAAACGGATGTACTGATGAATAGAAATGCAGACAGCAATGGAATATGACTTGATTGGTGAAAAGCCATAACAATACCCCCTGATTAAGCTTCATGTCTCAGGAAGCCTCATCAAAGTCACCATTGACTACTGTAGAGGCGAGGGCTTTCTTGGTGGCCCCAATTATTGAGACAAGTACACCACAGTAGCTTTCTATGCTAGTGGTGGAGGGGAGTCATACTCACTGGGTTTGTTGAGATAGCTGTTGTAAATAGTTGCTAGAGGATATCTTAGAGGAATGTTGGGCGAATAGAAAGACTAGATTGTCTAAGGAATGTATGCATACTACATAGGGCTTATATATCTAATGTCTCTGGTCTGTGTGCCATTCTACCTAATACAGGTAAGGTCTTATCTGCCAGTAGCATATTCAGAGCATACTGTGTACATAGTTCTATTTAATAGACCATAGCCAGCAACCTAGAGTGCGGTCTAGTACATTGTTCGTTATTTCTCTTCAAGAGTGAAGTACTCAAGAATCCGTTTCAGCTATAAATAGACTGAACCAACATAGTGGTACGGATCGAGATTCAACACCAATGAGATATTTTCCATCATTTAATCATGCAAAGAAGACGGGCAAGTGGCTTTGACCATTTTGGTGGATAGGGACTGGGACACCATTGAATGGGAAGTCAGTTGTGGTGGAGTTGTCCCAATAACTCTTGACTATCATCTTCCAATAGTGTTGGTCCTTTTCTTGGCCTGGTAACACAGTGCGGAACCTTGCAGGTGGGAGAAAAACTGATATGAGTTGAGCTAGTGTGTACAATGGAGAACGATGGTTTGCTTACCCTCAGTCGACGTGGAACGAGACTGAGGGTGTGCAAGGTATGAGGCCAGCGAATGAGTGTGATGTCACGTGATAGCGAAGTGATTATCTACTGTAAGAAAAAGATAACGGAAGTCTACCTATATTCCAACACACCCCCTTAGACTGAAGGTATGTGGAGACCTAGTTTAGAACGTAAATGAATGAAGTCTGGCTCCTTAAGAGCCTTAGTGAGAATATCGGCAGTCATTTCCTTGGTAGATAAATAACAGATAGTAAAGGTCCCATCAGAAACACGTTCACAAATAAAATGATGTTTGATGTCTATGTGCTTGGTCCTTCCATGAAAACGAGAGTCCTTGGTGAGATCGATACTGCTGGTGCAATCCATATAGACAGTGATGGGAAGTGAAACGGGCATCTCCAGTTCAGCTAGAAGTTGAACCAACCATAATCCATACTTGACAGTGTAAGCTCCAGCCATGTATTCCCTCTCAGTTGATGAGTCCCCAACTGTAGGCTGTTTCTTACTGACAGTGATAATAGATTTATCACCCATCTGAAAGACACAACCAGTGACAGCTCGACGATCGTCAGAGTCCTCAGCTCCAGATGCATCAGAATAGCCAGTAAGGGTCAGGTGACGATTATCCTTGGATTTTCCTCCCAAGACTTGGACAATATCACGAGTACCAGCGAGGTATTGGAGTACATGCTGGGCAGCCTTCCAGTGCTTTGGTCCAGGGTTGGAGTTGAATTGAGCAAGGAAGCGAGCAGCGAATCCGATGTCTGGGCGAGAGATGAGCGATATCCAGGTGAGAGCTCCTACAAGTTCACGATAGGGAGTCTTGGCCATTTGCTGTTTCTCTTCCTTGGTCTGAGGTCCATCAGCCTTAGAGAGTTTACAGCCAGGATCGAGTGGGAGCGATGTAGGATGGCAGTTCTGCATATGAAATCGCTTGAGAGTGGTATTGATGTACTGGCAATGAGAGATGGAAATGGTTCGAGCTAGACAGTCCTCAATGAGAAGAAATCCCATGAGCCAATTCGGATCCTCCTCCTTCATGTCGAAGAGCTTGTGAAGTTGGGAGTGAACGTGCTTGAGTTCATCCTGTGAGCATGAAGTACTGAACATGTTGTTGACATGGATGGCGATGATGGTAGTACCAGACTCCAGCTTGCGATAGAATACCGCATTATCGGTGTATCTCTTCCCTCATAGCTTTCCACCAGTTGTCGGCATCAGGTCCAGTGATAGCCTCCTTGAAGCTCTGAGGGATGACTGGGCCATAGGCAGCTAGGTAGGCAATGTGAGTGAGGTCGCCTTCAGGAGTGTGCTCGATAGCTTCGTGCTCAGGAATTGTAGGAGGTAGTTGGTATTTGGAGGTTG
Source organism: Calvatia gigantea (assembly GCA_025093985.1). Lineage (NCBI taxonomy): Eukaryota > Fungi > Basidiomycota > Agaricomycetes > Agaricales > Lycoperdaceae > Calvatia > Calvatia gigantea. Next base: position 677,617 of record JACAAK010000012.1, read on the forward strand.
GATTGTTGAGACGATTAGCTCGAGCTTCACGTATTTTCTGATGCTGTTTCTTGGCTTCGAATTCCTTAACTGCTTGTTCCTCGTTGGCTTGTTTGATCCATGATGGTCGAGAGATTCGGGTAGTTTGTCGAGGCTCAGATGGATTAGGAATGGAGGAAGGAATAGGATTGGGATTAGCAGTCGAAGGAGCTGGGTGAGGATCAGGAATGGATGGAGGAGTGGTGAATGGAGGATTGGAAGGTATAGGAGATGAATGAGGGAGAGGCGAACCAGTCTCCTCAGGTATAGGAATGGAGTTAGGATAACTCTGAGAATGAGTGGGATCATCGATGTTCACCCCCTCACTCATGACAGGAGGCATAGATGTATCAATACCTGGGTGGTTCACTGTCTCATAGATGATGACGTCCCGAGATACCTGAAATGACCTCTTCGAAGGGATCCATATCTTTCATGAAGTGGAGACAGGATCGAAGCCACAGAATACTCCTTCAATAGAGTGGGCATCAAGCTTTCCTCGTCGAAGTTCATGTGGTGTGCAAACATGGCAGCGTGATCCGAAAATTCGGAAGGTGGAGACACTGGGCTTCTCATTGAAGAATGCCTGGTAAGGAGTGATGTGGTTGAGTGTCTTGGTTGGACTGCGATTACGAGCATCGCTAGCATACTGGTGAGCTTCAGGCCAAAAGCCATCAGCCATACCAGCCTCCTTCAACATGGCAAGGGCATGCTCATGAGTAGTACGATTGAATCATTCGGCTACACTGTTTTGTTGAGGAGTGTGTGGAGCTGACATCTCATGGGTGATACCCTTGTCCTTGAAGTATGACTTGAGTGCATGTCCTGTAAATTTGCCACCACAGTCTGATCGAAAATAGACCACTTTGTTGCCAATTCGGTTCTCAAGAGAGGTGATGAGGTCTCGGAGGTGTTGTCGAGCATCGCTCTTCTACTTAAGAAAGATCTTCCAGCCCATTCTCGAAAAGTTGTCAATGACAATGAGGACATGGTGGTACCCTTCAATAGAAGTGGAGAAAGGGCCTTGGAGATCGGCATGAAGGCGCTCAAGGGGTCGTTTCGCTCGTCGCGAAGCTTGCTGAGGGAAGGGAGCTTGTGGATGCTTGCCGAGGGCACACCCTGCACATGCATTGAGTCGATCCGAGGTCTTGAGATCAAGCCCGGAGACCATCTGATGCTTAGCTAGGTGTCAGAGGTATTCCTCATTGAGGTGCCCAAGTCGGCGATGCCAGAGATCCAGTGACGATATGTCAGAGGAGATAGCAGTGAAGGCTAGCGAAGATGGAGGTGAAGTCTCGAGGGGATAAGAGCAGGTGAGGTGGTAGAGGCCATTTCGTTGGAGATGTCCTTCCATAACAATTTCGGCCTTCTTGTTAATTTGGACCAATCCCCCCTTCTTTCGAATTTCGAGGCCTTTTCGATCCATTCGGCTCTCAGAAATGAGGTTGTCGTGAGTATTGGGACAGTATTTGACATTGAGAAGAGTGATGACGTGAGCAGGGCGGCCTTTTACAGTGACGAGGAGCTCAATGTTCCCCACACCTGTGGAATGTAGCTGAGGGCCGTCGGCATTGATACCTCCAATAATATCATTGCGAGGTGTGAATGTTGTGAATGCCAATCGTTGGTTACATATGTGTGCTGTCGCACCGCTGTCGAGAATCCAAGTGTCCGATTTCGGCTGTGAGCTGGTGGTAGCCATATAGGCTGAGTCCCCAGCAAGAGAGTTCCCCCCACTAGCCGTAGATCGATTGTCGTCCATAGTTTCATCAGCTTGAGCTTGATTAGCTCTGTGACGTGAGTTCCCTCCTTGTTTCCCCTTATTCTTCTTCTTCCTCTGGCGAGGTCCTTGACCTTCAGCCCCACCCCCTTTCGACCAACAGTCCTTCCAGTCATGACCCGAAATCTTGTAGTTCATGCAGAAGGGTTGACCAGGTTGCTGAGTCTGATTTCGCCGATTATTGTTGTTGTTGTTCCTGGCCATAGAGTGGTATGCGAGAGCAGCAGTAGCCTGGTGATTCTTTCGAACACCATCCTCTTCGCAAATACGATGTTCGATTTCAGTGGCTGTGTAGTTTTCAGGTAGGCCGGCGAATACGTAGCTCCAGTTGGGTGGCATAGATAGGTGCAGGATACAGGCGAAAAAATCGTCTCCGATGTCGCATTTAATGGCCGCAATGTCTCGATGTAGTGTCTTCATCGTAGTGATGTGTGTGATAACATCCTCGCCGTTGACGTATTTCATTGTAATAAGGGTGCTCAGGAGCAGAGTCCAATCCATCATAGACTGTCCCACAAATATAGATTGAGCTTCCCCCCACATATCGGCAGTGATTTCGTGATAACCCAATTGTATCTGGATATCCTCCACCATGTTGGCTGAGAGTATGGCACAGACAATAGCGTTTGTGCGAGCCCATCTCTCACTGTGTTCTGTGTTGTTGGTGTCACCCTGAACAGAACTGGTACAGTAGTCGTAAACGTCAAAGATTCGGAATTGAGTCCACATCTGCTGGACCCATATCTTATAGTTCAACACATTAAGTTTAACGGGGAGGTTCATCATGTATTGATAACGACTAGGCTCGATGTGAGCTACATTAAGAGTCCAATGGACTTTGTTGGGTTTCGATGGTGCCTTCCCCCTAGGTGGTGTGCTCGGCTCCTCGTGCTTGACCGAAACGCCTGCCGAAGCCGCCGACATAGTCCTGGTATTGGACTGTCCAGTCTGACTCTCGCGACCTAAGTCTGTGGATTCAGATTGTCCGAATGGCGACGAAAGTCTACTACTGGCAGATCCTTGGCGACCATCAGAGTCTACCTTGGATGCCTGGCTAACTTGGGACATAACGTGGGTCTAAGAGAGGTTGCTCGGCTCGAAGGTGCTAGTATAGCAGGGGTAATGAAAACGGCGGGAAAAGAATAGGATGTTGATAGGATAACGTCGGAGGGTATAAACGAATGAGCGGCGGTTTGATAAACGAGTGAACGGGTTCAATAGGTCTCTTCCCATGGCCCATTTGGTATTGGGAGTAGGTGTAGCAGCGTTTTCAATGGTGCAATGTGAGGTTTGTTCCTTTGACAATTCTGACATCCTTTGACATATTTTCTGGCATTGTTTCATATGGATGGCCACCAATAGTTCCTGGTGATCAGTTCAATCATTCTATGTTGTCCTGGGTGTCCTGCATCTGGTGCATTGTGGTATTGTTGTAGGATTTCTTTGCTAAGTGTGGGGTCTGGTGGCATATATATGCTGCTTCCTCTGTAGATAACTCCATTATGTTCTGTGATGTCAGGTTCTTTGTTTAGAAGCTTTGTGGTGATGGTCATGTCTTTTTGGTGATTTGCTTTTATCCAGTCCATGAGTGTCGGTGTGATGAATAATTCTGTGTGGAGTAGGATGGTTTCTTTGGATTTTTCTTCGTCTTCTAGTTTGTTTTGTAACCAACTTTCTCAGAACATGGTGATTACTCCATCATTTTCCTCATCTGGTTCTTGGTGAATTCAGGACAGTAAGTCTGCCTTTGTGTTTGTCTTGCCTGGCACATGTCATAGTGTGAAGTCATAGTCCTGTAGTCTTAGGTACCATCTTGCTTGTCATCCATTAAGCTTCTGGGGTTCTTTACAGTACTTGAGATTCTCGTGGTTGGTCCAGATTTCAAACTTCTCTTCTACATCCAGTAGATAATGTCGCCATTCTTTCAAAGTGTGAATAATGGCCAGTAGTTCTTTGTCATAGATCTCGTAGTTCTGTTCCACTGGGGAGAGTGTCCGTAACGTAAATGCAATTGGGTGCCATTTCTTGTCTTGTTCTTGTGACAGAACTCTTCCTAGTGCATAGTTTGAGGCATCGACTTCTACTTGAAATTGTTCCTTTCGTTGTGGTAATGTGAGGGTGGGTTCTTCTATGATTTTTTGCTTTAGTTTGTCGAAGGCTGACTGGTGTTCTTCTTCCCATTTCCATTCAATAACCCCTTTGAGCTGGTTGAGTGGGGTCACAATTTTACTAAAGTTTTTGATAAACTAGTAGTAGTAGTTTGTGAAACCTAGGAAGCATTCCACTCCCTTTTTGTTTTTTGGTTCTGGCCAGTCTCGTACAGCCTTGATTTTCTCTTCTTCCATTTCAATGCATCCATGTCCTATTTTTACTCCTAACATGGGAATTTCTTCAGCATCAAATATACACTTTGTCCGTTTAAAGCAGAGGTTGTACTCGGCTGCCCACAATAGGAATTATACTGTTCTTTCTTTTAGTTGTTCCTTTGTGTCTCCTGGGATTGCAAAATCATCCATATAGTTTATGATGTCTCCATTTTGCAGTAGGTCCTGAAAGATGCTGGTCATCATCCTGGAGAATGTTCTGGGTGAGTTGCTTAGTCCAAAGTACAGTAAGGGACAAAACCGTTCCAATGTTTTGAACTTTTCAGAAGATCAGCTCATAACTCAAGGACTACTGTGGCTGTGCACTTCCTAATTTAATTGTAGATAGTCCAGTATCTTATCTAATCATATGCAAAGTATGATTATGTAATCCTTTGTTTTGGGGGAGTTATTAATTAATTAATATTTTAAGTACATTGGAACAGTTTTGTCCCTCTCAAATTCTGAGCACATGACTTCGTTTATTGCAATCAAATAAATACAAATAAAATCATGTGACCATGTAGGGTGATGTATAAATGGATGTGCTTATTCTCAGGTGCAAATTAACTCCCCCACTATACCTTTACAACTATATGCGCTCTCTTTCCTCTACTCAGACCAATAGAGTCCTCTCTTACCTGGACCAAGGGAAATCTGCTCATCATATTGCTTCTATTACTGGTCTGGGAGTCAGTACTATTTCTAGGATTCGCTCCAAACATAGATCAACACTTTCCAAATCTGTTGGTGGCCGCCCATCTAAACTTTCTCCCTCTGATATCCACTATTCTGTTCGCCTCATCACCTCTCGCAAGGCTGACAATGCCTCCCAAGTCACCAAATCACTTCAAAATGTTATTGCCCAGCCTGTATCCACCAAAACAGTGCGCAGGGCACTCAGAGGAGCTGGAATGAAGGCTGTAGTCAAGCGGAAACGACCTAAACTTACTGCTGTCCATAGGAGGAAAAGGTTGGAGTGGGCAGAAGCACATGTTAACTGGACCCTGGAGGACTGGAAGAGGGTTATTTGGACAGATGAGTCCAAAATCAATCGGTTTGGATCAGATGGAAGGGTTTGGGTATGGAAAAAGGCAGGAGAGGGGCTGAATGATAGATTGGTTGAGGGAACAGTCAAGTTTGGTGGAGGAAATGTGATGATCTGGGGTTGTATGCTGTGGGATGGAGTGGGGTTTGCCACTAAAATTGAAGGGAAGATGGATGCTGACCTTTATGTTCAAATTTTGGGGGATGAACTAAAGAGGAGCATCAGGTGGTATGGGAAGAATGAGGAGGATATGGTCTTCCAACAGGACAATGACCCCAAACACAAGAGCAAAAAGGCTACAAACTGGCTAGATGAGTCTGAATTGGAGGTTATGGTATGGCCCCCACAGTCTCCAGACCTTAATCCCATTGAACATCTCTGGACTCACCTCAAGAATAAGCTGGGAGAGTATGATACTCCTCCTGATAGCATGAATACCCTATGGGAGAGGATACAAAAGGAGTGGGATGACATAGAACCAGAAGTGTGTCAGAATCTGATAGAGAGTATGCCTAGGAGGGTCCAGGCAGTTTTACAGGCCAAGGGAGCTTATACCAGGTACTAGAATACCCATTTTGTATATAAATTTCAAGAGGGACAAAACTGTTCCAATGCACTTAAAATATTAATTAATTAATAACTCCCCTAAAACAAAGGATTACATAATCATACTTTGCATATGATTAGATAAGATACTGGACTATCTACAATTAAATTAGGAAGTGCACAGCCACAGTAGTCCTTGAGATATGAGCTGATCTTCTGAGAAGTTCAAAACATTGGAACGGTTTTGTCCCTTACTGTACTTTGGGGTTATGTTTGGTTAACCAATCATGTCCCAAGAATACTTCTGCTTAGTCCTGGAGCTGGACTACTAATGCTTCAATTGTCTCTTTGTATCCCTTGATTTCTATTTCGATGGTGGCTGTTTCTGTGACCTTTCCTCCTTGGTTTGTTGTTCCATTGGCGTTGAGGGCTGTGATTTCCTGTTCTAGTTTTTTTGTGGAGATTTGTTCTTCATTTACAAGCCTTTGGCTGATGCTACTGGTGGTGTATTCTGAATCGACGATGGTGTTTACTGTGATTTCTTTGTTTGGAGTTTGAATGGTCCCTTTTAGGTTTAATTCGCACTTTCATTTCTGAGGAATTGTGTAACATTTGTCTGATATCCTAGATACAGTTTGTTTGACTTGTGAGGTAGCACCTACTTGGAGTCTTCGGAAAAATCCTTCTGTTTATCTGGGTTGGTTTCCTCTACTGCTCGGATTTGTACTTTCTTGGGTGTAGTGCAAACTTTGGCAATGTGGCCTGTTTTTCCACAGTTGTAACAGGTTAGCCCTTTGGGCTTCTTGCAGTCCTTGGCAATGTGGCCAAAAACACCACAATTGTAGCATTTTGGTTCTCCTTTTGCATTGAAGATGTAGTGTCTACTGCCTATCTCTATTAGTTCTCCCATTCCCCCATAGGTAGTTCTGGTGTTGGTTTTCTTGTCTCCTCGGTATTCCGATGCTTTGTACCCTTGTCCCATGGTGAGAATGGCTTCCATCCATTCTGCATAGGTATTAGGTCTGGTGCTGGGCAGGTAGCCCATGATGGTGTGGATAATGTCTTGTCTAGCATTCTTTTTGAGCAGGAACATTGCGTGTTTGTTGTCTGTTTTTGCCTTGCTCTTTAGGACTTGGAATTCAATTAGGTAGTTGACTGTGTTTTTGTTTCCTTGTTTGAACTTTTCGATCTGCCATTCTGCTTTACTGTTTGAGGCATCATCAGAAAAGGTTTTCCTAAAGTCCTTGGAAAAGGCCTTCCAGTCTACTGAGTCTTCCCCATCTAAGATTTGTGGGGCTTTCATGGCTGCATAAGCTCCTGCTGTTCCTCCCCTTAACCTGGCTAAGACTGCTATAGCCTTGTTATCTGCTGAGACAATCTTGTTAAATTTCATAAAGAGCATCATAGCTCTCCACCAATCATCAAATTTGGTGTAGGTGCCATCGAAAAACCCTGGGTCTGGTACTAAGCCTTTCCCACTGGGCGCTATTGCAGGTACTACTGTATTGTTGGTCATATCAGAGTTGGTTTCTGATTCTGTTTCGTCTGAGCTTGATTTGTCTGATTTCTCCTGATGGATTAGCTCTTCCTCTGCTAGGTTGATGTTATGAACTTACCATATCCCCAGACTCTCCCTCTATTTGTATTAACCTCCTATTTAGACTTTCTCTTCCATTTCTTCACTATACCCTGGTTCATTATTTATTTATTAAACACATGTACTTCTACCTTTACTTCTGATGATTCATTCTGAATCATGTTCCTGTTTCACCTTTATCTTTTCTTGTCATCAAACTTCTATTCACTTGTCTCTATCTTCCTGTGACTTATGCCCCTTCTTCTCTTCCATCTTACTCATCCCTATGACTCCATATACAGTAAGGGACAAAACCCTTCCAATGATTTTGACTTTTTCATGAAATCTCAAATAACTCAGCAACCACTAAGCCAATTCATTTCAAATTTTAAATGAAGGTAGTCATGCTTCTTATCTACAAATATGTTTAAGCATTTAATATTATACTTTGTTTCCATGGAGATATGAATTATTGAATATTATGAGTGCATTGGAAGGGTTTTGTCCCTCATCTTCTCCAGGCACATAACTCTGTTTACTGCTTTCAAACAAATTCAAATAAAATCATATGATGAGAGTAGATTGTGTATAAAGATGAAAGCTTACTTCTCTAGGCCAAAGTAACCCAATAACTTATCTTCTGTTGACATGAAACCTCTCTCTTCTTCTCAGATTGATCATATCCTCTTTCTCCTTGACAAAGGACATACTGCTACCCAAATTGCTTCCACTACTGGTTATTCCCTCAGTACTATCTCTAGAGTTCGCTCTAAACATAGGCCAACAATTTCCAAATCCACTAGTAGCCGTCCAAGCAAGCTTTCCCCCTCTGATACCAAATATGCCATTCAACTTTTCACCTCTTGCAAGGCCGATAATGCCTCTCAGGTCACAAAGGCCCTCCAAAATGTTACCAACCAGCCTGTTTCATCCAAAACAATTTGAAGGACACTCAAAAGGGCAGGGATGAAGGCTGTAGTGAAGAGAAAATGGCCTTTACTCACTAGGGTTCACAAGCAGAAGAGGCTGGTGTTTGCAAAAACATATGCAAACTGGACTGTGGAGGACTGGAAGCAGGTAGTTTGGACAGATAAGACTAAAATCAATCGGATGGGGTCAGATGGAAGGCATTGGGTGTGGAAAACAGCAGGAGAGGGGCTTAGTGACAGGCTGGTGAATGGAACTGTCAAGTTTGGAGGAGGTTCTTGCATGATATGGGGGTGCATGCTATGGCAGGGGCCTGGCCATATACAGTACACCACACTGAAGGTACCATGGATGGTGACCTTTATGTTCACATTTTGGATGACAAACTTTACCAAAGTCTCAAGAAATACAGGAAGAAGAAGTGGCAAGTCCTTTTCCAACAGGACAATGACCCCAAACACACAAGCAAAAAAGCAAAAATGTGGCTTGAAAACAGTGGTTTAAAGGTTATGGAGTGGCCACCACAGTCCCCAGACCTTAATCCCATTGAACAGCTCTGGACTTATGTCAAAAACAGGCTAGAAGAGTATGAAAACTACCCTTCCAGCATAACTGAACTCAGAGAAAGGGTGGATATAGAATGGGGCAAAATTCCTGTATCAGTGTGTCAGAATTTGATAGAGAGTATGCCTAGGAGGGTTCAGGCTGTTTTACAGGCCAAAGGGGGCTATACAAAGTACTAGAGAACTGATTTTGTGTAGTTTCAGACAGAGGGACAAAACCCTTCCAATGGACTCATAATGTTGATTAATCCATATCACCACAGGAACTTAATATTACATAATGCTGTTTATACCTATTTGTAGATAAGATACAAGACTACCTACATTTAAATTCTGAAGTGGATACCTTTACTGGTTGCTGAGTTATTTGAGATTTCATGAAAAAGTCAAAATCATTGGAAGGGTTTTGTCCCTTACTGTATTACCAATTAACCCATAGTAGTTCCCATTGACTCATATCTATTTACTACGTAAATTCCCATCTTTTATCCATAACTAGTATATAACTTAAGTAGTACCCATGTATTACCTCAGGTTATTCTAGTAACAAGCTTCCTTATCTTCGCTTGTCTGCTACAAGGTTAACAACCTTAGGGACTGCAGTGACACTTAACTTGGATTTCTCAGGCAAGCACAAGCTTCTACTTGAGGGAGCAATCTGAAGCCTGCACAGAGATCATTGAGACTTGTCAAATACTCCTGGGCTATAGCATTGAACCTCTCCCTGAGTGAAGATGATCCAGGCCCAGTTGTAAAGTAAGGTAATGCATGTAACATAAGAATAACCTCACCCCTTCTCTCGTTTCTACATGACTCTTGTTTCTTACAGCCAGCTTCTGCTGATTATTCCTCTGTCCAGTTGACATTGAGAAGCCTTCCCAGTAATAGGGTTAAGAAGAGTAGAACTTCGGGTCTACTAGTTTGTTTTATCCATCCTCCACCAAACAGTGTCGAGAAGAGTGGGACTGTTCACTACTAGTCTTGTTACTTTTTCTTATCCTCCATATATCTGACATGTAGAGAAGCCTCCGCACAACTGTGTTGAGTAGAGCAGGCCTAGTCACTGCTATCTGTTTTTTTCACCACATCACAAAAAGGGAAATGTCCCTCACACCCCCCTTCCTCATCTCCAGAATGATCATTCCATACACCAACCCAACAATCCTTTGAACCTCCTACTACACCACTACCCCAATGTACCCATAAACCAGAAGGACCTTCAGCACTGTTCTTAGAAAGAATCTATCACACCCTACATACTAGATCACAAAAACCGAAATTACTACAAGAATTGCCTGCACCTACAAGAAAATCCACTGAACCTGAACTGCCAAAGCCCTTACAAAGTGGCAAATTTGACTATTTTCAATCCGATTCGCCTGAGCAGGGCCCACCTCAAGAATTGCCACTACAGACACCATCTAGAGCCGCATCCCCCTCCCAATTCAGAATCGAAAACCCCCAAACCTTACTATCTATCCTTGAAGACGATGCGGATGATGAAATGTTCCATCAGCTGCCTGAACATCCACTTGAATTCCAAGACATCCTTAATCAAGAAGGAACCCACCTTTTATACACTCCAGACACCCTCAAATACCCAGACATCCCTGGCTTTGAATTACAAGAGCCAATTCATCCAGAAATCGAAAATATGGCTACTTCAACTCAAACACAAACTGAAACTAACATTGAACCAACCAATCAATCCCAACCTCAATCAGGAGCCACAACTCCCATCTTTGGAATTGGACGACGAAGGCCTCCAGAAGAAGATCCTCCCTAGAGAGGTTGACAAGAAAAAGCACCCTCTCCCTCCCTCCTCCATCACAAAACTCCAGCCATAATTCATCCACTCCATCCTCTTTCTCTCTTGGAAGAGAAGAAGGAGGTCGACGAAGACATCATACTCCCGCCATTCAATTTGTAGGAAACAATGGAAACTCAAAAGAAATTGGACAAAAGCCTCCTAATTTTGACAGAACAAACCCAAGGTTCAAAACCTGGTGGATGCTAGTCAAGAACTACCTCAAAATGAATCCTAGAGCATTTACGGATGACCAACGACAGATCAGATTTGTCCTTGGCCTCATGGTTGAAGAAAAAGCAGGATCCTGGTCTGAGCAATACTATAAAAGCCAAATTACTAATGCTCAAGGAAGACCCATCCCCTGGAGATACTCTACATTCGAAGAATTTGAAATTGAAATTTTAAAACACTTTACCCCAGTTGATGAACAAATCACAGCACAAAGACAATGGTACAAATTGAAACAAAACAAATCTTCTGCTGCAGACTTCAACCTCGAATTCCAACACCTCGCCTCTATTGGAGGAATACAGGACAATGAAGCATTAATCAAACAATACAAACGTGGACTCAATCCTTCTCTGGCAAGAGAGGTATGGACTAGGAAGGAAGGACCACCCAAAACTATTGTGGAATGGTACATAGATGCAGTATGACAAGACTCAGTCAATCATCAAGCTGATGCAATGTGGCCTCAAAACTTTCCCCAAAACCCAACTCCTTACCAACCACCACGGTTCCCCCAACAGAACCACTACACTCATTTTCAACCAAACCACCAACCCCCATGAACAATACACGAAATACAAACAGAGCCACAAGATTTTTATGAGCCACTTTATGAAGATGAAGAACTGTATTACCCTGAACAGGAATTGGACCACCTATATGAAACTCATGATCTGGATGACCCCAAACTACAATTAAACGCTGTATTCACCACTGAGCAAGTCACTCGCTACAAAGCTGGAAAATGCATAGGTTGTGGAAAATTTGGACACCTTATCAACAATTGTCCAAACCCTGATCCAAATCTGTCTAAGGAAAAGCCACCTCCAAGACAACCTTGTTGTGACGAGGTATCCTGTAGTAGTAATGTAATCATAGAAAATTTTAATTGACCAGATGGGGGATCGAACCCCAGACCTTCCGGACATATACCAGATGCTCTACCATTGAGCTATCAGGTCGTACTGGTTCCCAGTGGTTGCCCACCCATACACTGACGTAAGGCATGTAATGCCTTGTGAGCCTGTGCGTTTGTAGGTGGGGGATGACCGGATTCACTATCCACAACAAACCTAACCCTCCACAATGAAGATTCATGCAACCACCTCAATATGCACAACCATCATGACCTCAATCTTCTAGAAACTACTCTGGTGCCACCCCCAGCCAAACCCAAAAAATCTCTGTACTCGATATCCAGGCTATGATCAGAGAACTCCCAACTGATGAACAAATGGAATTCAGAGAAGCCTATATCTCTGACCTAATGCTCAAACCCTTTGGGAATTTTTGAAGGTGTCACCCGATCCTGAAAAGGAATCGCTGGGTGACCCACAAATCAACCTAATTAAACTCCCTACCTCAAACAACAAAGCGTCAATTTTCCTCCCTATTGAACTCAATCAGAACCACCTATGAAATATCCCAGTCACCATCTTGATTGACTCTGGAGCCCAAGGAAATTTCATTTCCTCAAAATTTACAAACACTTATGGATTACAAACATATACCATTGACCAACCCATCAAAGTATCTAATGCAGATGGAACTCCTAATGAAAACAGATCAATTTATGAAAGCATCAAACTGAATGCCCTAATCAATGGAAAGCAGTGTCACTTTGAAGCCTATGTCTCAGGAATAGGATCCAAAGATCTAATCCTAGGATACTCTTGGCTACAACAAACAAACCCGGACATACTGGACAACTCAAGAGTTCAATTGGCGAAACAATGACCATATCATACCCCTAATTGCGAAATCTACAAATGGACCCACCACCATTAATGAAATTGCCTTAGACATCCATGGAATGAACAATATCAAATGCTACACCTATCTAGATGAAGACTTTGACCCACTGGCAGTAAAAGTCTTTGAAGCAATTGTTCATTCTGAAGAACCTAAACTCTCAATCGAAGAACTCAAGCTTTACTTGGAAAATGTCAATTTCGATGAATTTCATCTGGAACACAAACTCTACAGAATCACTCAAACTCTGCATGAACTCAAAATCAATACAAAAATTACCCAGGCTACTAGCCTTGCACAGAAATCAACTCCAAAACGTGATACAAAGTTACCCAGGAAATACAAGAAATTCACATTACTCTTCAACACCAAGAAATCTGAGTGATTTCCCCCGACAAGACCATATGATCACAAGATTGAACTTCTAGACACCTTCAAACCAGAACTAGGAAAGATGTATCCCCTGTCACCCCTTGAAACTGAAGAACTCAAGAAGTTCATACATGAAAACCTCTGAAAAGGGTATATCTGAGAATCTGAATCTCCCATGGCCTCATCCTTCTTCTTTGTAGGAAAGAAGGACAGAAAACTCTGGCCATGTCAGGACTATTGTTACCTGAATAAACATACCAAGAAGAATGTGTACCCCATTCCCATGATAACAACCATTATGGATAAACTTCAAGGAGCAAAACTATTCACTAAAATGGATGTCCGACTCAGATACAATAACATCCAGATTCAGAAAGGAGATCAATGGAAAGCTGCCTTTAAAACTCCAATTGGACTTTATGAACCAAACGTCATGTTCTTTGGAATGTGCAATTCTCCAGCCACTTTCCAAAAGATGATGGATACCATATTTGCAAAAATGCTGGACAAAGGAGGAATCATAATCTATATAGACAACATCCTCATCTATGCAAAAACACAGGAAAAAATGGATCACCTTACTCTGGAAGCACTCCAAATCCTGAAACTAGAAAAATGCGAATTTGACAAAACCCATTTAGAATATCTTGGCATGATAATCTCCCCCAACAAGATTGAAATGGACAATACCAAACTCCATGGAATTGAAGAATGGCCTTTACCCCACACTACCCACAATGTCAGAAAATTTATGGGATTCTGCAACTTCTACCAAAAATTCATACATTGCTATGCCGACATCTCTAGACTGCTCAATGCTCTCCTGTCTAAAACAAAGAAATTTGAATGGGAAAACAAAGCAAATGAAGCCTTCAACTGACTAAAATCCAAATTCATGAAGAAATCTATTCTGCTAATGCCAGACCAAATGAAACCATTCTTTATCGAAACTGATGCCTTGAAATATGCTTTAGGAGCAGTTCTATCACAACAAGATACAAATGGAAACTACCATCCAGTAGCTTTCCTCTCCAAAGCATTCAACCCCACCCAATGCAACTACAAAATACACAATAGAGAACTCCTTGCCATAATCACTGCATTAGAAGAATGGCGACACTACCTAGAAGGAGCCCAACATCATATAATCATACGAACTGATCACAAGAATCTCACCTTTTGGAGAAAACCCCAAAATATCTCCAGAAGACAAGCCCAATGGCTCAGATTCCTCATGCACTTTGACTTCACAATTGAATATGTCCCTGGAACCAAAATACCCATTGCTGATGCCCTCTCACATTGACCAGACCACACCCCAGATGATGACAATGACAACAAAAATGTTACTGTCTTACCTGAGGAAGTATTCCTCAACGAAATCATCATATTACCAAACGAACTATTCATCTCCTTGGTCAATCAAGAACTACAGAAGAATATCATACAATCATCCAAATATGATGAAATCACTATGGAAGCCATGAAACAACTTCTATCGGAATCCCCAGAAGCAATCAACTCAAAATACAGAATAATTCCCATGTCATCTGGAAACCTCATGACATTTGAAGGGAAAATAATTATCCCAGAAGATATGGAACTCTGCCAACACATTATTCAATGATACCATGACCACCCTTCTGCCGGACACCCTGGTGAACAAGAAACCTATTGCTTAGCCAAGACCGAAGTATATTGGCCAGGAATGAGCACCTTCGTATGAAACTATGTCAGAGGATGCAGCGAATGCCAACAATTTAAAATTAACCAAAACCCTTCCCACCCCCCATTACAACCAATACCACCACTGATATCCACCAGACCATTCGCTCACATCACTATGGATTTACTTACAGACTTACCTAAATCCCGCAGATTTGACTCAATTCTGTCCATAGTGGACCATGGACTTATGAAGGGGGTAATTCTCACTCCTTGTACAAAGGAAATCACAGCCAAAGGAATCGCCAATATAATTATAGACAAAGTCTACACCAGATTTGGACTACCGGACAAAATAATCTCTGACTGTGACTCCAGATTCTGGGCAAATTCCAGTCAAGCTCTCATGAAACGACTTGGAATCACCCAATCATTCTCATCAGCCTACCACCCTCAATCTGATGGAACAACGGAATGATTCAACCAGGAAATTGCAGTATACCTGTCTATCTACTGTATAGGAAACCTCTCTACCTGGTCCGAAGCTGTTATGACCTTAGTCTGAGTTAACCTCAGGTTGCAACTTAGGCTAAGACTTGAGGGCAAGTAAGGGGAGAGGAACTAAGTGGTTAAGCGTACCAAATACAGGAGTGTGTATGTATGCTTAAATACAGCAAGCATCCAGTTGAATGGATGGAGGTACTACATGAAACGTCCGATGATAATGGCGCAGTAATACTATGAGTCAATACTTGGAGATCGCTGGGCTAGAATAGATGAAACAGGCATGATATAGGGAAGGAATGTAGACAAGTGCGGATCAGACAGGAATAGTCGAAAGTTCACAACATTACCCTCCACTCAGGCTTCATGCCTCAGGAAGCTCGTCAAAGTCCCCATTTACTATGGTGGCAGCAAGTGTTTTCTTGGTGGATGCGATAAGGAATTCTCCATTGTTTGATTTTGCAAAGAAAACTGGTAAATGACTGTGACCATCTTGACGGATAGGGACTGGGATGCCGTTGAAGGGGAACTCGGTGGTGGTAGAGCTCTCCCAGTAACTCTTGACTATTGATTTCCAGTAATGTGGGTCTTTCTCTTGTCTTGGTAGTACAGTGTGGAACCTTGCGGGTGGAAGAAAAACCAATGTGAGTTGTGGTGGGGTGATGGTTTTTATGAAGTGTTGGAGGGTGTTGACTTCTTCCTTCATAGAGACCATGACTTCTTCGTCCATGGGGGTGTCGGCACGAGATGGCAGGGAGGGATTAACTGTGTCATGCAGTTTAGAGAGTGTGATGTGAATTCTGTCAACCAAGGTGTTGATG
Organism: Calvatia gigantea; assembly: GCA_025093985.1. Classification (NCBI taxonomy): domain Eukaryota; kingdom Fungi; phylum Basidiomycota; class Agaricomycetes; order Agaricales; family Lycoperdaceae; genus Calvatia; species Calvatia gigantea. The sequence goes on from JACAAK010000012.1 coordinate 693,590, forward strand.
TCAGGGTCTTTGTTTGTTTTATCTCTTCCAAGCAACTTCATGGCTACATCTGCAAGTTCGAGGAAGATGTTGGCAATGTTGAGATGATTGAAGACTTCGAGGCCTAAGTTAATTTGGCTTTGAAGTCCTTGGACCTGATTCTATTTGCTGGGGGTAAGGGTAGATTGGTCTGGGGCTCGGAAGATAGCAGGGATATGCTGGTTGGTAGAGGAGGATGCATTGGTAAACCCTGCATACATGTCAGCAAAGGTGATGCATGCAGTAGCAAGGGTAATGTGTCGGTTTACAACTAATCGTTGATTTTGGGTGGAGATGTTCTTGATTTCACTGTTGGTTGCTTTATCAACATCCTTGAGCAGGGCTTCAAGGAGGCCTTGTGCTGGGGACGGTGTCTTTGCAAGGTTATAGCGGGTTTCTTGGGGAGCAGGTGCTCGGCTGTTGCCTGGTTTGGGGAATGGGAGGGAGAAGATTCTAGTAGGAGTGGGGTGGACAAGGGAATCAATAGCGATGTGGTTAGGCTGGGAGGCAGGCATGTCTGTTTAGTTTCTTTGTCTGGGTTGCTTGTTTGACCTTTTTTTTTGTTTTCTGCCCCCTCTTTTATGGGTATCCTCTAGATGCCTTTTTAGGTAGTCTCTTATGGCGTCCTTCGTATTTTCCAAATTAGACTCCGCTGTCCACATATCTTTTTCATTGCTGTACCCCTTCCAGTGGACCAGGAATTGATAACTCCTTCCTCGTTTTCATTGTCTGCAGATCTCTTCTACTTCATACTCTTCCTTATTGTTGATGATCACCAGTTTGGGCACTAATGGTTGTTTTTGACTCGGGAACTCTACCTGGTGTGCTGGTGTCAGAAGCTGTTCATTGAATACATCATGGATGGCCCATCCATCTGGTAGTGTCAGCCAGTATGCTGCTTCTCCTATCTTTTCCTTAATAAGGAAAGGTCCATACTGTTTTTGGCCTAGCTTCTTTGATGATTGATTGGTATAGATATTGGTGTTCTCTAACCATACTTTATCTCCTATTTGGTATGTGCTGGTGTGGGTTCTACTGCGGTCGTGTTGCTGTTTCATCTTTTCTTGGTATGTCTGTAGTACTGATGAGGTGTTGTCTTGGGCAGCCTGTAATTGTTCCAGGAATGTTGTGGCAATGGGATTGTTTGTTGCCAGCTCGTTCTTGCCTTTCCATGGATTCCTTCCATAGTTTAGGAAGAATGGTATTTCCTGTGTTCCTCCATATTACTTGTCATTGTACTGAAATTCTGTGATGGGGAGCCATTCCACCCAGTCATCCTGGTCATAGTTGCAGTACAGGTGGATGTAGGTTTCCACTTCTCTGTTGATGTGTTCGGTTTGTCCATCTGTTTGTGGATGATATGCTGTCGATAGGTTTCATTCAATGCCGAGCCCCTTGAATAACTCCTTGGTGAATTCTGATGTGAATTGAGGTCCTTGGTCACTAAGTACTTTCCTCGGTAATCTGTGTAGCTTCCATATTTCATCTCGATATATCCTTGCGATGTCTTTAGATGAAGCATCCGTGGTTGTTGCTGAGAGTTGTATCATTTTTGTAAAGCGGTCCACAATGACTAGTATTGCATCTTTTCCTTTAGACTCTGGCAGTGGTCCAATCATGTCAACACTGATTTCTTCCCAAGGTCCATTTGGTATTGGGAGGGGATGTAGTGGTGATTTGAGTGGTGTCATTCTTGACTTGTTTCTTTGGCAGGCTTGGTATCCTTGGATATATCTTTTTACATCCTTTCGTATTGATGGCCACCAGTAGTCTCGGCTGATTAGTTCTGTCATCCTGTGTTGTCCTGGGTGTCCTGTGTCTGGAGTGTTATGGTACTGTATTAGGATTTCTTCTCGTAATTTCTGGTCGGGTGGGACATATGCACTATTCTGTTTGTAGATAACTCCACCATCTTCAGTAAGTTGGGATCCTTGTTTCTTTAGTTCGGTTAGGACTGTTGTTTCTCATTGGGTTCAGCCTCAGATTCGTTCTAGGAAGTTTGGTTCGATGAACAATTCTGCCTATAAGAGTACCATGCTGTCTGTGCCTTTCGTCTGTAGCCAGCTTTCTCAGATCATAGTGACTAGTTTATCTTCTTGTCCTCCTGGCATTTGGTGGATTCAGGATAACAGATTGGCTTTCATGTTTGTTTTTCCAGGCACATGTTGTAGTGTGAAGTTATAGTCTTGCAGCCATAGGTACCACCGTACTTGTTGTCCATTTAGCTTCTGTGGTTCTTGATAATACTTGAGATTTTCGTGGTCAGTCCAGATTTTGAATCGTTCTTCAGTGTCTAGGAGGTAGTGTCTCCATTCCTTCAGAGCGTGGACAATGGCTAGCAATTCTTTGTCGTATATTTCATAGTTTCATTCTACCGGTGACAGCGTTCGTGATGTGAAAGCAATTGGGTGCCATTTGTCTTCTTGTAGTTGTGAAAGTACCCCTCCTAATGCATAGTCCGATGTGTCAACTTCTACTCTGAATTGGCCATGTCTCTGTGGCAATGTTAGGACAGGTTCTTTGGTAATACATTTCTTAAGTCGGTTGAACAAGTCTTGGTGCTCTTGTATCCATTCCCATATGGTTGCTCCTTTGAGTTTGTTTAAGGGCCCTCCAATCATACTGAAGTTTTTGATGAAATATCGATAGTAGTTTGTGAAACCCAGGAACCTTTCTACCTCTTTGGTGTTCTTGGGTTCGGGCCATTCCTGTACTGTTTTTACTTTATCCTCTTCCATTTCAATTTGTCCATGTCCTACCTGAACTTCTAGCATTGGGATTTCTTCTGCATTGAAGATACACTTGGTTCGCTTGAAGCATAAATTGTACTGGGCCACTTGTTTCAGAAATCGTATTGTCCGTTCTTTTAGTTGCTCTTTGGTGTCTCCCAGGATGGCAAAGTCATCCATATAGTTTATGATGTCTCCGTTTTGTAAGAGGTCACAGAAGATACTTGTCATCATCCTGGAGAACGTTCCTGGTAAGTTGCTTAGGCCAAAATACATGACTGTTGGTTCGAAGAGTCCTTCATTGGTGAGGAAGGCAGCTTTCCATTCATCTCCTTCTTTGATCCTGATGTTGTTGTATCCCCAGATGATGTCCAACTTATTGAAGTATTTTGCTTTTCCAAGCTTGTCAATTACTTCACCAATTCTTGGTAATGTTGTTTTATCTTTGATTACCACATTGTTTAGTCATCTGTAGTCTTGGATTAGCCTTTTGGATCCATCTTTCTTTGGGATGAAGAATGTCAGTGCTGTGTATAGAGATTTTGATGGTTGTATTCATTCCAATTCTAGGTTCTCCTTGATGAATGATTTAAGTTCATCCTGTTTTTTGACTGTCATGTTGTATGTCCCTGCACTTATTTCTTTTGGGGCATCTTCGGTTAGGACTATCTTGTGGTCCCATTCAGTTCATTCTAGGAGCTTGTCGAATGTCATTTTGTTGAATAAGTGTGTGAACAGTTGTACATAGTCTGGTAGGTCTTCCAGTTTGGTTGGGTCTAGTTCATCTTCTTCCTCCCATAGATCTTCCATAGTGGCTATGCTTTGTATTTTTTTGGTGATAGGAATGTTCTGATAGGGGAATTGGCAGTCTGGTGGGCATCGGGTGAACTTGATTTCTCCATTGTTCCAATCTACCTCCGGGTTATGTTTGACTAGCCAATCATGTTCTAGAAAGACTTCTGCTCTATCTTATAGCTGTACGACTGAGGCCTCAATTTGTTCCTTATGTCCCTGGATGTCAATGTTGATTGTGGTGGTCTCCGTTACTCTTCTGCCTTGGTTAGGTGTTCTGTCTGCATTAAGCACCAAAATTTGTTGTTCCAATTTCTGGGTTGGGAGTCTTTCTTTGTCTACTAGTTTTTTGCTAATGCTACTGGTTGTGCACCCTGAGTCTATGATGGTGTTGACTGTTATCTCCTTCCCTGCCATTTGTATTTTCCCTTTTAGATTTAGTTTGTGCTTTCTTCTCTGAGAAATCGTGTAGAATTTGTCTGATATCCTAGATACAAGTTTTTTGACTCTCGAGGTAGCGCCTACTCGGAGTCTTCGGAAAAATCCTTCCCTTCTTCGTTGGTGACTTCTTCTACTTCTCAGACTTGGATCTTCTTGGGTGCAGTGCAGGCTTTGGCTATGTGTCCCTTTTTACTGCAGTTGTAGCATATTAACCCCTTGGGCTTTTTGCAATCTTTGGCGATGTGGCCAAAAATGCTACAATTGTTCTGAGAAGGTCCTTCTAAATTCCTCGGAGAAGACCTTCTAGTCTACTGAATCTTCAGATTCTAGGATGGCTGGCACTCTCATAGCTGCATATGCTCCTGCAGTTCCTCCTCGCAGTCTGGCTAGAACTGCTACAGCTTTATCATCTGCCGAGACTATCTTGTTGAATTTCATGAAGAGTGTCATTGCTCTCCACCAGTCATTGAACTTGGTGCGGATGCTGTCGAAAAATCCCAGGTCTGGCACTAGGCCTTTCCCACTGGGCGTTGTTGCAGGTACTACTGCATTGTCGGTCATGTTGGAGCCTGTTTCTGATTCTGTTTTGTCTGAGCTTGATTCATCTGATTTCTCCTGATGGACTATCTCTTCCTCTGCTAGGTTGAGTTCGTTTAGAAGTTCTGATAATACCTCTTCTTCTGCTGGGTTTGCTCTAGGTTCGTCGTGTGTTTCTTCAGGTAATTCGGGGTTCCCTGTTTCTCCTTCGTCTGATGTCTCAGACTCGTCGTCAGTGACTTCGAGGTTCAGTTCTCTGTATTCATCCGGGTTCGAGCTCATATACTAGCTCCTAGGTTGCTCCTGTTCAGGCCTGTTTCAGCCTACTCCTTGCAAGGTGAGGTGGGGACGCTTAACCAAATGTTATGACCTTAGTCTGAGTTAACCTCAGGTTGCAACTTAGGCTAAGACTTGAGGGCAAGTAAGGGGAGAGGAACTAAGTGGTTAAGCGTACCAAATACAGGAGTGTGTATGTATGCTTAAATACAGCAAGCATCCAGTTGAATGGATGGAGGTACTACATGAAACGTCCGATGATAATGGCACGGTAATACTATGAGTCAATACTCGGAGATTGCTGGGCTAGAATAGATGAAACAGGCACAATGTAGGGAAGGAATGTAGATGAGTGCGGATCAGACAGGAATAGTCAAAAGTTCACAACAGAAGCACTCCCAATCCTCGAGTTCTCTCACAATTCATGAATATACTCTGATTAAAAACGAACACCTTTCGAACTAATGTACAGAACAAAACCCCACAGAGTACCTACAATTCTGGAAGAATCAAACTTCACCACCACAGAAGAAAGAATAGAATCCCTAGATCATGCACGAAGAGAAGCGATAGCTGCCCACAAACTAGCTATGGAATGCATGGAACAATGAATCAAATCTAAATTCAAACCCTTCACCCTAGGACAAAAAGTGTGGCTAGAATGAAGAAACCTAAAACTCCCATTCAAATCAAACAAGATAGCACCAAAATGCCTTGGACCATTCATCATTCAAGAAGTCTTATCACCACTCTCCTACCAACTAAAACTACCTGAAACATGGAAAATTCATAATGTATTCTATACTACCCTTCTCTCCAAATACACTGAAAACAATATCCATGGACCAAACCCAGAACCACCCCTCCCTGACATAATAGAAGGAGAAGAAGAATACGAAATTGAAGGTATCTTGAACCATAGAACCAAAAATAAACAAAGGGAATACTACATCAAATGGAAAGGTTACAACCACAAAGAAAACTCTTGGGAAAACGAAGCACAACTCTTACCACATGCCCAAGAACTCTTACAAAAATACCAGCAAGAACACTGACTAATGACTGCTCCACCTAAATGACAGAGAAGATATAAATAATTCAAGATTCTCCCAACTTCTCCATCATTCCTCAACAGCATTTTCCTCCAAACAGAACTACCAATGGCACCTACCCAGAAGAACTATAAAAAGGGAAAGAAAGCTGCTATTGTGGCCTCATCCCCCTCTCCATCCCTTTCCTCAATCTCCTCCCTTTCTACTAAAAACAATTCCCCCATCAGAAAATCTCAGTCTCTCCCCTCCTCCCCTCGTATTTCTGTACCCAACCCTCCCACCATCACACCTGTGGACCACGAAACCCTGGCCCCAATCCTCCCCACCATCCAAATCAACGAACTGCTGGAAAAGCCAATTATCACCCTCCTGAATGCCGTTTTCACCAGAGATGAGCTCCAACAATTCATGGACCAGAACAAGCAATTTTGGGTCGATGTCTTTGTTGGACCAAATTGTATCTACATTCCCCCTTCCACTGAATCATCCTCCAACACTGCCTGGGATAAACTCACCTATCCAACAAGAATGGAAAGCAGCTCCCCTGTACCCCAGCTTCATCCTCAGTGAACAGAAGTATGAAACCCATCCTGTGACACTGAACCCTGAGACCCCCCAGTCTCCTTCTCCAATGTCATTGCCGGAACCACTCCCCATACAGCCTCCTACAATGTGAAATCAACCCCCCAGCAGCTCCTCTGGTCACCCAAGCCAAAGTATGTCTACCCAATCTGGGTCGACAATCCCACCCCAACACTCCCCTCGGAATGAGCTGGGATCCCGAAATCTGCTAGGGCAGAACTCCCCATTGTCAACCAATGACATATCCCCAATCCTACCTCCAGTCCCTCTCCAAAGTCCTCCACAGCCATTGCCACCAACCTGACTGACAACGACCCAGCCAGATGTCCCTGCTTCAGCCCCAAACTCATCACTAAGTACAATAGACCTTCACCCATAGAGTTATAGGCTAGAACTGATTTCTTATCTAAGGGATCCCTCCACACAATGGTCCTCAAGGAAAGCCATTGAACTCACTTCTGCACCAAATATTTACATCATGCCAATCAGCAAAATCACTGGCACTTTATCTGTGATGCCATTTCACAGCTCGAACATCTTTCTCGGGATTATGAGCATGCTACCAATCGAGCGGCCCTATTTATCCAGGCATCACAAAGCCTTGGATTACCTCAGGCTTACACCTACTACCTCAACGAGCATAGCATTAAGCCTATCCCATCCAACCAGCAAACTGGCCCTTCTCAGGTCAGACCATACCAACAAGCCGATTCCCCCATGAGAAACCCCTCCCCTGTTGTGAATTTTCACTGGTCATATCGCAGTCTCTATATTCATCTACATTCCTATCTCCTGTGTACCTGTTTCATCTATTCCTGTCTGCACGATCCCCAAACTCTGACTCATAACTACCACACCATGGACATCGGACGTTTCACATAGTTATCTCCATCCATTCAACTGGATGGTTCTTCTGTATTTAAGCATACATACATGTTCCTGTATTCGGTACGCTTAACCACCTAGTTTCTCTCCCCTTACTCGCCCTCAAGTCTTAGCCTAAGTTGCAACCTGAGGTTAACTCAGACTAAGGTCGTAACATTTGGTTAAGTGTCCCCACCTCACCTTGCAAGGAGTAGGCTGAAATAGGCCTGAACAGAAGCAACCCAGGAGCTAGTATATGAGCTCGAACCCAGACGAATACAGAGAACCAAACCTTGAAGTCACTGACAACGAATCAGAAACATCAGACGAAGAAGAAACAGGGAACCCCAAAGTACCTGAAGAAACACACAATGAACCCAGAGCAAACCCAGCAGAAGAAGAAGTGTTATCAGAACTTCTAAATGAACTCAACCTAGCAGAGGAAGAGATAGTACACCAGGAGAAATCAGACAAATCAAGTTCAGATGAAACAGAATCAGAAACCGACTCCGATATGACTGATAATGCAGTAGTGCCCACAGCAACGCCCAGTGGGAAAGGCCTAGTGCCAGACCCAGGATTTTTCGACGGCACCCGCACCAAGTTCGATGACTGGTGGAGAGCAATGACACTCTTCATAAAGTTTAACAAGATAGTCTCGGCAGACAACAAAGCCATAGCAGTTCTAGCCAGATTGCGAGGAGGAACCACAGGAGCATACGCGGCTATGAGAGCACCAGCTATCCTAGAATCTGAGGATTCAGTGGACTGGAAGGTCTTCTCCGAGGAATTTAGAAGAACCTTCTTAGACAACGCCTCAAACAGCAAGGCTGAATGGCAAATCGAGAAATTCAAACAAGGGAACCAAAACACCGCCGACTACTTGATCGAATTCGAGGTGCTAAAAAGCAAGGCCAAGACCGACAGCAAACACGCTATGTTCTTACTCAGAAAGAATGCCCGACAAGACATCATACATACAATCACAGGCTATCCACCCTTAGCCAGACCAGACACATATGCAGAATGGAAGGAAGCCATATTGTCCGTTGGACAAGGATATGAGGCATCTGAATACCGAGGAGATAGAAAAACAAACACTGGCACCACTTATGGAGGAATGGGTGAACCCATGGAGATAGGAAGCAGGCGCCATGTCTTCAATGACAAAGGAGAACCCAAGTGCTACAACTGTGGCATTTTTGGCCACATCGCCAAAGATTGCAAGAAACCCAAGGGGTTAACATACTACAATTGTGGAAAAAAGGGGCATATAGCCAAAGCCTGTACTGCACCCAAGAAAATCCAAGTCCGGGGAGTAGAGGAAACCACCAACAAAGAAGAAAAGGATTTTTCCGAAGACTCTGAGTAGGTGCTACCTCAAGAGTCAAAAAACTTGTATCTAGGATATCAGACAAATTCTACATGATTCCCCAGAGAAGAAAGTGCAAACTAAATCTAAAAGGAAAAATACAAACAACAGGAAAGGAGATAACAGTCAACACCATCGTAGACTTAGGGTGCACAACCAGCAGCATCAGCAAAAAACTAGTAGACAAAGAAGGACTCCCTACCCAGAAATTGGAACGACAAATCATGGTATTAAATACGGACGGAACGCCCAACCAAGGTGGAAAAGTAACAGAAACCACGACAATCAACATCGACATCCAGGGACATAAAGAACAGATTGAAGCCTCCGTTGTACAACTACAAGACAGAGTGGAGATCTTTCTGGGACATGATTGGCTGGTCAAACATAACCTGGAGGTAGACTGGAACAATGGAGAAATCAAGTTCACCCGATGCCCACCAGATTGCCAATTTCCCCACCAGAACATTGCTATCACCGAAAAACTGCAGAGCATAACGGCCACAGAAGACCTATGGGAAGAAGAAAACGAACCAGACCCGACTAAACCGGAGGACCTGCCAGACTATGTACAACCATTCATGCACTTATTCAACAAAACGACATTTGATAAGCTCCCAGAAGAAACTGAATGGGACCACGAGATAGTCCTAATGGAAGATGCCCCAAAGGAAATCAGTGCAGGAACATATAACATGACAGTTAAAGAACAGGACGAACTCAAGTCATTCATCAAGGAAAACCTAGAATCAGGACAAATATGACTGTCAAAATCCTCTTATGCAGCACCAACATTCTTCATCCCAAAGAAAGACGGGTCAAAAAGGCTGATCCAGGACTATAGACATCTAAACAATGTGGTTGTCAAAGATAAAACTCCGTTGCCAAGAATTGGCGAAGTAATTGACAAACTTGGAAAAGCCAAATACTTCAACAAACTGGATATCATCTGGGGATACAACAATGTCAGGATCAAAGAGGGAGATGAATGGAAGGCAGCCTTCCTCACCAATGAAGGGCTCTTCGAACCTACAGTCATGTACTTTGGTCTAAGCAACTCACCAGGAACGTTCTCTAGAATGATGACAAGCATCTTCCGCGACCTCTTACAAAATGGAGACATTATAAACTACATGGACGACTTTGCCATCCTGGGAGACACCAGGGAGCAACTAAAGGAATGGACAGTACGATTCCTGGAACGAGCAGCCCAGTATAATCTATGTTTCAAACGGACCAAGTGCATTTTTGATGCGGAAGAAATCCCCATGCTAGGAGTTAAAGTAGGACACAGATGAATTGAAATGGAAGAAGACAAAGTAAAATCGGTACGAGAATGGCCTGAACCCAAAAACACCAAGGGAGTAGAGAGGTTCTTGGGGTTCGCAAACTATTATCGACACTTCATCAAAAACTTTAGCACGATTGCAGGACCCCTAAACAAGCTCAAAGGAGCAGCCACATGGGAATGGACGCAAGTGCACCAAAACTCATTCAATCAACTCAAGAAACGCATCACCAAGGAACTGGTCCTGACACTACCACAAAGGCATGGCCAATTCAGAGTAGAAGTCAATGCATCAGATTACGCACTAGGAGGGGTACTCTCACAACTACAAGAAGAAAAATGGCATCCCATCGCCTTCACATCACAAACCCTGTCACCAGCAGAACGGAACTATGAAATATACAATAAGGAACTGCTGGCCATTGTCCATGCCCTAAAGGAATGGAGACATTACCTCCTAGATGCTGAAGAATGATTCAAAATTTGGATGGACCATGAGAACCTAAAGTATTACTGAGAACTGCAAAAACTAAATGGACGACAAGCACAGTGGTATTTATGACTACAAGACTACAACTTCATGCTATGACATGTACCGGGGAAAACAAACACAAAAGCGGACCTTCTGTCCCGCATCCACCAAATGCCAAAAGAACAAGAAGACAAACTAGTCACCATGATTCAAGAAAGCTGGCTACAGACGAAGGGCACAGACAGCATAGTGCTCCTACGAGCAGAACTATTCATTGAACCTAACCTCCTGGAGTGAATTCGAAACCGGACTCAGTGGGAAACAGTGGTCCTAACTGAGCTGAAAAAGCAAGGGTCCCAACTCACCAAGGACAGCGGAATAATCTACAAGCAGAATAGCGCATACGTTCCACCTGATCAGAAACTACAAGAGGAAGTCCTAATACAGTACCATGACACCCCAGATGCAGGACACCCAGGACAACACAGGATGACGGAATTAATCAGCCGAGACTACTGGTGGCCATCAATATGAAAAGACATCAAGAAGTATATCCGGGGGTGTCAAGCCTGTCAAAAGGCCAAGTCTAGAACAACGCTACTCAAATCACCACTACACCCCCTCCCGATACCAAATGGACCCTGGGAAGAAATTAGTATCGACATGATCGGACCACTGCCAGAGTCTAAAGGAAAAGACACAATACTAGTCATTGTGGACCGCTTCACAAAAATGATACAACTCTCAGCAACAACTACGGATGCATCGTCTAAAGACATTGCAAAGATATACCGGGACAAAATATGGAAGCTACATGGACTGCCGAGGAAAGTGCTTAGTGACCGAGGACCTCAATTCGCATCAGAATTCACCAAAAAGCTGTTCAAAGGGCTCGGCATCGAATGAAATCTATCAACCACATACCACCCACAGACAGATGGTCAAACCGAACACATCAACAGAGAAGTAGAAACCTATATCCACCTGTACTGCAACTATGACCAGGATAACTGGGCAGAATGGCTCCCCACTGCAGAGTTTTAGTACAATGACAAACAACATGGGGGAACACAGAAAACGCCATTTTTCCTAAATTATGGAAGAAATCCATGGAAAGGCAAAAACGAGCAAACAACAAACAACCCTGTCGCCACAGCATTCCTGGAACAACTACAACGCGCCTGAGACAATGCCTCATCAGCACTACAGACATATCAAGAAAAGATGAAACAGCAACATGACTGCAGTAGAACCCACACCAGCATTTATCAAACAGGAGATAAAGTATGGCTAGAGAACACCAACATCCATACCAATCAATCATCAAAGAAGCTAGGCCAAAAATAGTATGGACCTTTCCTTATTAAGAAAAAGATAGGAGAAGCAGCATATCAGCTGAAACTGCCAGATGGATGGGCCATCCATGATGTATTCAACAAACAGCTCCTGACACCAGTACACCAGGCAGAGTTCCCAAGTCAAAAACAACCATCAGCGCCTGACCCAGTGATCATCAACAATGAAGAAGAGTATGAAGTCGACAAGATCCATGGACAACAAAAGCGAGGAAGGGACTATCAATTCCTGGTCCACTGGAAGGGATACAGTAATGAAGAAGATACGTGGACAGTGGAGTCCAACCTGGGAAACGCTAAAGACGCCATAAGAGACTACCTGAAAAGGCATCCAGAGGATACCCATAAAAGAGGGGGCAGAAAACACAAAAAAGCAGCAAACAAGCAATCCAGACAAAAGAACTAAAACAAACATGCCTGCCTCCCAATCCAACTGCATCGCTATCAACTCCCTTGTCCATCCCACTCCCACCAGAATCTCCTCTCTTCCGTTCCCTGAGTCAGGTAACAGCCAAGCACCTGCCCCCCAGGGAACTTGTTTCAACCTCGCTAAAACACCATCCCCTGCACAAGGACTCCTTGAAGCCTTGCTCAAAGATGTCGACAAGGCAACCAACAGCGAGATCGAAAACATTACCACCCAGAACAAACGATTGGTAGTAAACCAACACATTACCCTCACCACCGCATGTATCACCTTTACTGATATGTACGCCAGATTCACCAATGCCTCCTCCTCCACCAACCAGCATATCCCCGCCATCTTCCGAGCACTAGACCAGTCCTCTCTCACCCCTAACGAAAAGATCGTGTCCAAGAACTCCAAAGCCGAATCGATTTGGGCCTTGAGGTCTTCAATCACCTCGACATCGCCAACATATTCCTAGAGCTTGCTGACATAGCCATGAAGTTACTCGGAAGAGACAAGTCAAATGAAGACCCCGACATCAATACCCTGGTCGACAGAATCCACATCACCCTGTCCGAACTACATGACACCATCAACCTCACACCACTGACCCACACTAATACCCCTATGGACAAAGAAACCACAGTTTCAATGAAAGAAGAAGTCAATGCCCTCCGCTGCTTCATTAAAACCATCACACCGCCACAACTCGTATCGGTTTTTCTCCCACCCGCAAGATTCCACACTGTGTTGCCAGGGCAAGAAAAAGACCAAAATTATTGGAACTCAATAGTCAAGAACTACTGGGACAGCTCTGCCACCACCGATTTCCCATACAATGGTGTCCCAGTCCCTATCCGACAAGACGGGCGAAGCCACTCACCCGTCTTCTTAGTGCACTCCAATGAAGGAAAGTTTCTCATTGCTGCCACTAAAAAGGCACTCGCCACCACAGTCATAAACAGAGACTTCAACGAGCTTCCTGAGGCATGAAGCCTAATTGGGGGGTATTGTTGTGAATTTTCACCAGTCATATCGCAGTCTCTATATTTGTCTACATTCCTATCTCCTGTGTACCTGTCTCATCTATTCCTGTCTGTGCAATCCCCGAACTCTGACTCATAACTACCACACCATGGACATCGGACATTTCACATAGTTATCTCCATCCATTCAACTGGATGGTCCTTCTGTATTTAAGCATACATACATGTTCCTGTATTCGGTATGCTTAACTACCTAGTTTCTCTCCCCTTACTCGCCCTCAAGTCTTAGCCTAAGTTGCAACCTGAGGTTAACTCAGACTAAGGTCGTAACATCCCCCAAACCACATGTACCTCCCTCATCTGCATCTGTCCCATCCAGACAAGCAAATTCCACCCAAATGACTCGAAATGGCCATACACAACCTAATGGCCCAACTGGATCAACTTTTGAGCCTTCAAAACCTACTCGAAAGCCCCTCAATCCCAACTTAGGATGAGAACAAACCCCTACTCAGCCCAGAGCAATGAATGATCTGAATTTTGACCCAAAGGCCTTTTGCGAAAAATGTGCCAAACTCCACCTCCCTGCCGTAGGTCACTGGGCAAGTGATTGTGCCCATACCACCTGTCCAATCTGCTGAAAAACCTGCCCCAGACACTACTGTTGGACCTGCCCCCAATACTTCTGCTGACTCTGTAAAACCCTCAACCCCCAACATAAACTGGAAAACTGGTTGAAATACATTGATCACATACAAGCTGTAGAAAATATGAAGCAACGATTCCAGGAACAAGTTCTTGAAAATCCCCATGATGCCTTTGATGACGAATACTATGATAATGGAGTATCCCTGGACTACTCAGTTCTATCAGCATAAATTCTTGGAGTAATTTACCTAGAGACAGGCTAATGTTATGAACTTACCACATCCCTGGACTCTCCCTCTATTTGTATTAACCTCCTATTTAGACTTTCTCTTCCATTTCTTCACTATACCCTGGTTCATTATTTATTTATTAAACACATGTACTTCTACCTTTACTTCTGATGATTCATTCTAAATCATGTTCCTGTTTCACCTTTATCTTTTCTTGTCATCAAACTTCTATTCACTTGTCTCTATCTTCCTGTGACTTATGCCCCTTCTTCTCTTCCATCTTACTCATCCCTATGACTCCATATATTACCAATTAACCCATAGTAGTTCCCATTGACTCATATCTATTTACTACGTAAATTCCCATCTTTTATCCATAACTAGTATATAACTTAAGTAGTACCCATGTATTACCTCAGGTTATTCTAGTAACAAGCTTCCTTATCTTCGCTTGTCTGCTACAAGGTTAACAACCTTGGGGACTGCAGTGACACTTAACTTGGATTTCTCAGGCAAGCGTGAGCTTCTACTCAAGGGAGCAATCTGAAGCCTGCACAGAGATCATTGAGACTTGTCAAATACTCCTGGGCTATAGTGTTGAACCTCTCCCTGAGTGGAGATGATCCAGGCCCAGTTGTGAAGTAAGGTAACACATGTAACAGTCGAGTTCATTTAGAAGTTCAGATAGTGCTTCTTCTTCTGCTGGGTTTGCTCTGGGTTTGTCATGTGTTTTTCTGGTTGGTTCTTCAGGTACTTCAGCGTTTCCTGTTTCTTCTTCGTCTAATGTCTCAAATTTGTTGTCAGTGACTTCGAGGTTCAGTTCTCTATATTTGTCTGGGTTCGAGCTCATATACTAGCTTCTGGGTTGTCTTTTGTTCAGGCCTGTTTCAGCCTACTCCTTGCAAGGTGAGGTGGGGATGCTTAACCAAATGTTACAACCTTAGTCTGAGTAAACCTCAGGTTGCAACTTAGGCTAAGACTTGAGGGCGAGTAAGGGGGAAAGAACTAGGTGGTTAAGTGTACCAAATACAGTAGATGTATGTATGCTTAAATAGGGGAAGTCATCCAGTTGAATGGATGGAGTAGCTACATGAAATGTCTGGTAAGAATGGCATAGTAGCTGGCATGAGTCAGGAACAGAGATCACTCAACAGGAATAGCTGAAACAGATGTACTGATGAATAGAAATGCAGATGGCAATGGAATATGACTTGATCAGTGAAAAGCCATAACAGACTGATAAGTATCTGTGGTATGAGATGTCAAAAGGCTGGGACAAATATAATAATGATAAGTTCACAATCTGCCTTCAATCTTTCTCCATCAATAGTCTTTCAATTACATCCCTACAAGCACAATATATGCTTCAATACAAGAATTTTCTTGTGGGTTGACATTTCAGAGCCCTCAAACAGGTATCCATCTTCCATCTCAACTCTTCAAACTGCAATGACACATTGTTTAAGCTTTGGCAGGCCAATGGGGAACTTAGTGCATTGATATGGTTTCCAGAGATCAGGAATCTGGATGAATACATTGTGAGTGATTACCTCCCCCCCCCTTTTTTTTTCCCCCTTTCACTGACCTTCAGGACTACATCCCCTAGAACAACCTCAAAATTTGTATTAACAATGTACTCAATTTATGGGGTGAATACAACCCTACAAGAATCCAGATTAAGTACAAATTACATGTCCTCACCTACTTGGAAGAAGATATACATTGGTTTGGCCCAGCAGTCCTTTTTGCTACAGAAGTCTTTGAGTCCTGGAACTCAATCTTTCATCTCTGCAGTGTGCTGTCCAACCACTAGGCACCAAGCTGTGACATTGCATCAACTCTTGCAGATATGGAACATTTCAAGCACCAGGCAAGTGGTGGATGGTGGAAGGTGAACAGTGGTGAGTACAATTCAGGCCAGTAGTAAGATCCAAGAGCTATTTAATGAAGACAAGAAGTTGTATTGATGCCTCAGACTGACAGATTTCATTTCAGTATCTCCTGGTAAGTATTCAAATCCTCCTTTCCATACTAAGCACATTCTCATTGTTAACCAGGAGCAGTCAAACCTACACCAAAAGCAATGTGAAGCTTGGTGCCTCTCTCTAAAATCCTGTCCCTCCCTGAACTTGTTGCATTGAACACCCCCTCAGCAATGTTACCTCAGGACATTTTGATGATAGAGTGCCTATATCTTATCACTAAGTCAAAAGACACACCGCACATTCTCATGGGTTTTTTATGAGTTTTCTAGACCCCAGGTATGGTTTGTTGCACTACTTGCCCCCTGTAGTGATTGACATCATTATTGCAACAAGATTCCAGAATGCTCTGTTTATACAGGACACATATCTTCAATTTGGACTTCTGATCAATCTCATGGCCATGCTCTCATTAATCACTTTACAATTGCACCAAGAAATGATGAACAGCTGAATATGCCAATTCTCATGAAAAACAGTCACACTCATTTTGTATCATGTAAGGTAAGATAACTCAAAGTGACAGATTATCTAAGGACAACTTTGCTCAACTGTAACAGGATGTGCTGTTCATTTTCAACACATAGCATGACTGTAGGTCATTTTTGTGTGGCCTCAAAACTGTATCCCTTGTTCAGGGTCAAAACCTTATATTGCATATACATAAGGTCATCACACATGTTGATGATACCAAATTTTTTCTCAACATGCATGCATTGCATAACACCCACTTGGTTTGCAGCACCCTTTCTCACTCACTTACAGAGCCAAAGCTTGTATTTCCTGATTGACATGTGCAGCATTTGAAAAATACTGCCAGAGTTCACATATCTAGACCTGCCAAGCAGCAGGCCACTAAGAAAAAGATGAAGGAGATGTAAGCCTGCAACCAGCAAGCTTAAACCCTGGAGGCCCAAAAAGAAACCTTGGACTTAGTAAAATAACCTATAATATGCCTATAATCTAGTGGTACATCTTATGATATTTAGTAAATATCAAGTGTATGAGAGCCAACTGAGTCTAAGATTGAGCCCTAACCTGAGATCTCAGGGACTGTGTACTAAGGATGTTATGTGCATTACCTTACTTTGCAACCAGGCCTGGATCATCTCCACTCAGGGAGAAGTTTAATGCTATAGCCCAGGAGTATATGACAAGTCTCAATGACTTCTGTGCAGACTTTGGATTGCTCCCTCAAGTAGAAGCTCACACTTGTCTGAGAAGTCCAAGTTAAGTGTCATTGCAGTCCCCAAGGTTGTTAACCTTGTAGTAGACAAGCAAAGATAAGGAAGCTTGTTACTAGAATAACCTGAGGTAATACAAGTGTACTACTTAAGGTTTATATACTAGCTACACATAGGAGATGAGTAATTACATAGTAAGAGGGTATGAGTCAATGGGAGACTGCTACAGGTTAATTGGTAAGTTAAGGAATCATAGGGAATAGGAAGGAAACAATACAAGTCACAAGAAGTCTGAGATAAGTAAATAAAAGGTTGATGATGGGAAATAGAGAAGGTGAAACAGGAACATGACTCAGAATGAGTCATAAGAAGTGGAGGTAAAAGTACATGTGTTAGATAAATAAAGAACAGACTGGGGTATACAGAAGGGAAGATAGGGAAGTCTAAAAGTAGGAGGTTAATACATTTTAAGGAGAAGTAAGGTTAGTCCACAGTTGAGTTCATAACAGAGGACCTACTCCAGACATTCAGCTATGATTAACTTGTAATATGACTCAGCAAATCATTGAACATTGATTAATCATCAGGGACCTAATCTCAGACTAACATTATGAAAGGTTGGGCATGTAGTGAACATGATGGCAAAGTCAATAAAACTGCTTGAGGATATTGCACAACTCCTCAACCACTTGCCAATGTACTTGCCAACTTTCCCATCCACAAAATCTGCCTATTCTCTAAGAGTGACTGTCCCAAGCTGTGTCAACCCCATGTTTTATTCCATGACTTGTCAAAAAGTCAGGATCAACCAGTATTTGATGTCAGCCCAGAGGACTTTGAAAGAATACAATAGTAACTATGACACAATCAGTATGATAAGTAACACAAGAATATAAGCTGAAACTCACCTCAGTCTCTCAATATATGCACAAGAACTGAGGTGCAGTACATGATATGTAGACTTTTATACTATGACAAATAGTCCAAGTAAAGTAGACAATAAGACAAATAAACATTACAGAAAATGGCCATGGTCAAAGGTACTCATAATAGAAACAAGAAAATGAGGTCCAAAGTTTAATGTTGTGACCTGTGCCACTTGGTCTCAGCCTGAGTTTGCCATTCTAACAGACTTATCAGAGAGTGTTGGCAATCCTGTCAATAATGCTGAACTTGCCACTGACCTCACTCCCAAATTTGATGTTGACCACATTAATTTCAATGGTGGGCATGATGAACTTTTGAAGGTCTTGCTGGAACTGAGATACCCCTCATGCTAACTCTTCAACTGGCTCTGTTATCTGCAGCTACTGTTGTGTAGGCCCTGGAGGACAGCTCCAAAGATGATGATGTCAATTGGGATAATGTATAGGCCTCATGTAATGAAATTTGAGTTATTTACAGTTAATTACTTTCTCACAATGCAAGAAACTATTATTTGCCTATTAATAACAGTTACTTGCTCATATGTTACAGTAAGGGACAAAACCGTTCCAATGTTTTGAACTTCTCAGAAGATCAGCTCATATCTCAAGGACTACTGTGGCTGTGCACTTCCTAATTTAATTGTAGATAGTCCAGTATCTTATCTAATCATATGCAAAGTATGATTATGTAATCCTTTGTTTTAGGGGAGTTATTAATTAATTAATATTTTAAGTGCATTGGAACAGTTTTGTCCCTCTTGAAATTTATATACAAAATGGGTATTCTAGTACCTGGTATAAGCTCCCTTGGCCTGTAAAACTGCCTGGACCCTCCTAGGCATACTCTCTATCAGATTCTGACACACTTCTGGTTCTATGTCATCCCACTCCTTTTGTATCCTCTCCCATAGGGTATTCATGCTATCAGGAGGAGTATCATACTCTCCCAGCTTATTCTTGAGGTGAGTCCAGAGATGTTCAATGGGATTAAGGTCTGGAGACTGTGGGGGCCATACCATAACCTCCAATTCAGACTCATCTAGCCAGTTTGTAGCCTTTTTGCTCTTGTGTTTGGGGTCATTGTCCTGTTGGAAGACCATATCCTCCTCATTCTTCCCATACCACCTGATGCTCCTCTTTAGTTCATCCCCCAAAATTTGAACATAAAGGTCAGCATCCATCTTCCCTTCAATTTTAGTGGCAAACCCCACTCCATCCCACAGCATACAACCCCAGATCATCACATTTCCTCCACCAAACTTGACTGTTCCCTCAACCAATCTATCATTCAGCCCCTCTCCTGCCTTTTTCCATACCCAAACCCTTCCATCTGATCCAAACCGATTGATTTTGGACTCATCTGTCCAAATAACCCTCTTCCAGTCCTCCAGGGTCCAGTTAACATGTGCTTCTGCCCACTCCAACCTTTTCCTCCTATGGACAGCAGTAAGTTTAGGTCGTTTCCGCTTGACTACAGCCTTCATTCCAGCTCCTCTGAGTGCCCTGCACACTGTTTTGGTGGATACAGGCTGGGCAATAACATTTTGAAGTGATTTGGTGACTTGGGAGGCATTGTCAGCCTTGCGAGAGGTGATGAGGCGAACAGAATAGTGGATATCAGAGGGAGAAAGTTTAGATGGGCGGCCACCAACAGATTTGGAAAGTGTTGATATATGTTTGGAGCGAATCCTAGAAATAGTACTGACTCCCAGACCAGTAATAGAAGCAATATGATGAGCAGATTTCCCTTGGTCCAGGTAAGAGAGGACTCTATTGGTCTGAGTAGAGGAAAGAGAGCGCATATAGTTGTAAAGGTATAGTGGGGGAGTTAATTTGCACCTGAGAATAAGCACATCCATTTATACATCACCCTACATGGTCACATGATTTTATTTGTATTTATTTGATTGCAATAAACGAAGTCATGTGCTCAGAATTTGAGAGGGACAAAACTGTTCCAATGTACTTAAAATATTAATTAATTAATAACTCCCCCAAAACAAAGGATTACATAATCATACTTTGCATATGATTAGATAAGATACTGGACTATCTACAATTAAATTAGGAAGTGCACAGCCACAGTAGTCCTTGAGTTATGAGCTGATCTTCTGAAAAGTTCAAAACATTGGAACGGTTTTGTCCCTTACTGTAATAACAGGCTATGTGTAAGGGGTAATCCCCTACCCTTTCCTTTCTTGGACTTATCATTATTTCTTTATCGCATGCCATTGTTCTCTCCTTTATTTTCCCTTATTTTGTGCCATAAAACAAATGCAAACTTAGTCACTATATAATGCCCTGTATATCGAGCTGTTACAGCTCAACTATTATCTTTCTTGTTATACATATGTTTACCTATATACATGGGTCAAGCATATTTGTGTGACTTAAGATATATAGTATAGCCCATAAAGCATTCAGCTTTACATTTTTTTATGCTTGCCAAACATATGAAAACATATACCCAGTACATGTCATATATGTCATTCATAAATGCAAATCCTCCAGAAGATATCTTCTGAACATCAATGCAATGTGGGAGATTCCCACAAGGAAGCACAGAACCCTGTGCCTATACAACATGTGCGAACAATGGACTAACACATCCACAAGGACTCTAATCCTCAAATACCCAGCACTCTTAATATACAGAGCAGCATACCTGAAGATGAGATGTATAGAATACATTTTGACATTAACACAGATGATAATGGCTCAGATATGGGACTTTCCACTCTATACCAAGAGGTAGAAGTCCTCTTTGATGTAGCTAAGGTCACAAAGCCCTATTGATGACTACAACTCATGGAATACATGGAACAACTCTTGTCCCACTATTATGCCAATTTATCTAATCCCCTAGATCAGGAGAGTCAGGAATACTGAGAGAGTTACATCAAAACCTTGGAAAAGGTCTTGGCAGCCTACTCCTTGGTATGAGGAATAAAAGCTTCATCCTGAGCAGAGACACCAATGGATCACTTATCATCACAAATTGACCATCAGTATGAAGAGTATCTGGAATATGCTAAACCCCCTTGACAGGAGGAACAACTGACCACAGCACTATCATTGATATCCAGTATGAATGCCATGGTCACTGCCCATACTCATCTGTTTGGTGAACCCAATGAACACAATGGCCCTACTGAAGGAATGAGCAGAGTAACTGCTTCCAACCCAGATCCCAACAACTGGCAACAGCATATAACTTTATATGCCAAGAGATGGCACAACTGTGTTGCTTATCAACACTTGAGAGTATATGACCTCTCAAACTTGGGGGAATCCAGAATTGAGGACCAAGGTGTCATACTCAATGGACATTATGCCTTTGACACAAATCCATGCAAAGGGGACAAAAATGATGAAATACACAAGTTGGCACTAGAGGTGACACTACCTCAGAAAGCAAGACAGATATAGTCTGTAACCATAAACCCAGAGGTGGTAACACATTCACTACCCAGAACTACTACACCAAGATTGGCTCCCTTGGTCAGAGGGAATTTGCAGCAAAATCCACCACAAATCCCTTATTCCCATCAACCCTCAATGCCTCTTAGTGCCATGGTGTTACGAACTTACCACATTCCCGGACTCCCCGAACTAACGTATTAACCTTCTCAACAGACTTTCTATTATTCCTTCCGTATACCCTGGTCCGTTCTTTATTTATTTATCACATGTACTTCTACCTCTGCTTCTTATGATTCATTCTGAATCATGTTCCTGTTTCACCTTCATCTTTTCCCACCATAGTACTTCTCCTTACCCGGCTCTATCTTCTTATGACTCATACTCGTTCTTCCGTATTCATTTCACCTATCCCTATGACTCCTCAGATTACCAATTAACCCGTAGTAGTTCTCATTGACTCATATCTACTTACTATGTAATCTCTCATCTCTTATTCATAGCTAGTATATAAACCTTAAGTAGTACTTTGTATTACTTCAGGTTATTCTAGTAACAAGCTTCCTTATCTTCGCTCGTCTGCTACAAGGCTAACAACCTTGGGGACTGCAGTGACACTTAACTCGGACTTCTTAGGCAAGCATGAGCTTCTACTTGAGGGAGCAATCTGAAGCCTGCACAGAAGTCATTGAGACTTGTCGAATACTCCTGGGCTATAGCGTTGAACCTCTCCCTGAGTGGAGACGATCCGAGCCCGGTTGCGAAGTAAGGTAACACACGTAACACATGGCATGGCACCCATCTATACCAAGGGCTCTGGCTAGGGCACCAACTCACATAGTTGGCTTCAGGCCTATGCCTGTCCTAAACATCCCTAGTGGGTTTGGAATGGCAGGCCATTACTCGACACCTCGAGTAAAAACCTCACTATCCTCTCTGGGACTGAACTAATTCCTGGGAGTATGCCCAATCCCCCCAACTGGACCTAACTTAGGTCCTAACTCAGTAACAGGACCACTACCAGCTCAAGACCACACACAGGTGAGAGGTTACTCTCTTACTTATGAGGTCCTGAACATATCACCTGGTGTAATGGAAACACTATGCAGACACAAAGAAAAGATGCATGACTGCATCCATTGAACAGTGCAGAAGTATTTTGCACAACCCTTTGAGTTTCTGGCAGGATATAAGTCATTCAACCAGAAACTACCTTAGGATAGTGGAGTAGAACCATACTCCAGTAGTCAGAAGTTTAGTGACTTAGAGAATTTCATCTCTTTACTATGTATAGATTTCATCTTATAAGGTATAGGAGGAACAAGCCCTACCTTGGATCATCTAAGGCTTCAATTGCTCCCATATTACCTCAGAGGTAAGGCTAAGAACATGGTGATGAGACATGTCATCAATGTCAATCATACAAGATTTGACTGGACATTTGAAGACATCCTAATCACCCTGCATGATAGATTTGTACTACTAACATCCATGCATGATGCACATGAAGGCCTTCATTGTGTGCACTACAACACAATGATTGGAGTACAGGGCTTCTACGATGCCCTTATAGATCACACACAGTGCATGACAGTACACCCCAATGATTATTCACTTGTCAAAGTATTCCTGGAAGGAATACCTGAGGATATGAGAACAGATCTACTGTTCAATCATGGGTTGACACCTGACACCAACTCCCTTGACAATTTCCTCATGTTTGCAATGTGGTATGAGAATAGGTTGAAGGTTAACTCCTTCTATCATAAAAACTTACAAACTAGCAAGAATAACAGCTCACTTTGGAGCTCCCTAAAGCAAATGGTGCCTGCTAAGGCTCCTCATGATCCTTATTGAAAACTTGTATCATGTGGGACTTGTTGTGAATTTTCACCGGTCATATCGCACTCTCTATATTCATCTACATTCCTATCTCCTGTGTACCTGTTTCATCTATTCCTGTCTGCGCGATCCCTGAGCTCTGACTCATAACTACTACACCATAGACATCGGACGTTTCATGTAGTTATCTCCATCCATTCAACTGGATGGTCCTTCTGTACTTAAGTGTACATACATGCTCTGTATTCGGTATGCTTAACCACCTAGTTTCTCTTCCCTTACTTGCCCTCAAGTCTTAGCCTAAGTTGCAACCTGAGGTTTACTCAGACTAAGGTTGTAACACACCCCTTGATCCTCCATAACAGACGTGATCCACTCCAGGATATCGTTTTGGCAAGTAAGGAGAGCTGTGAGTTGATCATTGCTGATCCGAGATACTTGGGTGGTGACAGTGTTCGGCCGACGATGGGCAGATGGAAGGTGACAGGCCTTCTTCAACAGCAAACATTCGAGGCACTTGGTGACCTCACGACTAGAACGGCCATTAGCACAATCACTGGGAAGCTAAGTGTTACTTACCTTGATATTGACTCCCTAATTGTGCAAGGATCGCCATTGTCAAGACATCGCTCGCACTTATTAGGTCCACCCATCTTGACCTGCTTTCCGTTGACAGCAGTTGGCTCATC
This sequence comes from Calvatia gigantea, assembly GCA_025093985.1. Classification (NCBI taxonomy): domain Eukaryota; kingdom Fungi; phylum Basidiomycota; class Agaricomycetes; order Agaricales; family Lycoperdaceae; genus Calvatia; species Calvatia gigantea. The sequence goes on from JACAAK010000012.1 coordinate 717,684, forward strand.
CTCACCTAATTCCCTCCAGTCCGGGTCTGGCTTGCCTCCGGAATCTGACTCTTCATCAACACGTTTCCTTTTCAATGATGGTGGTGCCTTCCCAACCCACTCCTTCATGATCTTCCATTGACGTTGCTTCTCAGCCGCTATCTTTTTATCCATGTTATCAGCGGCCTTACGCTTTCCTTCGCATTTACTCACCCACGCCAACTCTTCATGTTGCTCCTCCTCCTGCACCTCTCGTTCCTCGCATTCCTTCCTCTCCCATGTCTCTTGCTCCTCCCGCTCCTTCTTTTCCCATGCTTCTCGTTCTGTCCGTTCCTGCCTTTCTCGCTCCTCGCTCTCCTCCAATTCGCACAGCTCGCATTCTGCCTGCCATTCCACCTCCTCCTGCCTTTCCAGCTCAAGCCGCTTGCATTCATGCATGGCCTCCAGCTCAGCCCATTTCTCTGCAGCAGTTTTCTTGTTGGAGCTAGACATGGGAGTGGTCAAGGTGGTGGTTAGAGTAGAGAATGGGACTGTAAAATTTCCAAGGTGACGGAATTTATATGCACCATCAAAAGTCTAATTGGAGATTCCCACAGTTCGATTTCACAGCCTCGAGGGCTTGGCCCTAATGGGGGGATACTGTCATGACCCGACCACGATTACGCCCTCTGATCCTATTCCTCTTTGTCTCTGTTCCTCCGACCCTCTGACCCTACTCCCTTCTGAAATATGGACTTCAATGACAGCAGGAAGGTGCAATACATACGTTGAAGCTGCTGAGTCCAAATCTCGTACTCATTCAAATTCACCTACTCTGTACATTCTCACCTGATGTCACCTGGTGGCTAACCTTTGGCCGATATCCCACATAACCTGATTATAACACATGAACAAATCGAAATAGAAGAAGAAAAAGTCAAATCAGTACAAGACTGGCCTGAGCCCAAGAACACTAAAGAAGTAGAATGATTTCTGGGCTTTGCCAATTACTACTGACACTTCATTAAGAACTTCAGCAAAATTGCAGGACCACTGAACAAACTCAAGGGAGCAACTACATGGGAATGGAACATAGATTACCAAACAACATTTGATGAACTAAAAAGGTACATTACTAAAGAACCCACCTTAACTGTTACATGCATTACCTTACTTCGCAACCAGGCCCAGATTGTCTCTACTCAGGGAGAGGTTCAACACTATAGTCCAGGAGTATACAACAAGTCTCAGTGACTTCTGTGCAGACTTTAGATTGCTCCCTTGAGTAGAAGCTCATGCTTGTCTAAGAAGTCCAAGTTAAATGTCACTGCAGTCTCCAAGGTTGTTAACCTTGTAGCAGATGAGCAAAGATAAGGAAGCTTGTTACTAGAATAACCTAAGGTAATACAGGTGTACTATTTAAGGTTTATATACTAGCTATGCATAGGGGATGAGAAATTTACATAGTAAGCAGGCATGAGTCAATGAGACTACTACAGGTTAATTGGTAAGTTAAGAAGTCACAGGGATAAGGAAATCAATGGAAGAAAGTGGTACAAATCATAAGAAGACAAAGATGAGTAGATAAAAGTCCAGGTGATGAGAATAAGAGAATGTGAAACAGGAACATAACTTAAAATAAGTCATAAGAAGCAGAGATAGAAGTACATGTGTTAAATAAATAAAGAATGGACTGGGGTATAAGAAAAGGAATAGAAAGGTCCAATAGAAGGTTGATATGTAGATAGGAAAAGTCTGGGAATGTGGTAAGTTCATAATATTGACACTACCACAAAAACAAGGCCAATTCCAAGTGGAGGTTGATGCATCAGATTATGCATTAGGGGGCATGTTATCACAATTACAAGAAAGTAAATGGCACCCAATTGCATTTACATTGTACATACTCTCACTAGCTGAATGAAACTATGAAATCTACGACAAAGAACTATTGGCCATTGTTCATGCCCTGAAAGAGTAGAAACACTATCTGCTAGACACCAAAGAAAAGTTCAAGATATAAATGGACCATAAAAACCTGAAGTACTATAGAAAGCCACAAAAATTGAATGGATGCCAAGCCTGATGGTACCTACATCTACAGGACTACAACTTCATCTTATGATATGTGCTGGGGAAGACTAACATGAAGGCTGACCTACTATTGTGCATATACCAAGCACTAGAGGCAATAGAAGACAAACTAGTCACCATGATCAGGGAAAGCTGGCTATAGACCGAAAGCACTGATGACACAGTACTACTACAGGCCAAGTTGTTCCTGGAACCAGTATTCCTAGAAAAAATATGGAGAAACCCTCAACATGAAACATTGGTCACCACCAAACTGGAAAAGAAAGATTCAATTTTCATCAAAGATGATGGAGTGGTCTACAAAGGGAGTAGTGCATATATGCCACCAGACCCAAAATTACAGGAAGAAGTCCTGCAACAGTACCATAATTGTTATGACCTTAGTCTGAGTAAACCTCAGGTTGCAACTTAGGCTAAGACTTGAGGGCGAATAAGGGGAGAGGAACTAAGTGGTTAAGTGTACCAAATACAGGAGTGTGTATGTATGCTTAAATACGGTGAGCATCCAGTTGAATGGATGGAGGTACTACATGAAACATCCAATGATAATGGCGCAGTAATACTATGAGTCAATACTTGGAGATCGCTGGGTTAGAATAGATGAAACAGGTACGATGTAAAGAAGGAATGTAGACAAGTATGGATCAGACAGGAATAGTCGAAAGTGCACAACAATACCCTCCACTCAGGCTTCATGCCTCAGGAAGCTCGTCAAAGTCTCCATTTACTACAGTGGCAGTGAGTGCTTTCTTGGTGGACATGATAAGGAATTCTCCATTGTTTGATTTTGCAAAGAAAACAGGTAAATGACTGCAACTGTCTTGATGGATAGGGACTGGGATGCCATTGAAGGGGAACTCAGTGGTGGTGTGTCAAAAATCAGCAGCTCGGTGTCATTGCTGACGTCATCAACATATTTCGGGTTTCTATTTTTGTTCTTCTGTTGTTTCAGTGTATTTGTCATAAATAGTCAGTTTGAATTGCCTTGTAAATAAGTGTACATTAGGTCTTTTCACTTATACGTAGTCTCCTGTATCTGTGGGGTCCATTCTCTTTCCATGGACCTCAGGTTCATACCGCCTGTATCTGTAGCTAGTTTTCTCTCTAATCCATTCTCTTTCCATGGACCTCAGTTCACTATAAAAGTCTACGAACATCATCATCACCTACACTATGCAACTACGAAAATATGTCGCATCAGGTTATGGGCCCCAACAGCGAGTCGACATCTGAGACACTTCACTTTCCGAAGCTCACAGGGATTAATTATAATTCCTGGGCAGATAATATGAAGGCTGCCTTACAAGCCTGTTATCTTTGGCTGTTCATTGAGGGAGAGGAACCTTGCCCTCCGAAGCCATCAATTAAGGCCCCTGTTGATAATCAAGGGAATCCTTTTGGGTGAAGTACGGCTGAGTTTAAGGAGTGGAAACAGGATTAAGAGGATCATCGATGTTGGCTGCAATCTGATGGTGCTGCGATGGGCTTGATTAGAGGTGCAGTTGATTTCTCTCAACGTGAGCATATTGCAAGTGCTTCGACTTCACAAGAGATGTGGGATTTGCTACAATCCATTCATGTTACACAATGTCAAGGGATAACAGTCCATTATCTCTTCCAAGACATCTACTTGAAGAAATGGGATGAGAAAACACCTATGTCTGATCACCTTGGTTATTTCCTTTGAATTCGCCGACAAATCATCAAGGCTGGAGAGAGGTTGGATGAGACACAGATTATCCATGCCGTCCTTCTTTCCCTTCCACATACGAATGTCTGGGATATTGTCAAGCAGAACCTTCTTGACAAAGGGAAGAACCTTACCTTGGAGATGGTCACAGCCGAGCTAATCACTGTGCATGAACGTTTGCTACATGATAAGCAGGCTGAGGAGGTTTCGGAGAAAGTTAAGGCTAAGCAGTTGGCCTTACTCTCAAAATCGGGTGGCTCTTTGAGTGGGAGTGGTGGTGGTAAAGGTGGCAAGAAGTCGAAGAAAGGCAAATGAAAGGCGAAGCCAGAGGATAAGTGTTTCAACTGTCACCAAAAGGGGCATTGGAAGTCTAACTGTCCAAGTGCACCGAAAAAGGAGAAATCTGAAGGAAAGTCAGCAAATATAGCTGTTGAGAAGTTTAGAATGGGTGGTCGATACTGGAGATTGCGAAAGGCATTGTATGGGTTGAAACAAGCCGGGAGACAGTGGAAGAAACACCTCCATGAAGTATTGGTCAAACTTGAATTTCGGTGTACCTTTGCTGATGATTGTCTATATGTCAAGTGGGAGGATGGGCATCCAGTGGTCCTAGTCCTCATTTACATTGATGATATGGCAATTGGAGGTCCAGAATCCTTCAAGATTGTCAACTTCAAGGAGGCTCTCGGTGAAAACTTTGAGGTAACTGACCTTGGAGAGCTCAAATACATACTCGGAATGTTGGTAACACGAGACTGAGCAAACCGTTTGATCTACTTGAACCAGGCCGCATATATCACCCGAATTCTCACAAAGTATGGCATGCAAGATGCACACCCAGTTCCAACCCCAATCATCGTCAAACACGAGTTGACAGTGGCACAGTCATCTCAAACAAGTGATGAAGTTCAAGCATATAACAATTATGCTAGTGGCATCCACTACCTATCCCTTGTTGGATCATTGCTTTTTGCTACACAAACACATCCAGATATCCAATATGCAGTTAGTTCAATTGCCAAATTTGGGAGGAATCTAGGAATTCATCACCTTGAAGCAGCAAAGCGTGTTCTTCGTTATCTCAAGGGCACCATTGACTACAGTTTGATACTTGGGTGTCGTGGAAGAGATGCTGTCGACATTGTTGGATGGACAGATTCCGATTGGGCACAAGATCGTGATGATCGTCGCTCAACAAGTGGTTTTGTATTCAATATTGCTAGGGGGGTAGTGATATGGTTGTCAAAGAAGCAGCTGACAGTGGCTACCTCGAGTGTTGAAGCTGAGTATGTTGCATCAGCCAGTGCTGTAAAGGAAGCAGTGTGGTTGCGAATGTTGTTGGAAGAGTTGGGTTATCCACAGGTTACAGCCACAACAATTCATGTAGACAACTAAGGCTGTATTGCCCTCACTCACAACCCAGTTGCACACTCATGTGCCAAGCATATCGACATACATCACCATTTCATCCATGAATGTATCGAGAACAACGAAGTTGATTTAAAATATGTGTCCATGAAGGACATGTTAGCCGATATTTTTACGAAGGCATTGCCCAAGGAAGCTTTCGTGAAATTTAGGACCGCATTAGGTGTCCTACCCAAAAATTGACACCTCGCCGAGTGGGAGTGTCAAAAATCAGCAGCTCAGCGTCATTGCTGACATCGTCAACATATTTCAGGTTTCTATTTTTGTTCTTCCGTTGTTTCAGTGTATTCATCGTAAATAGTCAGTTTGAATTGCCTCATAAATAAGTATACATTAGGTCTTTTCACTTATACGTAGTCTTCTGTATCTGTGGGGTCCATTCTCTTTCCATGGACCTCAGGTTCGTACTGCCTGTATCTGTAGCTAGTTTTCTCTCTAATCCATTCTCTTTCCATGGACCTCAGTTCACTATAAAAGTCTACGAACATCATCGTCACCTACACTATGCAACTACAAAAATATGTCACATCATGGTGGAGCTGTCCCAGTAACTCTTGACTATCAATTTCCAGTAACGTTGGTCTTTCTCTTGTCCTGGTAGTATAGTGCAGAATCTTGTGGGTGGAAGAAAAACTGATGTGAGTTGCAGTGGGGTGATGGTTTTTATGAAGTGTCAGAGGGCATTGACTTCTTCCTTCATGGAGACCATGACTTCTTTGTCCATGGGGGTGTTGGCACGAGATGGCAGAGAGGGATTAACTGTGTTATGCAATTTAGAGAGTGTGATGTGAATTCTGTCAACCAGGGTGTTGATGTCGGGGTCTTCAATTGTTTTATCTCTTCCGAGTAACTTCATGGCTATGTCTGCAAGTTCAAGGAAGATGTTGGCAATGTTGAGGTGATTGAAGACTTTGAGGCCTAAGTCAATTTGGCTTTGAAGTCCTTGGACCCGATTCTATTCGCTGGGGGTAAGGGTAGATTGGTCTAGGGCTTGGAAGATAGCAGGGATATGCTGGTTGGTAGAGGAGGATGCATTGGTAAACCCTGCATACATGTTGGCGAAGGTAATGCATGCAGTGGCAAGGGTAATGTGTTGGTTTACAACTAGTCATCTGTTTTGGGTGGTAATGTTCTTGATTTCACTGTTAGTTGCTTTATCAACATTCTTGAGCAGGGCTTCAAGGAAGCCTTGTGCTGGGGATGGCATCTTTGTGATGTTATAGCAGGTTCCTTGGGGAGCAGGTGCTTGGCTGTTGCCTGGTTCAGAGAATGGGAGGGAGGAGATTCTGGTGGGTGTGGGGTGAACAAGGGAGTCGATAGTGATACAGTTAGATTGGGAGGCAAGCATATCTGTTTAGTTTCTCTGTCTGGGTTGTTTGTTCAGTGCTTTTTTGTGTTTTCTGCCCCCTCTTTTATGGGTATCCTCTGGATGCCTTTTTAGGTAGTCTCTTATGGCGTCTTTCACATTTTCCAAATTGGACTCCACTGTCCACATATCTTCTTCATTGCTGTACCCCTTCCAGTGGACCAGGAATTGATAATCCCTTCCTCATTTTCATTGTCTGTGGATCTCTTCCACTTCATACTCTTCTTCATTGTTGATGATTACCGGGTCAGGCACCGATGGTTGTTTTTGACTCAGGAACTCTGTCTGGTGTGCTGGTGTCAGGAGCTGTTCATTGAATACATCATGGATGGCCCATCCATCCAGTAGTGTCAGCCAATATGCCACTTCTCCTATCTTTTCCTTAATAAGGAAAGGTCTATACTGTTTTTGGCCTAGCTTCTTTGATGATTGATTGGTATGGATGTTGGTGTTCTCCAACCATACTTTATCTCCTATTTGATATGTGCTGGCATGGGTTCTACTATGGTCATGTTGCTGTTTCATCTTTTCTTGGTATGTCCGTAGTGCTGATGAGGTGTTGTCTCAGGCAGCCTGTAATTGTTCCAGGAATGCTGTGGCAACGGGATTGTTCGTTGCCAGCTCATTCTTGCCTTTCCATGGATTCCTTCCATAGTTTAGAAAGAATGGTGTTTCCTGTGTTCCTCTGTATTGCTTGTCGTTGTACTGGAATTCTGCAATGGGGAGCCATTCTGCCCAGTCATCCTGGTCATAGTTGCAGTACAGGCAGATGTAGGTTTCCACTTCCCTATTAATGCATTCAGATTGTCCATCCATTTGTGGATGATATGCCATTGATAGGTTTCGTTTGATGCCGAGCCCCTTGAATAACTCCTTGGTGAATTCTGATGTGAATTGAGGTCCTCGGTCACTAAGTACTTTCCTCGGTAATCTGTGTAGCTTCCATATTTCATCTTGATATATCTTTGTGATGTCTTTAGATGTGGCATCCATGGTTGTTGCTGAGAGTCATATTATTTTTGTGAAGCAGTCCATGATGACTAGTATTGCATCCTTTCCTTTAGACTCTGGCAGTGGTCTGATCATGTCAACACTGATTTCTTCCCAAGGTCCATTTGGTATTGGAAAGGGGTGTAGTGGCAATTTGAGCAGCATTGTCCTTGATTTGTTTCTTTGGCAGGCTTGGCATTCTCAGATATATCTTTTTACATCTTTTCATATTGATGGCCACCAGTAGTCTTGGCTGATTAGTTCTGTTATCCTGTGTTGTCCTGGGTGTTCTGTGTCTGGGGTGTCGTGGTATTGTATTAGGATTTCTTCTCATAGTTTCTGGTTGGGCAGGATGTATGTGCTATTCTGTTTGTAGATAACTCCACCATCTTTGGTGAGTTGGGATCCTTGCTTCTTTAGTTCAGTTAGGACTATTGTTTCTCATTGGGTTCAGTTTCAAATTCATTCTAGGAAGTTTGGTTTGATAAACAATTCTGCTCGTAAGAGTACCATGCTGTCTGTGCCTTCCATCTGTAGCCAGCTTTCTCAGATCATAGTGACTAGTTTATCTTCTTGTCCTTCTGGCATTTGGTGGATTCAGGATAGCAGGTCAGCTTTTGTGTTTGTCTTTCCAGGTACATGTCATAGCATGAAGTCATAGTCTTGCAGCTGCAGATACCACCATGCTTGTTGTCCATTTAGCTTCTGTGGTTCTCGATAATACTTGAGATTTTCGTGGTCAGTCCAGATTTCGAATCATTCTTTGGCGTCTAGAAGGTAGTGTCTCCATTCCTTCAGGGTGTGGACAATGGCTAGCAACTCTTTGTCATATATTTATAGTTCTGTTCTGCCAGTGACAGCATTCGTGATGTGAAAGCAATTGGGTGCCATTTGTCTTCTTGTAGCTGTGAAAGTACCCCTCCTAATGCATAGTCTGATGCATCGACTTCTACTCTGAATTGGCCATGCCTTTGTGGCAATGTCAGGACAGGTTCTTCGGTGATACATTTCTTGAGTTGGTTGAACAAGCCTTGGTGCTCTTGTGTCCATTCCCATGTGGTTGCTCCTTTGAGTTTGTTTAAGGGCCCTGCAATCGTACTAAAGTTTTTGATGAAACGCTGATAGTAGTTTGTGAAACCCAGGAACCTTTCTACCCCTTTGGTGTTCTTGGGTTCGGGCCACTCCCATACCGATTTTACTTTATCCTCTTCTATTTCAATTCATCCATGTCCTACCCAAACTCCTAGTATTGGGATTTCTTCTGCATTGAAGATATACTTGGTTCGCTTGAAGCATAAATTGTACTGGGCTGCTCATTCCAGAAATCATATTGTTCATTCTTTTAGTTGCTCCTTAGTGTCTCCTGGGATGGCGAAGTCATCCATATAGTTTACGATATCTCTGTTTTGTAAGAGGTCACGGAAGATGCTTGTCATCATTCTAGAGAACATTCCTGATGAGTTGCTTAGGCCAAAATACATGACTGTTGGTTCGAAGAGTCCTTCATTGGTGAGGAAGGCAGCTTTCCATTCATCTCCTTCTTTGATCCTGACATTGTTGTATCCCCAGATGATGTCCAACTTATTGAAGTATTTTGCTTTTCCAAGCTTGTCAATTACTTCACCAATTCTTGGTAATGGTGTTTTGTCTTTGATTACTACATTGTTTAGTCGTCTATAGTCTTGGATTAGCCTTTTGGATCCGTCTTTCTTTGGGATGAAGAATGTTGGTGCTGTGTATGGGGATTTCGATGGTTGTATTTGTCCTGATTCTAGGTTTTCCTTGATAAATGACTTGAGTTCATCCTGTTCTTTGACCATCATGTTGTATGTCCCTACACTTATTTCTTTTGGGGCATCTTTGGTTAGGACTATCTTGTGGTCCCATTCAGTTCGTTCTGGGAGCTTGTTGAATGTCATTTTGTTAAATAAGTGCGTGAACGGTTGTACATAGTCTGGTAGGTCTTCTGGTTTGGTCAGGTCTGGTTCATCTTCTTCCTTCCATAGGTCTTCTGTAGTGGCTATGCTTCATATTTTTTTGGTGATAGGAATGTTCTGATGGGGGAATTGGCAGCCTGGTGGGCATTGGGTGAACTTGATTTCTCTGTTGTTCCAATCTACCTCCGGGTTATGTTTGACTAGCCAGTCATGTTCTAGAAAGACTTCTGCTCTGTCTTATAGTTGTATGACTAAGGCCTTGATTTGTTCCTTATGTTCCTGGATGTCAATGTTGATTGTGGTGGTCTCCATTACTCTTCCACCTTGGTTAGGTGTTCTGTCTGTGTTTAGTACCAAAATTTGTTGTTCCAATTTCTGGATAGGGAGTCTTTCTTCATCTACTAGTTTTTTGCTGATGCTGCTGGTTGTGTACCCTGAGTCTATGATGGTGTTGACTGTTATCTCTTTTCCTGCCATTTGTATTTTCCCTTTTAGATTTAGTTCATGCTTTCTTCTCTGAGGAATTGTGTAGAATTTGTCTGATATCCTAGATACAAGCTTTTTGACTCTCGAGGTAGTGCCTACTTGGAGTCTTTGGAAAAATCCTTCCCTTCTTCGTCAGTGACCTCTTTTACTCCTCGGACTTGGATCTTCTTGGATGCAGTGCAGGCTTTGGCTATGTACCCCTTTTTACTGCAGTTGTAGCATATTAACTCCTTGGGCTTTTTACAATCTTTGGTGATGTGACCAAAAATGCCACAATTGTAGCATTTTGGCTCTCCTTTGTCATTGAAGACATGACGCCTACTTCCTATCTCCATGGGTTCACCCATTCCTCCATAGGTGGTACCAGTGTTTGTTTTTCTGTCTCCTCGGTATTTGGATGCTTTATATCCTTGTCTGACAGAAAGTATGGCTTCTTTCCATTCCACATATGTGTCCAGTCTGGCTAAGGGTGGATAGCCTGTGATCGTATGTATAATATCCTGTTGGGCATTCTTTCTAAGTAGGAACATGGCATGCTTGCTATCAGTCTTGGCTTTGCTTTTCAATACCTCGAATTCGATTAGGTAGTCAGCAGTGTTTCTGTTTCCTTGTTTGAATTTTTCGATCTGCCATTCCACTTTGCTGTTTGAGGCATCATCTGAGAAGGTCCTTCTAAATTCCTCGGAGAAGACCTTCCAGTCTACTGAGCCTTTGGATTCCAGGATGGCTGGTGCTCTCATTGCTGCATATGCTCCTGCAGTTCCCCCTCACAGTCTGGCTAGGACTGCTATAGCTTTATCGTCTACTGAAACTATCTTGTTGAACTTCATGAAAAAGGTCATTGCTCTCCACCAGTCATCGAACTTGGTGTGGGTGCCATTGAAAAATCCTGGGTCTGGTACTAGGACTTTCCCATTGGGCATTGTTATGGGTACTACTGCATTGTCGGTCATGTCAGAGCCAGTCTCTGATTCTGTTTCATCTGAGCTTGATTCGTCTGATTTCTCCTGATGGATTAGTTCTTCTTCTGCTAGGTCGAGTTCATTTAGAAGTTCTGATAATACTTTTTCTTCTGCTGGGATTGCTCTGGGTTTGTCATGTGTTTCTTTGGTTGGTTCTTCAGGTACTTCAGGGTTCCCTGTTTCTTCTTCATCTGATGTTTTGGACTCATTGTCAGTGACTTCGAGATTTGGTTCTCTGTATTCATCTGGGTTCGAGCTCATATACTAGCTCCTGGGTTACTTCTGTTCAGGCCTGTTTCAGCCTTCTCCTTGCAAGGTGAGGTGGGGATGCTTAACCAAATGTTATGACCTTAGTCTGAGTAAACCTCAGGTTGCAACTTAGGCTAAGACTTGAGGGCGAATAAGGGGAGAGGAACTAAGTGGTTAAGTGTACCAAATACAGGAGTGTGTATGTACACTTAAATATGGTGAGCATCCAGTTGAATGGATGGAGGTACTACATGAAACATCCAATGATAATGGTGCAGTAATACTATGAGTCAATACTCGGAGATTGCTGGGTTAGAATAGATGAAACAGGCACAATGTAAAGAAGGAATGTAGACAAGTACAGATCAGACAGGAATAGTTGAAAGTTCACAACAATAATACACCAGATACAGGACACCCAGGGCAATACTGAATGACAGAATTAATCACCTGAGACTATTGGTGGCCAACTGTACAAAAGGACATAAGAAGATATACCCGGGGATGCCAAATATGCCAAAGGAACAAGCCAAGGACATCTCCATTCAAATCACTACTACACTCCCTTCCTATACTGAATGGACCATGGGAAGAGATCAGTATCAACATGATCAGACCTCTACCAGAATCAAAGGGAAAAGATGTGATACTAGTCATCATTGACTGATTTACAAAAATAATACAACTTATAGTGACAACAATAGACATCTCATCTAAAGACATCACATGAATTTATTGCGACAAAATATGGAAACTGCATGGGCTACCAAGAAAGGTACTCAGCAACTATAGACCCTAATTCATATTAGAATTCACCAAGGAACTATTCAAAGGACTTAGCATAGAACACAACCTATCAATGGCATACCACCCCCAAACTGATGGGCAAACTGAACATATTAATAGGGAAGTGGAATCCTACATCTGCCTATATTGCAACTACAATCAAGATAATTGGGCCAAATGGCTCCTAATAGTGGAATTCTATTACAACAACAAACAACACAGCAGAACAGGGAAAATGCTATTTTTCCTGAACTACAGAAAACACCCATGGAAGGGAAAGGATAGGGGAATGACAAACAACCCCATGGCAACAGAGTTCCTGAAACATCTGCAGACTGCCCAAGATAATGCCTCATCAGCATTACAATCATACCAGGAAAAGATGAAATAGCAATATGACAATAGCAAGCTCCATATCAAGTCATATGAAATTGGTGACAAGGTGTGGCTCAAGAACATGAATGTCCATACCAATCAGAAGTCAAAGAAGTTAGGCCAAAAATGGTATGGACCTTTCCTTATTAAGGAAAAGATAGGAGAAGTGGCATATCAGCTTGACCTGCCAGAAGGATAGGCCATCCACAATGTCTTCAATGAACAACTGTTGATGCCAGTACACCAAGCAGAGTTCCCAAGCCAGAAAAAAATACCCACACCAGACCTAGTCATCATCAATAATGAAGAAAAGTATGAAATGGATGAGATCTGGAGATGATGGAAGCATGGGAGGGGATATCAGTTCCTAGTACACTGGAAGGGGTATAGCAATGAAGAGGATACATGGACTATGGAGTCCAACCTCGAAAACACAAGAGAAGCCATACAAGACTACTTAAATAGGCATTTGGAGGATACCCATAAAAAGAGGGGCAGAAAACCCAAAAAACCACCCAACAACTCAACCATCTAAGCAAACATGCCTGCCTTCCAATCCAGCCATATCACCATCTCCTCCCTTGTACATCCCAACCCCACCAGAATCTTGTCTGTACCACTACCCCCCCTAGGAAGCAATAAAGTCCCCTCTCTAAGTGGTATTCATTTCAATATGGCCACAACCCTGTCCCTAGCCCAAAGGCTCCTTGAAGACCTACTCAAAGACATCAACAATGTCATCAATGGAAAACTAGCCATGATCACTGTCCAAAATCAGAGGCTCAACACCAATTGCCTCATTATGCTCTCTACCACATGCATTACTTTCACTGACATGTATGCCAGGTTTCAGAATGCCTTGGCATCAACCAGCCAATACATCCCTGCCATCTTTCATACATGTTATGACCTTAGTCTGATAAGACCTCAGGTTGCAGCTTAGGCTAAGGCTTGAGGGTGAGTAAGGGGAAAGAACCAGGTGGTTAAGTGTACCAAATACAATGGATGTATGTATACTTAAATACAAGAGGGTCATCTAGTTGAATGGATGGGGTAACTACATGAAATGTCCAATAAGGCTGGTGCAGTAGTTAACACAAGTCATACTCAGGGATTGCTCAACAGGAATAGGTGAGACAGGTACACAGATAGATGGAAATACAGATGATAACAGAGTATGACTTGATCGGTAGAAGTCTATAACAATACACTCAGTCAATCCTCACTCACCCCAACCAAATAAGCCCACATCAACAGCCTACACAGCAGAATTGACCTCACCATCAAAGTATTCAAAGGCATTGACATTGCTGAGATCTTCCTAGAATTGGAAGACATCATCTCAAACCTGCTTGGCAGGGACATCACCCTAGATGACTCCAGCACTGAAGAACTTGTCAGCAGAATTCACAACACTCTCAAGGAGCTACACAACTCCATCCATTCAACTGGATGACCTTCCTGTATTTAAGCATACATACATCCTCCTGTATTCAGTATACTTAACCACCTTCAGTTCCTCTCCCCTTACTTGCCCTCAAGTCTTAGCCTAAGTTGCAACCTGAGGTTCCACCCAACTAAGGTCATAACATCACTGCTCCACCCTCAACTCAAAGTGATAATCAAACACTACAATTATAGAGTATTTAGAATAACACACTGATGATTTTTTCATCAGTGTAAGATCTGAACAGCCCAGAGAGCCAGTATTTATCTGCAATATCATGGTAAATATACTAGACATTCCTTTCCCTTACTTCTCTGACCAACACATACTCCAAAACCTGTTAATGACAAGCCCAGATATAATACCACAGCTTCTCCATGAGCTGGCCATTAGGGTCAGAAAATCAAGATAGGGTAATGTATGTTTACTGTTACTTCCTTTGTTATTGTAAGTAGCTTTTTGCAAATTAGCATCATATATATTATATTATACCCATACAAGGACTTTTTGGAGATTTATCTGTGTTGATCTAATATATTGGTACCATATACAGTTATCAATCATGTAATGATACAACAAAAAAATTCTGAGAAATATGCAAGCTATGAAGAATTCTACCAAAAGCTATTGTAGTACATGCAATTACACATGTTCTAGTAAAGTTCCTTCCAGGTTCCAAGTGAAAATGACCAGTGTTTCAAGAGAAAATCAACAAACTGTGATGAGGCACCATTTCAGCTGTTATCACCAAGCAATACAGAGGCTGGAATTAGCCATGCTGGCCCAGATCTCTTATCATCCTCCTCACTTTCTTCTGTATTGACAGTTGTAAAATCAAAAAACTCCCCATCTTTAAGGCATAAGAACAGCTCAAGGGTAATTCTCAAGTGGAGGGGTATGTTCCAATACTCACCAAATTAAAGGTCCTACAGGCTCCAACATGAGACTTGTTGAATCTCACTCCATACCACTACGTTGGTTCAGTCTATTTATAGCTGAAACGGGGTTCGAGTATTTCACCTTCAGAGGGTCGATAATAACGGACCATCATGGACTACGTACACAGTAGTTGTACCACCCTTCTGGTAGTTGGTTATACCCTCTGCATGGAACCTTCTAGTACATGCATCGTACACAGTATGCTCCAATTATGCTACTGGTAGTTAGACCTCACCCATATAAGGGTTTAGAGTGCACAGACCAGGGATATTAGTATATATATCCACCAAGCAATACAGAGGCTGGAATTAGCCATGCTGGCCCAGATCTCTTATCATCCTCCTCACTTTCTTCTGTATTGACAGTTGTAAAATCAAAAAACTCCCCATCTTTAAGGCATAAGAACAGCTCAAGGGTAATTCTCAAGTGGAGGGGTATGTTCCAATACTCACCAAATTAAAGGTCCTACAGGCTCCAACATGAGACTTGTTGAATCTCACTCCATACCACTACGTTGGTTCAGTCTATTTATAGCTGAAACGGGGTTCGAGTATTTCACCTTCAGAGGGTCGATAATAACGGACCATCATGGACTACGTACACAGTAGTTGTACCACCCTTCTGGTAGTTGGTTATACCCTCTGCATGGAACCTTCTAGTACATGCATCGTACACAGTATGCTCCAATTATGCTACTGGTAGTTAGACCTCACCCATATAAGGGTTTAGAGTGCACAGACCAGGGATATTAGTATATATATCCTTATGTAGCATTGTAGTATGTATGCCTCTTGGACGCCTCTTGGATACACCTTTAGGTATGCCTTCGGGCTAAGACACTATGTCTTCTCTCCTCTATGCTAGCTTCTCTAAGCATCGCTTCCCCTCTCCTCAAGACTCTCTGAGTATGCTGGTATAAGCAGGACTATGTCCACTACCATGCATCTCTCCTACTGGACTGTCTCCTGGATGAATACGACTACCCTCCACCGCTGATGCCTACATGCTTAGGTAGTGTGAATTATATTGGGATGTCTACTCATTCTCTCAACAAGACTGATGCAAGGCAAATGAGCCTTGCTATTTAGTATTCTAGTGACAGATGGCACTGTATATCCATATTTGCTATACTATGAGACTGTATTCTATAATTTTGTGCTATTATATCATGTTGGGCTGGAAGTATTCATTTGAATATTGTGCTCAAATTTTTTGAAATAGGTAAATTTCACTGAAAATGACAGCACAAAGTCAAATTTATCATCAGGATGAGATCATATCCTCATACAATTAAATTAGTGTCATTACCATCATTTAAACATGTAGTTTACAAAAAAGGCAGGGGAACAGTTCTGTCTCGTTGTGATGTTGTATCATTACGTGATTGATGGCTGTAGATCATGTTCGTTTTTTCGAAGGGAATACTCAACGCCATGGGTTTCTAGGTCAAATTGTCACATAATTAACCTGTGACGGTCGCTTCTTTGTGGCCCGCCCCTGCCGCATTCCTGTTGCATTCTCGTCTCGAGTCCCCTGACATCGTACGACTCTTACCATCCAACTGTAGCAAATATGCACACACTATAAATGCTCTCCTACCGAGTATCGTTCTCCAGGCCGGTTAACCTGGGGGGTTAGATTTTGTTGTGTAATTGGGAACCAGAAAAAAAAGGACTCCGTCCACCGAGGTTTAAGGCTCAAACATGACCATGGAACCATTCCGACAATTTACACCACATAAACGAGGAAACAACATATATCTTAATCTTATCAACAAGGTAACTGCCTAGACAACCGCCCCGACAGTAACCACAATTCGTCATTTCCCCCCACAACAGAAGAGTGAAATTTAGGACCGATTTTTTAACACTTTTACTTTTGACCTTGTGAACGACCAGACCCCTTCCTCAGATGAGACTTCCGAACACCTCGCGTGCCCTTGTGGCGGCCGACGCACCACAATTATTCGGTGGACATGGGTAACCGAGCCGCTTGTTGGGGCGCACGTCGGTTGGGTAACAATGCTATTACGCCACCCCACGAGTATCCAGAATCATAAGCAACTACGAGCGGTGAGCGCTTGTTTCAGGCAGGCTGTTGTTCAAATAGCGCTTAGACTGTGTACTGATCTCCGAGGTCTACCCATCCAGGCGGCCATTACAAACACACCTCTCTCTCTCCTCTTCGGGACACACAATGATCAGCAACAACGGTGATCGCCTCATTTGCCAGATTCCATATAATTGTATTCTCAACATCTCAACCACGATCCTCCCCCAGCAGCCTGTGGAAGACAGAACAACATGGCTGTGTAGGGTATTTTGGGCTAGTGGGGATCCGAAACGCAGTCCACTTGCATCCCTGCAACCTATATTTTTCGGCAGAAATCGTTGATGGAGGGCCTACTAGCACCTC
This sequence comes from Calvatia gigantea, assembly GCA_025093985.1. NCBI lineage: Eukaryota > Fungi > Basidiomycota > Agaricomycetes > Agaricales > Lycoperdaceae > Calvatia > Calvatia gigantea. Next base: position 734,806 of record JACAAK010000012.1, read on the forward strand.
CGCCAGCATGGATATAAGAGCTAAAGTTCATCTTCAAGACAACCAATATGGTTTCTGCACTTCCTCTCGACATTTCTCCTACCATAGGAGCATGGTTCATTGGCGCCATTACATCCGTTGGGTAATGGTTCCCTTCATACGTCACCCGCGCTCCGAGCTCACTATATTTTATTATAGATTACTTGGTGTCACGACCTTGCAATGTTGGATGTATTATTCCAATTTCCCCAGAGATCCAGTTTGGCTGAAAATTCTCGTACGTTGTGTCCCATTTAACATGTAGCCATGTACACTGATTTGCCTCGCCGTGGTTCCTATGGCCTTTGTCAGGTGGCTTTGGTCTGGTGAAAGATTGATCAGGATTCTTGCCGTCGTATCTGAACTGACCGGATGTACGGTTTCTATTCTTAGGTGTCTTGAAGCCGTGCGGACGACTCTTTCTACGCATACCGGGTACTATTACGCTATCTTGCACTGGGGAAATGTTTCTGCTCTGTTATCACCAATTTGGTGCGTCACAAAACTTCCATTCAACCTCAAATACCCGACGCTCACCATAGACTATAGGTCTATGGCGGTAAGTGTAGATTCCCAAAGACGTTTTAAAAATATACTAAAATTTGTTTGGTTCTACCATTCAATCTTACCAGTCGATGGTCCCTCTGACGGTACTTAGACTCATCCCACTCGCCCTACCTGCATTGACACCACTTTAGTCAGTTGTGGCGCTGCTGGCTCATTTCTTCTTCGCTCACCAAGTTAGGGGCAGTACGTGGAACCTGTCACCCTCTGTCATCTCAAGGTCTAATATAACGATGTAGTAACTCGGGGGAAGTACCGCATTCTGTACTACATAATCGTACGTCCTGGCGGTTGCGTTGGATGTCCGTCAAGCTGATCCTCTTTATCTTATGATTAGGTTGCCTTCTCCTTGGTAGAATTCGGTGGGTAATTGCAGCCTCATTACTTCTGTCCGGATAGTAACATGGATAACTGTGAATGTCCAGGGCTCGGGATTGGTAAGTGTCCGCGATTTTAGCAACGTTCACTTAGTTACATTCGAACACGATCAGCCTCATTTGTCAGATCGTAAGCCATAACCCCCTGCGGAGGGTCATAGACTAACTCCCCTCGGTCCATAGAGTGCTAGGTAACACGTTCGGGAGTATCATCGCTGAGGCACCCAGCGTAGTATGCGACATCTCATTACATTTTTCTAGACAACGCATGGTGCTGATGTCCATCTTTGAACAGGACATCGCCACCATTGCTCTTTGTTGTGCTATAATTACCGATTGGACCATCACAGCAACCCTTGTGTCATTCCTGCGCAAGAACAAAACCACAAGGTAGACCCAACACGGAACAGCACTTGTAGCAAGTTGACACCCCCGAAGGACTCGGACTTTGATGCAGATATTGATCCTCTACGCAGTTAACTTCGGTTTGCTTATCAGGTGAGTGACTCCCCATCTCATACGCAGATCTTGCAATTTTTATTATTTTTGGATCTGTCTCGCTTGTTTTGGGTTCACAGCCTGACCGATCTCGTGGTGCTCATTATAGTACGTACAAAAGAAGCGTTTCTTTTTCGATCACCGGACCTTATGGAGAGGATTTAATCGGAATTTTAGACTAACGTGAAGTGGTTGAGCTTCAATCTGTACCAAGTCAGTCTCTTTGAGGTCATAGGAAACTGTGAGCACTTCCATCGCGGATCGAGTTATGGCCCTTCCAGGCGCTAATGCCGCACAATGCAGTCTATGCGAACACGATGTTGGCATCGTACGTCTTCACCTCCATCACTTCCCTTTTCCTGGTGCCCGGGACTGACGTGTTGTGCACTCGCTCCCAGACTCAACTCACGTACCCTTGTCGCGGAACACCTTTACACGCCCGAAAATGTACACTTCACCTCCATTAATGTAACCGATCTCAACGGGTCGTTCGCGTTGGACTTGGAAAACAGGGACCAAAACGTGAGTGCTATCCTCCCCGATAGAATTTGCCAATCTAATTCAGTCCCGTACGGTGCAGGGGCCGACTGCCTCGCACAACAACCGGACGCGGACACAAACGCGTGCCATACCTACAACCAGGAGCAATGTCGATGGATCACGGATCAGGATTGAGTGACTGTTCCTCTACGGGCGAACACAAGGGTGGCGGGATCCACGGGAGTCTGATCTTTTGGAGCCCGGGTCCAGGACGTTTGTAAGTTACGGATTTATAATAAGTTGGGGCACGGAGAAGTAATGTAGTATATCATATCCTTGGGGATAGTATCGTACTTTGTAAAGCGCTGAAATTAATTATTCTTGGAATCAAATTCGCCCAGCGCCCGAAAGTTTCATCTTGATTTCGGGTTTATGGGTGGGCGGTGGGCTTCTTACTTCGCACAATACCTCGCAGACAATATGTTGTATGGCGACGTAGGAAGTAAGGAATGTAGGAACATGCGGATGTCACGTATTTTAGGACGAGAAGTTAGGAGCAATTAGCCTACGTTACAGAGTCATGTGCCCATCTTCAAAATGGTTCCTGACGCCCGAGATGCAGGAGCTTTTCCTTTGCCCTCAACGTGCAGCGCCTGACAATAATTGCTTCAAATCGCTGACTTGCGTGGTTTGTCAATTTTCATGAAACCTCAGGACCCCTCAACCCCTTCCACTTCGATTTGCCAGTAAATGACGTGGGGTGTTGCACTCTACGCGTCTCCACCACTCTTCTACTTTACTCCCACCACACCCAACTAATTCTAGGACCTCACTGTACCCGATGTCCTCCGCTTCGCGCCCTGGCACTTTCTTTTACTTTTGATGATAATACTCTTTGCATGATTGCGTATTTTCTCCCATTCTTTTCTAAAATTTGGACCAGGATTTCCTGCTATAAACGTCCGAGGAACCAGTTTAATGCTCTACAGAGTGAGGCTTAATATTGACCTCTAACCTCCGGCCTTATGGCCTCCTGTGGACGACTACGCGCCCTGCTCATATGAGGCTTCTGAACACCTCATGTCCCCCCTGGCACCCGGTGAGCAGTGCAGTTAATGAGAATACATGGGCAGTCGAGCCGCTTGTTGGGGGGCGCCGCGACGGTACCCAGAATCGGTAGGAACTACGAGCTACGGGCTTGTTTCAGGCGGGCTGTTGTTCCAATAACATTACAAACTGATCCAAGGGGCCTACCCGCCTTGGCCGCAATCATAAACACGGGACACTTGGTGATATAGCGGCAACGGCAACCCATTGCGTCTGTCAGATTCCGTAAAATCGTGTTCTCAGCATTTCCAACCTCGTCCCGCCTCAGCGGTCGTTGAGAGACAGAAAAACGTAGCCGTGTGCAGAGTTCATTCAATGGGCTGGCAAGTATTGTGAACGCAGTTCAATGACATCCTCGCAACCTATATTTAACGGCAGAGATCGTTGATGGAGGGCAGTACAGCGCCTCCCCGTGAATAGCTATAAGGGCCAGGCTTCATCTTCAAGACAACCAGTATGGTTTCCGCACCTCTCCTTGACATTCCCCCCACCATAGGAGCATGGTTCATCGGTGGCATTACATCCGTTGGGTAACGCTTCCCTTCATACGTTATCCGCATCCTGGGCTCACGACATTTGATCATAGACTACTTGGAGTCACGACTTTGCAATGTTGGATGTATTATTCCAATTTCCCCCGAGACTCAGCTTGGCTGAAAATCCTTGTACGTTGTATCCCAGTCAAGATGTAGCTGCATGACGTTGATATGCCTCCTCGCGGTTTCTACGGCCTTCATCAGGTAGCTACGATCTGGTGAAAGATTTATCAAGCTCCTGGCAACCGTATCTGAATTGACTGAAGGTACGACCTCGGTTCCTACTAGGTGTCTCGAAGCCACGCGGACGGCTATATGTACGCATGCCGGGTATTACTATGCTGTCTTACACTGGGGAACTTACATTCCTGTTTTGTCCTCACCGAATTGGTGCGTCGCAAAAAATATCTTCATTCATCCCGAATATCGACGCTCACTGCCGACTACAGGAGCATGACGGTGAGTGTATATTGTCAAAGAAATTCACTCAAATTTATTTGACCCCACCGTTCAATTTTGCCAGTCAATGATCCTTCTGACGGTACTTCGGCTCATCTTACTCACCCTATCCACATTGACTCCGGTCCAGCCAGTTGTAGAGCTGCTGGCTCACTTCTTCTTCGCTCACCAAGTTAGGAGCAGTATGTGGAGCCCATCGCCCTTTGTCACCTCAAGATCTGATATAACCATATAGTAATCCAGGGGAAGTACCGCATTCTGTACTACATAATTGTACGTCCGGTTGTATTGGATGTCCGTCAAGTTGACTTTCTTAATCTAATGATTAGGTTACCTTCTCCTTGGGAGACTTCGGTAGGTCGTTGCAACTTCGTTTCCTCTACCCGGATAGTAAATGGATAATGTACAGGGTTCGGGATTGGTAGGTGTCCGCGATATTACAGCATTCGTTTATTTACATTCGAACACGATCAGCCTCATATGTCGCAGCGTGAGCCATAACCCCCCGGCAGAGGATCATAGGCTAACTTTCCTCGGTCCATAGAGTGCTAGATAACACGTTCGAGGGCACCATCTCTGGGACACCCAGCGTATGCGACATTTCATCACATTTTTCTCTACAACGCGCAATGCTAATGTCCATCATTGAACAGCACATCGCAACCATTGCTCTTTGTTGTGCCATAATTGCTGATTGGACTATCACAATAACCCTTGCGTCTTTCCTGCGCAAGAACAAAACCACAAGGTGGATCCAACACCGGAACTCTCTACCTGTAATAAACTGACGCCCCCGAAGGACTCGGGCCCTAACGCAGATATTGATCCTCTACACGTTCAACTTTGGTTTACTTATTGGGCGAGTGACTCACCCAACTCATGTGCAAATCTTGCAATGTTAACAAACTCTGGATCTGTTTCGGTTGTTTTGGGTTCACAGCCTGACCGATCTCGTGGTGCTCATTATGGTACGTACAAAAGAAGCATTTCCGATCACCGAACCTTATGGAGAGGATTTACCTGGGATGTCAGTCTAACGTGAAATGGCCGAGCTTCAATCTGTACCAAGTCAGTCTCTATGTGATCGTAGGAAACTGTGAGCACTTCCATCGCGGATCGAGTTATGGCCCTTCCTGACGTTAATACCGCACAATGCAGTCTATGCGAACACGATGTTGGCATCGTACGTTTTCGCCTCCATCACTTCCCTTTTCCTGGTGCCCGGGACTGACGTGTTGTGCACTCGCTCCCAGACTCAACTCAAGTACCCTTGTCGCGGAACACCTTTACACGCCCGGAGACGTACACTTCACCTCCATCGATGCAACCGATCTCACCGGATCGTTCGCATCAAACCTGGAAATTGGAAACCACCCTCCCCAATAGAATTTGCCAATTTAATTCAGTCCTGTACGGTGCAGGGGCCGGCTGTTTCGCACAGCATCTGAACGCAGACAAAATCACATACCACAGATCGACAACAAAGAGCGGTGGCGATGGATCACGGATCAGGATTGAGTGATTGTTCCAGCTCAAGTGACGGCGGTGTCCGACAGCATAAATGTGGCAAGATCTATGAGGGTTCATGATCTTTCAGAGCCCAAGTCCAGGCCGTATGTACAGCTTTATAATAAGTTAGAAACCAGGAAGTAATGTAATGTATTCACGCCCGCGAGGATAGTATATATAGTACTTTGTAAAGCGTTGAAATTAATTATCTCTAGACCTCGGTTCGCCCAACCTCCAAAAGTTTTGTCCTTGTTCCGGATTTTTGGACGAGCCATAGGCTTCTTGTTTCACACAATGTCTTGCAGACAATATGTCGGGTGGCAATGTGGGAAGTAAGGAAAGTAGATACATGCGGGTATCACGTATTTTTAAGACGAGAAGGAGGAACCTTTACGTTAGGGGGTCATGTGCCTATCTTCAAAATGGTTCCCGATGCTGAGCATGCAAGAGCACCCCCCTTGCCCTCAACATGCAACGCCTGACAATAATCGCTTCAAATCGCCAACCCTTGGACGGTTTATATTCACAAAATGTTAAGGCCACTCAACCCATTCAGCTTACTCAGTGGACCTGGGCCTGATGACCTCTTCTTCGCGGCCTGACTCCTGTTTTTTCTCAATTATGCTTCCTGATGATGTATCTCTCGCCTAGTTGCGTGTTTCCCCCATTCCCTTCTTGATTTTGGACCAGGGTTTCCTGCTATAAACGCCCTACAAACCAGTTCAATCAGAACCCCAACTCATGCGCCAATTTCTTTCTTTCATACTTTTAGTCATTCCTTCCGTGTTTGCTGGTATCTTTGAGGAGTTCTCTGAACTACCCTCAAAGCGGTATGATTTTATTATTGCCGGAGGTACTTGAAGTACTTGGATTCACGCAACGTTCGTAAACTCAATCCATCTAGGTGGTACTGCGGGGCTCGTGGTGGCGAATAGACTTACAGAAGATTCAGATGTCAATGTTCTAGTGATTGAAGCTGGCGAATCGTGCGTTTGATCCCCATACAACCCCCGAGGTTAGTCCCTTAATATCCTCATAACAGGCATCAAGGGATTCTTAACCTCGAGGTTCCCTGGCTTTCTTCAAGACTCCGGATGTCAGGGGCACCTTTCGATTGGAACACCTCGAGCACCCCGCAACCCGGTCTTAATGGAAGATCTATAACTTATCCGCGGGCTCGCGTACTCGGTGGAAGTAGCTCGCACAGTACGTTTGCGTCCTGCTACCCATGACGTTGTCTCAACCTTGTCCGCCATTAGATGGAATGATATGGATTCGAGGATCTACAGATGACTATGATAAATGGGCTGAGATTACCGGTGACAAGGGCTGGTCTTGGAAGGAAATGCTTCCGTATTTCAAAAAGGTATACTGGAGCCACACGTAAGATGGTGACCCTATGTTAATACTTAGGACAGACTGAACAATGGACTGTGGCTCCTGGTCATGGGCCCGAAGAAGGCGATTTCAATCCCAAGGTACACGGGTTCAAGGGACCCCTGGGTATCGCTTTGAACAATGTTATTCAACCTACGGACCCGTTGATTGTGCAAACCACAAAAGACCTTCCGGAGGAATTTCCTTTCCTTGAAGATACCAATGCTGGGCGTCCCATTGGTATAGGTAAGCTTAAATTACTGGGACGTAACGCGCACTATGACGTATCCCAGCATGGACGCAGTTCTCAATTGCGAATGGAACACGTACTAGCGCCGCCACTGCTTATCTGGATCCTGTACTTGAGCGACCCAACCTCTCGGTACTCATTGGAACGTACGTGACGCGCATTGTGCAAACCTCAAAAGACAGCTTTCGAACCATAGAGTTTGGAAAGAATCAAACAAGTATGTCCCTTTTTGAGAAAATTGGCTTGGTCGGTCCTGATTCCGTAGGCCCCCGCCATCAACTTACGGCCACTAAGGAGCTCATCTTATCCGCAGGCGTCATTGGTACCCCCCAAATTCTGCTAAACTCGGGTATCGGTGATCCCGGTGGCTTAGCGAAAGTCGGGTCCGAGGTCATCTTCAGCCTTCCCAGTGTGGGCAAGAATTTCAGTACTGAGCCGATGGTTACGTTTAACTGGGGTGCTAATGAAACGATAATCAAGTAAGCTTACTTCATTCCATGGAGGATGTAATCTCACTGCACCTCTAGTTTGAATGCAAACGCAACTGCATCAGGCGCTGCGTTACAAGAGTGGATTGCATCGCGCAGCGGCCTAATGACCGGAGGGAGCGAAAGTATGTCGGCATACTTCAGATTACCTGGCGGTTCGTCCGTCCTGAGCGCCAACGGTGATCCTTCTGCTGGGCCAAATACGCCTCATTTCAGCATTGCCGTCAACGTGAGTTCAGCGTCATATTATCTAATTCTGTCTTACAACATATCTCAGGCCAATGGTTTCTTCGCTGGCACCAATCCAAACCCTCCTCTATCCGTCCTAATCGAAGTTTCCGAGCCCGCTTCTCGTGAGTGGTTTCCACCGAAGGCTCGCGCTCAATGCTCACCCTGGCCCCAGGTGGTTCCGTATCACTGGCATCGGTCGATCCGTTCGAGCTCCCAGCACTCGATCTTGGATTTTATTCAACTCCAGTTGACATCGCAATCGTCATGGAAGTATTCCAGAAGGCCCAACGATATGTGACCGCACCAGCATGGCAGGGCTTTACTCTGGGTCGCATTGCCCCGGCCCCCGACGTTACTGCCGAAGAGGACATTGAACAATACATCAGAAACGTTACTGGATCTGCTTCCCATGGTATTGGAACATCTGCGATGTCGGCTCGAGGCGCGACTCACGGTGTCGTTGACCCTGACCTGAAAGTGAAGGGTATAGCAGGACTACGAATTATAGATGCAGGGGTCATTGTGAGCATTCATATATGGCGTCATTTAACTCGGACTTACCGTTGGGTCCTTCAGCCTTTCAGTCCGTCGGCTAATACGCAGGCGCCAGTATATGCAATTGCTGAGCGCGCATCTGATTTGATCAAGAAGGCATGGAAATTAAAGTGAAGCCAAGGAAGGTGTCTTTCGTATGAGCGGGCGGGACTCAATCACGCCAGTATCTCCTATCTTTTGGTTCTAAAGGACTCAAAAGAAATGAACACCTTAAAGCCAGCCACTCACCCCGTTCAGAGACTAGCGGTATATACTCAAACCCAGTTATTTTATCTCACGTCCTGTGGTACGATTCTTCGCGTGTCAGCTTTTCCTCACCTTTCGCTGTCCTGAAGAAAGGCATTATGAATAACCCCGTTCGACGGAGATGAGGAATCGGAATAGAATCAATTGATGACCTATCCCCAAACAGAAACCGCTTTCGCTACCATAATCCTGCCTACGTTAGTCCTTGTCCTGGTATCCTAAACGCTTTAAAGTCTCGTAGGTGAATAAGTTCCGCTCAGAGGCAGGCGTTGTAAAGGATACATTGCTCGGACTGCCCGCTTACTACATAGAGTCACAGGATCAAACCTAAGTGTGGCGCTGAATCATTGTCTCTCTAGTCCAGGTTACCCAGGTGAGGAACAATCTCAATATCAGGACAACTGAGTCATTTTAAAAGCAGGTGATTGATACCATCTGGGCGTACTCAGTTCCGTGAAATCTGCGACTTCCTTATTTCCTTCGGAAACATTCGACAGTTTCCAAGATCTCGTAGTGATTACACCGAAACCCGAAAACCGAGCGTCGACAGCCACCACATAGCGATGAAATCTTCAGCCCCACCTTCGCTACAACATGCCGAGTGACAGTTGAAAATCAAGATTTGGTGTTTTCGGCTCAGTCCAGCGGACTTTTCCCTGTCTTCGTTCTTTCCTTGGCGCTGGTATCAGCATTGTGCTATGCTTATCCCACCCGGGTAATTCTTCAGATCTTCAGGGTAGACGGGTGTCAACGGATGCTTGTTTGTTAGCGCGGTTTTCGTCGGCCATGTCTTTCAGTAAGTTAATGAACCCCTAGTCGTCTCACTGGTTGATCCTCTTTTTTAGGTCCATTATATAGCATTGGGGCTGCTTTGCTCATTAGTTCTTAGTTCTAGACCAACAACTTGATGAGAACCTTCCTGCTGCGGACTGCAGACCTATCTCCACCAAGGTGCAAGGAGCTGTGTCTGAATCATGATGTGCATTTCCCCCGTATTTGTGAAGATCATATTAATAGTCGCATCTCTCGATGAATTCGTATCCATCACCTCACAATTCCCGAGAGCTGGCTGGTGGATATTGGGACGTTGAAATTCTGGAACCTGGAATTTGTAACCTTGGAGAGTTTCCTAGGATTGGTACTTAAATTACTGGCATTCCCTTGGCACCTCACTCGATTCTTTCCCCATCGGGACACATGCGCTTCGACCCATTCAACCCGTGGGTCATGACGAAGTCACACGAAACAACGTGGTATTGGTAGAGTGAGCGTGGCAACCATCCAACTAGAATTTCACATTGACTCTTAGGTTACACACCGCGAACTGCTAGGCCCCCCAAGCACCTCAGACAGCGTAGACAAGTGCTAGGCACCTCCGAATTGCTTCGAGTCGGGCAGTTCTTCTAGTGGGTGGCTAAGCCGGCCGCCAGAATTGCCTGGTGCTATATTTTAAATATTCACAGGAGGAGCGATCGCTCGCTTCTTGTGAATTCAATCAAGTCGATTCAACAACATCACGAGTCACTCCCCAAGGCTCCGTGTTCTCTTGGACGTTGCTATGCGTACACGTTGTATCGAATATGGTCGTCCCCCTCCCATCCTATGCATGTGATATCATTGTAGTACTACTACCACTTGTTCAGATATCACATTCAGCGGGGCGGATCTCTTAATTGCGGCGCCACCAAGGCGGTGGTTGATGGGCATCAGAAGCTTGCATTGATGTAGGTTGCTGATTGGCCGGAGCACCGAGGTCCAAGTGGTGCACGATAGCTTGATACTTAGCCTATCTTTAGCCTCGCAGAAGTTGATCCAGGGTGCACACGTGCATGGTTGCTCTTCTCCGAACGGAATAGAATTGGTTATAAGCTAGACGTGGGTGATCTCCATTGTAGTAGAGACGAGAATGGCCCCCGCACTCCATCATGACATTCCTTCTACCATAGGAGCGTGGTTAACTGGCGCTATCGCGTCCGTTGGGTGAGTCGCCAACTCGGTTCAAAAATTTAGGCCCCTTACAACTACATCGCGTGTGTTATAGACTACTCGGTGTTACGACCCTGCAATGTTGGATGTATTATTCTAATTTCCTGAGAGACCCAATTTGGCTGAAAGTTTTTGTGCGTTTTATCCACTCGGGGTGTAAATTTTTGACGCTGATGGGGGTGGCGACGAACCGTCCAGGTGGCCGTAATTTGGTGAGGCATTAATGACCGTCCTTGGCAGAATTGGATCTGAATGTAGCCCCAACGTTCCCAGGGCCCTTGAAATTGCTCGAACGGTTATCTGTGTACATGGCGGATACCACTATGCCATTATGCACTGGGGGGACATTGCTATTTTGGAAGCATCACCGATTTGGTACGCCCGACGTTGTGGTTAATGTCTGTCACAGTATTCAATTCTGAGTGCAGGAGTCTGGAGGTGGGCCCCCGATGTTAACTCACTGAGGACAGTCAACTGATTTGTGACCTTGGTTGAATCCTGCAAGATTATGGTTCTTCTAACGGTAATGAGTCTTATTGCGATCGCTTCGCTTGCACAAATATTGACTTCTGCATAGATGTTTGTAACGATGCTGGCACATTCTTTCTTCGCTCATCAAGTCTGGAGTTGTAAGCACTTACATTCATCTATTGTTTCTTTGCAAAGTAACACAATCTGCAGTGACCCGAGGGAAATTCCGCATCCTATTCTACATAATTGTGTGTCACATCAACCAAACTGTATGCCAAAGTTCTTAGCCCCTTGTCATCAGGCCACCTTTGCTTTAGCTGATTTTGGTGAGCCTCTAAAATTCTTCGGTATTTCTCCAATGGGTTGGTAACCACATGGACAAATGCATAGGATTCGGTATTGGTGAGTGCTTTGTTGCCAACGGGCCAACAACCTCATTGAACATTCGTGTATTCTGAAACTTCCTTTTCAGCCTCATATATTGCCGCGTGAGAACCCCAACAAGAGGCTCATTACTCCAAATCCTGATGTTTTTTTTCTTTCTTCAGCAGAGTGCTAGGAGGCTCACTTACTACTATTCTTTTCGGAACACCCGCTGTGCGTCTACACCCTACCTGTTCTTCACCGCATAGTGTGTGTGATACTGAAGGAACACCACCAGCACCTCGCAACCGTCGCCCTATGCTGCGCTATCATCACTGACTGGACCATCACTGGGTCCCTTGTATGTTTCCTTCATGGGAATAGGACACGCAAGTACGTCCCAACGCCATAGTAGAGTCATGTCAAAAGAAGAATCTCAATTTCCATTCAAAGGACGCGCAGCCTGATGCGGATATTAACTGTATATGCAGTCAATTTCGGTCTACTCGTCAGGTGGGATGGCTCGCGTCATTTAGTGATTCTTGAGAGAACTAACTAACTGCCGTTTCTCTCGTGCGTTTTTGTGGCCCTAGTTTGACAGATTTGGTGGTCCTTGTGATGGTGTGTGCATAAATACACTTTCCCGCTCGGTTTGTTGGATACTCACGATGGAGCGCTCTTTCTTTCTTGGATGTCAGACTAATTATAAATGGCCAAAGATCAACTTCTACACGGTCGGTGTATTCGAAGTGATAGGAAATTGTGAGATATATAACTAGTACCGGGCTCACCTCAACTGACCATTTTTGGTCTCTGACACAGTCTATGCAAATACCATACTAGCATCGTACGCCCAACACCATATTTTAATACCGACACATCTGATTCCAACGCTTCTCACCTCATTTCCAGACTCAACTCGCGCACTCTTGTCGCGGAACATCTCTACACTCCCCAAAACCTCCATTTCACCTCAATAAACGCAGCTGATATCAACGAGGTGTTCTCACTGGAAGGTCGCCTTGTAAGTATTCCCCTTTTCGGATGAGATTCATGAGTGTTTATTGAAATTCTGGATGTACCGCTAGATGAACATTTCGCACGACACGTATACGAACAGCGTGAACCAACAGCAACGACAACAACGGAATCAACGACGGAGGGCGAGTGTAGAATATCAGATGAGGTTGAGTGATAGTTGGAGTTCGAGTGAAGGTGGGCTCGGAGGGAAGAAATAATCGGTGTCGATGGAGATGTTGAAGAGGTTTCACCGGGTGGATTGGGTCAGGTGATCTTGGGAGTGTGCTGTTGTAAGATACTTATGAACCTTTTGATATGGCGTAATGTATAGTTTTGGTTTTCCGGACTGATGTGGAATTTGGCCCATGGTATTGGATACTGAATGATGTCCTGCAGTCTCGACGTTTCGTATACCGTACATACATTTTTTTTTAGTCGTATACCTAATTCACGTTGGTACTTACCTTCATCTTGAGCCGAGAGGAATCACCATGGCATACGAACCTTCCAACCTTCTCACCGGGAATATTAAATATTAACCCGCAAATCAGAGTGAATCCACGCAATATCAATAGTACACTTATGACAATCAATCGACATAGAGAAAAGAAGAAGCCATTGTATTCCTTAGATTATTAACTGAAGCCGCCCGCCTAACTCTTCCTCACTAAAAACCAAAATAAGACAGACCAACCTGGCGGGCTAAATGATATCCGGAACTATCGGGTCAATCAATCTATATAGTATGTAAATAGTATGTGAACGAACGAACGGAATGTAGTTAAGTTAAAATAAGTAGTGTTTCGAAATACAAAGAAGAATGGAATGGAATGGAAGAATAGCTTTTGTGTAAATAATAATCATAATGCATGATGATAATAATGAAGGGGGGGATAGTTATTATAGTAAATAGCGAACGGATGTCGAATCGATGAGGGAGAGGGAGATCGATCAGGGCGAAAATAAATTTCCACGAAAAGGACAGTTGGTTGGATAGCAAGCCAGAAGCAGCGAGATAGCAGTATGTTAGAAGAGAAGAAAGAAGAGGAAGATGCGAGAGAACGCTTGAAAAGAACGAAAAGGCACAGAACCCAGAACAACTGAATAACAACACCCTAGCACCCCAACCAACCCCGGAAAAAATTAATCCCTTCCCCAACTATCTCCCACTACCACTAGTGCCACCAAGACCAAGTCCAACAGGCGTCGAAGGTCTCGAAGACCCAATTTTCCTCCACCAATCTTTAACCCGCCCACCCGTACCACCACTCGTACTCCTTCATACTCCTCGTATCAGAACCATGCTGCGAATCACGCGAGTGTCCACTCTGGGACATCTCCCCCATTGAAGCAGAGCCTGATCCAGAACTAGCAGCACTACTGCTTTCAGTGCTATAAACGGACTCTACCTTCCGAAGTGGCAGTAGCACCCCTCGTAGTAGCAGTCGCAGTACCCCCAGCAACAGCAGCAGCAGCAGTAGTAGTGGCACCCCTCGCACCACCAGACCTATCTCTCTTCATCGGCTGAGATGGTGGTGGCGGAGCAGGTACATAAACCGTAAACGGACTCTCACATCTCTGCTCAAACGTCCTAACAGGGTTGAAAATCGCTTCGATAAGGGTCTCTGTGGTTTTGGTGCCATACGCCATGGGGAGGCGCTCAACGTCAAATGCAGGTTCTGCTAGTACCGGTGTTGCCGGTGCTGCCTCGTGTCCTGTCATTATTGAATTATTGTTATCATCGTCTTCCACGTTTATGATATCAGCATCACTGTCGTCATCATCGTCTACCGGATATCGAATACTGCCGAGCAGTGGTGGCAGTGGCAATGGTAGTGCTAGTTGTGGTTGAGGTTGTGGTGGAGATGGTAGTAGTAGTAGTAGTGGTGGTGGTGGTGGTGGTGGGGGGTTGAATACCAAAGAGGTCAAGTTCGAGTTCGTCTTGATCGCGGTAAGGTCCGTAGATATCTACCGTTTGCCCGCGGGTGACGGTACGGAGTTCGCCTTTGAGGTACCCCGAGAGACCGTTTAAGATTTCACCCTTTGGAAGGGGAGGATGGGATGTAATGCGTTTCGCCGGATACGTACTCGAGTTCAATCGTGAGCTGTATGTACATAAGAAAACCGAGTTAGATACAGCAACACCCCATGCAACGCCCAACGAGAATACACACACACACACCTTGAGCGTGGCATTCGTTTTACTCTCTCGGAGTAGATACCGTCTCTCTACAGGCCCATGCCCAACATATTCAGATAAATTGAGATAGAGGGCGCCGAGACGAATGAGTTCGGGGTCATCGTGTCTGACACGTTGCATGACGACGAGTTTGAATGGACATGGAAGAATGTACCCCGTGTCACGGTCGACGTCTAGTCGGACGACGGTTGATAGAGTTTGGTTCCAGTGCACGGAATGGTCTTTGAGGTCTAAGTAGGGGGTGTTGCCGCGGGCAGGCGTGAAGGAGGGAGCAGCAGGTGGTGGTGGTGGTGGGTGTGATGTTTGTGATAATGCATCGGCAAAGGGTGGAGGGAATGTTGGTGCGGTTGGAGGAGTGGGTATGGGGTGTGTGTATGTGGGTACGGTGATAGCAGCGGGGAGATGGAGTGTACTCCGTGAAGCGTTGGCATGGGAGGAGAAGGAGAGAGGTTCCGAGTAGGTGCTCCGAGCCTGTGATAGAATAGGCAGCTGCAGCCAATGCGCCTATACCTATACCACCACCCGAGGAACCAGAAGAAGTCGAGACAGCAGAGGAGAAAGAAGGAACACGAGCGCTGCTACTAGAAGAGGAGTCGCTGGATATGAGAAGAGAAGGGACTGACGGGTCCGCTACAGCGGGAGAAGCGTTGTCGGGATCGTCCCCTGATTGGAGGCGCTTGTCACCGTTCTTTGACCTTGTTTTGACTATGCCCAAGAGACCGCCTTGGCGTTGTGTAGGAGGAGAATGGACATGTTTGAATCTCCAACGAACGGAGAATTGACCGCTGACGAAGGGGACGCTGTCTATCTGGTGGATGACGACCCGTGTGCGGAAGTATGAGTGTTTTGGGATAAGCTGATTTATCTGGGCGCGGAAGCCGTGGGGTGTTGAGGGAGTTGGAGGGTCGAGGAGGTTTGATGAGCTCAGCTTAGACCTGAGGGGGAGGGTGGATGGGGGATGCATGGTGTGTTGTGGGTCATTGAGAGCTGAGCTGAGGCATTGTGTGGTGTGTTAGGAGCAGAGAGACGTGTTACTGTAGTGTGGTTAAACCCATTAAGTGGTCAGGTTCACTTCTGACAAATACCTTTTTAAGGGTAACCCCATCAGTTCTAATCTTAGGAACCCGCGCATCCCCGAGCACACCGAAGTGGGATAACACCTGGTCCTGGAGCGACAGTCAGACTGGTCACAGCACACACGCTTCCCGTCCCTTTCCAGCAAAATGGACAACTACAAGTCCGAAAAGGTGTCTTTCGTATCTGGAACTACCGGCTCGTCTCTCTATCATGTCAACTCAATATCCATCGTTGCTCTTGTGCGCAATTTCCTCAAACTGCTCTCTCCTTTCTCTCACAGCTAACCTTGTTCAGGTGTCTGTTGCTCTATACGCGTCATTGTCCACACGTCTACCGAACCAATACCGTGGTTTCATCGCACAATGGGCCCTCCTCGTGTTACCCCTCCTGCTGTCCATGACTCTCTTTGCCAATGCACCCCTTCTTTTATCTTCCTTCCTTGCTCTTCCCACCGCTGCTCTCCTGTTCTGGCTACCTCGTAAAGATGTATCCTCACCGCTCCCCTCCAAACGCCCTCCCTCAAATCCTCAACCGAGACGATTCCCTCCCATGATATCCTTGACTGTATACCGTGCTCACATGATGCTCATGACCATCCTCGCTATTCTTGCCGTCGATTTTCCTGTATTCCCCCGCTCACTCGCCAAGTGCGAAACTTTCGGAGTATCTTTGGTACGCTCTCTCTACCACACCGTGCCTCATGTGTTCCTTCTGAAGAATCTTTGTGGTGACCAGATGGACCTTGGTGTGGGGTCCTTCGTTTTTTCTCAAGGTCTCGTCTCTGCCATTCCTTTCATTTCCCAGCCCTATTATCTTCTCGAACCCACACTCAATAAGTTGACAAAGACTGTCCGCAAGTCCGTTCCTATTCTTATTCTGGGATTGATTCGCGTATTACTCGTCAAAGGCACAGATTACCCTGTGAGTGCGCTATGAAACAACACGGGCAACCTGGGGAGCCAACCACTCAACGTCTATCCATTCCCAGGAACATGTAACCGAATACGGCGTCCACTGGAACTTCTTCCTCACTCTCGCATTCGTACCAATCCTCCAAGTCATGTTACACCCCATACTATCAAAATACCCAATCTCTCTCATAGGTCTATCTACAGCATTCCGTAAATACTCGCCCACTTTTTCTTCCCAAAGTACCATATAACCTAAAAAAAAAATCTTCTAAATTCACAGTTCAACAACTCCTCCTCTCAAAATTCAATCTCCAATCCATCATACTCTCAACACCCCGCACCAACATCCTCACCGCGAACAAAGAAGGTCTCATCTCACTCCTCGGATACCTCTCCATCCACCTCTTCGGGCTTTCCGCAGGAACTATTATCCTACCGTATTCGCCTTCGTATTTCCCTCGACATCAACAAGCTTTGGGTGTTTACAAGAGGACGGGGAATAAGGAGGCGCAGCATTTCGATCGACCACCCGAGACGGCGTATAGACAAACTGGGAAAACGGCCGCAGAAGTTATTTTCAGTATTCGTGTATTTGGTGGATTTTACTTGGTGTAGTGAGGGTGTTGGAGGTTGGTGGGAAGTGGAGTAGTGAAGGCGGTGTTTCTCGACGCATGGTTCGTGTTTTTGTTCCTCCCCCTTGTGACCCTCGTATGCTAAGAATGGCGGGAACCTCGTTATAGGCTAATTTACCTTATATACTATGGGTAGGCAGCGTTCAATCTGTCGTTCCTGTTGGGTTACTTGACACTCCTCGATATCGTCTTCTTCCCACAGCTTACCCCGCACAAGAAAGAAATCAAAGCCAAGACCGGCGTTGCTCAACTATCTACTATCAACGATGTTGATAACACCCCTGCGCTGTTTACCGCAATCAATAAACACGGTCTGACTGTATTCCTTCTCGTATGTCGCTCCTCTCCCCTCTTTACCAGGGGAAACATGACTGATTGAATGCAACAGGCGAACCTATTAACGGGATGCATAAACCTCTCAATTCCAACAATACATACCCCCAATTCTTGGGCGATGGGCGTACTCTCTTTGTATAGTATACTCGTCTGTTGGATCGCGTGGAAACTGGAACAGAAGGACACTCAACAAAAGCCTGAGTTGGACGTGGTTTATATTATAACTTTACCTATACAGTATTTCAGAGTAGCTTGTAGATTAATACTGTAAGAGTTTTAAAACTAGATACTCGAGTACACGGACAGAAAAAATGCTATGATGGTAGAGGTGATGTCGTGCTTCCCTCAGTAGTAACTCGTATGAAGTAACGAGGCCGAGGTGATACATTCACTGTGGTGAGGTATTTAGTAAAGGGCTGTGTATTCTCGTAGAGTAATTGTTATATAGCCAAACTGATATTGTACCGAAGGTCCATCTACTCTATATCTAAGCGGTAATCTAGTCCGGATCACTATGAGTTTGTATTAATCTATCATATCATAACAAATACAACGAGTGATACTTGGTACAAAAAATATTTAAAGAGAGGACAGTGGGACGATGAGTTAAGGAGTTACTCAAATTTTTTAGGCAACAGCGAGGGTGTGCTCTCGGTGTATAGCATACTCTGTTGTTGGGGTTGCATGGAAACCGGAGCAGAAGATTATTACGCGTTTCAAGGACGTGATTTATATTATCATAACTATACAATATTTTAGAAGAGTCCGTATATATTAGTACAACACCGATATCTATTTTATTTTTGGTACACGGGATGTTTAAAGAGAGGAGGATGACGGGTGTTTCCGTTATGTTTTAAGGAGCGGCTCGGTGGTAATAGGTGAGGAAGTGGTGCTTTTTTTTTTAGGTGGGGTAGGGTAGGGTGAGGTTAGACAGCTAATGCCACAGGCAGCGGCGGGAGTCGATTGAGCGATGCTCTTGGAGATTTATATCCGCCAGCAGATTCTGGTAACTGTTCCACAAAGGGACTCAATTCAGTAACAAAACAGCGAGGATCAGAATAAGGACAACGAACCTCTTGGGTCGACGACCAGACATCTCGTCCGATGCGTATCTAAAAAAAAATCATCCCCAATAAATATAACCCTGCTTTAAGGATATTTAACAAGGGGTGCACTGACGACTTGACTCCGGTTATTATTGCTCGTTACTATTCCCATAGGTCCCGATAAATTGGACATGGATGAATCTGGGTGTTGGAGTTCTCCTGAGACCATATCCCTCGCGTTCAAGCTAACCAACCATAATGTGAGTGGGTGGTGCTTAGGAATAGGAAAGAATGGGATACGGAACCATGCGAGGAGGGAGTTTGCGTATAGATTTCCTACGACTTCGTATACGGTTAGCTGGTAAAAGTTGATGGTGCGCCAATGGATGTTAGCCTGGGAATGATGTCAAGGTCAAGTTTGTAGATAGAATGTTGGAAGACGGAATTGTCAAGCTTACGAGTACGAGTACGATGACATCCGTGATACTAAGAAAAAAAGATTCCCAGTGGATATGAGTAACAGGAAGAAGTAAGCGTTGGTAGACAGCTGTTACATACCTAATGAGTAACCCCATATTGAAAGCGTAGAATATCAGTTTTCTGAGAAGGCGCCCAGTCCTACAACAATGGTACAAGAGAAGGTGACCCGGGATCGATCAACAAGAATACAGTAGAAGCAACAGAACAAACCTGGGAAACTGATCCTTGTTCGCTCTAAAAAATTTGACAAGGGAACCGGTGATTAGCCAGTCAGCAGCGAGCGCACAACCAAGAGCCGCGGTTGCGATGTGCTGTTTAGACACCGTAAGATGTGGGTGAGCATGAGAAAGTGTACACTGCGCAATGCACACCTGAGGGGTTCCTCTGAGAAGTCTGATATAGTCATTTTCTAACACGCTTTTGACGGTTGACATTGATTAGTCAATGCAAAGGCCTCTCTGATGGACACTGGGGCGGGCACTAGTACTCACGCAGTCACATAGGCGGCTGTAAAAATGTAGATTGTTTTGGTTAAGAAATGTGAGAGTTGATGGTGACAATGTACACACCTGTTCCCAACCCGAAGTTAATGAGCATGAATAATGCCTGGGGGTAATACTCCCATCAGAGGTGCGCGCCGCTGAAATGCTCAGCAGAAATCTTACGATCATGCCGCATAGCACTTTAGCACGGCCGTACGTTGCTAAATTAACAGTATGCTCGTTAGAGGAGCGTATAAAGAAATCAAAGCATGACTCACTTTGCCAGACTTTGTGGATGAAGAAACAACGAACAGCTAGTTCTATTATGTTCTACCAACGCTCGACTCGTCAGTTGCGATGATCTGGGATGTCGATCATCAGGGGTACTAACGGTCAACATAATCAACAGCTTCATGCTCCTATTTTGTGAGTTAGCGCCCTTCCCATTGTAACCGGCTATTGAGACGCATAGACATACCATATCGGCTTCATAAGCTCCATCGGGTTTCCCCAGTGTATCACAGAATAGTAGTATCCGCCGTGAATCGTAATGCATGATCGAAGAATTTCAAGAGCCCTGCACGGCACCGACAGTTGATTAAGCGAGGACACGAAACGACCAGTGTATGGAATCACCATATGAAAAGCACCTTCGTAGATTTCTTTAGACTGGACGAGATGATGAGAACGGACAACGGAGCGCACCAATAATTTATAGGAAATGAAATCATAAGAGTAATTCTGAAAATACAACCACACTTGAAGGGTCGTTACTCCCGTCAACCTAGTAACAAATAATTTGAGTACCCCTGCCTCCTCAACTCCTGGAAAAAATACCCCTCACCCAACGGACGCTATCGCACCCAGAAAGAATGCGCCTACAGTTGGTTCAATACTCGACGTTGGGAATACAGGAGTGGACGAGGCCGCCATAGAGAGAGATGAAATCGCCTGAGAGTGTATAAGTACCCTTATAAGTAACAGCCATGAGATATCATGAGACCCGAGCGCTCCCCAACTGTTGCGAAGTGCGGGGGATTGGAATCAAGGGAAGGCTGTCAGTGGTAGTCATGCCTTGGGAGAGTATAGCCTCTAATTGGCAAAGTGGCACCTCATTAGTCACCCCGTAGAGACAGAGCCGGAACCGCGGAGGGGTACTTGGTGTGTATATAATCTGAATCTATGACCGGTCGTTGCTTAGTGGGAGGGGCAGGGGAGAGAAGCTGATGGATACCTGGACGCCCGGAACACGGAGCTGGAAACACCCATTTTTTGGTTTGATATCCAACATGTGGCCTGACAAGCGTGCGGCAGCCTGGGTAATTTACATCGCAGTGGGAGTCCGGTCGGTAAGCACATTGGACCGGAGTGAAAGTGCGGAGGAAAGAGTGCGGGGATGAAGCTGTAATATTGCGTGACCTCTCAGATCTCAAACCTCAAGCGCCCGCCCAATTTCAATTTATCCCGGGTTCCTAGCTTGATGAGACGAAATGTCAACTCGGTTGCCTCAGATTTTTGCGGAAATAATTTCCCATTTCCTAAAGAAATGCAATAGATGTAGATGATGTACTATCATCAACAGTGGTAGGAGAAAGATATCAGAAGGTACTACCCTCTGTTGCGCGAGATGCCACACTAGATTTGGGGTGTTCCTTGACATGGAAACACACATCATTTGTACAACACTACGGAGCCTGCCCGAGGTGGGTATATCACAGAGGCGGGAGACGAGAAACCTAAAATACAAGAGGCTTAAGACGAAACAAAACAGGAGCGAATGCTCAATATTACTACAAGGTGGATAGCTTGGCTCTGCCAAAACGAACGTAACACGCAATCTGGGGGATCTGTAATATCAAAATCATCGGGCTAGGCGGGATTCAGGGACAGTATTTTTGAACTTTTTTGCAAACAGGTTTCAGACCGTAATATTCGGAAGACTGAGCTTGTGCATAGTGTTTTGGATCTCGCGCTGGATCCAATCGGTGGGTTGCACTTAGACGACATACGCGAATTTCGCTGTCTGAGGTTTGAGTTCGATAGCAGGTTGGTATATCTGCCCGGACTATTGCATTCAATAAATAAGACCAAGGAGAGCGAAAATGCCGCTAACCTCTGAAGATGTCCAAGCTTGTCGAGGGATTTCTATCTAAACACGTCCCGACGAATTAGCTATAGCCTTCGAGAAACGTACAGGGAAATAGACTGACGACTCGGTTCTGAGAGTCCGTTACCGTACCCATGGATCCTGATAAATTGTATGACGGTGGCTGTGATACCTTGTGTGCCTCCAAGGCCATATCGCGTGCATTTAAACTGAAACGACACTAGGTCAAAGCAGTGCTGAGAGGGGGCAGAACATGATACGAACCATGCGAGAAGGGAGTTTGCGTATACTACATTAGGGAGTGAGTGAATAGGAAATTAAGAGATAGGGAATGGACATACGGTTTCCAACTAGCTCGTATACAGTGAGTTGATAAAAGTTGAGTGTTGGCCATGGGACGATCGCCTGAAATAAGTTGTGATCGAGTCCTGACGGATAGCTCAATTCCAGAAGAGATGTCTTACGAATATGAGCACTATAGCATCTGTGATGCTGATAGTCGTGTCAGGTGTTGTTGGGGACAAGCGCGAGTGAAGCTGCTAGATTGTACACGCACCTAATAAGTAACCCCATGTTAACAGCGTAGAAAATCAGTTTGTTGAGGATGTGATTGGTCCTGTCATGGTTCAGGGCGACGAAAGATCCGAAAAGCATTCAATGAGTAAGCATGCCGATAGACATAGAGACGACAAACGAACTTGTGAAATTGTGTCTTGCTTTCTCTGAAGAACTGGACTAAAGCGAACGTGATCAACCAGTCGGCACCGATAGCGCAGCTAAGGGCTCCGATTGCCACGTGCTAGATCGCTTGTGTGAATGCCGGGGGAAAAACTAACAGAGAGTAGGGCTCGCCTGAGGTGTTCCTCTGAGAATTTTGATGAAGTCTGTTTCCAACGTACTTCAAAATCGCAGATCATCAGAGTGGGCTGGATATTCGTATGAACGCGACTCACGCGGTAATATAGATGACTATTGACTCAGCTGTTAGTAGCCGGTATAGGTGAAGATGTTGGGCTTACCGAGTCCTAGTACAAAATCACCGATTACAAACAGTGTCTAGGCAACAGTTGCGTTAAGGTCTCGCTGCGTTCGAAGGAAACTTACGATGATGCCACATAACACTTTCGCGCGACCGTGGGTTGCTACCAGTGCACCCGTTAGGAATATCCTATACCCAGCATATGGGGTGTCTTACCTTTCCAGACTTTGTGGACGAAGAAGCAATGAACACCGAGCTCGACCACGTCCTATCGACGGTGATCTGCGAGTTACAGGGGGTACGGTGTAGTGATGGTCATGCTACTAACGGTCAACAAAACCATTACTTTCATGCTCCTGTATTTTCCAAGGGGTCAGCGCCTCGCCCTCCGGTGTGTGCTCACATATTTGTGCGTACCATACGGGGGTCAGAAGAGCCAGTACGTTTCCCCATTTTTGTACAGCGTAATAGTACCCTCCGTGAACAGTGATACAAGACCGGAGAATTTCAAGGGCCCTGGAATATCTTGAGTATTTTTCAATGGAGGGGTACCACGCGGAGGTAACTTACCATGTAAAAGCAACCTGTGTACAATCCGTCAGATTCAGAAAGAGTGAAGTAATTAAGAACACTCATACCAGTACTTTATAGATGATTGGATCCTGGGGGTACTTCTGAAAATACAACCACGACTGTAGGGTGGTTATCCCTGATAACCTGTCTCAACAGGTGAGTGGTTTACTTCTTCGGGACCATTGGGGGTACCCCTACCCGACTGAAGCTACCGCACCGAGAAAATAAGCACCAACAGTAGGCTCAAGAGTTGCTGCTAGGACTACAGGGTTGGAATGGGGAGCCATGGGGTATTGGGCTCATCTTCAGGTAGCCTACGGCATTCTTATAGCCGGTGAAAGATGTACCCGATGGGGGAGATTGTCATGAGGTCAAAGGAGCAATATGGTTGTGAAGGTTTAAATCAAGAGAGAACACTGTTGCTGGTAACCAGGCACTGGATGGGGTTGGAGTTAGTAAGTCGGACATATGTTTGGAATAGAGAGTGTGGTATATCAGGGCGATCTCTAAAGTATCGTGGCCAACATATTGAGAGAGAAGGATGATCACATCACGAAAGCCTCGTGGGCGAGTGGGGTTGTAATTTTATCTTATCTTATCTGTTAGGACAACAGCACGTGTCAATGTCCAGTCTGATGGTTTGATGGTGAATGGTGTTATTCTGCTCCTCTGCTAGTCTCCCATCATCCACTTGTCTCTCCCGAAGATGGAGGACAGTCTGAGCACAAGCGCGTCCACGCTCACTGGGGGTAGCCTCCACAGACACTACGGTGGCCAACCAACGGAATATGCACCAGCATCTGCGTCTGTCTCAGTTGGCAGCTCACCTCGGTCGAGTTCCTTGCCTTCGCCGCCTGAAAGTCCCTCGTCAGGCTCCATCTCGTCGTTCCCGTCGGCGTCCTCCTCTTTCTTCTTTAGCTCTGCAGCTGCGAGTCCACCGCATTCCCATCCTCACTCAGACCACTTGCGAGCACTCACTGAGGGACTCATCATCCCGTCTCTCACCCTCCCTTCCGCGCTCCGACGTCCCACGGCTTATGGACAAACACTTGGGGACGTGAGGTTACTCGTTTTGGGGAATAATGATACTGGGAAGAGTTTCCTCAGTGGTCTCCTGCTCGAGGATAACGAAGCAGTGGTAGAGGTTGGGAATTGGGAGAACACCGAATTTGGAAAGGTTCTGTATGCGTCCACGGACTGGATTGAGCACAAAGATGCTCATGGGCTTGAGAAGTATGAGCCTACTCGGAATATTGAGATCGTCGAGCTCCCAGGATATAATCACACGAGCAGTGTGAGTGGAACCCAATATTAATTTCTGATGGCGTTCATTAATTTACGTGTTGCAGGGTTCTGAGCTTGTTGATAACATCCAGTCAATCATTCAGGCTCCGTTCCACGCTCTCTCAGAGGCGCTACACCCTGACCACCCACCATCGTCTCTTGTCGCTAACCTCCTCTCTTCATCTTCGACACCGCTGTTTACCGCTTTGATATTCCTTTTACCTTCTGGTGCGCAGCCTCCGTGTCGGGATTGGCTTGGCTCCGTTCGCTGACCCATCCCTAATAGCCCCGACTGAGTTCGATCGACTTCTCGTTGCCGAATTGGGAAGCCAAATACCCTTGATTGTTCTTCCACGACTCTATTCCCGTCCACATGATTCCTCACTCACAGACAAACTCTCAGCATTCCGTCCACCAACAGCAGTAGCTCTCCGCTCCGGTCTCTTCAACTCTCCTGAAACACTCTCACTCCTCCGCAGTGAAGCAACAGACCGTTACTTCAAATGGCGAGAAGTTCAACGTGCAATATCCCACATCCATACTCGTCAACGCCGAACCTCGCGGTACACGCAATCCCAGGGAACCGATCCGAAATGGGACAAAGCGAAGTGGGAGTCTGATTATCTCGCTTCTCTCTCTCATGATGTTGTGAAACTACGTGCACGAGACGCTACCATCACCCGCCAACAAGCTACGAATTTTACTCCGAGCAAGAGTCTGGACCTCGACGATGACGGCCTGATGCCACAAGGCTCATGCGGGGCCCCATTGGACCCTCTCCATCTACCGTCCCTATTCTTATTCTCGATATCCCTGCTTAACCCCCTTCGTGCGCGGTTACACAAGTCCATTTCTGACTTCTTTGAATCACTAGGGTCGGAGAAGAATGTTAGGATCGCCCTTTTGGGTGGGTTCTGTATTGGACTGGGGATTGGGGTTATGGCTAGGACGTGATTCTAGGTGGGGATCTCATGACCACCCACGCCTTTGGTCCGTGATATTACTTTCGCCAGAGCTTTCTGTTACGCTTCATGCATGTTGTTGTATATCAGTATTGTGACTCATTTGGGTTGTATGTACTTCTCTTCACTGTATTGTACCAAGTCGTCATGTCATTCATCAACTCTCCTGAGCTGCAAACCATACGGTCGCCATGGTCACATTTATGATTATAGGCGAGGGAAGTAGGTCTCGTGCGCTTTGTTGCTGGGAACTAAGTTAGATGTGCCCGTTGAGGATGTCTTCCTTCTCCCCCAAATAAAACACCGGGATTTGGTCCAATGGGGCATCGACGGTGACGGACTTTCCGCCTTTTCCATGATCTCGGTCCGTCCACCTAAATTACATCAGTCATTCCTGAAGCAGGGACATTGGGGAAGTAATGCTCACCAGTGCTTCCAAGTCATACCGGCCGAAAGTTGAGCCTTGTTCAGCTTCGGCAAGTAAACGTCGTGCGTCTTGGCACCCAGTTCTCCCACAGGAGCGACGAGAAGTCGGGGACCTGTAGATAATTAGAACCATAAGGCATGAGTTGCGAAAGTGGGAGCAAAGGGGATACGGACCAAACATGAATTGATGAACGATCTTGGGATCGTTGGCCTGGGTACCGTCTCTTACGACTTCATCCGAGTCCGAGAAATCGAAGTAAAGGGGACGCATGATAACCCTTCCTGCCCTCTGTAACATCTGAAACAGTTCTTTGACGTAGGGTATGAGTTGGTAACGGAGTGAAATGTACTGATTCGAGGATGAGTAGATTCGATTGAGTTGGACGCGGTGAGTGTATCATAGGCGTAAAGCGAACCTTCTTGAGAATGATAAAATTGTCGTCACCATAGGACCATGGCTGATTTGCTGTGAGCCTCGGGTGGTTATGTGGATGAGGGAAGACTTGCCTCGTTCGGACAAGGGTTCGCATGTGGAAGGGTAGATGTTCTTGGGAGGTTGCATGACCGCGTTCTAGGTATTTGGTGATAAAACTTGCGTGTTTTAAAGAAAGATTAGTGCTTACCCGTGGACTCGAGTCTTCTCGCCCAGCTGTGATGAGAACATAATAATGCTCCACGAAAGGATTCAACTCACGAAAGGGAGGAAGACGCCCATAGAAAACCATCTAACAAATAACTCCTTTCCCTATAAATGGAGTAAGCAACGACAACCCAAATTATAATCACGATATCTCACTTCATCAGTATCAATATCCAATCCAGCAAATCCACCAATATCAAGTGTCCAAGCCGAAATACCCGAAGCAGCCACCGAAACACCAGCCGTAACCTGCTGCAACAACACATCAAACCTCGAATCCGTATCCCCACTCCATAAATAAGAACAAAACCGTTGCCCTCCGACAAACGTACTCCGGGTGAGCGACATAAATTCACACGAGGTTTTTTGTGGTTCAGAGTCTGTGGTGGAGGTGAGGTTATTGAAACCCTCCTCGATGGCTTGTTGGTGGAGCCAGGGGTACATTTTTCCTGTGGATTCTTGGGAGCCGAGGAAGTATTGTGCGAAGGCGCGGGAATAGGGGATGGAGGAGATGGTTTGGCCGTTGTTCTCGAATGGCTCGCCGAGTGTTCCTCCTGCAAAACCCGGTTATTGATGGGATTATCAATGTATTATAATAAGAAAGGCGAACCATCTGCTTGGTCGATCCAGAAGTTGTGGATCCCTTTGGAAAAGTAGCTATCGTTCAACCGTTTCCCTATATAACGAATTTAATCAGCAGTTAATTCCTGTGGTGACTCTGGATGACATACACAAGAACTCTCTTGCGGCAGGGTTTGTTGAGTCGACTGAGATAAATAGATCAGTGGAGACTAAAACAGAATTGTTACGGGGAGGCGAACCAAGCCTAGTATAAACTCCTTCAAAAGAGTCCTGCACGCCGGACCCATCTCTCGTAATCGCCAATAAACCCTCTTCTTGAAGGGTGATATAATTTTCAGATAGATCTTCTACGCTTGGCCAAAGTGATACCATGAGTTCTGCTCCAGTGAGACGCTTCACTTCTGCTGCCATCCTGACTGGATCAGGCCAGACATCGGAGTTGAAGGACCTTTACAACACATGTATCCTTGTGAGAGGAGGGTCAGCGAGAGAATAGTGTGGATCTCACCAATCGCCTTGGAATCTCCAAGCAAAGAAATCTGGGAATACTCGTCAGAAACGCGTTCTGACGCTGTAAAGTGGAGCGGGGATACCGATGACAATGAGCGAGACTGGGACATTTTCGTCATGGAACCTTTGAGCTAAATCTGTGATTTGTGTTTGATTGTAATATCTGAGTTTGGATTGTTGATATCCGAGTATAAAATCAGGCGGGGTCGGTTGTCGGCCTAGAATAATGAATGAGAAAAAGTTCTTTTAGACCCTTCGGTGTCGTACCGGTTACAGCAGTAAACTGTTCTTGTAGGGCATCGTAGTCCCCTGGAGCGGCTGCAGTGCTATGTTTATTGACACGATGAGGACTCTGCTTCGGATAAAATATGGGGTTTATGTGCTCACATATAGTAATCGACGACAGTAGTTTCATCCGCAACGAAGCGTGTTCTGAGGCGATCAAACTCTGCGGGGTTGATGGTAAACACTAGTATCATGTATAACAATTCGGGATCTCACCAATGCGGCCTTGGCCTGGGTAGTTGAAAAACGTCAAGTAACCCTGGGTATTTCCTCAGTCTCGAGTCAGCATTCCAGGAAGTTCAACTGACCTTGTTTGACATCCAGACGGGTAAAGTTACGTGTGAGTTATAATTGATCAGGTCAACCACTTGTCCCTTTTTATTGACCGTGTGGTCTTTGCAGCAGGCTTGCTGTCCAGCTCCAAAGAACATTTCATCCGGATCTGCGGAGAATCCGAACTGCGCCTGAAACGCTCGACCACGTATATCCTGGACGTAATTCCGAGATGGTAAAACCTTTGTATCAGTGTATTCGCTTGTAAGCAACATCGTGGTCCCATTTGCTTCGACTCTCGAGAATGAGATGACGCCCATAGAAACCTGCGTTACGAGGTCCCCATTACGCACAATAGCATTCCCTCTGAAAGGAATTGTGATAGAGTGCTCAAGGCCTTTGGAACTGGGTCCTTCAAGGGGCGGATCGAGAAGAGCAGAAGGTTCGTGACCGGTTGGATCGCGAAGGAGGCTTGCGCGGACGCGAAAACCGTGGTTCCCGAAAGGCTTGTCCCTTCAGTAAGCAGTTGAGAGAAATATTATTTGGAGTAGAGCACCTGTATGTAAACGCGCTCAAAACCATTCTGAAGTTTGATCCCGGTAGCGTTGGGACTGAAATAGTCATCTATGAGGGCGAATGATAATGGCAGCGCTGACATGCGCAACAAGAATCTTGTGAGGAGCATGGTGCGGCAGCGTGGAGCCTGTGTCGTTCCAATGTTTTAAATACGGTTAAAACCACCGGCGGACCGTTCAAAGAAGACAAGGGGTGTCGGGAAGCTAGGTCCTGTGATAGTGAAGGGATATTCATAGCGGGTCAAGCTTCTTGGGTATTGTCTGAGTACAAAGGTTTGAGATGCTTCGAGGGTTACGGTAGTTGTGTGACAACCATTGTATTGTAGGATCGCACATTCCGGGTTCAAGGGGGCTGAAATGGCAATGTGCTATCATAAGGCCGTGGGTACTCAGCAGGTTGGCGGAAGTTCTTGAGCGAGACTGGGGAGGTATTTGGTTCCGATGATGGTGCCAAACACGGTCCCTAAAATGATCTGGATGAGTGAAATGGCCTGGAGTTGAGTGTAATTAATGTCGCTGGAACATCTGTTCTCCACCTCTACCCTCTCTCTTTCAGTGCCGAACACATCTATCGAGTTTCCGCCGTCAGATCCTGCAGACGAATGGTTAACAGATCTTTCATCAAACACACACGAACGAAAGCAGGCTTTCTTCGGTGCGCCATTCCCCTTCCTGCATTGGCGGCCCATTGACCAACGATAGATGAACAGCTGGAATCACTCGTAACATTACGCGTCGAACATCCAGATCCAAATGAACACGCAGATCCTCTAAAACCTCCTTCTGCATTAATTACATTCCTGGCGCACCTCCAAATCTCCCTCGAAGCCAGCTACATCTCGACTGTCCCAGCATCGGCGGAAATACCGCAGACTACCCGTCTCTCAGCTCCTCCACGAACTGCTTCCCTCGGTCTCAAGCTTTCTGCTCGTGGAGGCGGCCCGCACCACCCGTCGATCCTTCCTCCTAATACTCCCAATCCCACTCCTGCCACGGCGGACCACGACAAAAAATACGTCACTTCCCAGGGCACCGTACTCTTTACGAGTATCTGGGGACAGGCCTCAGAGAACGCACATGAGGAAATTGCACTCGTCTGGTCTGAGGATGAACAGGTTTGGGTCGCCGTTTACCGCCTAGCCCTCACTGTTGGTATGCCAATTCTCTTCCTTGATAGACAACAACCCTGACACCCTCCCCAGCATTTATTCGACTCAGCTTTACGGACCCCCTTCTGTGCCTTACTATATCTGTCACCTTACGCGAAAAGCCTGTTACAACTTCCTCACCCCAACATCCTTTCATACAATTCCTAAAATCGTTTGATGGCGTTGTTATTCCTGAGTCGCCAATGGTCACCGACAAAGCGCAAGCGCAACAAGAGGATGACCATTTGGAAGGATTTGAGGAGGTCAATCTTCTTGAAGGGCTCTTAGCTGGTATGTACCTTCGCTCCCTCAACGCGCCATGTTTTGTTGAACCATCCTAGGACCTACTTTTGCAAAGATGGGACCTTCCGAGATCAACTTGCCTTCTACCAGATTGGGAATCGTCTCCCGACAAAAGCTGTTTTCTCTCTCACCAGTCAACCTTCCTACACCAACTGCTCCTTCACCTTCACCTACGACCGTTGCGCGAGGAAAGGTACATCCTACCCTCCGCAAATCCTACCGCAAAACGCTTCAAACTGTATCTGGCTTCCGGGTTCGGATGCGGACAGTCTTTGTGCCCAGTGTCATCCTAGACGCTTCGCAAGAGGACCACGACAAAATGACTGCCGGGAATGAAGAAAGGACGGTCGTCCTCTGTGTCGAAATTGAAAACTCTGGAGAAGCTGGGCAAGGAATAGGTTTCGAGGTTGAGAAAGTGGATGTAAGCATCAGTGGAGATGAAGCCAAGGCGACTTTGATCACTTGGGGCGCTGAGGGTTTCAAGGCTGAGGGCGCCGTATTTCCGTTGAAAATCGCTCAATACGCTCAGTATAACCTGTTATATGCGGTCACTTTCCTTCGATCTCCTGCAGAGCTCGATGCATTTTCATTCGCTCGTTCATCTAATAATCAAGTCCACCCCGACCTACAACGAGCGGTATCCATTAACATCCACGGGAAGCCATACACACAAGGACAAGAGGCAACACTGTACCCAACGCGAACCTTTTCATCCAAGTGGAATTGCGTTCTTGACCTTGCCACACAACAATCCCAAACCATCCCTCATCTCGACCCAGCCGATCCATCCACAGCACATCCAAGTGTACTCCCAGAACCACCCTCTCCCTTCCCCGCATTCGGTTTCCAGCCTCCCAAATCCAGTCCTACATACAATCACAGGCTACTAACAGACAGCGCTACCACCCCTACCACCACCACTACCGCCAAACCACAGCTCCTCGCCGGTCGCATACTCAAAACATCCTCCACTCCAAGGTTAACCTCCATCCCGATGAGTGCTAACCCAGCAAGATTGTCAACACCACAACCAGGACTACCCGCACAATACGCTCGTTCACCCACGACTTACAGCGCTCCGCCTGTCCCATTACCACTGCTGGACCATGATCGAGACCGACCACCTTACCCGGGATTACCATCCAGAACACAAACCCCGCCAGCTTTCATCGATTCACCCATGACACCTGCATATCCCGCTTTTTCGTCTAGATCATCTATACCCCCGACACCCATGTTCCAAGCCCCGGTTGTGTCCCAAACTTCGGTGGGAGTGGTTGGACCTACTATGGAAGCCCGACGAGGGAGAAATTCGATATTCGCGACGACGGAACCTCCGACCCCGATGCCCCAACATCATCCTGATCCTGGGACTGGGACATTTGCGAACGAGCAGAGGATGTCCACGCTTGCGCGTGCATACGGTGGCATCCCTTATCAAGGTGAAATCGTCATCGTTTCCGTAGGATTGTTGGATGTTATTCAGAGCGGTGGAGTTGGTTCGAAGACACGAGAGAAGGACGCCGAGAAGAAAGCTTCTGGTTTAGGTCCTGGGAGGATTTATCCACTTGATAAATTCACTCTGGATATTTTCGTGTTTAATAAGACAGACCGGACGAGACGGTTTGAGATTAGTTGTTTGGAACGGAGGAGGAGACGGGATGTTGAAGATAGTATGGATGGCCAAACTGGTGGTAGTGGGGCAGGAAGGAAGATGGGTTATCCAGGTGTAATGCCCATGGAAGGACGAGTGAGAATCGGGTGGGTGTCTCTTACTGACATTTTATGACACTTGGATACTTAGTATTGTTTCTTAGGCCTCTTTTGCCCTCTGCGTGTCAATCTGTCCGAATGGAATTCTTGGCAGGTGTCACCGGGCGTACACAAGATTGATGCTTTGACGTTGGTCGATATTGAGTCTGGTTACTCTATCAATCTTCGGTACGCGGGACTTTCGCTATCTGAAGTTGCGCGAGCAGAGATACTTACCAAGTTCATCAGGTCCGTTATGGATATTGTGGTTCATAAACCTGAGGATTAAGCCCACCTCTGTGGCAGCCCTAAACTTCCACGATATATTGTTCGTTGGAGAATACTTAATTTTTCAAAAATTTATAAAAACGCGTTTTTTTGAGCCCTTAAGGGTTATTCTTTCATGAGCGTTGGTCAACCACGATTTTCAAGAACCTCCGTTCTTTTGAAAAGTGATCCTGCAGGCTCGGAATCTAGAAAACGTTTTTTGATGTCTAGTGGCTCGGGCCCTTCTGGTTACGACAATAAATTTTAACTCAACCAAGTGTTTCTTAATCTACCTTAGGCCCCAAACGGTGTAATGATGAATTTACGGTAAAAGAGACTAAGAAGCCAACACAGTAGGTGTGAATCATGCATGCGAATTGCGGGAAAACTCTCGGGTGGCTGAGAGGAGAGCATGTTTCGCAAATATCAAGTGACCATTGAAACATATGGGGTTTCCAGAGAGCATACCCAAGGGTGAGTACTGTATGTGCAGGCTCGGCAAGCGATTGCTCGCTTCATGGGTTGAAGGAAAGGGACGTCGCTACCGTGAGGGCGGTCATATGATAGCCGGACCGCATGTCTGAGAGTTTCCAAAATTACGGCACTCTCATGCGTTCGCAAAAAGCGAGGATGGCATTGGATGTATTTTCGAAAAGCAAACACAATAAATATGTAACTAAAGCAAAGCAAGCCGAGGTCACAACGAACAAACAAAAAAAAACCGTGTTGAGTATTCTTCACTATTGTGAGTTACCACTAAAGTGTTAAATAATCAACTGTCCCAAAACAGAAATGATAAAGAAATATAAAAAAGGGTAGAAGCGAAGATGCAAAAAAGGGTAAAGGGCGATGGCGTGGTAATAATCTCAAGGCTCGGGATTTATGGGAGCAGTGGACAATTGCGATTGCGTGATAAGTACGAGGCGTGGCGGGACGTGCGGCGGGAATTCATCATTTTCGTTCTTTTCGGAGATCTTTAGGGTGATTTCGTGGGGAAAAATGGAAGCAAGGTGGCGCATGGGATGGAGGATGACAACGGTATTTGAAGCATGAATATGCATGTCTACAAGCGCTATACCATGGAGGCAGACTTGCGAGTATATTGCATCTGCGATCCACCCTTTGCAGGTCTAGGTGGAGGCCGCTGTGTTGGTTTCCGGAAAGTCTGGAAGAAGGCAGGGGGATCAGGGGCTGTGGGAACAGCGGGAGGTAAAATAGCGCCTACATGTCTTGACATGATCATCTTAGCCATAGAGACGGGAACTTCTGATTGGTACATTGCAGGTACTGAGGGGGTGAGTGTGCGGGATTAGACACAGGAAAAACGGGTATTGAAGCCGGAAGACATACGAGGCTGCTCAAAAGCGGGCCCGCTTCGCCGGCCTCGCTGCCAGGGTTGGCTAGGAGGTTCTTGTGATACTGCCAACCCTACTCCTCTCCCCTTCATGTTATTTCCATCGACTTTGAACGAAACTGGAAGCGTAGGGAGGTTATCCCAGGTGAATAACCCCCATCCCCACGACGACGACGACGATGATGAAGACGATGAGGACGACGACTGTTGCTCTACGTTCTTGGGTTGTTCCTGCACTAATGTCTGTTTCTCCAGCGAATGCGACGTCCGTGACCGTAGAAAGTGCAGAGCTGCTCTTATAACGGCAAGGAGGAAGAGAGAAACCAGGAAAGATAAGAGGAATGATGTATGGATTTGAGAGGGGGAAAGAGACATTAGACATGTGAAGCCTGCTGGATAATCGAATGAACATGATGGGCGACCGGAAAACTCAACGGAGGAGCGTTGAGGAGAACGGGGGCGACGACGACCAGAACACAGACGTGGTCAGGAGCCAAAAGCAGCAATGGGACAGCCTTTAATCCACGGCAGTTGCCGCTTCTGTTGCAGATGGCGACCCTCACTTTCCCACGTGGTATCCACTTTTCCCAGTCTCCGCATATCGCTAAACCTCGGAGGTTGCTTGGCCTCGAGTCGAGCTTGGCCAATTTCACTTATTCCGGACGCCCTGGTCCATACCCGAGTCTCCCTTCGCCATCGGTTTATTTTAACCCCTACTTCGTTTCATTTATCTCTCTTACCGACATCGACCTACCCACCCCTTTGCATCTTGTATCAGAGGCATCGCCATGACACTCAATCACAGAAGATGTTACTTGTCCACTGCCTGCAATCATTGGCAGAATATTCATTTAGATCAAGCCATACTTTACATAAAAATAAAAAAGATTAGCGGCCGACACCGTACATATGACCTTGAGATAATACCGTTGTAATCTCCGGTACCCGACAATTAACCCGTAACAAGCGACAGTACCTATTACTATTCCTCCGGCCGTCCTACAGATGTCATGCCCATAATCCCTCGCCGGAACACAGCATAATTCCAAGTCTCCGTAGAAACGGCGCTACAGCTTCCCCAGCAAGCTGATCCATGAAAGCACCCTCGGAGCAAAGAACACAGACTCACCGCATGCAAAAGATTCGCTGGAAGCAGGATTTGAACCTA
This sequence comes from Calvatia gigantea, assembly GCA_025093985.1. Classification (NCBI taxonomy): domain Eukaryota; kingdom Fungi; phylum Basidiomycota; class Agaricomycetes; order Agaricales; family Lycoperdaceae; genus Calvatia; species Calvatia gigantea. Next base: position 769,696 of record JACAAK010000012.1, read on the forward strand.
CGCGGTGAAACACCAAGTGATAATCCCCTCAAGCGCAAAGGCGCTTATTCAAATCACTCGCCCCAACGACTCGGCCATTCCAGCATGCTCAATGGGCCGTCCTCTTTTCATCAGGTCATCACATTGACAAATGCGAAATTCGGTATGCGCTCGCTCAAAATAGACGCTCCTACCGTGCAAAAGATCTGCCGGGCCTTGAGCCACCCGCACGCCGGTTGTCCTTGGTACTACTAATTAGAACCTTTGCTGAGCTTGTTGATCCGCCTCATCCTGTAACTAAAATCCTGAGGGTCAAATCATACCCTGACGCTGCCCATTTCAATCATGGCGCACCAGGCATTGGTTTACTCTTTGTCTCAAGGGACAGATAGAAGCCCAAGGCTATAATAGTAAATCAACAGCCCCATTTTCGATACATAACATCAATATCTATAAAGTGTCAACTTGATATTACCCGGTCGAGCAATGGTGTTATAGTCAAGTTTGGCGGAACATAATGCATAAACCCTGGGTCGACAGGAATAGGACACCAGGAAGGTCGGGTTCGGGAAGTTGATCACTTTATTCCAATCCAAGGCGGAGAGTGTGTGTGGGTGATAACTATGCCAAAAATGGGCAGCTGTGAAATTTAAGCGTGTAGCAGACGGCCTGGACGGGTTGCTATTGCAGTTGATTGTTTTACGGCCAAGAGAAGGTCTTATGGGCAGTGACCTCATGATAGGGCGCATGAGCTTTGATGATCATTCGCCTTGCCAACCCCTCTCTTAAGTGCTCAGTCTCTGAACTTTCCCTCCTGAAATTATCACAGCATGTCCGTTCCCGCCGACTTTACAATTCTCAATATCACTGGCGGGTTTTACATGGTACGCTGTTGTTCTGGGCAACAGTGGATACCCGAGCCTTACTCCGTCATTTAGAACAAAACCCTCACGAATATGGATGATACCGACAGGATTCTCGCCCTCCAGGGTGTTGGATGGTTCAAACGCAAGATCATCAGAATGGGCACACTGACTCTCTATGTCAAACACTACAAGAACGAGAACAACGAGGAGAAGATTGACATTGACCAGGTCTTTACCGGTGGTATTGCCGGAACGTCAGAACACAGGACCCTGATTTGGGAGGAAAAGGAGCACGAAGACCATGTTTTCGGCTCGGTCATTGGGAAGTCGAGACGTGTGAATTCAGAGGAGCTCGGGGAACTCAACGAGTACTTGAAGACTGGATGGAGTGAGGATAGCATTGTGCACGGCCTCATCCAAGCTTACGCAGAGAGTAACACTCCGAAGAGTGGAACTAAGTGGATTGGGAATCAGGTCCGTACAGCCTGTAGCAAACAAAACGAGGTTTGCTGAGGTGACTTTAGACTTGGGGTGTTGAAGCGATCAATGACGAGAGGAGGTATGTCCGTCACGTCGACTTCACCGGTCCAGGTGGCGAGAATATCCGGACAAAGTTGGTCTATGACTATAGTAAGTAGTTGGCATTGCTTGGCGCTGTCGCCATTGATCGAGACACAGTTGGACCCCTGGATGCTTGAATATCCACTTCAACGTTTTCATTATCTTATCTGATACATCTGACCCTGACTGGGCTCATGGTGTCAAGCCATTAATCATAGTCCACCTGCCGAGAACGTGGGTCGGGATTTGACATGCTTCAAGAATAATTACGAGCAGTTATGTTCGCTTGCTCTATTTCGTGATTCCTATCTAGTAACCCTCGATGCCAGTCGAAAAAACTTAACCTTTCTCCTGAGTGTATATTCCTAAGCATAACTCTTGTCGGCGATTCGCAAATCCCAGACCACTCCTCAAAGTCTTGTTAGGAGTAACCTCCTGATCCTACTAGGTTCACTACCAGGCCCTACTGCGTTTTTGTCACACACGCCCGATCCCAGCCTCGTAGGTCAATAAATAAACGGGTCATTACGGCGTTCATCGCGTGCCCAAAAGTTCGATTCCTACTGCTTCCTCCCCCAGCACCCACGTGCTCGAAGTCGCTCCAGGTTACTTGCTGCCCCAATAAACCGTCGCCCGTCCCAGATGAAGGCTGCGAGGTTGTACGGTGCTCGCGATATCCGCGTAGAAGAAATCGAGGAACCTGAACCAGGTCCACGGGAACTCAAAATAAAGGTAAGATACCCTCTCGCCGTCGTAACACTATTTCGTACAGCTTATCCGTTCCGTCCTGCTACAGGTGGCATGGTGAGGCAATTCAAAGTTGAAAGACTGTAATATCACTAAACCTATCCCTGTGAAACTTGACGATAGGAACGCCCGTAGGTGATGGTAAAAATCTCTGAAGCGTATTGCCTCACGATGAAGCTTCGCACAGTTAGCGCCAGCGACCTTCAAAAGTTTCTATCCCCGGGTATTAAGTTCAGAGGATGGCCATCGCCTTTAGGACACGAGTTCGTGCGCCCCTCGTGTCAGAGTAACCCTAGTACTGAACAACAGCACCTTTGTAGGTTCTCCGGCACCATTGCAGGAGGAGGAAGAGGAGTTGACACAGAGGAATGGAAGGTTGGGACAAACGTCGTCGTGTGCGTGACACTTCCACTCTCTCTTCGTCAGAATTCTGCTCAAAGCGGAAATGACTAGAGATCCTTTAGTTTCTTGTATGATTACAACGAAATGTAATGCTTGCGCTTCTGGCCATCGAAATAGGTGTCCAAAAGTCAACTTCATCGTTCGTCCCCAGATTTTATGTCCACTCCTAGAACTGACGACATTGTAGGGCAACTCCTGCGGACAGAAGAGGTGGCGGTTTGGCGGAATACGTGACCGTTGACGTACAGTATGTGCACAAGATCCCGGATAGCGTGTCTCGTGAGTCAATTAATAGCTCAAGTCTCCTGTAGTAACACAGCCTGGTAGTGGAGGTCGCGGCCTGCATCGGACCCATTGCCGTGGCGTGGCACGCCGTCGCTCGCACAAATTTTAATGAAGGTGATACCGCCCTCATTCTAGGAGGAGGACCTGTGAGCCCATGATTTATGCAGCCTGTGAATACGAGCAAGCACTAAAAAGAATTTCCTAGGTGGCCTTTTTCATCCTTCGTGTGCTGCGGTGGGTTTGAACCGTTCATGTGAGGTACCTGATTGACACGAGGCTTCTAGATCAATCGCCCCGAAATCCTTCATCCTCGTGTCTGAAGCATCTGCTACCCGTCGAATGGCGGCGCTGAAGCATGGGGCCTCTGACGTATTGGACCCTGTACACACTCACTTCGGTGCTGCGGGTGTCATCTACAAGGCCACAGCAGGGTTCGGGATTCATGCCGTTTTCGACACTATTGGTAACCCAATCGACAGTCGATGCTGCGCTGTTATGTTTGCGCACAGGAGGAACACTTGTGAATATGGCGCTGTGGAAGCGGAACGTGACCCTGAATATGAATTTTCTGTTCAAAGAGATCATAATAACGGGTAAGCAGACGCGAACATAAAAACACTGAATTACGTCGCAATGACTCAACAGGCGCCATGGCTTACAATAATGTCCACCCCGAGATTATCGAAGCCATTTCCCAAGGGGGGATACAAGGGATTGAGGACTTGATTACCGATAAGATACCAATCGAAGACGTCACACAGAAAGGGTTCCTCGCATTGCTCAACCACGGCGATAGTCACAGTAAGTAACCTATCCCCGATCGGCGAGGAATCCCGCTGATGATATACCAGTCAAGATTCTTGTGAGGCCAACTGAGCCACCGAAAGAGGAAGAAGCTACTGAAGCCGACGCGGCAGAGAACGCAGTAGCTGATGGTGAGCAAGAAAACCAGGAAGTTAAGGGGAAGGAGTCCCTGCCTCTGCCAACGATAAGCGTAAATGAAGACCCAGCCCCAGCTATAGGCCAAGTTGGTGCGAACGCTGCGGCTAGAAGAACCCTTACAAAGATCAGGACGAAAGACCTGTCTCCCGGAAAAACCAGATTTGTGGAAGGAGTGGAATAGTTAGATATTTCCTCTGTCGTATTCCAGGACTGTTGCGCGAAGGAAAGAGGTTTATCGCGGTTGGAAATACCAAGAGGGCGGAAATAGTCCCTCCTCAGCCGGGCCGGCTGACCCTGCCATCCAACGTGAGAGGAACTTAGACGCACACTTCCACACACTTCCATCTGAGCGTGGTTGTCCGCAGGCATCATTAATCATTCATCTGACCTAGCAGAATATTCACATGTTTCGTCATATCGACCGGTTGTTTGACTCTGTCCAAAATTGCCTGTGTGAGAGGGTATAAGAAGGGCGAGCCAATAAGAATATACTAAGAGAGTCCCCCTACCCCTCGCATACCATTATAATATGAAGGCTGGAAGGTTTTACGGACCAGGAGACATACGAGTCGAGGATATCCCAGAACCTACACCGAAGCAAGGTCAGGTCAAGATCAAGGTGGTCTCGTACATTGTCCCACTATCCATAGTCTCACTAATGGACAATCGTAGGTTGCTTGGTACGCAAATGCAGTGATTCTACCTGGTATATTTTCAAGAGATCCCCCCGACGTTTAGGAATGGAAGTAAGTTTGTAGCCCAACCCGCTAGTCAGGGCTGAGTGTTGACTACCGCTTGTAGTATGTGGTAGCGACCTCCACGCCTACTTGGTGAAAGTACCAGGGTACGCGACGACAGAACCACATGAACTTACTGGGGAAACAGTCCCCATCACCCTTGGACATGAGTGAGAAGTCTTCGGGGTTATCCAATTGCTTGCACTGCGCTAATCGGGTCATTGCTAGATTCGCAGGGACGATTGCTGAAGTCGGTCCAGGAGTGGATGAGAACAAATGGGCTCCTGGTACCAATGTTGCTGTGTAAGTGGCGCGACGCAGTATGATTGCCCTTCTAGGTCTCCCTTACCACTTTTAAGCAATCCGATGCTTGCTTGCATGAAACAGGGTTGTTTCCCTTGTTCCGAGGGTACTCGTAATGTTTGCCCTCTTGCAAGTTTCATAGTACGTCCACCGGTTGCACCAGGTAAAAATCATCGACTGACGTTCTGTAGGGAATTGGCGGATTGGGTGGCGGCCTCGCAGAATTCATCACCGTTGATGTACAACGTGTGCACGTCCTTCCAAGAGGAGTATCCTGTCAGTTAACTCCTCCTTTTCCTCAAAATCATGCACTGACTGAGCTTAGTGGAAGTTGGGGCCTGCATTGAGCCCCTTTCCGTTGCATACCACGCAGTAAAGAGGTCAGGCTTCATCCCAGGCCAAACCGTTCTAATCGTTGGTGCCGGACCCGTGAGTATCTTTATCATGAGATGCCGATTCTTTCGGTCCTAAAATCATCTCTAAGATCGGTCTATTCCTTCTCAAAGTGCTCAGGTACTATCTCCTCTGGTCGTCAACGTTGACTTGACCTCACGCCTGTGCTGATCAGATCGATCGATCCACGCCGGAACCATCCTTGTATCCGAACCAGCCGAAATTCGACGTCGATTCGCTCTTGAACATGGTGCAACTCAAGTCTTTGACCCCACCAAGGACAGAGTCCCTCTTGCGATAAGGACGGTCGTCGCTCCTGGTGTTCATCTTGCGTTTGATGCGGCTGGGATCCAAGCTTCACTGGACACCTGTCTTTTTAGCCTTCGTCCCAGGGGCACTTACGTTAATGTTGCCATCTGGGAGACGACTGCAACGGTCAACGTGAACCTCATTTTAGGCAGAGAGTTGAACTTCACCGGTATGCATTTTTCCAGCCTGGGTACCTACATGAGTAGCTGAATGCGGCTTCGGACAGGTGTCCTGGGTTATGACCGGGTCCATGAAGAAGTCATAGCACTTGTGGCTGGGGGCAAGATTTCGGGTATTGAGAAGTTGATAACAAAACAAATTGCCCTTGATGACGTCGTGGAAAGTGGGTTTAAGCTTCTCGTGAAGGAGAAGGATAAACAAGGTTGGTTTTTTTCTTTGTCAAAGGCATTCACTCATTCTATGTTGTCAAATAGTCAAGATTCTTGTACATCCATAAGCTAGGGAAGGAAGGGTGTAGTATCGTAAACGAGAAAATTGTGTAGTTATTGATTTGAGTATCAAGAATTTGAGCTACTTGAAGCCACTGGAAATTGGGAAGCATGTCCATTCTTAACTCAGACAGACTGTAACTGACAGGCGGAAATGCGACAGGCGGGAATGCCCGATGACTTCACCGTAATACCCGAGTGGTGGAATTGAAGTTCTCAATGAGTAGCACGACCTTCACCTCTCCTCGTTGTTCACAGCCTGTTCCTGACATTCTAAAAGTACTGTGCGCTGATAAGCACCAGACCACCGAACGACTCGACAGATAGCCGCGTAGATCTCAAGATATTGGGAAGAGCCAAGTTTGTCCCGGTGGAGAACGTGACATGCTGTGGCAGGCTGGTCAGAAAACCCGGATGCCAAGAGATAAGTGTTTCGGGCACCCTTAATAGACAGAGAGTGAGGATTACCAAGATAGCACACAGGAAGGGTGCAGGTAGTGTTGCACGAAATAGTCCCCCCTATTTCGCATTAGCTAATTTGCATGGTGAATCACCTGCTAATCAGCAGACCCCCCAAAACCCTGGTGCGAATTTGAGCAAACTAGCCCAAAGGATTGCGCCACATCTCGCAGGAAATAGTTTTATTCTCAAACATACAAAATGACACACAACAGATAGACAATGCCTGTGGTAGTATCCTACTACTACAGAATACATGCTACCCAGGATTTATTTTGTTCCGCGCTGAAGTGTGATGATTAGCCAACACACTATTTGAGTAACATACCAGATGAGGCCGAGTCGAGGAATGGCGATGAGCGTAAGACGGTGCTGATGTGGGTAGATAACCTTCACGAAATCAGCAACATCGCCCCATCGGAGACGCACACCAGAGGGGACATGACCACTTTCGAGCTGGAGGGCTATCTAGCTACACAGTATCTCAACATATTATCTGTTGGAGGAAAGCCAGAGATATATACCCCTGTCCCTCAGGATGCCAACGCAGGAGCTTTTGCTGTCCAAGGTGATGAATGGGTGACGTGGTAGCCATAGGGTTTAGAATTGAGAGCCTGTGTAAATGGTACAAAGTCCCAAATTTCGCCGCAAATCAGATGCGAATCCGCTATTTCACACGGTGAATCACAGCTGATTTACCCGGAGGCTGATGCGCAAATTAGCTGTGTTTTACCCCTGCGAAATAGGCCCCTGGGAAGCCAGGTGTGATTCTCGCCTGCGAAATAGGGCCCAGACCTATTTCCCCCAACACTAGGTGCTGGGAGCGCTTACAGGGACCATTACAAACCAGATGTGAAAATCGCTGAGCAAGTAGCCAACATGTCGAGACAGAGTCAAGACATTTGTCAAACCATGGGCCGGTGTACAGAGTTCATCAAACGAAAGGGAGAAGAAACGTTGAAAAATGGTTGAAGACTGGGGGTCTTGGGCGGATAACGGTGGAATGATGTGCCATGCGTTAGTTACAACGCCATAGATACCCAGCTCGTTATCTATCTCTGCTCGTTGCGCAGAAGTGAGCACAAAGTCATAGAAATCAAAATTGTAGGCCCAAAGACATTAGGACAACACGTCAAAAAAATCCAATTTTACAAAGCTAATGACATCCAAAATAACACATATCATATTCCTGTCATAACCTCAGCAGATTCCTCAAGAATAAACGGCGTTGGGCATTGTGGGGGAGGGTGACCATACAACGATAGCCATCACGATGAAGTGCCTTGGGAGGGAAACTTTGAGTTGCACTAGTGGTGATACAACACCAGGACTCACGGATCTCCTCACGGATTTATGGTCTTGTGGTATTCTCTGAAGCGGAAGGGCAAAAATTGAGTCGGACCCTCTTGTGCTTCAGGTAAGGACCAGCCGTCTTTAACTGACATCTGGTCAGACCCTACCCAACATGTTTAGTATATACCACCCACAAAGAGGTTGGACGATCAACATGAAGAGCTCAGCAAACTCATGCAATTTTGCTTTGTTGCGATTGCAATGGAGAGTTTCCTGGGAGACATAATCTCGGCCCTCAGGCGTTGGCGCTTCGAGCATGAGGTGACCCAATATCCGGGCGTAAACAATATCCTTGTCTCTGGCATCAGCCAGGTTAGGAGGCAGAATTTGGAGGCATTGATTGTAGGCATCATGCCACCTCTTTTCGTTGAGGGCACTGTAGGGATTTCGAGGAAGTGGCCTGGATGAAGCCATGAGATATTCGCGCTCAGATCTTAGGTATTTCTGTCGGCGCAGTAGTTTCAGAATGAATATATCACCCTCCACCCCACTAGCGGAGCCATACCCGAGCCAACCCTCCTTTGACAGGGCTAGCGGTCGGTGATTTAAGGGCTCTGTGGTCAAGGCCATTTTCTCATGGTTCGCTGCAATTAGTAATCAGCCCACCAATATCCCTACAATGTGCACACAAGCTGCTTCCACCTTGCTTTCGTCGTCGCGTCACCTTTACAGCAAATACAGCTGGTCCCCTTCAGAACAACCCTATCTCGCCCTGCATATAACTGTCCGCAACACCGCGTTTAATCATAGTTATTTCTACGAATAACTTAGAAGTTTACTTAGATGGCTCCAGTCATTTTCTTGTACAGCGTGCACAATCTCAGAGGCGAGCAACAGTCCGCCAAAGACACCGCCGGCGCCAAGGTCCATACTTGACATTGCAGTGAACAACATGTCAAATAACTAGCAGTAGTGTATGAGATACTAAGGTTTGTGTCGCTCACAGGGCAGGAGGTGGATTAACGCATGTCAGGACGGAATCGTTCGCTAATTCTTTCCTCTGTTGGACTGGAAGTCGTCGGTCAGCCGGGAGTAGAAACCCTTTATCTTGACCGATATAAGAATTTCAACCATGCACAAGAGTGTCTGAAATATTAAGGAAAGGATAATTGCTGCAATACCATGGAGGGATAACAACAAAGTGGGTGTCTACTAAATTTTGTGTGTGAATGTGGACGTAGTCTAGAGAGCACTGGCACCTGGAAGTCATGTGAATAAGGAGAACAGAAGTGAGGGGGGCGTAACATACCGGTAATGATATCGACCAACTCGTTGGTAATGGCGGCTTGACGACCACGATTGTATTGCATAGTAAGCCTGGAAATCATGTCAGTCGCATTCTTGGAAGCACTGTCCATGGCATTGCGACTGGAATCGGATAAAATGAGGTTTATGTAGTAAGATTGAACACTTGGTGACGTACCGAGCGCTCTGTTCGCAAGCGTGGCCTTCCACAAGAGCAGCATAGAGGGCATTGGCCAAGGAGAACTCAACGAGGTCCTTGGTAGCATCGTCCTCATTCTCGTACGCGTTGAAGGAAGCTGCGCGCATGTCAACATGAAAACTTGAGCAAGAAAATCGAACGTACAGCTCTCCTTCAATGCTTCCTCGCCCTTGACCTCCATGACGGCAGCTTCATATGAAAGCTGAGAAATGAATCTGTTGTAGATGAGAACAACGGAGTCAAATTTGACACCACTCTTGATAATAAGGTCGGCGACACCAGCAGCATCAGCAAAGGTAGGGATGTCTCTGCCAATTTGGTTGAAGGTGATGGTGTAATTGGAAGCGACCTGACGGACGAGTTGAGCCTTGGACTTATCACCAATAACAGCAACACTGGGAATCCGCGTTAACTTCAGTGCCAGCGGGCAGAGGTGATTCAGGGTCGCTACTGAGGGCTTTTCGAGTAGCCTTCGAGACGGAAGAGTGGATGCCACCGCAAAGACCCTTGTCAGATGACACAACGACGAAAAGCTTGTTTGGTGTGGGTTTGTCGGAAGGGGTATTGGCGAAGACCTCTGACAACGCGACGAATTGGACCGTGGCCGAGGATCAGGCTGCGGAGAACGTACCCGAGTTGGCGATACCGTATTCCTTGCCAGCCTGCATTGCCCTCTGAGCCTTTGCAAGCTTGGTGGAGGCAATCATTTTCATCGACTAGATACACTATTCAGACGTGTGTATTTATGAGGGTGGATGCAGAATGCAGACCTTCGTGATTTTCTCGATGTTCCTGACCGACTTCAAGCGCAGCTCGATTTCACGGAGAGTGGCCATGTTGCGGGCCTGCGCAGGAGCAGCAAGCAACAACAACAGGTTGCTGGGCCGCCGCGCGGAGGACAGAACGGGCAAGCATGGACATCGGGAGGAAGATGAGGAGAACGACGACAAGAATTGTTGGCAAAAGGCTCGGACAACCACGGACGCACAACCGTATCACTCCCACGCACCTGGTTCAGGAAATTCTTTCCCATAGTTAGATAAATGTCGGAGATTGATTTTACGATCATCTCTCCAAAGTCCTCGAGTCAGACTTGCGGCAAGTCAGATTTCTACTACTAATGGCTGACGAACCACTATTCGACCCCTCGCTCAAGAAGCGCAAGAAGAAGACCGTTGCGTTCACGGAGGATCCCCTCGGCCCAGAGTCTGATCCTACCGCACCCCCGCCGGAGACCATCGAAAGCACAACGGTTAATGGAGATGCAGTAGATCTTGGTCCTACAACTGCACATGAGGCCATGAAGGCTGGGCAAGACAAGAAAAAGGACGAGGACGATGAATTCAAGGCGATGTTTAGCGATATCAAGAAGAAGAAGAAGAAAAAGGAGATCCCACTCGACCTAGTGCGTTATTTGAAATACCGGCTTAGATTCATCCTAACTTTGTCATAGGGCGAGGATTCTGGTACATCGACGCCTACAACCGTCCCGGCCGCCGCCGACGGACCCCAAATTACATCCGACGACCTCGACTTCTCAGACATGAAGAGGAAGAAAAAGTCAAGCAAGAAGAAAGCCACCTTTGATCTCGAGGCTTTCGAGAAAGAGCTGAACGAGCCCAAAAAGGAACCAGGCGAAAGCAAATCAAAGAAAGCAGACGATGAAGACGACGACGAAGATGTACCAGTCGATACATCACATCTCGACAACGTTGATGAGGCTGAACTTGGCGATAACCCCTTCTCGCGACCCGATGCACCCGTCGGTGTGGACGCAGGAACGGAGGCATGGCTATCAAGTGACCGTGATTACACATACCAAGAAGTGCGACTCTCGAATCCCCACCTGAATAACGATTCCAGTTCTGATGTCTCGTTAGCTACTCACCCGTTTCTACGCATCACTCCATGCAGCCAATCCGGCCCTCCTCTCCGCCTCGTCAAAACGATACACGATCGCCCCTCCTTCTATCCACAAAGAAGGAAACAAAAAGTCCATTTTCGCCAATGTCACAGACATTTGCAAAAAGATGCACCGTCAGGTTCGTTTTACCTCTACCTAATCCCCCATTCGATATTCATACCCGAGACTTCCTTACAGCCAGAACACGTTATTCATTTCTTATTTGCCGAGATGGGTACAACTGGAAGTGTAGATGGCGCTGGTCGTCTGGTTATCAAAGGTCGATTCCAACAGAAACAGGTCGAAAACGTACTAAGGCGCTATATCGGTGAGTCACCTCCACTTTTGAACGCCTGACACCTAATAGTGATTGCGCTTTTAGTTGAATACGTTACCTGCAAGACCTGTAAATCGCTCGACACCCTACTTACGAAGGAGAATCGTATCTTCTTCATGGCCTGTGAATCATGTGGTAGTAGACGGTCTGTCAACGCCATCAAGAGTGGCTTCCAGGCTCAAGTCGGCAAGCGGAGCAAGAACAAGACCGGATAGCGGACTTTACAACCCCCCGTATGCCCTTTCTCCCCCCTACCTGTTTTTGTCAGTGGAGTCAGTGCATGAGATGCTTGTTGGATGCTTTTAGATTTACAATTCACGTGCATAGTTTCACTCCCTCACTCGTGGCAGAATTCATGAGCATTAAAGCGTCAGATCAAACTCTGAGGGAAAAACACAGCTTCATTGACGGACACGAACCAGATCTAACCACAAGTAGTCAAAACGACCCAAACTATGACCGCCTTGGTCGAAACTTTAGATCTTCAGAGGTCAGGGTGGATTCCCGCGTCCTTTCTAATCTTAGTCATAGCTGCAAGAGAGGACGCAGGTCAATACCAATGGAGGTGAAAGACGACGAACTTCAGGAGAAGGACACCCACCTGCAATGATAGCGCTCCCAACGCCACTTCCGTCCTCAGCATGGTGAGTTACAATGTTCCTGCGAGTACAAACATAGTCAATTCAATCCTCGGCAACTCGGTCCTAGGCGTGCGCCTCCCAACTGGGCGAAGCCCATGGACATCACAGAAAGAAAGTCTCCGCACCTTCCTTTTTCACCAAAGATATCCACTAACCCCTCATGTACTCTATCCGCAAATCCAGGGTACTTCTGTCAGCAATAAAGCGCATAAATCACACCACATCGCAGCGACGTTGCAATGTCACGTAATCCCGATGAATACGTCAATGGACAGTCAGAAAAAGGGGCGAAACCGATGATGGGACAATTAGACCAAATCGGAAGTTATGTTAGTTCTCGTTATGGTGTCCCAAGTGCGATACGGAAATGAAAGGAAACAACGCACATTGTACAAACTGCCGTCGGCCCCAACGGAACACCCCTCATCTAGGTATCCCATTTTACTAACAATTGCGGCGATGCCACAAGCACTTAAACGCGCAGCGCGTCGGCCGATAAGCTTAGCTAGGGCTCGCAGGAATTGACGTTCGGCGAGTGTGGTTTCCAGTGCAAAGAAGTGAGAAAAGATGCCAATAACCATAAGAAGCTCGTCTGTTGGATCGCTGAAACATCGAATTAGTCCGAGATTCAAGTGTATGGAAGCCTCGTGCTGATGAGTTGTTGCGCGCACCTTTCCATTAGGGACAAGAAGGCGGTGTCGAACGAGTATGGTACTTCGAGCTTGTAGGTTTTTTGTCCTAGGAAGAGGACACCGTCGTCGATCAACTCGCAAATGACAAGGCGGAGGATCTCGCCAAGATACCGGCCCGAAATCAATTTCTGATACACGTTGTGGGGTTAGCAACCAAGCCTCGGAATACTGGTGATTTCATTTGCCTCGAATGATTGTTCATGGGGTTTGTTTGATGTTTCGTCAACGATGATATCATATTTTGTCCTGGGCAGATGCTCATGCTCGAATGAGTCGAAAGCGCCCTTGGTGTCAGAAATGGATTACGCCACCCGCTTTAACCTCTGAGGTAGGATCGTTGCTCACCCACTCACAATTGATGGCTATGTCGGAACTTCCATCTATACCCAAGTTCTGGATCTTGGGAATATCTTTGACATGCTCCATATACGCCGCATTACAGCCTGTTCCGAAAATGACCGCGATTTTAGTCCTAGGATTCACGTAGTGCGAGGCGATGAGAGTGCCGGTGGTATCATTGATGAGGGCAGTGAGCGTCACAGGTACTTTCTACAAACGGATACGGTGGACCGTGACTGTTCTCAGCAGTAGGAAAAAACATGGGTGTGCCCATATACTTACGTGCTTTTCCAGGGATTTACGGAACATTTCAGCAACGTCGCGGCCTTCCGTATTGGTGGCGCCGAAGCCTTTGGTCCAACGGATAAGGACGCCATGATCAATCTTTGTCTGTCTATTTTGAAATTGAAATAACCGACTTGTTGCCGGAAGTTGCGCTTACGAGCAGGGGTATGAAAACTGAATTAAATTATGAGTATTTGCACCAAAGGGATGATGTTGCAAAACTGACAGTGAACCCAAGAGGCAGGGTCTCACCCTCCTTCAGTTGGAGCCTGCCTTCCTGCGCAAGATTAGTATCAATGAATGTTTTGAGACTTTCGGCGCAAAAGTCAAATAGTTTTTGGCCATCATCTTGTTTTTGATCTTCGTGCAGGCGATATTTGGATTGAGTGATCTCGAACTTGCCGCCCCCCTGAATGGTTACAAGACAGACGCGGAGGTTCGTCCCGCCTGTACGCGAGCTAAGCGCAAATAGGGCCAGAAGATGGCGCATACCATCGCGATAACGTACCGAGATCAATTGCGAGGTAGTCGCCACTTTCGCGGCCAGTGGGCCAGCCGAATACATATGTCGGAATCATTGGCTGACATGGGGGATCAAGCTTCTGGTAAGCAAAAGTGCTAACGTTTCAACGCACGACGACCTGATCTGGTTTTTCAAGGCCATTCTCAAGCGCTTCTTTGAAGGCTTCCACAATCATCCGCATTCGTTGGGGTGTCAATGTAAAGCTACGTGTTATGTTGTTGTGATTACGATATCGGAATGTACCACAACTTACGTGCTCTCCAATCTACGTAGATGGTCAGCCATGGTTCTGGGCGATATCAGTCATATCTGAGGTGCCAAGTTAAATGGGGCGATACGGACCTCTTAGTTGCGTGAGGTAGATCTTCCTCATCGTGAGTTCTGGTATGCATGGTAATTGCTTGCCCGGTCTGCGGGTTAGTGCTTCCACTTCCTCTTCGTGAAAGGGCCATGATGTGCGTTAAAGAATTTGGTAGATGGTGAAGGAACGAGGCAGGTTCAAGTTGGAGCTACTTCAGATTGGGATGAATCCCTCCTTAGCCTTAATCTCTTCCGTCCCCTTTTGGAAGTTATCCCCCCGTGGGAATGTGTTTATTTCGAATTTCCTGCAACGCCGATACGACGTTTGTTTTTGCGAAATTTCTCGTCCAACGTCCCTCTTCACCCTCTGCTTATGATTGGCCTCAAAAGTACCCTTAATGCGAGTCTTTCTGCGTTTAGTGGAGGTAGCAGACATCTCATCTTGGAGTCTAGGTCATAGACAACTCTGGTGCGCTCCTTGTGGAATGCGTTAACATCCTCAAGAACAAGGTCAACAACGGCTGGGGTTCAGTTGGTGACGAAATTGTGTGTGTCGTGAAGAAGGCCCGACCAATTTCTGCAGCTTCACAAGCTTCGGTAAATGCTGTAAAAGTGCGCCGTGGGGATGTTCGACGCGCCGTTATTGTCCGGACAAGGAAATCTGTCCGGCGACCGGATGGCAGGATCATTCGTTTTGACGACAATGCTGCCGTGCTGTTAAACAACAAGCGGGAGATGCTCGGGACGCGTGTTGGTGGGCTTGTTAGTGCTGACTTGAGAATGAAGGGTTGGGGGAAGATTGTCAGCCTCGCACCCAAGGTCGGTAGCTCGGGTTCTTTCTAAATTCCGTGATTCCTAACAAAAATATAGGTCCTTTGAATGTCTAGATTATTGCCCCTTAATACACACCGTTACCAGCGTGATACCCCGATATTTGCAACAAGAAGTGTCTAAATACTGCAAATGATTTCCGTGCTTCAGCAAAAGACACTCAGTTAACGTCGGCCGCCGTCATCAAGGAATCCGTTGCATATTCAAAATCCCTCATCGAGATTCCTTCAAATTGGTAATCTCTTTAGATATCTCTTCACATCCCTAAGCCTCCGCCTTCCTTCCCTTTGTCCTTCCAATTGGGGGAAGAGTTGCGCTCACTCCGATGCCCCCGCTGGCATGGTCCATGTTGGGTGGTCCATGACAGTCCCATGATGTCGGTATGGACCATCGGCCCTGCCTTCCAGCTGTAAAAAGTCACCAGAACGCTTCTCACGGCACTGACCCGCACCACTACATGGAGATTTCGTGAACAGCTCCCTTTGATTCTTCCTTTCCCACCCCGTCCGCTCGTCTGCTTTGTCAGCTGATGTAGCATTGCTGCATAGCCGTTCAGTCCCGGGGTCCTAAGTCCCTTCTTTGGGTGTGGACCGTGTGGTGCCAATCAGGCGCAGCCTCATGTTCCACACGTTGTGTTATCTCATCGAGAACGGGTGCGCGCCTACACGGAATACAGACGGTTGTGGTTATAAAGCCGCCCTAAACGGACCGTGATATGCCATCCACCGTCCCTCACTTGGAACTTCAGGTTTGTTTTCCAAGAAAGATATATATCCGTGGAATTGGTCATTCCATTCGTCACCTCCTTGGATCTACTCTTGCCACATGAAGGATCCCCGACAATCTCGTGCGTCGGGAACACATAGTGCTCGTGGACAGGGCTCCTACGTCCCGCAAGCTTGTTCGGTTTGCCGTCACAAGTTTGTTCCGGTTCCCGTTCATTTGCCCAGCTTCTTGCTGACATTTTCCTTCGCCTGTAGAAAGATCAAGTGTGATGGCAGGAAGCCATGCTGTGAATCATGCATGAATAGTGGGCGCGAGAGTGAGGTGTGTGTCTTCTGACAAAGAAATGATTCATTTTCGCTCATCCACGCGTCGCAGTGTACCTATGGCAAAGAAGTTGGTCGCCGTCCTCGCACAGAAGCTCACTTCCAGGCGATGCGCAAAAGAATCGAAGTTCTTGGACAGTACATTCGCCATCTCGAATCTTTTCTTGATCAGTGCCAGAAGGAACATCCCGGCTCCGCTGCATACGCATATCAGCAGCTCCGGCCTGCGGATTGGGATGAATCTCCCGAATCGCCGGACGAGATAGTGAATGAAGTTCTGGAGGATGAAGAGGAGAGGGAGAGTGGAAGCGTTGCTGATGAGTTGTGCCTCCCCACTCAAAACCTCAGGGTGAATACCAGCCTATATATACTTGTTCTAAGTCCGAATCTCAACGTCATTCTTTAGCTCGCCGAGGAGGGTGGCCTTCTGCTGCATGGTGCTACGGCGCCGTTCCGTTATATATCCGAAACCACGCGGCCACAACCCACAGTAGGACGCTTGTTCGCCATCTCAGAAAATCCCAATGAGTGCTACACGTTGCTCGTCGATGGTGCAGACGAATCGCATTTCAACCCGAACTTTGACTGGTCCAGGCACCTCCCTCCTGAAGTGCCCCTCGACAGGAGGGAACATGACAAGTTCGTCTTATAAGCGCCGAAAAATAACGATGACTCATGCTGTGCGCCTGATCTAGGATCCTCGACCTCTTTTTCAAGTTCTTCACGAGTTGGTGTCTGAGGATCGTGCCGCCACTGTTCCTTCGGGACATGTGTCGCGCCCTGAGCGTATCAAAGAACCAACCCGCACCGCGCCAGTCCCATTACTCACCCATGTTGCATAACGCGTTATTGGCTCTCGCCACAGCATTCTCAGACGATTCAGCCATTCGAGACTTCAAGGCCCGGATGTACTTCTTGGAGAAGGCCAAGAAATACATTGAAGAGGAATGCTCCAGGCCGCACCTTTGCGTCGTTCAAGCCCTCAGCCTCATTGGAAGTTTTCATTCCAGCCAGGGCGACCAGACGCTGGGATATGTCTTCTTTGGTGAGTGATCTACTCTTTTGGGCTATTGCAGAGTATTAATCACATCTTCAGGCATGAGCGCTCGTGTTGGCCAAGCATGTAAGTGTTCTATGTTTCGCGTTTTTGAGGCTTTACTAAATCCAGGCTTTAGTGGGTTTGGGTGTTGACTGTAGCCCGTGGGTTGAGAGTGGTTACATAACTGCGGAGGATCAGGTAGATCGGAACTGGGTGTACTGGACAACGTTTTGTCAAGTAAGCTGGCCTGTGGTTAGGCATTTTATCGCTATTCAATATGTCCGTTCAGGATGTGTGTTGGTCGCTTTATGTTGGTCGAGATTACTGCATCCCAGCGGCATCAAAGCGGGTTGGCATCCCATTCGCCGACGTCAATTTTGACAAGATGGATTGGGTCAACCGCCCTGCCGGCACGCAGCCCCAACCGGGTTATGAGGCAAAAACGTTTAACGCAACTTGCGAGTTGTTGATAATCGCGAAAAAAATTATGGATGTTGTGTAAGCGCGCCATAAAGGGGCTTTGCCCGAATCTCATACATTATTCGCAGAAACACCTTGGATTGTACTGGGGACCGACGTTTGATTCTTGATCCGAAGATTAGTGAAATTGAGTGCGTGCTTCGATTGTCTCCACTCACATCCTTTTTAACCACCCCTTAGCCTCGCCCTTCACCAGTGGAATAGCAACCTCCCTGAAGAGCTCAGAAATACTGTTAGGATGCGATCAAATCCAACACCTCATCTCTTGCAACTCCACCTCACTTTCCACTGGAGCTTCATCCTTCTTCATCGCCCTTTCTACAGGCGCCGCCCGAAGACAGTCGTCATTCGAGATAATGCGATTGACCATGCTAAAGTAAGCCCACTCAAGGCCTTGCATGAGTCCTACTATTAACAACACGTCGGACAGATCTGTAAACGCGCTTCGGACTCTATAATGGATTTACTAGACATATGGCGACAACACTTCACTTTGCGATATGCACCAATCACGCTGGTGCAAACCGTGTTTTGCGCCGGAACCATTTACCTCCTCTCAGCGCTTCAATCCGTAGATGGGGTGCGAACAGCAATGAAAGAGCTCCGTCATGCTATGAAACATACACTTCTCTGCATCGAATACCTCAAAGAAGTTGGAGGTTCATGGCCATGTGCTACAAAGATTGCGAACATCTTGAAGGACTGGTTACAGATGCACGTCAGGCCTACCATTAGCAAACACACAGTAATTTCGCCTATGTCATCAGGTATTCTCCCGCCCAAGGAAAAAGAGCCTGAGCGCCCTCGGATGAATGAGCCGCGCAGCCCGCCAGGAAGACGGAGAAATCCTGGTTCAACTTCTAGGAAACGTCAAAGGTCGTCGAGCGTGAACAAAGACCCGCAGGGTTCAAACGGTGGCAGCTCCCGTCGACGTACTGGAAGCGATACTTCACATACCCCCACACCGTCAATATCTGTCGCTCCGTCGTCGCCGCTGCCTGGGGGTAATGTCACTGCAGCTGTTCCCATACCTCCGCGTAGCCCGCTTCCAAGCCAAGTGTTGCAGCTCCCAACGCCTCCCGCTAGCGCGCCTTCCCCACTTGCCCTCCACGTTCAGTCAACTTTCCAGCTTGAGGCACATTCTCCTCAACCCCTCCAACATCGATCGCCCCTTCCGTCACAGCTTCCCTTGCCCCCTGTGAATTCACCACTAATACCTCAGCCCTCTCCACAATGCTTGCAAGCTCAACCAACTCAACCACTCATACCTCTTTCACCTCAACCACAGTCATGGATCAAGTTATCGGTTGAAGGGAGTGCGTCTATGTCTGATGTGGCCCACCCACATCCTATGTCGCCTCTTGCACGGCCCTCAGTACCGGCTCCGACCTTCGAACAGCCACCGCCGCAACCCCATCCCGAATCCCAATCCCAACAACCTTCTCAGCAACAGCAACAACAACAAACTACTCAGCCCAATGCCAATCCGTTCAATGTCAATAGTAATATAAATGTGCCCATGAACGATGGTACTCCTACCGCGTTGAACTTCCAACCTCACTCGCAACCCGTGTTCCCGAACTATCACTTCTGGGCTCCAGGTGCATTCCAAAACACAGCCCCTCCCACTCTCGCCGTGTTCACTAACGGTGCCACCGAAGGAGGAGGACCAGGAGGTACCAGACCAATGAGCCCGATCAGCTACCAACTCGCAATGCCAAACGGTCGAAGTTTATGGCAAATACCCTTTGTGCCATTCAGTGCTGAACCAGAAGAGGACCCAACCGCAATGGCTGCGTTGAACGAGTTGGGTTTCGAGTTCGTGAATCGACAATCGGGAGAGGGGATGGATTTGGATTCGATAGAGATAGAAATGGATGTTGAGTGGAGAGGACGAGAGGGGTGGGAGGATCTTGCCGGGGACGTTGTTGGGGAGGAAGAGTTTATGGGGTGGTTTGGCGGGTTGGGCGATAACTGAGCTGGTGTGCGGGTAGGTGTGCGTCTTGGTGCGTGGTGCGCGAGTGGCGCTGTGGTCACATTCACCTTCTTATACCCGGGTTTCTACCTCCGTTTTTTTCTTTCGTCTTCCCCTTTTTGATCTTGCGCTTCTAAGTTTCGCAGTTTTCCGCTGGTCAGGTTCCTTCTCGTGCTTGTTGATCGAACATTTTCCCCGGCTGATACGATGGTCCCCTTTGGTGGTTCCGGAGGTCAGCAAATTATGCAAACTTTCTTCGTTCTTGTCTTTTCTCGACCGTGTTGTACGATAAGCGCCAGTTCGTCTTTTCCTGGTCGAGCTGGGTTCCTGTTTCTTCTTGCTTGAGCTGGACCTTTTCCTCTTGCTTCCTTTTTTTCCGATTTGTTCTGTTTCCGTTGCTTTTGTAAGCCTTGATAGGCTCTTCTCTTGGTCCCCTCCCCCCTCCCCCTCTCCTTCCTCATCGATAGTAGATCCATTTTGGGTCTGACTTGATTCGATCGTCTCGGTCGCGTCTGTAGTGCATGGATATTTATTTCTTCAAGGCATTTGAGATTAGGTTATTTGTATATAGGTAGGTAGTGTATATACCGACATCCCGCATGTAGTCAGAGAGTATCGCAATTGGGTCATTAGTCTCTTACAATAAAAAACATTTTAATATGTAATCCCTCCACGCGTGAATTCAAGTGGCATCCCATTTAACAGTATGTTGTCCGTCAAAATGATCCCTCTCAGCTGCGGTGATACGAGGTCCACGTCCGACGACTGTAATGAGCTCCATCACACCAGTGTTTACGACTGCTTCCGAGGTGTCACCTCCACCGTTATCGCTCGCATCACCACGCGGGCTGTTACGAACCTCAACAAGCCGTTTGATCCCTCCCGGTGTGAAGTTTGTACAATCCATTAGGTACAAAATCGACAAATGCGGACAACCTAACATATTTGTCATGGAGTAGTGCATGGAGGAAACGTCATTTTGGTGATGACTCGCACTCGGTGAAGAGGGGCCCCTTGGACCTTGGATAGGCGAACACATCATCGCGAGCACGGAATCGTCAAACCCTGGAGAAGAATCGATGTTAAGTTTTTGACCACGCCATGTCCGCAGTAAAGAGATAAAATGGGATGGGTGTGTAACGTTTTTAAGCGTCAATGAGAACGTATTTGGAATGATAGAATCGACGATATTGGGTTCGATGCTGTTGTCCGTGGGCGAAGAAGGGAACGTGCAAGATTCGATACGGATGGAATAAAGATCACCGAGGAATGTGTGTTTGAAAAAGTATGAGAGGAAAGGGAAGGGTGTTTGAGAGAGGATGAGCATCTGGAGGTTGAAGGTGTTCGCCCAGGGTGGTTCAGCTACGACGGGTTTTGTATCAAAAGAGACATTAGACAGAGTAAACAAGCGGAGATCGCCTAGCACATGGAAGTTCAAACATGCAAGAGCCAAATCAAAAGGGAGAGGTGATGAGGTGAGGTTGTGGAGGATAAGGGATCGGGAGGTGTTGAATGTATGTGCCCACCAGGTCGAGTAGTTCATCGCGATCTCTCGAAAGTTGGGTCCATCGATAAGCAACGTGTAGAGTGCTGGGCAACGGAAGGGATCTCTAGGGAAGGGCTGTGCATACGCAACGGCGTTTATCCCATCATCGATCTCGCAGTCGAGCTTGAGCTGTGTTAGGTAGGGCGCAGTTCCAATGAAGTCATGTCGCAAGGACGGAAGCGAGGAGGACCGGGATACACGGATGAAAAGATATTGACAACAGCGAAATATGCGGCTTCAATGCCTCTATGACAGCACGGACTGCGTTCCTGTTCGTGTGTATAATCGGAATGGAAATCCCGGCGAGTGATGTAGACTTCGATGGGGAGATTGTTAGAATAATGGAGAAAATCGCTGATATCGGCAACACTGGTAGGCGGATCGTCAACGAAGAAGACGGGCCGTGTCCAATACTCGGGCACGGTGGCAAGAACGGCACGCCACCGCGGCAAAGCAGCGGCGAGAGCGTACGGAAAGAGGGCGGGATCGGCCTGGTTGAAGGCTTCTGTCGGCCCCCATGCAACATGGTGAGTGCCGATGCGGCGGCATGTCATGCAGTTGCTATCCTTGGGAGAACATACGAAAAAGTCTGCCGCGAATACGAGGCGGAAGATGTCCAGTAGCAACTCCGCGGGGAGATCGTTGGCGGTGTCTGCCAAGGCCATAGTCTTCCCTTTCACACACACATCCGCTTGGCTTCTTCTTGCTATTTTCGACCCACGCCGTCGTCGGCGGTGATCCCCACACTCATGCGCCGCTCCTCTCTCTTCCCACCATGTCCGTCCATCTACATGGTATGGCCTCTTGTGTAAGTCCTCTTGTTGTCCCGCCCCTTGCTTGTCTCCGTCTGATTCCCAACAATACACAGCATCCTTTCTCTAGACGTTGTATAGCCCACGGACGGGTCTCCAATCCTCCCCGGGAGTCTCCACACTCGACTTCGACACACCACCCCAAATCATTTCCCACAGAATTGTTGCTAATCATATTCTCCTTCGTCTTTGACGATCTGGCAACATATTGCACCGAATCTCACGAAGCCCACAAAGAATGTGCTGTCTGTAACAGCCCAGATTACACCGGGCAGAAACATGTCATCTGGGAATGGCAAGATGATGTGTCGTCCTACGCCCTGTTCCCCTACTCCCTTGCAGCTGTCTGTCGACGATGGAGGGATATCATGGCTAGTGTACCACAATTCTGGACAAGACTCATCATCTTCCTCGACGGTCCCCTCGTTGATTTTCGCTCTCACCTCAAATGGTCTGGCGAATTACCGATTGAGGTGTACGTCCGACGCCGACGTCACAGCACATCCCTCGGTATCGACAAGTCGGAGTGGGCACGAAGTAGACAAGTGTTTGAAGCGATCAAACCTCATTTACATAGGTGTCACATTCTCCGCTTTTCCCTCCTTCAGAGCACGTCGTTGCCTTCGCTCGTATTTGATTTTCTGGGGGTCGATGCGCCATTGTTGACGGATCTGCGGTTGGAATGTGAGATTGACGACCAAAGGGATTACCCCGATATTCAGGTGCCCATACCCATGCCTAGCAGAGGCCCCGGAACTCTGCGCCCTACTAGCATCACCATCCTACATTGTCGATGTCCTGCATTGACCGTTCTGTCGCTCAATGGCCGTAACTTTCGTGATTTGTCGTTGGCTATCCGACATGGGTACAAATGTTGGCTCCCCGTGTTGCAGAATATCGAAAAGTTCACTGTAGCGCACTATTCTCCTGGACTTCCGCAGGAGTACGCCTTTACACTATCAGACCTGCTTCAAGTTATTCGGTGGGAACACATGGGCAGACTCGCCTTTCTCAAACTCATCGACCTCGACATCGGTGCAGGCTCAGGGGACTCGGGTACTCTCCCACTTCCAGTCGATATTACAGCCCTTCATATACACCTCGAAGAACTCGATTCGGAAGTCATCAAACAATTCAGCGCATCTATTAACGTCATGTACGACCTCGAGTCGTTTCATGTTATCCGATCGCCTATATCAGAGACTTGGAGTATACCAGACACATGCGACTTGATATTGGAAGAGGTGAACGATCTCTGTGGAATGAATTCACCTGTCAAGGAGTGGATAGGGAACCGGTTAGTGTTTACGGGATGTAATGGATTCAATGATGATTTCTTGGAGATGCTTCGGAGTTCTGGGAGTGTGCCGTTTCCGTTGTTTACGGAGCAGCCGTTGTTATATGGTGGGACATGTGATGGGAGTGTCAGTGATAACGCTATGGCACCGGAAGAAGCGAGAGGCGTCGTGGCAGTGATGCAACAGCAACAGGTGTCGGTTGTGCCATTTATGTTCAATTGCTTCGAATTTACAGGAGATTTATCTGGATGATTGTATGAATCATACGATAGAGGCGTTAAAGATGGTGGTTGCGGCGAGGAATGCGGGGTTGATGCCGCCTGGGAGGAGAGCGACGGAGAGCGATGGGCCACCGTGTATATTGGAATTGTATGTAACAGGTATTGGACCAGAGTTGCCTGCGGAGGACAAGGCGTGGTTTGAGCAGAGGCTGCCGCTGTTTTATTGGGATACGAGACGGAAAGATACTGGTTCTCATGATTGATACACGTTTGTGGATCTTGGTAGAGTAGATATGCAGAATCGGCAGTGTACAGTCAATATAGTCATTGATGCGCTCTATATTGCGTGTTTCAAGTATGGGGAGTGAGACAGGACCATACATGTATACAGTGAACCCGCCGTACAATGTCAAGATGTATTGGGGTGAATAACAAGTAAGGAGGTGCCACGAAATTTGAGCAGCGGGGAGCCTCAGGCAATGCCCAAGCTTTGCAGACAGTTGCACGCAATGTCAGATATCGTGGATTCGGAAGGGGCTCATTGGTATCAGGTTGTGATCATGACCCGAGGTTAGTAGCCGCTTGGAGCAAGGGCAGGTCGAGCTCAGCACAAGTCGGAGGTGTGAGCAGCGCCACAGTATGACTATGGGTTGCACCGAACGTGGGTATATGGCTCACCGTAACTGGTTCGAACCAAAGTATGAGATCGTCAAATACGCCATGCATATTGACAGCGAGGGTCAAGATATTAGATGGGCCACGGAAACGATGCCCATGTGTCGGATTTCGTCCTACACTCGGAAGAAGCACTCACAGTTCGGAGTTTCTGCGTTACGACATTCCTACCACTTAGCAAGTGGGCCGAAAGAGGACCCCGAATTATAGTAGGGGGAGGCCGCTTATATAAGAGCGTCCCAGGTGACTGGGTCGGTGTCTGGCCATGCGCACAACCAGCAGCAAAGAGAGGTGCGGCCAACGGCAACCCACACTAGTAGTGGCAGGTGCTGTCAGCGGCTGCCTCACACCAGGGGTTTTCACTGGGTCTCAGGTCTCAGGGACGACAGGAAGCCGGACATGGAAGGATTTATGGAGGGTTAGTATACTTTCCTTTGCACAACTGTTAAGTATAGGTAAAGTGAACGAGCAGTTGGCTACAATACAACAGTGGACACAGTGATGAAAGACAACCCTGGGAAATTTTTAGTTTGCCCGATCCTTGCACCAGTGTCATCAACATAATGAGACAAAAAATCTTATTTCGAAAAATGCTGTGGCCACAATGGGTTACACAAGAAACAACTGTAATATATGCAATCACTAATGTCTTAGCAATGTCCTTTCTCAATTTTGAGCAAAGGGAATGAGTATTTCAAGGACAATTCAATGATTTGTAGGGAGGTGTCATTTCAGCTGTTATCATTGATTGATACAAAACTGTATGGGCTGCCAAGCTATGATCCTTGGCTTTTTGACCCACCTTGATTTCTTGGGTATTGTGGGGGTCCCATTGGAGTATATAGAATGAGATAAATTTGTTGTGCATATACCCTCTTTGTAAGGACTTACTTCGGACTATCCTTCAGTTCCACTCATTACATCAGCCATTATGTAATTGCTCTATTTTCGAGCTTTACTGTACTTTCGTACACCTCAGTCTCGTTCTACGATTCTGAGGTGAGTTACATTATGCTTAACTGCATTATACCTTTTACTTATATGACCTATAGTGTATTATCTCACTCTAGGTATTTCTTAATATATTTACAGTCTCGTTCTATGATTCTGAGTGTATTATGTTACGTGCACACTTACCTTGTAGGTTGTCTTCACTAAAGGGTGTCTATACAGACTTACTCCCAATAGAGTTAACGTGGAGATCTATATATAGAGGGGATCCACTCAGGGACTTGTCTCTATATATAGTTGGTCAAGAAGTAAGGCAAGTCACTTGTTAGACAAGGCCTTAGTTCAGGCAAGAGGATTGTGGAAGATAAGAGGCTGGTAGCCAGTTCAAACTGTCTACTACAAGGAGTATCTAACTAGCTACTTATACTAGATAAGTCAGAAGAAAGATAATGGACAAAGGATATGTGGATGTGTTGAACATCCACCATATAGAGAGAGACTGAATCAAGTAAGGAAACACAAACATTATATCAGGTAGGGGGGGGGAGTGGTGGCGAATCCAGAGACCGAAAGAGGGAAGAGAGAAGGGTAAACTAATAGTACATACATGGATATTAAATAAAGAAGTGGACAAGAAAGGAAATAGGTCCATAAAAGGATAATGCTAGAATAAGAAGTCATAACATTATCTCCTACTAGGAAAAAAGTCTCTTTTTACTTAGCCGAAACAACGGACATGTTATCTGGGTACCCATCTTTGTCCATGTCCCTGTGTCCATCGTAAAGTTCAGTAAGGTGAACAAGATTCTCCAGCCTTTCTCATTCTGCTTTCGCTTCTGCCTTCTTTTCCTCCAGATCGGTGTGGCATTCTGTAGGTCTATGTTGAGGGTTTAGTTTTCTGCAGTGTTTACAAATGTACTTGGGGCACATGTAGGTGTAGTGCCCTGCTGCCACCTTCTTGCAACCTTTGCATTTCTGATAGATGCAATCTGAAGCGTAATGTCCGATATAGGCCCTCTTCAATATCTTGCACCTTCTGCAGATGTGTTTCCCAGGTTGATTGTCGTCATAGGAAGGGGAGTGTTGGGGGGCTGCGGCTTTGGGAGTGTCTCAAGGGTGTGGGTTAGGTAGGTGTTTGGCTTGAGACGCAGTTGCAGTGAAGGATTTTGGGTCAGAAGTTCGAGTTGATGAAGAACTCATTGATGGTTTTCCTCAAGCAGGCGAGACTGGTTGATTGGTTGAGGAATGGGAAGGGGAAGCGGTGATGCCGGCATGGGAGAGTGGGACCGAAGGAACTGCGGATGATAAGACATGGGGAGGTCCTCGGGAAGCCATTCCACTAGGTTGGCGAGCTTGGTTGTTGAAATTGAAGAGAGCCTGTGGGAGTCCACTAGAGGCTGCTGAGTTGATAAGCTCATGCTTGTCTGAGAAGTCTGAGTTAAGTGTTGAATCTCGATCCGTACCACTACGTTGGTTCAGTCTATTTATAGCTGAAACAGATTCTTGAGTACTTCACTCTTGAAGAGAGATAACGAACAATGTACTTGACCGCACTCTAGGTTGCTGGTCATGGTCTATTAAATAGAACAATGTACGCAGTATGCTCTGTATATGCTACTGGCAGATAAGACCTCACCTGTATTAGGTAGAATGGTGCACAGACCAGAACTATTAGATATATAAGACCTATGTAGTATGCGTATATTCTTTAGACAATTCAGTCTATCTTCTGCCCACCATTCCTCTAAGATATCCACTAGCTACAGTCTACAATGCACATCTCAACTGTTAAGACGAGTACACCACAATAGTTTGCACTAGTGGCGGAGGGGAGTCGTACTCACTGGGTTTGTTGAGATGTTGATTGTAGACCATAGCTAGTGGATATCTTAGAGGTATGATGGGCAGAGAATAGACTGGATTGTCTAAAGAATATACGCATACTACATAGGTCTTATATATCTAATGTCTCTGGTCTGTGCGCCGTTCTACCTAATACAGGTGAGGTCTTATCTGCCAGTAGCATATACAGAGCATACTGTGTACATTGTTCTATTTAATAGACCATGACCAGCAACCTAGAGTGCGGTCTAGTACATTGTTCGTTATCTCTCTTCAAGAGTAAAGTACTCAAGAACCCGTTTCAGCTATAAATAGACTGAACCAACGTAGTGGTATGGATCGAGATTCAACACTCCTCCTCACTTGAAGGAGGGAGATTAACGTTTCATCGATCGAGCGGCTTTATCCCATGCTTCGACATCGGAACTGAAAATCAGTCCTAGTTCAGGACAGAAGAGATTGATTTTGGTTACGCCAAGATTCTTTGTAAAGATATCGGCGGGATTGTCTTGTGAAGACACATCACCAATAACAATAATACCCTCCTCGACTAATTCTCGCACATAGTGGTAATGAATATCTACGTGCTTCGATCGTTTTTCAACAATGGGATTTTCAGTCCAGAATTTGGACCCATCATTGTCACTGTAGAGAATAGGAGTTGGGTGCTCAATTTTGAGCTCCTCCAGAAGCTGTGACAGCCATTTCACTTGTCGTGAAGCATCAGACAGTTCTTTATATTCCGCCTCAGTGGACGATAATGAAACCGTCTTTTGTCGTCGTGAAGTCCAGGTGACAGCACCGGATGTGATCATACAAACGTTTCCCGATACAGATTGGCGGGTTTCTGTATCTTGAGCCCAATCTGAGTCACTGAGACATTCCAGCGTCACCGCCGGTTTCCCAGTATCGCCTTCATATTTCAATGCATAGTTCCTTGTCATGGACAAGTACTTTAATACATGAATTCCAGTGCGATAATGCTCAGGTGCGGGGTTAGCGGCATGTTGTGCCAGCTTAACTACGGCAAAGGCTATGTCGGGCCTCGTACCGATCATCAAGTACATTAAAGATCCAACCAATTGTTGGTACTTTAGACGGAAGGGGTGTGATGCAGTTTCCTTGTTTGATATAAACTGGAAGCCGGCAGGTAATGGTGTTTTAGCCGCGGCAGACTGCGGAATCTGGAAGCGCTGCAAGATCTTATCCAGGTATTTCATCTGTTGGATGAAGATTTGACGCTTGGAGCGATTCCTCGAGATTTTCATCCCAAGGAATTCTTCACAGGGACCGTGGTCTCTGCATTCCCACTTTTTCGTGAACTTTCCCTTCAACTCATTGAGGAGGGGGGAGTTTTTCTTTCCCAAGAAATTCACGTCATCAACGTAGACAATGGCTACTACAAGCTCTTTTGTTTTCAGATGTCTATGAAAGTATACAGCGTAGTCAGATTTGCAGCGGGTGAATCCCAGCTCAATCATAGATTGATGCAATTCCTTCCACCACTGGTGACCGGCTTGTTTAAGGCCGTAGATCGCTTGTCTGAGTCTCCATACTTTCCCTTCCTGCCCGGGAAGTCGAAACCCTTCGGGCTGTTCCATGTATATTTCCTCATCCAGTTTGCCATATAAGTAGGTTGTTTTTACGTCGACACTATGCATATCCCAATCATGGATTGCAGCGAGTGTGAAGCTTACGCGCGTGGACTCGTAGCGGACAACTGGTGAGAAAAGCTTGTTATAGTCGATGCCTTCAATCTGTGAGAAACCCTTCGCAACTAAGCGAGCTCGCAGGCGGCCATCAGACTTTTTGAGAAATACCCAACGGTTTTTAACCGTCCTCCTTCCTTTCGGAAGATCTACTAGTTCGTATACCCCTCGTTTCTTCAACGCTTCGAGTTCCTCAATACACGCAGCCATCCATTTTGCCTTGACAGGCTCAGGAAGTTTAAGCATGTCACGGAAAGTTTCAGGCTCTCCGTGTGCGGTATTGTGTACTGTCTGTATCAAGAAATCGATCAGTTTTACTCCTCCCTCAGCGACAAGCCTTTCAATGTCCATGTCATTTATATCGTGAGATGTTGGATCATTGTTTTCAGGCATAGGTGGCAGTTCCGGACGTGGAGGGAGCTGAAATGGAGGCATATCAAAGGGTTGTGGCAGGTACCGCTCAGCACGAACTCTTTGCCTCACATATTCAGGATGGTTAGTCCTTGCTCTTCGCTCTCGAATTATTTCATCCAGAGGGGCGTTGGCGCATACGCGCTGCCTTTGCCTCTGCTGCTCTTGTCGGTGAGTCTGATCTATTTCTCTTTCAATCGAAATTGGACGCCTATTCTCTCCATATATGTTACCTGGTCTAACAGGAGGCCTGCCTTGTCGTTCAGAATGACACGGCTCTACCTGATCAGAACCAACAGCACAACGTTTGGGAACAGGGATTGGGAATTCCTTGTTCTCGGTATCCTATACATCTCTGTCCACATGCCAATTATCATGTATATCAGGCTCCTCCTCAATGGTCGTTCCACGCG
Organism: Calvatia gigantea; assembly: GCA_025093985.1. Taxonomy (NCBI): domain Eukaryota; kingdom Fungi; phylum Basidiomycota; class Agaricomycetes; order Agaricales; family Lycoperdaceae; genus Calvatia; species Calvatia gigantea. Next base: position 799,197 of record JACAAK010000012.1, read on the forward strand.
AAGGTGGCGACTCAGGTGGGGGAACCCAAGGTGGCGTATTGCCAGGTGATGGCCGTCGTGAATCTATGCTGTCCAGCGGAGTTGAATCTCGCCGGGGTAAAGGAGGTGTTGGCGGAGAATATTTCAGTTTAGATGGTGGAGAAACTGGAGGTAACTTTACTGGATGATCAGGTGGAGGTGGAACAATTCCAGTGTCATCCGAAGATGGCGGAATAGGTGGTTCATTCTCTAATCCTGGTCTAGGCAGATTTCTCTCTCCTCCGTGATTGGGCCAGTTACTGCTATCCGGCACTGAATCGGGGCATTTGGGGAAATATCCCTCGTCGAATAAGGTGTTCAGTGATATGAAAATCACATTGCCTGTCGTGTGCCGCATAAAGATATAGTTTTTACTACCTTTATATCCAAGAAAGATCATAATCTCGGATTTTGCGGACAATTTGTTTGGGTGGATCTCATCGGGTAGATATACGTATGCGCTGCATCCAAACACATGAATATGGGACAAATCTGGTTTTTCCCTCGAATAACACTCAAAAGGTGTCTTCCACTGCAAACGCTGGACTGGCGTGCGATTATATAAATACACTGCTGTGTTCAACGCAAATTCCCACCACGAATCAGGTAGACATGCCTGTAGCCTTATAGCTTGGGCTTTTTCGTGTAGGGTGCGGTTCAGTCGCTCTGCTCTCCCATTTTGCTGATGCACATAGGGAGCAGTGGTCTCGTGGGTGATTCCTCGTGCCGCGAGTCCTGCCAATAACTTTTCATTGACATATTCTCCTCCATTATCGGTGCGGAGTCATTTGACCCACATACCGGAGAGGTTCTCTAATGCACTGATTAGCTGAATAAGCTTCTCAGAAGCCTCAGACTTCTTTCGAAGGAGGACTACATGTGCGTGAGAAGAAAAGTCATCAAGGAACGTCATTGCCCATTTATATTTATGGTAACTAATGACGGGCAGTTCCAGCAAGTCTGAGTGACATAGCTCAAAGACTGCGGTGGCTTGCTTGGGATTAATCGGAAAGGGGTTGTTATGCATTTTCCCCTTGGCACAGCCGTCACAAATGCCTTTCCAAGTAGATGGCGAGGGAATCGATGCGATGCCCTCTACGTGCTTTGGAAGCTCGGAGAGCGCGTGATCCGAAGGGTGTCCCATTCGATGATGCCAATTGATATAATCAAGTTGGCGTAATGTCAACGCAACTGGTTTCTCCTTGCTATTTTGCAAGACATACGTGTGCACCGTATGTACATTGTTTTTAAACAAACGATGAGGCCAGGCGGATAATACTGCTCGTCCTGATTTATCACGGATGGTGGTCCCTTTAACGGTTGCCTCTAAAACATAGCCGTTCCTAAGAATCTGGCCTGAGGACATTAACCGTTCTGTGATTTCTTTGATGTAAAAGACCGGCGCAATACATGAAGTAGCACTCTTGGACTTTCCCTTGTCTGTCACGTCATGCTGGAAAATCACAGACCCTCGTCCTGTCATTTCATAAATCCGGTTGCCAGCAGCTTGTATAAGCCTGTAATGGCCCATCTTTACCTCTGCGAAATCAGAGAGATAACCAGTGACATGGTACGATGCTCCAGAATCAAGGAGCCAGTCTGCGTTATTCACAGAATGTTTATTCCCTTCTTCTGAACAATGTACGCAGTATGCTCTGTATATGCTACTGGCAGATAAGACCTCACCTGTATTAGGTAGAACGGCGCACAGACCAGAGACATTAGATATATAAGACCTATGTAGTATGCGTATATTCTTTAGACAATCTAGTCTACTCTTTTGCCCATCATACCTCTAAGATATCCTCTAGCTACGGTCTACAACGCGCATCTCAACAAACCCAGTGAGTACGACTCCCCTCCGCCACTAGCCTATGCTATTGTGGTGTACTCGTCTTAACAGGTTATGGGCCCCGACCGCCGCTCACTCCAACCGTGTTTGCAACACTGGTAGAGTGTAGGAGGCTACGGTCGTACGCAACCTGGGAAGAAGGTGGCCCTTTGGTCCATTTGATCCCTGTGTCTGCCCTATGTTGCGACGCGTGCATCACGCACTGCAGTCCTACATGATGCTAACGCGTGTTTACCCTATTCTTAGATATGTCTAAACCGGCCCCTGCTCCGCAGGGCTTTGTTCAAACCCCTAGCAGGCAGCTTCCCGTCCTTACTGGGACGGGTAACTACACTATCTGGTCGCTTCGCCTTCGGTCTGCACTTATGTGCATTTCCTTAAACGATTGCTCCTGGACCGGATGGGATTTCTCTGGAGCCGTGGACGAACCCGTCCAATACGAGCAGGCTTACGGACCTGAGCACCCTGCTACCCCGGCGACTAGTACTTCGCCGGCACGTCCCACACGACCAGGAACTCCAATTCCTGCGACTGCTGAGGAGCGCCGCAGTGTTGGTATGGCCAACAACCTCCGAATGCGAGCTCTTGGGTTGATTGAGGCAACTCTCCCCAATAGCATGCTCAAGCATTCCGCCTGGGATGCTCGCGCTCTCTAGTCTCAGTTGCAGGGCCAATACGGCCTTCCTGGACCAGCTCAGGTCTATAACGAGTTCATTCGCGCGATAACGTTTGAACTCCCTCTCGGTGGTGATCCCTCGCTCAAGATGAGCGAGCTCCAGCAGATCTTCGGGCAGCTTGACGCCATGGATAGTGGCATCGCCCCGGAGATTGAAACGATGATCCTCCTCCACTCCCTCCACCCGTCTTTGAGCCATGTAGCTCAGACGCTCCTCACCTCGAACACGTCGCTTCACGAGCTGACGTGGGATAAGGCCCGAAGCGGCATTATTGCCGCTTACGCCTCCAACCAGACCGCCCACGCGCAACGAGCGCGCTTCACTCCACGACAGGGAGGTGGGCAGCAACAGCAGCAGCAGCAGCGACAGCAGCAAGGCGGGCAGCGACCGCAAGGTCAGCAGCAGCCTTCAGGGTCTAAAAAGCCCCAGCAGCCCCAGCAGCAGCAGCAGCAGAAGCCATCTGGAGGAGAAGGCGACGGTGAGAAGAAACGCCGATGGCGCCCTCGAGGAAAGGGAAAGGGAAAGGGAAAGGAGGGAGGTGCGCAAGGCAATGCCGCCACCTCTTCCGGTTATATTCAGGACGTGGATTTCGTGTCGCAGGCACAAACTGTGCCGCCACCATCCACTCGTTCCCTTGTGGAAGCAACGCGTCGAGCCAAGAACTCTCCAGTTGCCTCCAACTCCGCTGCCACCGGCAGCAATGCCACTCCGCTCGCGTCGCGCATTACTGCGCCCGAGCCCGAAGCTCGTCGCAAACCTTCGGTGAAAGCCAAGGTTACCGCCTTGAAGAATTGGGACAAACGTCTCGATTCAATTTCATCGTCGGGCGAGAGTTCGGAGGAGATGTGGAAGCGATTTGACGAAATGGATGTGGATCATAATCCATCCACCATCACGAGGGAGGAAGACGAGATCGCATGGCCTGCGCCGGTGTATAACAAGCCGGCGATTATCAAGAAACCCAAGCCGCTCAAGAAGAAGCAGGCACCGAAGGAGATCGAGTCAGTCCTCGAGTCGGTCTTAGACGACAACGACTCGGACACCGACTACGGTTCCGATGGAGGGTGCGGGTCAGTACCTTCAACTGACTATTATTCTTGTTCTGACGCAGAAGAGGATGTGCAGCCCCATCAACGGATGGGACGGAACGATACAGACGCAGGGACTGTCCGCCTTGGAGCGGGACGCCCTGGAGATTCCGAGGTTGAGTTGGGACGACCAGGTGGCCGCCGAAGAGAGCGGGGCACCTATGCAGATGTAGCACGTCGTCCACCTCCTGTAGGGACTCGTCGTAGACACCGCTGTACAGACTTTATAAACTGCAATGTATGCTGGAAGTGCGCGCAAGGCGCTTCCCCTTCTGTTTATTCCGCTAGTGTGACTAAGCTGGAAAAAGAGATGAACGCTACATATACCGTGAATAATCACAAGTATTCAGACAAGTTAAGGTCAGAACTCCACGAAGAGCATGAGGATCTTAATCAGATCATCACATATCACATCTGTGATTTGTCTCAGTGCCAAAAGTGTCGAGAAGAAGGGAACAAACACTCTGTGAATAACGCAGACTGGCTCCTCGATTCTGGAGTATCGTACCATGTCACCGGTTATCTCTCTGATTTCGCAGAGGTTAAGATGGGCCATTTCGGGCTTATACAAGCCGCTGGCAACCGGATTTACGAAATGACTGGACGAGGGTCTGTGATTTTCCAGCATGACGTATCAGACAAGGGAAAGTCCAGGAGCGCTACTTCATGTATTGCGCCGGTCTTTTACATCAAAGAAATCACAGAACGGTTAATGTCCTCAGGCCAGATTCTTCGGAACGGCTATGTTCTAGAGGCAACCGTTAAAGGGACCACCATCCGTGATAAATCAGGAGGAGCTGTATTATCCGCCTGGCCTCATCGTTTGTTTAAAAACAACGTATATACGGTGCACACGTATGTCTTGCAAAATAGCAAGGAGAAGCCAGTTGCGTTGACTTTACGCCAACTTGATTATATCGATTGGCATCGTCGAATGGGACACCCTTCGGATCGCGCGCTCTCCGAGCTTCCAAAGCATGTTGAGGGCATCGCGTCGATTCCCGCGCCATCTACTCGGAAAGGCATTTGCGACGGCTGTGCCAAGGGGAAAATGCATAATAACCCCTTCCCGATAAACTCCAAGCGAGCCACCGCAGTCTTTGAGCTATGTCACTCAGACTTGCTGGAACTGCCCGTCATTAGCTACCATAAATATAAATGGGCAATGACGTTCCTTGATGACTTTTCTTCTCACGCACATGTAGTCCTCCTTCGAAAGAAGTCTGAGGCTTCTGAGAAGCTTATTCAGCTAATCAGTGCGTTGGAGAACCTCTCCGGAATGCGAGTCAAACGACTTCGCACCGATAATGGAGGAGAATATGTCAATGAAAGGTTATTGGCAGGACTCGCGGCGCGTGGAATTACCCACGAGACCACTGCTCCCTATGCGCATCAGCAGAATGGGAGAGCAGAGCGACTGAACCGCACCCTACACGAGAAAGCCCAAGCTATAAGGCTACAGGCATGTCTACCTGACTCGTGGTGGGAATTTGCGTTGAACACAGCTGTGCATTTATATAATCGCACACCAGTCCAGCGTCTGCAGTGGAAGACACCTTTTGAGTGTTATTCGAGGGAAAAGCCAAATTTGTCCCATCTCCGTGTGTTTGGATGCGGCGCGTATGTTTATCTACCCGATGAGATCCGCCCAAACAAATTGTCCGCAAAATCCGAGATGATGATCTTTCTTGGATACAAAGGCAGTAAAAACTATGTCTTTATGCGGCACACGGCAGGCAACGTGATTTTTATATCACCTAATGCCTTGTTCGACGAGGGATATTTCCCTAAATGCCCCGATTCAGTGCCGGATAGCAGTAACCGGCCTAATCACGGAGGAGAGAGAAATCTGCCTAGACCAGGATTAAGGGATGAACCACCTATTCCGCCATCTTCGGATGACGCAGGAATTGTTCCACCTCCACCTGATCATCCAGTACATTTACCTCCAGTTTCTCCACCATTCAAACCGAAATATTCTCCGCCTTCACCTCCTTTACCCCGGCGTGATTCTACTCCGCCGGACAGTTTCGATTCACGACGGCCATCACCCGGCAATACGCCACCTTGGGTTCCCCCACCTGAGTCGCCACCTTCGCGTGGAACGACCGTTGAGGAGGAGCCTGATGTACGTGATAATTGGCATGTGGACAGAGATGTATGGGATACTGAGAACGAAGGATTCCCAATCCCTGTTCCAAAACGTCATGCTGTTGGTTCAGATCAGGTAGAGCCACGTCGTTCTGAACGACAAGGCAGGCCTCCTATCAGACCAGGTAACACATACGGAGAAAATAGGCGTCCAATTTCTATTGAAAGAGAAATAGATCGGACTCACCGACAAGAGCAGCAGAGGCAAAGGCAGCGCGTACGCGCCAATGCCCCTCCAGACGAAATTATTCGAGAGCGAAGAGCAAGGACTAACCATCCTGAATATGTGAGGCAAAGAGTTCGTGCTGAGCGGTATCCGCCACAACCCTTTGACTTGCCTCCATTTCAGCTCCCTCCACGTCCGGAACTGCCGCCTATGCCTGAAAATGATCCGACATCTCACGATGTTAACGACATGGACATTGAAAGGCTTGTCGCTGAGGGAGGAGTAAAGTTGATCGATTTCTTGATACAGACGGTACATAATACTGCACACGGAGAGCCTGAAACTTTCCGTGACATGCTTAAGCTTCCTGAGCCCATCAAGGCAAAATGGATGGCTGCATGTATCGAGGAACTCGATGCGTTGAAAAAATGCGGAGTGTATGAACTGGTAGATCTTCCGAAAGGAAGGAGGACGGTGAAAAACCGTTGGGTATTCCTCGAGAAGTCTGATGGCCGCCTGCGAGCTCGCTTAGTTGCGAAGGGTTTCTCGCAGATTGAAGGCATTGACTATAACGAGCTTTTCTCACCAGTTGTCCGCTACGAGTCTGCGCGCGTAAGCTTCGCACTCGCTGCAATCCACGATTGGGATATGCATAGCGTTGACGTAAAAACAGCCTATTTATATGGCAAACTGGACGAAGAAATATACATGGAACAGCCCGAAGGGTTTCGACTTCCCGGGCAGGAAGGAAAAGTATGGAGACTTAGACGAGCGATTTACGGCCTTAAACAAGCCGGTCGCCAGTGGTGGAAAGAATTGCATCAATCTATGATTGAGCTGGGATTTACCCGCTGCAAATCTGACTACGCTGTCTACTTTCACAGACATCCGAAAACAAAAGAGCTTGTAGTAGCCATTGTCTACGTTGATGACGTGAATTTCTTGGGAAACAAAAACTCCCCCCTCCTCAATGAGTTGAAGGGAAAGTTCACCAAAAAGTGGGAATGCAGAGACCATGGTCCCTGTGAAGAATTCCTTGGGATGAAAATCACGAGGAATCGCTCCAAGCGTCAAATCTTCATCCAACAGGTTAAATACCTGGATAAGATCTTGCAGTGCTTCCAGGTTCCGCAGTCTGCCGTGGCTAAAACGCCATTACCAGCCGGCTTCCAGTTCATTACGAACAAAGGAACTGCAACAACCCCCTTCCGTCTAAAGTACCAACAATTGGTTGGATCTTTAATGTACTTGATGATCGGTACTAGGCCTGACATAGCCTTTGCCGTAGTTAAGCTGGCACAACATGCCGCTAACCCCGCTCCTGAGCACTATCGCGCTGGAATTCATGTACTAAAGTACTTGTCAATGACAAGGAACTATGCATTGAAATATGAAGGCGATACTGGGAAATCCGCGGTGACGCTGGAATGTCTCAGTAACTCGGACTGGGCTCAAGATACAGAAACCCGCCGATCTGTTTCGGGAAACGTTTGTATGATCGCGTCCGGTGCTGTCACCTGGACTTCGCGGCGACAAAAGACGGTTTCGCTATCGTCCACTGAGGCGGAATATAAAGAACTGTCTGACGCTTCACGACAAGTGAAATGGCTGTCACAGCTTCTGGAGGAGCTCAATATTGAGCACCCAACTCCTATTCTCTACGGTGACAACGATGGGTCCAAATTTTGGACTGAAAATCCCATTGTTGAAAAACGATCGAAGCACGTGGATATTCATTACCACTATGTGCGAGAATTAGTTGAGGAGGGAATAATTGTTATTGGTGATGTGTCTTCACAAGACAATCCCGCCGATATCTTCACAAAGAATCTTGGCGTAACCAAAATCAATCTCTTCCGCCCTGAACTTGGATTGATTTTCGGCTCCGATATCGAAGCATGGGATAAAGCCGCTCGATCGATGAAATGTTAATCTCCCTCCTTCAAGTGAGGAGGAGTGTTGAATCTCGACCTGTACCACTATGTTGGTTCAGTCTATTTATAGCTGAAACAGGTTCTTGAGTACTTCACTCTTGAAGAGAGATAACGAACAATGTACTAGACCGCACTCTAGGTTGCTGGTCATGGTCTATTAAATAGAACAATGTACGCAGTATGCTCTAAATATGCTACTGGCAGATAAGACCTCACCTGTATTAGGTAGAACGGCGCACAGACCAGAGACATTAGATATATAAGACCTATGTAGTATGCGTATATTCTTTAGACAATCCAGTCTACTCTTTTGCCCATCATACCTCTAAGATATCCTCTAGCTACGGTCTACAACGCGCATCTCAACAAACCCAGTGAGTACGACTCCCCTCCGCCACTAGCCTATGCTATTGTGGTGTACTCGTCTTAACAGAGCTGACATGGGACAAGGCCCGAAGCGGCATCATTGCCGCTTACGCCTCCAACCAGACCGCCCACACGCAACGAGCGCGCTTTACTCCACGACAAGGAGGTGGGCAGCAGCAGCAGCAGCAGCGACAGCAGCAAGGCGGACAGTGACCGCAAGGTCAGCAGCAGCCTTCGGGGTCTAAAAAGCCCCAGCAGCCCCAGCAGCAGCAGCAGCAGCAGCAAAAGCCATCTGGAGGAGAAGGCGACGGCGAGAAGAAACGCCGATGGCGCCCTTGAGGAAAAGGAAAGGGAAAGGGAAAGGAGGGAGGTGCGCAAGGCAATGCCACCACCTCTTCCGGTTATATTCAGGACGTGGATTTCGTGTCGCAGGCACAGACTGTGCCGCCACCATCCACCCGTTCTCTCGTAGAAGCAACGCGTCGAGCCAAAGTACCTCCCGTTGCATCTAACCCCGCTGCCACCGGCAGCAATGCCACTCCGCTCGCGTCGCGCATCACTGCGCCCGAGCCCGAACCTCATCGCAAACCTTCGGTGAAAGCCAAGGTTACCGCCTTGAAGAATTGGGACAAATGTCTCGATTCAATTTCATCATTGGGCGAGAGTTCGGAGGAGATGTGGAAGCGCTTTGACGAGATGGATGTTGAGCCTACTCCATCCACCATCACGAGAGAGGAAGACGAGATCGCGTGGCCGGCCCCTGTGTATAACAGGCCGGCGATTATCAAGAAACCCAAGCCGCTCAAGAAGAAGCAGGCACCGAAGGAGATCGAGTCTGTCCTCGAGTCGGTCTTAGACGACAACGACTCGGACACCGACTACGGTTCCGACGGAGGGTGTGGGTCAGTACCTTCAACTGACTACTTTTCTTGTTCTGACGCAGAGGATGATGTGCAGCCCCATCAACGGATGGGACGGAACGATACAGACACAGGGTCTGTCCGCCTCGGAGCGGGACGCCCTGGAGATTCCGAGGTTGAGTTGGGACGACCAGGTGGCCGCCGAAGAGAGCGGGGCACCTATGCAGATGTAGCACGTCGTCCACCTCCTGTAGGGACTCGTCGTAGACACCGCTGTACAGACTTCTTAAACTGCAATGTATGCTGGAAGCGCGCCCAAGGCGCTTCTCCTTCTGCTTATTCCGCTGGTATAACTAAGCCGGAAAGTAAGATGAACGCTACATATACCGTGAATAATCACGAGTATTCAGACAAGTTAAGGTCAGAACTCCACAAAGAGCACGAGGATCTTAATCAGATCATCACATATCACATCTGTGATTTGTCTCAGTGCCAAAAGTGTCGAGAAGAAGGGAATAAACATTCTGTGAATAACGCAGATTGGCTCCTTGATTCTGGAGCATCGTACCATGTCACCAGTTATCTCTCTGATTTTGCAGAGGTTAAGATGGGCCACTTTGGGCTTATTCAAGCCGCTGGCAACCGGATTTATGAAATGACTGGACGAGGGTCTGTGATTTTCCAGCATGACATGTCAGACAAGGGAAAGTCCAAGAGCGCTACTTCATGTATTGCGCCAGTCTTTTACATCAAAGAAATCACAGAACGGTTAATGTCCTCAGGCCAGATTCTTCGGAACGGCTACGTTTTAGAGGCAACCGTTAAAGGGACCACCATCCGTGATAAATCAGGAAGAGCTGTATTATCCGCCTGGCCTCATCGTTTGTTCAAAAACAACGTACATACGGTGCACACGTATGTCTTGCAAAATAGCAAGGAGAAACCAGTAGCGTTGACATTACGCCAACTTGATTATATCGATTGGCATCGTCGAATGGGACACCCTTCGGATCGCGCGCTCTCCGAGCTTCCAAAGCACGTAGAGGGCATCGCGTCAATTCCCGCACCATCTACTCGGAAAGGCATTTGCGACGGCTGTGCCAAGGGGAAAATGCATAATAACCCCTTCCCGATTAACTCCAAGCGAGCCACCGCAGTCTTTGAGCTATGTCACTCAGACTTGCTGGAACTGCCCGTCATTAGCTACCATAAATATAAATGGGCAATGACGTTCCTTGATGACTTTTCTTCTCACACACATATAGTCCTCCTTCGAAAGAAGTCTGAGGCTTCTGAGAAGCTTATTCAGCTAATCAGCGCGTTAGAGAACCTCTCCGGAATGCGAGTCAAATGACTTCGCACCGATAATGGAGGAGAATATGTCAATGAAAGGTTATTGGCAGGGCTTGCGGCGCGTGGAATTACCCACGAGACCACTGCTCCCTATGCGCATCAGCAAAATGGGAGAGCAGAGCGACTGAACCGCACCCTACACGAGAAAGCCCAAGCTATAAGGCTACAGGCATGTCTACCTGACTCGTGGTGGGAATTTGCGTTGAATACAGCTGTGCATTTATATAATCGCACACCAGTCCAGCATCTGCAGTGGAAGACACCTTTTGAGTGTTATTCGAGGGAAAAGCCAAATTTGTCCCATATCCGTGTGTTTGGATGCGGCGCGTATGTATATCTACCCGATGAGATCCGCCCAAACAAATTGTCCGCAAAATCCGAGATGATGATCTTTCTTGGATACAAAGGCAGTAAAAATTACGTCTTTATGCGGCACACGGCAGGCAATGTGATTTTTATATCACCAAACGCCTTGTTCGACGAGGGATATTTCCCCAAATGCCCCGATTCAGTGCCGGATAGCAGTAACTGGCCTAATCACGGAGGAGAGAGAAATCTGCCTGGACCAGGATTACGGAATGAACCACCTATTCCGCCATCTTCGGATGACGCTGGAATTGTTCCACCTCCACCTGATCATCCAGTACAATTACCTCCATTTGCTCCACCGTTTAAACCGAAACATTCTCCGCCTACACCTCCTTTACCCTGGCGAGAGTCTACTCCGCCAGACAGCATAGATTCACGACGGCCATCACCTGGCAATACGCCACCTTGGGTTCCCCCATCTGAGTCGCCACCTTCGCGTGGAACGACCGTTGAGGAGGAGCCTGATGTACGTGATGATTGGCATGTGGACAGAGATGTATGGGATACCAGTAACCAGGAATTCCCAATCCCTGTTCCCAAACATCGCGCTGTTGGTTCTGATCAGATAGAGCCGCGTCATTCTGAACGACAAGGCAGGCCTCCTGTCAGACCAGGTAATACATATGGAGATAACAGGCGTCCAATTTCAATCGAAAGAGAAATAGATCGGACTCACCGACAAGAGCAGCAGAGGCAAAGGCAGCGCGTACGCGCCAATGCCCCTTCGGACGAAGTAATTCGCGAGCGTAGAGCAAGGACTAATCATCCTGAATATGTGAGGCAAAGAGTTCGTGCTGAGCGGTACCCGCCACAACCCTTTGATATGCCTCCATTTCAGCTCCCTCCACGTCCGGAACTGCCGCCTATGCCTGAAAACAATGATCCAACGTCTCACGACGTGAATGATATGGACATTGAAAGGCTTGTCGCTGAGGGAGGAGTAAAATTGATCGATTTCTTGATACAGACGGTACATAATACCGCACACGGAGAGCCTGAAACTTTCCGTGACATGCTTAAGCTTCCTGAGCCTGTCAAGGCAAAATGGATGGCTGCGTGTATCGAGGAACTCAATGCGTTAAAGAAACGCGGAGTATATGAATTGGTAGATCTTCCGAAAGGAAGGAGGACGGTTAAAAACCGTTGGGTATTTCTCGAGAAGTCTGATGGCCGCCTGCGAGCTCGCTTAGTCGCGAAGGGTTTCTCGCAGATTGAAGGCATCGACTACAACGAGCTTTTCTCACCAGTTGTCCGCTACGAGTCCGCGCGCGTTAGCTTCGCACTCGCTGCAATCCACGATTGGGATATGCACAGCGTTGACGTAAAAACAGCCTATTTATATGGCAAACTGGATGAGGAAATATACATGGAACAGCCCGAAGGGTTTCGACTTCCCGGGCAGGAAGGAAAAGTATGGAGATTACGACGAGCGATATATGGCCTTAAACAAGCCGGTCGCCAGTGGTGGAAAGAATTGCATCAATCTATGATTGAGCTGGGATTTACCCGCTGCAAATCTGACTACGCCGTCTACTTTCACAGACATCTGAAAACAAAAGAGCTTGTAGTAGCCATTGTCTACGTTGATGACGTGAATTTCTTGGGAAAGAAAAACTCCCCCCTCCTCAATGAGTTGAAGGGAAAGTTTACTAAAAAGTGGGAATGCAGAGATCATGGTCCCTGTGAAGAATTCCTTGGGATGAAAATCTCGAGGAATCGCTCCAAGCGTCAAATCTTCATCCAACAGGTGAAATACCTGGATAAGATCTTGCAGCGCTTCCAGGTTCCACAGTCTGCTGCGGCTAAAACACCTTTGCCCGCCGGCTTCCAATTCATTACGAATAAAGGAACTACAACTAACCCCTTCCGTCAAAAGTACCAACAATTGGTTGGATCTTTAATGTACTTGATGATCGGTACTAGGCCCGACATAGCCTTTGCCGTAGTTAAGCTGGCACAACATGCCGCTAACCCCGCTCCTGAGCACTATCGTGCTGGAATTCATGTACTAAAGTACTTGTCTATGACAAGGAACTATGCATTGAAATATGAAGGCGATACTGGGAAATCCGCGGTGACGCTGGAATGCCTCAGTGACTCAGACTGGGCTCAAGATACAGAAACCCGCCGATCTGTTTCGGGAAACGTTTGTATGATCGCATCCGGTGCTGTAACCTGGACTTCGCGGCGACAAAAGACGGTTTCACTATCGTCCACTGAGGCGGAATATAAAGAACTGTCTGACGCTTCACAACAAGTGAAATGGCTGTCACAGCTTCTGGAGGAGCTCAAGATTGAGCACCCAACTCCCATTCTCTACGGTGACAACGATGGGTCCAAATTCTGGACTGAAAATCCCATTGTTGAAAAACGATCGAAGCACGTGGATATTCATTACCACTATGTGCGAGAATTGGTTGAGGAAGGTATTATTGTTATTGGTGATGTGTCTTCACAAGACAATCCCGCCGATATCTTTACAAAGAATCTTGGCGTAACCAAAATCAATCTCTTCCGCCCTGAGTTTGGACTGATTTTCGGTTCCGATGTCGAAGCATGGGATAAAGCCGCTCGATCGATGAAACGTTAATCTCCCTCCTTCAAGTGAGGAGGAGTGTTGAATCTCAATCCGTACCACTACGTTGGTTCAGTATATTTATAGCTGAAACGGGTTCTTGAGTACTTCACTCTTGAAGAGAGATAACGAACAATGTACTAGACCGCACTCTAGGTTGCTGGTCATGGTCTATTAAATAGAACAATGTACGCAGTATGCTCTAAATATGCTACTGGCAGATAAGACCTCACCTGTATTAGGTAGAACGGCGCACAGACCAGAGACATTAGATATATAAGACATATGTAGTATGCGTATATTCTTTAGACAATCCAGTCTACTCTTCTGCCCATCATTCCGCTAAGATATCCTCTAGCAACGGTCTACAACTATCATCTCAACAAACCCAGTGAGTACGACTCCCCTCCGCCACTAGCCTATGCTATCGTGGTGTACTCGTCTTAACACCATCGAATGAAGTGATATCGGATGTCGATGTGCTTGGTACAAGCATGAAATTGGTGATCACGTGTGAGTGCAATGGTGGACTGGTTATTAGAAAAGAGGGTCGTGGCACCAAGTTGGATGTTGAAGACTTGGGAGATGAGGGAATGGAGCCATAGTGCTTCTTTCGTGGCATGGGTAGCTGCAACGTATTTGGACTCTGTGGTGGACAGGGTTACGAGTTCCTGTCGTTTAGTACTCCATGAAACTGCACCGCCATTTATCATAAATGTGAAGCCAGAAGTAGCATGGCAATCCTCAGCCATGTTACCATTAGCGTTGGTGTACCCTTGTGGCTCCTTGTTCGAGCCACCATAAGTGAGCCATAGATCGCGTGTCTTCTTCAAATAATGGAAGACCTGTTTAACAGCCTCCCAGTGAGCCTCCCCTGGGTTCTTGGAGAAACACAATAAGACTTGGACAGCATATGCAATGTCAGGACAAGTGCTGAGGGCTGTGTACATAAGTGTACCAATGGCTTCCTGATATGGGATGCGTGCCATATGAGCAATGTCGGCTGTGGTTTTGGGAGCATGGTTGGAGGTGAGGCAAATGGATGGTTCCATGGGGGAACTGGCGGGTTTTGTGTCCTTGAGGCCAAAGCGGCGGAGGGATGCATCAATATATGACTGTTGGGAGAGTAGTAACTTGCCTTCCTCCTGGATCCTCTTCACCTCAATGCCTAACAGCCAATGTAACTCCCCTAGATCTGTCACCTCTACAAAATCTGCCACCCATTTCTTAACCCAATTTATCTGTGTGAGTTTGGTACCTGTGAGCATGCAGTCATCAACATGAACAGCAAGGATGATGAGGTCGGGCGTGATGTTGAGAATGAACACACACAGGTCACTATCAGATCATGTGAACCCAATGTTGTCAACCAGGATTTCACATAGATGTTGATACCAACGTCGCCCTGACTGCTTCAATCCATAGAGAGTCTTGTGAAGTCGGCAGACCTTGCAAGGATGTTCTGGGTCTTCGAAACCAGGTGGTTGCCGCATGTAGATTACTTCATCATCAGTCAGATTCCCATTTAGGTAAGCACCCTTGATATCAATTTGGTGAATTTCCATGTTCCGGGCTGCAGAGATAGCGAGGATCGCTCGGATTGATACAAGTTTTGCAACCAGTGCATAGGTATCAAAATAGTCAACACCTGGCACTTGGGAGAATCCCTGTGCAATGAGGCATGCCTTGTAGCAGACAGTGTTCCCTTGGGCATCTTTCTTGACTTTGTAAACCCACTTTGATCCGACGATGTTTGCTTTGGATGGCAAGTCTGCGAGTTCCCATGTTCCCACTTGCATCAGTGTGGCATACTCCTCTTCCATCCCACTATGCCACTGTGGCCAGTCTGGCCTCCTCATGGCCTCCTTCACGGTCTTCGGCTCCATGGACTCTGCTTCGTCCATCTCCAATGAGAATGCCCAAACTTCCTCCCAATCTGCCTCTTCAACAAAGGTAACAGCATGGCCTTCGAGGATGTCAAGAGCTTTCTGGCTAGGATTTCGGGTTCAACATGGGCGTTCTATGGGTGTATCATCATCACCATCTGTGTTGGTGGTGACAGGTTTTGGCTTGGGTGTAGGGTTGGTGGCAGTGGGTGTGGTGGTGGGCTCAAGGGTAGGTGCTGAATCCTTGGTACCTTCCAAGGTGAGCGTTGGTTCATGTCGAATCTTGCTCGTTAACTGATCCTCCCCTTCGAGATTTGGATTAGCGAATGTAATGTTCCGCTCAACATGAACAGCTCCGGTGTCTGGATACAAGATCTGCATGCCATTACTGTCATCATCAAAGCCCAACCATTTCCCTTCCTTGGCGCATGGATCCAACTTATCACCCCCTCCTTGGAAAACCCAACACACCTCGCCCCACTTGTGTAGGTCCTTCAGGTCTGGTCTCTGTTTGTATACCATTTCAAAAGGAGTTTTTTCTGCGATCACCCTTGTACTAGTCCTATTCATCAACCATACAATGTGCCATGCACATTCTGCCCATAATGATTTTGGAAGCTGTGCGATGTGGTTGAGTGCTCGAACATGCTCGAGGATAGTACGGTTTCAATGTTCTGCTATGCCATTGTGCTGTGGAGTGTCGTGGACAGTAAGTTTGACTTGAGTGCCTCGTGATTGTAGATATTCATGGAAAGCATTCCCTGTATATTCGCCTCCACAGTCTGAGTGTAGCATTTTGATCTGGGCACGGAATTGTGTCTTACACCATGTCTCGAAGGTTTTGTAGGCCTTCGGGACCTCTGACTTCACTGTAAGGAACCCAATATGGGTCCACCTAGAATAATCATCGGTGAATGTAATGTAGTACTTCTTTCCTTTTCGAGTCTCGGCTGTCACTGGTCCCCAGACATCGGAGTGAATTTCAGCAGCAAATTCCTTTGCTCCCTCACTATGGCGCTCCTTTGCTACTCCTTTTCGTGTTGATTTTGCGAACACACATGCCTCGCAGAAGAGTTTGGTACCCCCATCCACTTCTAGTCTCAATCCTGTTACCATTCCATCCCTGACTAACTTCTTAGCTGCATCAGGTGCGATGTGACTGAGACGGCAGTATATCAAATCTAGTGTGAGTATCTCTCCAATAGCATTGACTTCCAGTTTGCCCTCGGCCTCTCTTAGAATCCTATACAGGCCCTTTCCGCTTCATGGAATTTCTGCGATGCAGGTCCCACTTGGATCACGGATAATACACTTCCTATTTGCGAAGGTCGTTGTAAATCCTGCCTCATCAAGGTGGCCAATTGACACAAGTGTATAGCTGGCCTCTGGGGAGTATAAGACTTCTTTTAGCCGTAATTTTGAGGTTGTCCCTCCATTCGGTATATTGAGGATAACATCTCCCTTGCCAATAGCACTGAAATTCTGTTTATTTGCAGCATGGAGAGGTCGTGACAGGGTGCTCTCAAATGTGGTAAAGGCATCACAATATGGGGAAATGTGTTGTAATGTCCCTGAATCAAAAATCTCGATCTACATTGTGGTAAGTGGTTCCTGGACCTGGCCTACAGTGACTTCATCACTGATATCGCACACATTGGCATCAGAGTTGTCCTCTTCGATGGCTTCCTCAATGAACCACTCCCCTTCAAGATCACCTATTTCCATTGTTATCGATGAGAACACCCAATCATCATTGTCATCTACCCTGGTATCTGACTCATCATCTTCAGCACCAATCTCTATGGCAAGAGACTCATCAAAGTCATCTTCAATGATGTTAGCCGAACTACTACCGCCACCCTTTCCCTTTCCTTGGGGGCCAGTCCCACCACTGTGGTTTCCATCCCAAGTGGTCTTCTTCTTAGGGCATTCACACCACCAGTGTCTGAATTCTCTACATTTGTGGCACTTCCCCTTTCTTCCACCCTTCTTCGGCTGCCATGCTGGCTTGCCTCCACCTCTGACAAATGTGGCATTGTCTGCATCTGGCTTGGATAAGGATTTCCCAGAA
The DNA here is from genome assembly GCA_025093985.1 of Calvatia gigantea. Classification (NCBI taxonomy): domain Eukaryota; kingdom Fungi; phylum Basidiomycota; class Agaricomycetes; order Agaricales; family Lycoperdaceae; genus Calvatia; species Calvatia gigantea. The sequence continues at coordinate 816,563 of JACAAK010000012.1, forward strand.
TGGTTAGATCGGGTGCACTCCCATTCGTCACTGATCAGAATGATCAAGACATCAGGGTCTATAGTATGGTTAAGGAATGAGTGAAGGCGGGTGGCTGAGAGCTGTCCAGATGTGAAATTTGAGAGCCAACAAGGTAGGGAAGATATAACTGTGCTTTGGTAGTCATCATCACTGATTTGGACACCAACAGCCGACAATTCATTTCGCTTTGCACTAAGGCCATTCAAGAAGAGTCGAACATCACTCTTGTCTGGGCAATGGGATGCCATGAAGTCACGATGAAGGCATGCCTGTGAGAAGGCACCCTTGTAAGTGTATTTCTGAACAACGTTGTCCCACATCATTTTGACACTGGAGCACCGAGCAATGGTCATAAGGGTTGAGTCAGGGATTTTTTGGAATAACAGGGATCTTGCGACACGCTCATTTGGGTCCCATGTGTCAATCATCTCCTGGGTGACTGTAGGTGCAGGAGGTGTCAGAATGGCATCAGGTGAAGGTGAAGGGGTTGTTGATCCCTCTGGTGCCTTTAGTGTACCAGAGGTACTCACAGAGGGTGAGGGCTCAGCCAGGGCAGGTCCAGGGAGCTTCATGCGCTTCTTCATTCCATCAAAGTGGCCCCAGAGGCCTCTCATCTCGACTTCGGTCATGAACCTGAGTGAAAACACAGCCCAGTTCATACCTGCCAGCTCAAGTTTGGGAACAGAAGAGAGGAGAGCATTATTCATGGTTGAGGCCATAATGTTTGTGCAAGCAATAATCTGTATTAGAATAGCAACAGGTCGGGGCCCATAACCTGTAGAAAATCTGTATAAACTCAGTAACTCGTTATATGCACGAGAACTGAGGTATTCAGCTAATGAGACTATGGTACTTAAGCAATATTATAAGGCAGGGTCGTATGTGAAAACTTTGTGTATCTAAGAGTCACAGCACTATGTTAAGTATCCGTCTATGAAATAGGTGCCCACTGTGTAAGTCTAACTGGCATGACAGTGGGTGCTCTGATGGCCAGTATAGCACTCCGCATATCTTGGAGCAGTTTGGCAATTCAACATGTGCCAGTGTGCTTGCTCAGTGTCATTAGATAAATACTCTCATCTGATCCGATTGAAATCAGAGGATGAACTCGCCAGTCAGCCGATGGTTTCTGTAGTAAGCTGATGAGGTCCAGGCCAATGCAACTTTGATCCAAATTCACCGTTCAGAAGGATGAAAGGGAAGGTGTTGGGGGTGACGACCTGTGGTTGGACACAGTCGACAAGGGACTTGGTGAGGAGCTCCTTGTGGGTGTTTCCAAGCAAGGTCTTTTTGGTAGGACTGGGTGGGACAGAATTGGCAAAGACATCCTTGATCTCTTCGGCAGATAGTCTATAGGCATAAAGCTGTACCTGAGAGATTTTCTCATAGACATCTTGCACCCTCTTGATGTTTCGGAGTAGTTGGTCTGCAGTGGTGGTGGTGGGGGTGAATCCACCATGTATGGGGCATGGTTTATCCCCATCCAAGTTCCGAACTTGGGAATCATGTCCCAAGGTAGACTCATGGACTCGGGTTGGCTTGGGAGAAATGGATCCAAGTGGAGGGATTGGGTTACCAGGGGTGGTAAATGCATGGAGGGGGGAGGGACAAATAGGGTGCGAGAAGTTGATGGTTGCAGAAGGATTGCCTCCAATTGCTGGTCGAGGCATTGGAGGTTGTACTCCTCAAGTGGGCTTTGGCTTGTCAGGGAGGGTGATTTCGGAGTCGGTGAGGTCTGGCCCAACATCAGGCAGGGCGACTGTGGGTAGGACTCCTGTAATAGAGTGTGACTGGCTTTGTTCTAGTCCATGGAGTCCAAGAGCTCCTGGTCCAGGGGCTGGTCCTCCTAGTTCCTCATAGGGGAGTTGTGGAGGGGAGTCCACTCATCGTCCATGTAGGGTTGGACTTCCAGGGGTGATTCCAGAGTCAGGGAGTCCATTGGGGAAGGGCTCCATTCCTTTGGGGATAGACCCCATTCCTCTAGGATATCCTGGGCCCATGTAGGGCTATTGCGAAAAGATGGGCTCATGCCCATTGAATCTAAGGGAAGATGAGGGGATCCAGGAAGGGGGGATTCAAGTGTATTCTCCACATCCGTGGAACACCTCCAGGTGGTTGTTGGGGTGTTCGTCAGCCATGGCTTGGAGTTTGGTGAGGGTGAAGACTCTGGGAGGGACAAAGATGGAAGGGAGATTGAGTTGATGCCTTGGAACATTGTTAGTGGGATCACGAAAGAGGTTGGGTTGAGAAGGGTTTGGAATGGGTAATTTGGGGGAAGGGGATCATCTGGTGAGAATGGTTGTTTTCCCTTTTGTGACTTTGCAGGCTTTAGCCTTGGTATTTCTGGGCATTCAAAATTTAGTATGCCACTGTAATGGAAATTATAAGGATCTGGTTTTACAGTTTGGTAGGTTGAAACAGTTTTGTTTGGTCGAAAGTGGGGGTTGTCTGGGATTTTAGAGGCGGGTATTTTGGAGAGAAGGCTAGAATTCTTTGGTTAGAATGACTAGAGGAGTGAAGATTATTGTTGGAATGGTTTGACTTTTATACGTCCTGGGGTTTTGAATTCCCAATTTCTGTCAAAGGGTTTCAATCGATGTTGCTTCCTGTATTCATTTAGAATTGTCAAGGCATGGGGAGCTAGTTCCTCCTCCGTTTCCCAAGAGTTCTCTTTGTGATTAAAGTTTTTCCACTTGACGTAGTATTGAGGTGATCCATTCTTAATTCAGTAATTAAGGATTCCTTCAATTTCATATTCTTTGCTTCCTTCGATTAGTTCGGGAGAAGGTAATTCCGAATTTGGTCCATGAATGTCATTTTCCAAATAAGGAGTAAGAAGGGTTGCATGGAACACGTTGTGGATCTTCCAGTTTTTAGGCAGATCTAGTCTGTAGTCCAAAGGGGAAATGACTTGTGTAATGGGGTATGGTCCAAGTCGTTTTGGTGATATCTTTTTTGACTTGAATGGAAGATGTAGGTTCCACGTTTCTAGCCATACTTGTTGGCCTAGCGTAAAAGGGGAGAAGTGAGAAGTAATTCTCCATTCCATTCATTCAGCAGCTAGTTTATGCACTGCGATTGCTTCTCTTCTTGCTTGATCGAGTGCTTTGATCTGTTCCTCTGTGGATTCTATTTTGGTTTCTTCCATAATAGTGGGTATGCCATGAGGTTTACTCCCATACATCAATTCAAATGGAGTTTGCTTTCTGTTGGAATGAGTTCTTGAATTATGTGCGAACTCAAGGGTAGGGATGTTATTGACCCAAGTGGTAGGGTTTTGAGTGCAGTATATTGATAGATAGGCTGCAATTTCTTGATTAAATCGTTCCATTGCTCTGTTGGACTGTGGATGGAAGGTGGATGAGAATGACTGTTTAATGTTAAGTCTCTTGAAAAGTATTTTCATCAACTTTGCCATGAATCTAGGGTCTCTGTCAGAGATGATTTTGTCTGGAAGACCGAATCTGGCATAGACCTTTTCTAAAAATAGGTCGGTGATGTCTTTGGCTGTGGCGTTTTTTGAAGTTAGGCATAGAATTATCCCTTTTGTAAGTCTGTGATCCACCACAGACAGAATAGCATCAAATCCACACGATTTTGGCAGATCTATTAATAAATCCATTGATAACTGTGAGAATGGTCTTGTGGATTTAGCAGGTTCAATGGGTTGTAGTGGGGGATGTGTTGGATGTCTGTTAATTTTGAATTGTTGGCATTGTGCACATCCTTTCACATAATTTTTGATGAAGGTAGCGAGGCCTGGCCAATAGACTTCTTGTTTGGCTTGGCGGTATGTTTCTTGTTTGCCTGGATGTCTGGCAGATACGTGATCATGGTATCATTGTATGATTTTCTGTTTGAGTGGGAGATCATTCAGAATAACCACTTTCCCTTTGAACGTTAATAGGTGTCCAGTTGTGGTTGGGAATAGGTTATATTTAGAATCAATTGTTCTGGGTTCCTTCAATTGCAATTGTTTGAAGGCTTCGATTGATTTATCGTCGTATTGAGCAGAAGAGATGATCTCCTTCTGGAGAGAAGGGTCAATTAGATTGATGAATAGTTCATCAGAAAGAACTATTATTTGGTTGAGGAAGAGGTCTTCTGTTAGGACCATCACATTTTCATTATCATTATCATCTATTTCATGATCTGGTCTTCTTGATAATGCATTGGCAGCTGGGATTTTAGTTCCGGTGACGTGTTCAATTTTGAAGTTAAATTGTGATAGGAATTGAAGCCAATGGGCTTGTCTTCTGGAAATATTCTGAGGTTTCCTCCAGAATGTTAGGTTTTGGTGGTCCGTCTGAATGAGTGTTTCATGTGGGGATCCTTCCAAGTAGTGTCTCCATTCTTCAAGTGCTCGAATTATCACTAGCAATTCTCGGTCATGAACTTCATAATTTCTTTCTGTGGGTGAGAAGGATTTTGAGAGGTAAGTGATAGGATGGCTATTGCTGTTTGTATCTTTTTGTGTAAGAATAGCTCTGGATGCATATTTTGAGGCATCAGTTTCAATGCTGAAGGGTTTTATTTGATCTGGCATTTGTAATACTGGTCGTTTGGTGAATTCCAGTTTTAGTTTTGTGAAGGCATCCTGTGCAGTGGAATTCCATTCAAATTTCTTTATTTTTGATAAGAGGGTGTTAAGTGGCCAGGAGATGTCGGAATAATGGTGGATGAACTTCCAATAGAAGTTGCAAAATCCCATGAATTTGCGAACATCTCGAGTCATTTTAGAAACTGGCCATTCGTTAATTCCTTTGAGTTTGGTATTATCCATTTTGATATGATCAGGTGTAATGATCATTCTGAGGTATTTGAGTCAGGTTTTGTCAAATTCGCATTTTTCTAGTTTCAGGAAGAGGTCGTTGTCTTCCAGAATTTGTAGGGCTTCCAGAGTTAACACATCTAGTTCTTCCTGGGTTTTGGCGAAGAGTAGGATGTTGTCCATATAGATAATGATTTTTCCTTTATGAAGCATTTTCTCGAATATAGTATCCATTATCTTCTGAAATGTGGCGGGGGAATTGCACATTCCAAAGAACATTACATTTGGTTCATAAAGTCCTAATGGTGTTTTGAAGGCCACTTTCCATTGGTCTCCTTCACGAATATGGACATTGTTATATCCTAGTCGGACGTCCATTTTAGTGAACAGTTTTGTGCCTTTAAGTTTGTCCATGATCATGGTGATCATAGGGATAGGGTAGGCATTTTTTACTGTATGCGAATTGAGGTATTGATAGTCTTGACATGGTCGTAGTTTGCCATCTTTCTTTCCAACGAAGAAGAAGGATGAGGCCATGGGTGACTCAGATTCTCGAATATATCCTTTCTTTAGATTGTCGTCGAGAAAGGCTTGCAATTCTTCAGTTTCCTTGGGGGATAATGGATAGGTTTTCCCCAGTTGTGGTTCAAATGAAGGTTTTAGATCGATTTTATGGTTGTATGGTCGATCTGGTGGAAATCGTTCTGCCTTTTTAGGGTCAAACAAATGTTTGAATCAGTGAAACTTCTTTGGAAGTTTATCGGTGTTGACCATGGCATATTTACTGCTTAATTGTGCAGAAGTGGTGATTTTTGCATTAATTTCGAGTTTGAGGGGAGTTAGGTTGAATCCTAATTCGTCTTCGATAGAGAAATTGTCCATATCAATGTTCTCAAGATATAGTTGTAGTTCTTCGATCGATAAATCATTGTTCTCTTCCATAATGGTTGCTTCGAACAGTTTCAGGGCAATTTGATCTACATTTTGTTAATCTTCCTGATCCATTTGTGCTATGGTGTCAAGGACTACCTCGTTGATAGTCATTGGTCCGTTTGCAGATTTTGCAATAAGGGGTAATATCTGGTTTTGATTTCTCCATTTGAAGGTTTTCTTTGACCAGTTTATGTCTGGGTTATGCATTTCCAACCATGGATAACCTAGTATCAGGTCTTTTGATCCTAAGCCAGTGACATAGGCTTTGATCTCACATTCTTTTCCATCAATGACAGTGTTTAAGTTGATGAATTCATTGATTGATCCACATTGATTGGGTGATCCATCAACATTAGAAACTTTGATCAGTTGATCAACCATATTTCATTTGAATTGGTATGTTTGTACGAATTTTTCAGAGATGAAGTTTCCTTGAGCTCCTGAGTTGATTAGGGCAGTAAGGGAGATGGTTCTTGGGAAGGGTTTTTGCTTTAGTTGAATTGGAAGGTAAATCGAAGCTTTATTTTCCGAGGTAGGAAGTCGAATTTGATTTATGGCAGTTGAGACTCCTGAAGTCAGGATGGGTTCTTCAGGAGTTTTGTCTAAAAATCTGACAGGGGTTTTATGGCTTGTTCGGTAAGATAGGAGTTCCTGAATGAAGCCTGTTCTTCATGAGGCAGTTCTTCTATCATCGCTTGAATTTCTAAAGCGGAAATTTTCTTCAGGGGAAACGAAGGTTTTGTTGGAGGCCATAGTTGTTGAATAGGCCTAGGTGGGAAATTTTGTGGTGGTGGTTAAGAAGGTCCATGATTGAACTGCCTTTGTGGCTGGTTCATGAATTTCTTCTTGGATTGGTAACTTTTTGAAAGGTTTTTGTCTGGGTTGGGACAATCCTTGATGAAGTGTTTGTCCAATCCACATCCAATGCATAATTGATTTCTGTATCAGTTGTATTGTGTAGGTGTAAAAATAGCATTTAGTTGAATTTGCGATTCTGGATTCAGTTCAGGATCTTCGGCATAATATTCTTGTGAGTTGGAAGAGTCTTCTTCCTCTGAAGAATTGTCACTGTCATAGTTGAGGTTATCAACTTCCATTGCCCAAGGGTCTCAGGTTGATTGCCTTTGGGGTGGTAGGGGTTTTGCATAATTCCATCCATTCCTTCATTGAGGAATAAACCTATTCCTTTCTTTCTTGCTTTCTCCAAACATGGCTAAGGCTCGTTTTTCCACATTGTCTTGTCGGATAGCCTCGGCATACCATTCTGCGATGGTTCTTGGTTTTCCTGCCTCTCGGACGTAAATTGCTTTCGCAAGTTTCTGATTAAGCCCCTTTTTGTATTGGTTGATAAGTTCCTTATCACGTATAATGCCTGCTTCAGTAGCTAGGCATTGGAATTGCGTGTTGAATTCTGCTGCTTTTCTTGGCCCTTGATGTAGCTCCTTCCATTGATCAAGAGCATTCATTTCTTCATCTGCGGGTATGAAGTATTCTCTGATTCTTTCTTCAAAGTTTCTCCATGTATCATCTCTCCAGCCATTTGCTGCTGGAGTCCCATTTTCTTCGTGGGTTCTTTCGAACCAATATTGGGCTGCAAAGTTTCCTGATGCTCCACCTGGTGGTATCATGGAGAGTACCAATCGAATTTGAACGTTTTCATCGGGGTATGCACTTGGGTTTAATCCAATGTAGTTCTTTACTGAAACCCACCAGACGTTGAAGTCTTTTGGGTCTCCTCTAAATAGTTCAGGAAGTCGACCAATTTTCCATTGATAATTTGGGTTAGCTGCAATCATGGGAATTGGCACATATTGATGCCTAGGTACAGTGGGAGCTGCTGGAGCTGGTGCAGATTGTACTCCTGCCATTGGTAGTGGGAGTAGAGGTGGTAAGGTTTGGGGGGACCTTTGTAAAAGGGTATTGAAGATTTCTCCAGGTAGCGGATAGATGAGGGTATCTGGTGAATAGATTACTGGCTCTTCATCTTTGTTGGAGTAATTTGAGCTTGGTCCAGGGATAGTATCAAAGGTATTCCCATCGTGTGGTAATAATTGATTGGCTGGGTTGTATGATACTTGAGTTTCTGGATTGAAAAATGTTCCTGGGGGAATTCGTGGTCCTGGATTCCTGAGGATATGTCCTTCTCTTGGAGTAAAGATGAACGGGGGTGAGGGGAATTGAGCAGGTGGTTCACTAGGAGAATCGGGTGGTGTATTGTCAAGTTCGGGTTCGGGTAAGAAACCATACTGATTTGGTTGTGGTGTCTCAGGTGGTATTTGATTTGACCCAAGTTCTTCAAGATGAGATGGTTCAGAGAAAGGGGACGGGGTAGAGGTATCTTCGAGATCGGATAGACTGGATTCTGTAAGAGCTGGGGGTAGGTGGGGTGCGACTGTTACTGCTTCTTGGAAAGTTACTTGTCTTGCTTGAGACTGAGTAACCGGGGGTATGTATGTTCTTGCGGGGTGTGTTCTTGTTGTGAACATTAGTCTATTTTCGTGTCAGCTCCACACTTATCTGTATTCTCTCTTGTCGTGTACCTGTTTCAGTTATTCCTGCCTGTGCGATCCCTGAGTCCTGACTCATAACTACTATGCCATAGTCATCGAACGTTTCATATAGTTACCTCCATCCATTCAACTGGATGCTCCCTTCTGTATTTAAGCATACATACATACTCCTGTATTTGGTATGCTTAACCACCTAGTTTCTCTTCCCTTACTTGCCCTCAAGTCTTAGCCTAAGTTGCAACCTGAGGTTTACTCAGACTAAGGTCGTAACAGTTCTTTGTGGTTCTTGGTGCAGGGGTTGGTCTCTTGACCTTGCTGGTGTTTGTAGTGGAGCTGGGGTGTCTCCAGTTGTTGGTGTATAATACCTCCTTTGTCTTTCGGGTGGTGGTAGATCCTTCCCTTTTCCCTTGTCTTGGGGAGGCATCTTGAACCACTTGTTCTAGGTGAATCATGCACGTCTGTAGTACGTGACTCTCCTTAGTATTAGGGTGCTAATAACTTGTTGATTGCAACAATATGCAATACCAAGAGATAGCTATTGTCCGTTGATTGCAGCAATCTGCAATGCCGTCTGATATCTTTAAAGTATAATGAAAACCACAATAGGTTTGAGTTGAGCCCACAATAGGGCTATGAACAACTGTGCCCCAATAGGCAGTGCCACAATAGGCTAGTCCTAATAGACTAATGAGTTGAAGCCCCAATAGGCTTATAAGAACAACCTAGCCCACAATCAGGCACAGATGTTCTAGGTAACCGTAGAGGTATCCCTAGTTACATAGCAGTAACTAGTACTGTAGATTGGAGTTTGAACTAATGTTACGTGCACACTTACCTTGTAGGTTGTCTTCACTAAAGGGCGTCTATACAGACTTACTCCCAATAGAGTTAACGCGGAGATCTATATATAGAGGGGATCCACTCAGGGACTTGTCTCTATATATAGTCAGTCAAGAAGTAAGGTGAGTCACTTGTTAGACGAGGCCTTAGTTCAGGCAAGAGGATTGTGGAAGATAAGAAGCTGGTAGCCAGTTCAAACTGTCTACTACAAGGAGCATCTAACTAGCTACTTATACTAGATAAGTCAGAAGAAAGATAATGGACAAAGGATATGTGGATATGTTGAACATCCACCATATAGGAAGAGACTGAATCAAGTAAGGAAACACAAACACCATATCAGGTAGGGGGGGGGAGTGGTGGTGAATCCAGAGACCGAAAGAGGGAAGAGAGAAGGGTAAACTAATAGTACATACATGGATATTAAATAAAGAAGTGGACAAGAAAGGAAATAGGTCCGTAAAAGGATAATGCTAGAATAAAAAGTCATAACATATTATCTCACTCTAGATCCCTGCCACTTGTTACAACAGGTTATGGGCCCTGCCTGCCTATAAATATCAATCAGACTCATTATCGCCACTCGTTCTCATTCATACTCACTCGTTCACACTCATTCCCACACTCATTCCTTAAGCCCCCAAAATGTCTAATCCTGCTGGATCTTCTCAGATCGGAGGATCAAACTGACTTTATGACATCCCATCACTTGAAAATGACGGTGCGAACTTCCAGACATGGAAATTTCACATATCCACTGTCCTCCAGCTGTGAGGACTCAAGGGAATTGTAGATGGCACTGAAAAATGCCCAGACCCTGTCTCGGGTACTGACAGTACTGCCGTCACTGCTGATCAAACTTGAATTGATGCCTGGAAATATTGTGACATGGAGGCCAAGGCTCAGCTTACCCTGACCTTAAAGGATAAGCCCTTAAATGGTGTTATACATGCTGTGTCTGCCTTTGATGTCTGGGACAAGCTTCATCATCGTTATGAAGGAAAGGGTCAGAACATGGTTGCATATCTCATTAAGGAGATTTTTCATGGAACACTGTCTGACGAAACTCCTATGGAACCTCAGCTCAATAACATATGTCACAAAGCTTTCATTCTCAAAACACTGGGCGAGCCACTGTCTAATTCTGTCGTCACTCATGCTATGCTCAATGTACTTCCTGATTCCTATTCCATGCTTCACACAATTCTCAACTCTTCGTCTGCTGGCCCTGATGGGTCCAAACTCACCACTGACCTCATTATCACTCAAGTCCTCACTGAGGAGAAGAGTCTCAAGCTCGGCACTTTGTAAGTTGCCTTCATAGCTCAGATGAAGTCAAAGGGCAAGTTTATCAACAAGTCTGGTGATGGTGACAAGAAGGATAAGAAGTGCAAGTACTGCAAGAAGAAAGGTCACTTCAAGCACGAATGCCACAAATTGAAGGCAGACCAAGCTGCAAAGGAAGGGAAGACTGGGGAGAAGAAGGATGGTGATATGTCAGCAAGGATGGTTGTGGTCAATGAAGACTCGAAAGAGAAGTCAATCTGACTCTTCATGGCCAAGGTACTTGCTACATGAAAGGAGATGTCATCAAAGTGGATTGTTGACTCTGGTGCCTCATCACACATGAGTTCTCGTTGCAATTGGTTCGTGACCTATCGGGAGCTCAAGGAGCCATGTCACGTTTGGTTGGGAGATGAGTGATTCATTCTTGCAACTGGGGTTGGATGTGTTCAGCTATTGATCTCGACAGGTAGTCATGACACCGAGCACATCATCCCTGATGTTTACTATGTCCCCGAACTCAGTGGAAACCTTCTCTCAGTTTCAACACTCAGCCGATGTAGATACAAGCTTGAATTCACTAAATCAGGATGTTAGTTTATCAAGGCTGGTCAGGTCACAGCGACAGCTCGTGAGGAGAACAGTCTCTACATCCTGAACGCATTGGCCAGAACCACTGAACACACTTATATCATCACATCTGACAATGTCAACACACTCCTGAACTCCATTGAAGTCACAGATCAAGCCTCCGAGGCCGATCTCCCTGATCATACTGCACTCATTGCGACGACGACTGCCTCCACTGGTTCCATCACCACATGGCATTGTTGACTTGGCCATATCATGCCTCAATCTGTCAAGAAACTGTTTCAGCAGAAAATGGTGAAGGGAATGCATCTCAACAATGACAAAGACCACGATCCAATGATGTGCAAGGCCTGTCTCGAAGGAAAACAGACTCGAGCCACCATTCCAAAGGAGTCAACTGTCCAGAACCCTTCCATATTGCATCAGGTATTCTCAGATCTCATTGGACCTATTGAACCACGAGGACAAGGAGGGGAACATTATTTCATGACATTCCTTGATGGACACTCACACCACCTCAAGGTCATATTGCTAAAATCAAAAGACGAAGCTGAGGAGCATCTCAAGTGGCTCATTGAATGTGCCGAAGTTGAGACAGGACAAAGGCTGAACCATTTTTGTACAGACAGAGGTGGGGAGTACACCTCAGTATCACTTAAGCAGTATTTTGCATCACAAGGGATTCACCACGAGATTACCAACCTGGACACTCCCCAGGAGAATGGAGCAGCCGAATATGTGAATAGAACCATCCTTGACATGGCTTGGACTATGTTGAAGGAATCAGGACTCCCAGAGTCATGCTGGTCACATGCCATCACATATGCACCCTACATCCTCAACTGAGTTCCCACTAGAGCCTTCGACAACAACGTCATACCCCACCAGGCCTATACTGGCAACAAACCCTCCATTGCTCACCTTCGAGTATTTGGTTGTGATGCTCATGCACTCATTCCGAAGTCTAAGAGAGCCAAGTTCGGCTCAAAGTCCCTGCACTGTGTACATCTTGGCTACTCTCAATACAAGAAGGCCTATATCCTCCTCCATTGTCCCTCAGGTTGGATTTTTGAATTGCAGGATGTTCGGTTTGATGAAGGGAGTGAGGTGGAACATTCTAGGGTGGTTATTGATGTAAATCCTGACGTTCCAGGTGCTCCAGATGATGAAAATGCGATTTTCCAGGTGAAAGGAGAAGAGGGGAAAGAAGGGCCAACTTCGGACGGCAATAACTTCAATTCTAGCGTGGCTATGAACACGAAACAAATTGCAGCGGATTCGGCAGCTTCAGGCGTCTCTAACGATAGCAAAATCGCCCCGAAATTACGAGCCGATGCCCCAGAAATTGCAAATCCTTCTCCCCCTACTCCAGATCGCTTAAATCGCTCCAACGCAAGAACAGCTGTCCACGTGGCCAAACTGACTTCAGATTTGGATTCGGCAGCCTCGAAAACGGGGGTACACACCTCCGCCACATCTGGAAACATTGAGAAACCAGCCAATTCATCAACTTCTACCTCTCCTTATCCAATTCCTGTGCCACCTCCCGAAGTCCGTCATTCTCTGTGAAACCGGCGCGCACCTGTACGGGATGATGATTCAAGGTATCAATGAAGCTCCTACCAGCAAAATCCAGGCACTCCGAAGGGTACGACAGCTGTAGAGGAGGTTGAAGATGAGGACACTCCTGGGACATCTCCCAGGTCTGCTCAGGCTTCAGTGGGTGATGAATCAGCCCAAACTGTGTCACTTGAACGTGATCTGGTCACGTATGAGGAGGCAATGGCTCGCCCCAATGCAATATACTGGAAGCAGGCCATGGTAGAGGAATTAGAGGAGTTCATGAAGAAGGGACTGTACACCAAAGTTGCGAAACCTAATGGCTGTCGTATTGTTGGCTGTAGATGGGTCTTCAGGTGCAAAGTTGGTGCTGATGGTCAGGTCGAATGCTACAAGGCTCATTTGGTCACCCAAGGCTTTTCACAAGTTGAAGGTGTTGACTACAATGAAACTTATGCTCCTGTGACCAAGCACTCCACGATCCGAACACTCCTTACCCTCACTGCAAAGCATGGCTGGCACATTCACCAGATGGATGTGAAGTCTGCCTTCTTAAATGGAGATCTCAATGAGGAGATTTTCATGAAGGTCTCTCCCGGTGTTGATGCCTCTGATGGCTATGTTTGGCTGCTCAACCGAGCACTCTATGGCCTCAAGCAGGCTGGTCGTGAGTGGTACAAGAAGGTTCGGGCAGAATTAGAGTCTATGGGTTACACACAAAGTGCTTCCAATCACGGTGTTTTCACAAAGCTGGAAAATGGTACCCTTATCATCATTGCTGTCTACATTGATGATTTCCTCGTTATCTCCGCTAATCTCAACATCATCAACAACACCAAGTCCAACCTTCAGTCATGTTTCGACATGAAGGATCTCAGTGGGGCGAAATGAATTCTTCAAATAGAGGTCACTCAGAGTGAAGATTGTAAATGGATTACTCTTTCACAGTCCTAATACATTGAAGACATTCTCAAATGTCATGGTATGGCTGACTGTCACCCAGTCAAGACCCCTATGGAGTCTGGCCTTTCCCTTCCTGTGCTCTCTGAGCCTGAAGTCAACATTACTGAGTATCAATGCATGATTGGATTGCTCATGTATGCAATGGTTTGCACTCGCCCCGACATTGCCTATGCAGTGGGCATTGTATCTCATCATGTGGCGGCCCCTGGTCATGTCCACGTTAAGGCTGTGAAGTGTATTTTTCACTACCTTTGAGGTACTAGTGACTACAAGCTTGCCTATCAAGCTGGTGAAGGTCCTGATGAGCCCATTCTGTATGCTGACTCTGATTGGGCTGGTGATCATACTGATCACAAGTCTATTACTGGTTATGTCTCTCGTCTCACAGGTGGTGCTATCACTTGGGCATCACAGAAGCAAAACTATGTATCAACCTCAACTACTGAAGCTGAATTCATTGCAGCTGCCTCTGCATGTCAGGAAGCCCTCTGGCTCTGAAATCTCTTTGATTCTCTCCATCTTCCAATCACATCCCCCACTCCTCTTCATAGTGACAATCAGTCTGCTATTCAACTCATTACCACTGGCAACATCAATGAGTGCACCAAGCACATTGATACCAAGTACCACTTCATTTGTGATTGCAACAACACTGGTCACATTGCAACTTCTTACATTCCCACTGATGAACAGCCTGCCGACATTCTTACCAAGGCTCTTCCTCATGTGAAGTTCTCTGTTTTCACTCATGCTCTTGGTCTCATGTAAATGAATGTTCACTGAGTGGGTGTGTTGTGCATATACTCTCTTTGTAAGGACTTACTTCAGACTATCCTTCAGTTCCACTCATTACATCAGCCATTATGTAATTGCTCTATTTTCGAGCTTTACTGTACTTTCGTACACCTCAGTCTTGTTCTACGATTCTGAGGTGAGTTACATTATGCTTAACTGCATTATACCTTTTACTTATATGACCTATAGTGTATTATCTCACTCTAGGTATTTCTTAATATATTTACAGTCTTGTTCTATGATTCTGAGTGTATTATCTCACTCTAGATCCCTGCTGCTCATTACAACAAAATTGATTTGTGGGTGGAGGTACAGATTGTAGCAATTTCAACAATGGTCATAATGAGGACCCTATGTACATAAGGTGACCATAAGACACATTTGACCACCTGTACTGTTACATGCATTACCTTTCTTCACAACTGGGCCCAGATCATCTCCACTCAGGGAGAGGTTCAATGCTATAGCCCAGGAGTATTGGCAAGTCTCAATGACTTCTGTGCAGACTTTGGATGGCTCCCTCAAGTAGAAGCTTATGCTTGTCTGAGAAGTCTGAGTTAAGTGCCACTACAGTTCCCAAGGTTGTTAACCTTGTAACAGACAAGTGAAGATAAGGAAGCTTGTTACTAGAATAACCTAAGGTAATACAAAAGTACTACTTAGAGTTATATACTAGTTATGAATAAGAGATGGGAAATTATGTAGTAAAGGGGTATGAGTCAATGAGAGACTACTATGGGTTAATTGGTAATCTACAGAGTCATAGAGATAAGGAAATGAATAAGAAGAAGTGGTATAAGTCATAAGAAGACTGGAGTTGAGTAGATAGAAGTCTGGTGGTAGTAAACAGAGACATGACTCAAGGTGAGTCATAAGAAGATAGAACTAGAAATACACATGATAAATAAATAAAAATTGGACTGGGGTATAGGGAAAAGAAGCTCTAGAGAGAAAGTTAATATGTTAATGGGAAATAAAGTTAGTCTGTGATAAGTTCATAACATTAGTCTGTCTCTAGGTAAATTACTCTGAAGTTTATACAGATAGATAGGAAAATGTTGAGAAAACAAGTACTATCCCAATATGTACACTACTGAAGTAGCTTGTGCTAGCAGTGGAGGGTAGTCATACTTACCTAGAGACAGTCCAAGGAAGATCCCAAAGGATCCTAAGAGAGGCTTGAGAGGGGAGTGAAGTGATGCTTAAGAGTATCAGAGTTCAAAGAATGAAGTGTCTTAGGCCAAAGGGCCTTAGCCAAGAGGCATACATAAATCATACTACATAAGAGTACTTATAGTAGTCCTAGGTGATATGACCATACAACCTGAAACAGAGAGGAAACACTATCTACCAGTAGCATAATTAGAGTATACTGTATATGATGCATGTACTAGAAGATTCCATGTAGAGGGTCTACTTACTACATGAAGTATGGTACAACTACTGCATATGTAGTTTGATGACATATGAGGTCTATTATTATTGACCCTTCTGATAGTGAAGTACTTGAGACCTGTTACAGCTATAAATAGACTAAACCAATGTAGTGGTATGGATCAAGATTCAACACTCCTCCTCACTTGAGGGAGGGAAGATCAATGCTTCAATAATCTAGCAGTATTAAAACCATGCTTAGACATTGGAATTTTCAATAAATGAGTGGCAAAGCCAAACTTCAGATATTAGAGTCATCAACGATTAATGTGGAATTAACCAAGCTTTCAAAAGTTGGAATAGAAATCCTGTAGCAGAGAGGAATTGATTCTGGTTGTGCTAAGATGTCCCAAAGAAACAACAGCATGATGATGGTAGAGACAGCAGTGCTCATGCCAGCAGCAACATATTACCAGATTCTGGACATTTAAATGTGGCATTGCTTGTGCCAGTGAAAGTAATTCAGTTCAAGTTTATAACAGCAGTAAATACCAGCAATAATGTAGCTCAAATCAATTATCCTTTAACTCAACTAAACTCTCATATGTAACTCACAATGACTTTTATCTGAGAGTAGGAGTAGGAAAGCTCATAGAGCTCCTCCAGAAATTGTAAATGGCGATCTATATAAATTGGAGTATTAATCAATTCTGTTTTTCCACATAAGGTGTAGAAAGAGAAAGGTAAACTGTTCTGCTGATGCAAAATCCTAAGTGAATATCACTGGTCACTATCATGCATATGAATTGTGAGATCAGGAAAGTGGCATTCTTGTGCCAGCATAACCAAGGCCTTTGCTTGTTAGCTATGATAGACCAATTTACTGTAGCAGTGCTTGTGCCAGTGAAGTGATGATTCAGACAAGCCTTGTTCTGATTTACTCAAACAAATATCCAAATTAATGGAATTCATGAATGGAAGAGTATTATGTGATTCTTCCAGCAAAAGGCATTTTGGTGTAATGGCAAAGCCATTTTCACACATGAAAATTGCTAATCTAAGGCATACAAGCCTAATCTAACGATTGCATCAAACCTTCCTGTAGTAGTACGACCTAATCTAAGAGCCCAACAGTATAATAAAAGAGTACTCAATCACTGTAGAACACTATGACCATTGATGATGGATAGCGGTGGCTATGGGATGACCACTGTGCTTAACAAAAAGCAATTCTAACAGTGTATCATATGACCAGTCATGATTCCAGCTGGACCAGGCAGTAAAACCATTCCAATGCATCTATACAGAGCTACGGGACCCCTCTAATGAGCCTAGACTCGGGAAATAAGTCCGATACACTTAATCTAAAAGGATAATTGGCGTGCTCACAAGGAAATGCCACTGTTGTTAGATTAATGAGCATCACTCAGCACTAATAATACATATGGATACATTCATGTACAATCCATGGGGACATGTAGGAGAACAGTTCACACGATATCCGAAATCTTAGATGTTCTACATATTTAGAGAAGAATGCAGACCCAGAGAATGGGCTAAAACACAGCCTGGAACAAATGGATACCTAGAATCCTTCTATATTTCCAATGTTTCACTAATCTAACAGGTTGCAGCTCTCTTGGCGCATGATCTAATCTACCAGTTTGTACCTTGCTTGATAATATGTTCCTAGCTGTGTAATCATTGTCTTGTTATAACAAGCACCCAAATAATATATAAACCCCCTCTGAGGTGTCGGACATGGCAAGGAACCTACTAGCCATTGCCCAGCCTTCAGAGCACAGTGAAAAGCAATCTATTGTGTCTGAGTGAAGCAAAGTAATAAGTTCTTTCAAGATTAACTGGACTAAGTGACTTGAGCTAAAGTTGAGACCTTTGTAATCTAAGAAGAAGACCTCGGCTTACTTACAAAGTAAGCTTAGATTAAGAGTGTATTGCATCGCTACACCCTAGTACTTGAAGTATCACAAGTGTAGGATAGTGCGCTTCTGGTCATTGACTTGATAAGGGTGAATCTTAGGGAGTACCTAAGGTTTTGTGTCTTGTTAACTTCTTAGATAAGGGACATGAGTTGCACTTTTTACAGTGTAACTTGGCTTTACTCTTCTTAGTGAAGATAGCTAGTTATTCTGGTGCTCTCTACGTGTCATTGTTTCACATTATTTTGTGGAATTGTCCCTCATATTGTCAGATTGCCTCCCCATGAACTTGCCTTGTGCAGAAACCTTTAAAAATCTATTCTGTCAGCTTAATCTAAGCTGTACATCCATATCACATTTAGTATTCTATTTCTGCCTCATTACCAGACCTGGTCATCATTAACAATGAAGAAGAGTACAAAGTCGACAAGATCCAAGGACAAAGAAAGTGCAGACAGGATTATCAATTCCTAGTATACTGGAAAGGCTATAGCAATGAAGAAGATATGTGGACTGTGGAGTCCAATCTAGGAAATGCAAAAGAAGCAATACAGGACTACCTAAACAGGCATCCAGAGGATACCCATAAAAAGGGGGGCAAAAAACCCAGAAAACCCAGAAAACCACACAACAACCTAACTAGCTGAATAAACATGCCTGCCTCTCAATCCAACTGCATTACCATCACTTCCCTCATTCACTCCAACTCCACTAGAATCTCATCTATGCCCCTTTCCACCCCAGGAAATAATAAAGCCCCTGCTCCAAGCAGCACCCACTTTAATATGGCCACAACTCTGTTCCCAGCCCAGGGACTCCTCAAAGATCTGCTCAAAGATGTCAATAATGCCACCAACAAAGAGTTAGCCACCATCACCATTCAGAACCAAAGACTGAACACCAACTGCCTCATCACACTTGCCACTGCCTGCATCACCTTTATAGATATGTATACTAGGTTTGAAAACACTTCAGCATCAACCAGTCAATATATCCCCACCATCTTCCATGCACTTAGTCAATCCTCACTCACCCTGACCAAACAAACCCATGTCAACAGTTTACATAACAGAATCAACCTCACTATCAAAGCATTCAAAGGTATCGACATCACTGAAATCTTTCTAGAGCTAGGAAACATCACCTCCAACCTGCTTGGTAGAGACACCACCCTAGACAACTCCAGCACTGAGGAACTTGTCAGCAGGATTCACAGCACTCTCAGAGAGCTACACAACACTGTTAGGCCTCTATCCACCTCTAATGTCTGAGCCAGTACCCCCATGGATGAAGAAACCACAGTCTTAATGAAAGAGAAAGTCAACACCCTGCAATATTTCATCCAAACCATCACCCCGCCCCAGATTGTTTTGGTTTTTCAGCCACCTGCCCACTATTGTGCTGTACTACCCAGCCAAGAATGCAACCCACACTACTGGAACTTGATAGTCAAAAACTATTGGGAGAACTCCACAGTCACTGAATTCCCATACAAAGGAGTCCCAGTCCCTATCCACCAAGACAGCTGAAGCCACTTACCTGTTTTCTTCATACAATCCAACAGTGGAAAATATCTCATCAGTACCACCAAGAAGGCACTCACCATAGCAGTAGTCCATGGGGACTTCAATGAGCTTCCTGAGGCATGAAGCTTAATTGGGGGGTAATGTTGTGAACTCCACCATTTCCATTGCATCATTGTGCTGCTTCCTATCTCTGTACCAACCATGTACCTGTTTCACTTATTCTAGTGCCAGTAGTCTCTGAAGTACTGACTCATATACTATTGCACCATAGTGATTGGACATTTTATGTAGTATCTCCATCTATTCAACTAGATGGCCCTTCCTGTATTTAAGCATACATACACCTTTTGTATTTGGTATGCTTAACCATCTACAGTTTCTCTTCCCTTACTCGCCCTCAAGTCTTAGCCCAAGTTGCAACCTGAGGTTCAGTCAGACTAAGGTTGTAACATTGGAGGTCTTCTTCAGATGAGGAGAATTCACCTGAATCCCCCCTTCCTGGGTCCCCTCATCTTCCCTTCAATTCAATGGGGATGAGCCCATCTTTTCACAATAGTCTTATATGGGCCTAGGATACTCTGGACGAATAGGGGCCATCTTCGAAGGAGTGGAAGGAGAAATCTCCTCCTCTGATGGATTCACTTACTCTGGAGAGTCCCTCTCAGGAAATGACTCCTTATGTGGATGATGAGTGGTCCCCAATCCACAATTCCCTGGTAAAGAACTGGAACAATCAACCCCTAGACTAGGAACTCCTAGATATGATAGACTGGAACAAAGCCAGTCACACTCTTCTACAGGACTCCTACCCCCAGTTGCCCTGTCTGATGTTGGGCCAGACCTCACCAATGCTGACATCTCTGAAATTTGAGCCTTGAAACCTCCTAGAGGAGTATGACCTCCTACTCCTCAACCAAAAACTTTCAGAGATAATACTATTCCATTCAACTTCTCTGCCCCAATTTGACTCTCCCCTCTCCAAGCCTTTACCACACCTAGAAATCTAGTCCCTCCATTTTGATCCCTTCTTGCCAAGTTGGCCCAGATCTATGAGTCCTCCCAGGACAATACCCCCTAAATTCGGGAATTGGATGGAGTTCAATCATGACAGCTACAGCATAGACTTCTCACTACTACTACTTCTCTAGACCAATTATGCCAAAATGTCTAGAAAGTGCAGGACCTCTACAGGGAACTTGCCCAGATACAATTTTATACCCATAGACTATCTGCCAAATGCATCCTTGATGCCCTCTCCAATCCCAGACCATCCAGTCTGACCCAAACAACCCCATTTGGACATACCCACAAGGAGTTGCTCACTGCAGCTCTCTCTGATTATATTTAACCCTATTCTGTTCCCACTGACACCACTACTTTCACTCTTCCAGACAGCCAATTTGGATCAAAGCCACATTGGCCTAGACCTCATCAGCTTACTACAGAAGCTATCAGCTGACTAGTAAGTTTGCCCACTGATTTCAATTGGATTGGATGAAAGTATTTACATAATGACACTGAGCAAGCATACTAGTGTACTATCCAAAACATCTTTATCAGGCTCAACAATCTTCATCAGAGTTATACCAATACAACCCATCTTGCCCAACTATTTATTGACTCAGCAGCCTTTAGTAGACTCCCACAGACTCTCTTCGATTTCAACCACCAAACTGGCCAATCTAGTAGAATGGCTACCTGAGGACCTACCTGAGTCCTAACATCCACAATTTCTTCTCTCCCACTCTTCCATGCCAGGATCACCTCTCCTCCTTCCAGGTTTCTCATCCTCTTGACTAGTCTCAACTCCTGGATGAAAACCATCAACAAGTCCTTCATCAACTCGATCTACTCCTTACCAATCCTTTGCTGCAATTGCATCTGAAGCTAGACACCTACCTAACCCAGTCCCTACAGCTCCTTCACCCACCATCCAACTCCCTGCTCCCTATGATGATGGTACCCCAGGAAGCCACATCTGTTGATGATGCAAAATTCTGAAGCAACCTTATATTGGTCATTACACCTCTGATTGCATCTATTAAAAGTACAAAGCCTATAAGCAATCTGCTGCTAAGTATTATACTTATATGTGTTCAAAGTACATGTGTCACCACTGTGGAAAGAAAAACCCTCAACATTATCCCACCAATTGTCTCAACTACTTCAAGCAACAGTGGTAGAGGAATCAAAAGAAAAGGATCAAGGCTGAAACATTGTTATGGTTTTTTACTGATCACATTATACTCCATCACTGTCTGCATTTCCATACCACTAGTATATCTGTTTCACCTATTCCTGTTGAGCAATCTCTGGCTATGACTCATACTAACTACTGTGCCAACCTGATTGGATGTTTCATGTAGTAACCCTATCCATTCAACTGGATGACTCCCTGTATTTAAGTGTACATACATCCACTATATTCGGTATGCTTAACCACCTCTTGTTCTCCTCCCCTTACTTGCCCTCAAGTCTTAGCCCAAAAGTTGCAACCTGAGGTAAACTCAGACTAAGGTTGTAACATTTGGTTAAGTGTCCCTACCTCACCTTGCAAGAAGTAGGCTGAAACAGGCCTGAACAAAGACAACCCAGGAGCTAGTATATGAGCTCGAACCCAGACGAATATAGAGAACCAAACCCTGAAGTCACTGATGATGAATCTGAAACATCAGATGAAGAAGAAACAGAGAACCCTGAAGTACCTGAAGAACCAACCAGAGAAACACATGACGAACCTGGAGCAAACCCAGCAGAAGAAGAAGTACTATCAGAACTTCTAAACTGTTACGACTTTAGTCTGAGTGAACCTCAGGTTGCAACTTAGGCTAAGACTTGAGGGCGAGTAAGGGGAGAGGAACTTAAGTGGTTAAGCATACTGAATACAAGAGTGTGTATGTACGCTTAAATACAGTGAGCATCCAGTTGAATGGATGGAGGTACTATATGAAATGTCTGATGATAATGGTGCAGTAATACTACAAGTCAAGACTCAGAGATCACTGGGCTGGAATAGATGAAACAGGCACAATGTACAGAAGGAATGTAGACAAGTATAGATCAGACAGGAATAGTCGAAAGTTCACAACAATACCCTCCGCTCAGGCTTCATGCCTCAGGAAGCTCATCAAAGTCTCCATTTACTATGGCAGCGGCAAGTGCTTTCTTGGTGGACGTGATAAGGAATTCTCCATTATTTGATTTTGTGAAGAAAACAGGCAAATGACTGCGACTGTCTTGACAGATAGGGACTGGGATGCTATTGAAGGGGAACTTGGTGGTAGTGGAGCTGTCCCAGTAACTCTTGACTATCAATTTCCAGTAATATTGGTCTTTCTCTTGTCCTGGTAGTACAGTGCAGAATCTTGTGGGTGGAAGAAAAACCAATGTGAGTTGCAGTGGGGTGATGGTTTTTATGAAGTGTTGGAGGGCATTGACTTCTTCCTTCATGGAGACCGTGACCTCTTTGTCCATGGGGGTGTTGGCATGAGATGGTATGGAGGGATTAACTGTGTCATGCAATTCAGAGAGTGTGATGTGAATTCTGTCGACCAGGGTGTTGATGTCAGGGTCTTCGTTTGTTTTATCTCTTCCGAGTAACTTCATGGCTACATCTACAAGTTCGAGGAAGATGTTGGCAATGTTGAGGTGATTGAAGACTTCAAGGCCTAAGTCAATTTGGCTTTGAAGTCCTTGGACCTGATCTCATTCGCTGGGGGTAAGGGTAGATTGGTCTAGGGCTCAGAAGATAGTGGGGATATGCTGGTTGGTAGAGGAGGATGCGTTGGTAAATCCTGCATACATGTCAGTGAAAGTGATGTATGCGGTGGCAAGGGTAATGTGTCAGTTTACAACTAGTCATCTGTTTTGGGTGGTGATGTTCTTGATTTCACTGTTGGTTGCTTTATCAACATCCTTGAGCAGGGCTTCAAGGAGGTCTTGTGCTGGGGATGGTGTCTTTGCAAGGTTATAGTGGGTTTCTTGGGGAGCAGGTGCTCAGCTGTTGCCTGGCTTGGGGAATAGGAGGGAGGAGATTCTGGTGGGTGTGAGGTGAACAAGAGAGTTGATAGTGATATGGTTAGATTGGGAGGCAGGCATGTCTGTTTAGTTTCACTGTCTGGGTTGTTTGTTCAATGCTTTTTTGTATTTTCTGCCCCCCCTTTTATGGGTATCCTCCAGATGCCTTTTTAGGTAGTCTCTTATAGCGTCTTTCGCATTTTCCAAATTGGACTCCACTGTCCACATATCTTCTTCATTGCTGTACCCCTTCCAGTGGACCAGGAATTGATAACCCCTTCCTTGTTTTCGTTGTCCATGGATCTCTTCCACTTCATACTCTTCTTCATTGTTGATGATCACTGGGTCGGGTGTTGATGGTTGTTTCTGACTCAGGAACTCTGCCTGGTGTGCTGGTGTCAGGAGCTGTTCATTGAATACATCATGGATGGCCCATCTGTCTGGTAGTGTCAGCTGATATGCTGCTTCTCCTATCTTTTCCTTAATAAGGAAAGGTCCATACTGTTTTTGGCCTAGCTTCTTTGATGATTGATTGGTATGGATGTTGGTGTTCTCCAACCATACTTTATCTCTTATTTGATATGTGCTGGTGTGGGTTCTACTATGGTCATGTTGCTGTTTCATCTTTTCTTGGTATATTCGTAGTGCTGATGAGGCATTGTCTCAGGTGGTCTGTAATTGTTCTAGGAATGCTGTGGCAATGGGATTGTTTGTTGTCGGCTCGTTCTTGCCTTTCCATGGGTTCCTTCCATAGTTTAGGAAGAATGGTGTCTCCTGTGTTCCTCCATGTTGCTTGTCATTGTACTGGAATTCTGCGATGGGGAGCCATTCTGCCC
The DNA here is from genome assembly GCA_025093985.1 of Calvatia gigantea. Lineage (NCBI taxonomy): Eukaryota > Fungi > Basidiomycota > Agaricomycetes > Agaricales > Lycoperdaceae > Calvatia > Calvatia gigantea. Next base: position 840,524 of record JACAAK010000012.1, read on the forward strand.
AGTTGTCCTGGTCATAGTTGCAGTACAGGCAGATGTAGGTTTCCACTTCTCTGTTGATGCATTCGGTTTGTCCATCTGTTTGTGGATGGTATGCTGTTGATAGGTTTTATTCAATGCTGAGCCCCTTGAATAACTCCTTGGTGAATTCTGATGCGAATTGAGGTCCTCGGTCATTGAGTACTTTCCTCGGTAATCCATGTAGCTTCCATATTTCATCTTGATATATCTTTGTGATGTCTTTAGATGAGGCATCTGTGATTGTCACTGAGAGTCATATCATTTTTGTGAAGTGGTCCACGATGACTAGTATTGCATCCTTTCCTTTAGACTCTGGCAGTGGTCTGATCATGTTGACACTGATTTCTTCCCAAGGTCCATTTGGTATTGGGAGGGGGTGTAGTGGCAATTTGAGCAGCGTCATCCTTGATTTGTTTCTTTGGTAGGCTTGGCATCCTCAGATATATCTTTTTACATCTTTTCATATTGATGGCCACCAGTAGTCTCAGCTGATTAGTTCTGTCATTCTGTATTGTCCTGGATGTCCTGCATCTGGGGTGTCATGGTATTGTATTAGGATTTCTTCTCGTAGTTTCTGGTTGGGCAGGACGTATGCACTATTCTGTTTGTAGATAACTCCACCATCTTCAGTGAGTTGGGATCCTTGCTTTTTTAGTTTAGTTAGGACTGTTGTTTCTCATTGGGTTCAGCTTCGAATTCATTCTAGGAAGTTTGGTTTGATGAACAATTCTGCTTGTAAGAGTACCATGCTGTCTGTGCCTTCTGTCTGTAGCCAGCTTTCTTGGATCATAGTGACTAGTTTATCTTCTTGTCCTTCTGGCATTTGGTGGATTTGGGATAGCAGGTCGGCTTTTGTGTTTGTCTTTCCAGGTACATGTCATAGCATGAAGTTGTAATCTTGTAGCTGCAGATACCACCATGCTTGTCGTCTGTTTAGCTTCTGTAGTTCTCAGTAATACTTGAGATTTTCATGGTCAGTCCAGATCTCAAATCATTCTTTGGTGTCTAGAAGGTAGTGTCTCCATTTCTTCAGGGCATGGACAATGGCTAGCAACTCTTTGTCATATATTTCATAGTTCCGTTCTGCTGGTGACAGCGTTTGTGATGTGAAAGCAATTGGGTGCCATTTGTCTTCTTGTAGCTGTGAAAGTACCCCTCCTAATGTATAGTCCGATACGTCGACTTCTACTCTAAATTGGCCGTGTCTTTGTGGCAATGTCAGGACAGGTTCTTCAGTGATACATTTCTTGAGTTAGTTGAACAAGTCTTGGTGCTCTTGTTGTTATGAGTTTCCACCGATCATAACGCGTTCCGTGCCATTCTACATTCCTAACTATCTGCATACCTGTTTCAGTTATTCTAGTCCAGCATTCTCCGAAGATGTGACTCGTACCAACTACCACACCTTGACCGGACGTTTCATGTAGTTACTCCATCCGTTCAACCGAATAGCCTTAGATATATTTAAGCGTACATACACCCTGCTGTATTCGGTATGCTTAACCATCTTCTGTTTTCTCTCCCTTACTCGCCCTCAAGACTTAGCCAGAGCTGCAACCTGAGGTCTAAACCGACTAAGGTCGTAACATTTGGTTAAGTGTCACCACCTCACCTTGCAAGAAATAGAGTTGGAAAAGACTCGAACCACGACGAACCTAGGAGCCAGTATATGAGCTCGAACCCCGACGAATACAGAGAACCCCAGCTCGAAGTCACAGACAATGAGCTCGAAACAGACAGCGAAACCGACTCATCAGACGAAGAAGCAGAGAACCCCGAAGTACCTGCAACGGTTGTAACAAACAACGAACCTGGAGACATCACACAAGGAGTAAACCCGACAGGAGTAGAAGCAGTTATATCAGAACTCTTCAATGAACTCGACATAGCAGAAGAACAGTTAGAACAACCGGAGAACCAAGACACCGAAACAGAATCAGAATCGGGAAATTCAGAAATGACGGACAATATTGCGCCCACCACAACACCCAGCACAAAGGGACTCGTACCCGACCCAGGGTTCTTCGATGGAACTCGAACTAAATTTGATGACTGGTGGAGAGCCATGACACTCTTCATGAAATTCAACAAAGTTGCCACAGCAGATGACAAAGCCATAGCAGTCTTAGCCAGACTGAGGGGAGGAACAGCAGGAGCATATGCAGCAATGAAAGCACCACAAATTCTGGAAGGAGAAGACTCCGTGGACTGGAAAGTCTTCGCCGAAGAATTCAAACGAACCTTTTCGGACAATGCCATGAACGCAAAAGCAGAATGGCAAATCGAAAAATTCAAACAGGGAAACAGAAATATGGCCAACTACCTCATTGAATTCGAAGTACTCAAAAACAAAGCAAAAACCAACAACCGACATGCTATGTTCTTACTACGAAAAAATGCCTGACAAGATATTATCCACACTATCACAGGCTACCCTCCAGCCGCTCGACCTAACACATACCCAGAATGGAAGGAAGCCATATTAGCAGTCGGACAGGGATATGAAGCATCGGAGTACAGAGGAGATAAGAAGACCAACTTGGGAACCACTTATGGAGGAATGGGAGAACCCATGGAGATAGGAAGCAGGCGACATGTGTTCAATGCAAAAGGGGAACCCAAGTGCTATAACTGCGGAATATTTGGACACATGTCCAAGGACTGCAAGAAGCCCAAAGGATTAACATGTTACAACTGTGGCAAAATTGGATACATAGCCAAAGCATGTACCGCACCAAAGAAAGTACAGATCCGAGCGATAGATGAAGCCAAACCAGAGGAACACCAGGATTTTTCTGAAGGCTCCGAGTAGGCACTGCCTCGAGAGTCAAGAAGCTTGTATCTAGGATATCAGAAGAATATTACATGATTCCTCAGAAACGAAAGCGCGAACTAAACCTAAAAGGAAAAATCCAAACCCCGACAAAAAGAATAACAGTGAACACTATAGTCGACTCAGGATGCACCACCAGTAGCATCAGCAAAAAACTGGTAGACGAAGAAAAAATCCCCACAAAGAAATTAAAACGAGAAATCATGGTACTTAACACGGACGGCACAACAAATCAAGGAGGAAAGGTCACAGAAACGGCAACTATACAAGTAGAAATCGGAAGACACAGAGAGACAATCGAAGTATCGGTCATACAGCTCCAAGATAGAGCAGAAATATTTTTAGGGCACGACTGGCTCACCAAACACAATCCGGAAGTAAACTGGTGAACGGGCGAAATAAAGTTCAATCGATGCCCAAAGGATTGCAAATTCCCACACCAGAACATCCAGGTAACAGACAAGATCTGAAGCATGGCCACCACTGAGGACATATGGGAAGAAGAAGAAGAACCCGACCCCACCGAGCCATCAGACCTACCAGACTATGTCCGACCATTCACCCATCTATTCAACAAAACCACATTCGACAAACTACCCGAACGAACGGAATGGGACCATGAGATAATCCTAACAGAAGACGCACCCAAAGAAATCAACACAGGAACTTACAACATGACGATCAAGGAGCAAGACGAACTCAAAGCATTTGTTAAAGAAAACCTCGAGTCAGGACGAATACGACCATTGAAGTCACTATATGCCGCACCCACCTTTTTCATCCCAAAAAAGGATGGCTCAAAACGTCTCATTCAAGACTACCGACGATTAAATAACGTAGTCGTTAAGGACAAAACACCGCTGCCTCGAATCGGAGAAGTCATTGACAAATTAGGGAAAGCCAAATACTTCAACAAACTAGACATCATTTGGGGCTACAACAATGTCCGCATCAAAGAAGGAGATGAGTGGAAGGCAGCCTTCCTAACCAATGAAGGACTATTCGAACCCACAGTAATGTTCTTCGGCCTCAGCAATTCACCGGGAACATTCTCAAGAATGATGGCAAGCATCTTCCGAGACCTGTTATGTGATGGAGATATAGTAAACTACATGGATGACTTCGCAATTCTGGGCGACACCAAAGAACAACTGTGAGAATGGACGACCCGATTCCTAGAAAGAGCGGCCAAACACAACCTATGTTTCAAACAATCCAAATGCATCTTCGACGCAGAAGAAATGCCAATGCTAGGAGTAACAGTAGGACACGGGCGTATTGAAATGGAGGCCGAAAAGATAAAATCGGTATGAGAATGGCCCCAACCGCACAACAAGAAAGGAATAGAAAGATTCCTCGGCTTCACCAACTACTACCGCCGGTTTATAAAGAACTTCAGCAAGATAGCGGCCCCATTAAACAAACTAAAAGGATCAGAGGAGTGGGAATGGGGAGAAGAACAACAATCCGCATTCGACGAACTAAAACAACGAATCACAGAAGAACCCACCCTAACACTGCCCCAAAGAGAAGGACAATTCCAGGTAGAAGTCGACGCATCAAACTACGCATTAGGGGGAGTACTCTCACAAGAACAAAATTCGAAATGGCACCCAATCGCATTCACGTCCCATACACTGTCACCGGCGGAATGAAATTATGAAATCTACGACAAAGAACTACTGGCCATCATGCACGCACTAAAGGAATGGCGACACTACCTACTAGATGCAGAAGAAAAATTCGAAATCTGGACCAACCACGAGAACCTGAAATACTATAGGGAACCCCAAAAACTAAACAGCCGACAAGCAAGATGGTACCTACGGCTACAAGATTACGATTTCATATTGTGCCACATACCAGGAAAAACGAATACAAAAGCGGACCTCCTCTCCAGAATCTACCAGGAACCAGACCAAGAAGAAGAAAAACTAGTCACCATGATCCGAGATGCCTGGTGGATGGGCAAAAAGGACGATGAACCAGGGGAAGAAACCATCCTACTCCGTGCTGAACTATTTATGGAACCGACCTTCAAAGAATGAATCAAGGTGAACAAAAGAAGAGAAACGGCCATTACCAAAAAAATACGCGACCAAGACCCTGACATCACCAAACACAATGGAATAATCTACAAAAGTACCAGCATGTATGTACCACCCGAACCGGCACTCAGAGAGGAAATACTACACCAATACCACAATGCTCCCGACGCAGGACACCCAGGACAATACTGAATGATCAAGTTGGTGACCAGAGATTACTGGTGGCCGGCAATCCAAACGGACATTCAGAAGTACATCAGAGGTTGCCAGAGTTGCCAACGAAATAAACCATGCAAGACACCTCTGAAGACGCCTCTACACCTGCTCCCCATCCCCAACGGTCCATGGGAAGAAGTGAGCATCGACCTTATCGGGCCGCTGCCTGAATCAGAGGGAAAGGACGCCATCCTAGTAATTGTCGATCGATTCTCAAAAATGATACGACTCATAGCGACAAGGACAGATGTTTCCTCAAAAGAACTAGCACAGCACTACCGGGACGAAATATGGAAGCTACACGGAATGCCGAGGAAAGTCCTTAGTGACTGAGGACCACAGTTTGCATCCGAATTCACCGGTGAACTATTCAAAGGACTAGGGATAGAACGAAACCTGTCAATGGCCTACCACCCACAAACCGACGGACAAACAGAGAGGATCAACAGAGAGGTCGAAACATACTTGAGGATATACTGCAACTACGACCAAAACGACTGGACAAAATGGCTACCCATGGCCGAATTCCAATACAACGACAAGAAACACAGCGGTACATAGGCGACACCATTCTACCTGAACTATGGCAGACACCCCTGGAAAGGAAAGGAAAACGGAATGACGAACAACCCTAGTAGTACGGAGTTCCTAAGATAGCTCCAAAACACAAGAAATAACACTGCTTCCGCACTACGATCATATCAAGAAAAGATGAAACAGACACATGATAACAGCAAAATAAACACGAGGACATACCAGATCAACGATGAAGTATGGTTAGAAAACACCAACATCCATACCAATCAGCCATCAAAGAAGCTAGGCCAGAAAAGGTATGGACCTTTCCAAATTAAGGAAAAAATAGGAGAAGCGGCATATTGACTAGCGATACCAGAAGAATGGGCCATCCACGATGTATTCAACGAACAGCTGTTAACCCCAACACAGAAAGCATCATTCCACATCCAGAAAGAAGCACCAGCGCCCGAGCCAATGATCATCAACAATGAAGAGGAGTACGAAGTAGAAGAAGTCTGAGGGAAACGACGAAAAGGAAGGGGATATCAATTCCTCATACACTGGAAAGGATACAGCAATGAAGAAGATACGTGGACAGCAGAGTCACATTTGCAAAACGCCCGAGATGCAATAGCAGAGTACCACAAAAGGCATCTGGAGGATACCTATAAAAAGGGGAGCAAGAAATCCAGAAAGCCATCAGCCAAGTCAACCCCCAGACAGAAATACTAGCCAAACATGTCCTCCCAAGCCAACCGCATCTCTATCAACTCCCTCGTCCACCCTAACCTGACCACAATCTCCTCAGTCCCCCTCCCAAAACCAGGCAACAGCCACACGCCCGCACCCCAAGGTATCCGCTATAACCTCGCAACCACCCCATCCCCTGCACAAGGACTCCTCGAGGCTCTCCTCAAAGATGTCAACAAAGCCACAAACGATGAAGTGGAAACAATCACAGCCCAAAACAAATGACTCGCAGTAAACCGTCACATCACCCTCGCCACCACTTGCATCACCTTCGCAGACATGTATGCTGGGTTCGCCAACGCATCATCCTCCACAAGCCAACATATCCCTGCCATCTTCCGCGCATTAGAATTATCCACCCTTACACCCAGTGAACAGAACCGGGTTCACAGTCTTCAGAGTCATGTTGACCTTGCTCTAGAGGTATTCAACCACCTCGATATCACCGACATCTTCTTAGAACTTGCAGACGTTGCTATGAACTTACTAGGACGTGACAAAACCACAGAAGATCCAGACATCGACCAACTCGTTACACGCATCGGAATCACTCTCGCCGACCTACACACCACTATCCGTTCTCCACCAACCAAACGAGCAGACACGCCCATGGATGAAGAAACCACCGTCTCAATGAAGGAGGAAGTCAACGCACTCCGACGATTCATAAAGACCATCACCCCACCACAGATCGTATTGGTTTTTCTCCCACCAACAAGATTCCGCACTGTACTACCAGGCCAAGAAAAGGACCAACATTATTGGAAAGCGATAGTCAAGAGTTACTGGGACAACTCAACTGTCACCGAGTTCCCCTTCAATGGAGTCCCAGTCCCTATCTGTCAAGATGGCCGCAGCCACTTGCCCGTCTTCTTCGCATGCTCCAACGAAGGAAAGTACCTCATCGGAGCCACCAAGAAAGCCCTCGCCACAGCCATAGTCAATGGAGAGTTCGACGAACTTCCTGAGGCATGAAGTCTAATCAGAGGGTATTGTTATGAGTTTCCACCGATCATAACGCGTTCTGTGCCATTCTACATTCCTAACTATCTGCATACCTGTTTCAGTTATTCTAGTCCAGCGTTCTCCGAAGATGTGACTCGTACCAACTACTACGCCTTGACTGGACGTTTCATGTAGTTACTCCATCCGTTCAACTGGATAGCCTTAGATATATTTAAGCGTACATACACCCTGCTGTATTCAGTATGCTTAACCATCTTCTGTTTTCTCTCCCTTACTCACCCTCAAGACTTAGCCAGAGCTGCAACCTGAGGTCTAAACTGACTAAGGTCGTAACACTTGTGTCCATTCCCATGTGGTCACTCCTTTGAGTTTGTTTAAAGGCCCTGCAACTAAGGCCATAACAGTAGTGGTCCAATCATGTCAATGCTGATTTCTTCCCAAGGCCCATTTGGTATTGGGAGGGGGTGTAGTGGCAACTTGAGCGGTGTCGTTCTTGATTTGTTCCTTTGGCAGGCTTGGCATCCTCAAATATATCTTTTTACATCCTTTTGTATTGATGGCCACCAGTAGTCTCAGCTGTGTTGTCCTGGGTGTCCTGCATCTGGGGTCTTGTGGTACTGTATTAGGATTTCTTCTCATAGTTTCTGATCGGGTAGGATGTATACACTATTCTGTTTGTAGATAACCCTGTCGTCTTTGGTGAGCTGGGATCCTTGCTTCTTTAGCTCAGTTAGGACTGTGGTTTCTCATTGGGTTCGGCTTCGGATTTGTTCTAGGAGGTTTGGTTTGATGAATAATTCTGCTTGTAGGAGTACCATGTTGTCTGTGCTTTCTGTCTGTAGCTAGCTTTCTCAGATCATAGTGACTAGTTTATCTTCCTGTCCTTCTGGCACTTGGTGGATTCAGGACAGCAGGTTGGCTTTTGTGTTTGTTTTTCTGGGTACATGTTGTAGTGTGAAGTCATAGTCTTGTAATCGCAGCTACTACCGTGCTTGTCATCTGTTTAACTTCTGTGGTTCTTGGTAATACTTGAGGTTCTCATGGTCAGTCCAGATTTCGAACCTTTCTTCTGTGTCTAGAAGGTAGTGTCTCCACTCCTTCAGGGCATGGACGATAGCCAACAACTCTTTGTTGTATATTTCGTAGTTGCAATTGTACTGAAGCTTTTGATGAAACACCAATAGTAGTTTGCAAAACCCAGGAACCTTTCTACCCCTTTGGTGTTCTTGGGTTCAGGCCACTCCTGTACCGATTTTACTTTATCCTTTTCCATTTCGATTTGTCCATGTCCTACCCGAACTCCTAGCATTGGGATTTCTTCTACATCAAAGATACACTTGGTTCACTTGAAGCATAAATTGTACTGGGCTGCTCGTTCCAGAAATTGTATTGTTCATTCTTTTAGTTGCTCTTTAGTGTCTTCCAGGATGGCAAAGTCGTCCATATAGTTTACGATATCTCCATTTTGTAAGAGGTCATGGAAAATGCTTGTCATCATTCTGGAGAACATTCCTGGTGAGTTGCTTAGGCCAAAATACATGACTGTTGGTTCAAAGAGTCCTTCATTGGTGAGGAAGGTGGCTTTCCATTTGTCTCCTTCTTTGATCCTGATGTTGTTGTATCCCCAGATGATGTCCAACTTATTGAAGTATTTTGCTTTTCCAAGCTTGTCAATTACTTCACCAATTCTTGGTAATGGTGTTTTGTCTTTGATTACCATGTTGTTTAGTCATCTGTAGTCTTGGATTAGCCTTTTGGATCCGTCTTTCTTTGGGATAAAGAATGTTGGTGCTGCATATGGGGATTTTGATGGTCGTATTTGTCCCAATTCTAGGTTTTCCTTGATGAATGACTTGAGCTCATCCTGTTCTTTGACTGTCATGTTGTATGTTCCTGCACTTATTTCTTTTGGGGCATCTTTAGTTAGGACTATCTCATGGTCCCATTTGGTTTGTTCTGGGAGCTTGTCAAATATCGTTTTGTTGAATAAGTGTGTGAATGGTTGTATGTAGTCTGGTAGGTCTTCCAGTTTGGTCGGGTCTGGTTTGTCTTCTTTCTTCCATAGGTCTTCCATAGTGGCTATACTTCATATTTTTTCAGTGATAGGAATGTTCTGATGGGGGAATTGGCAGTCTGGTGGGCATCGGGTGAACTTGATTTCTCCGTTGTTCCAATCTACCTCTGGGTTATGTTTGACTAGCTAGTCATGTCCTAGGAAGACTTCTGCTCTGTCTTGTAGTTGTACAACTGAGGCCTCGATTTGTTCTTTATGTCCCTGGATGTTGATGTTGATCATGGTGGTCTCTGTTACTCTTCCACCTTGGTTAGGTGTTCCATCTGTGTTTAGTACCAAAATTTGTTGTTCCAATTTCTGGGTAGGGAGTCTTTCTTCATTTACTAGTTTTTTGCTGATGCTGCTGGTTGTGCACCCTGAGTCTACGATGGTGTTGACTATTATCTCTTTCCCTGCCATTTGTATTTTCCCTTTTAGATTTAGTTCGCACTTTCTTCTCTGAGGAATTGTGTAGAATTTGTCTGATATCCTAGATACAAGCTTTTTGACTCTTGAGGTAGCACCTACTTGGAGTCTTTGGAAAAATCCTTCCCTTCTTTGTCGGTGACTTCTTCTATTCCTCAGACTTGGATCTTTTTGGGTGCGGTACAGGCTTTGGCTATGTGCCTCTTTTTACTGCAGTTGTAACATATTAACCCCTTGGGCTTTTTGCAATCTTTGGCGATGTGACCAAAAATGCCACAATTGTAGCATTTTGGCTCTCCTTTGTCATTGAAGATGTGACGCCTACTTCCTATCTCCATGGGTTCACCCATTCCTCCATAGGTGGTACCAGTATTTGTTTTTCTGTCTCCTCAGTATTTGGATGCTTCATATCCTTGTCCGATGGAAAGTATGGCTTCTTTCCATTCTGCATATATGTCCAGTCTGGCTGAAGGTGGATAGCTGGTGATTGTATGTATGATATCCTGTCGGGCATTCTTCCTAAGTAGGAACATGGTGTGCTTGCTATTGGTCTTGGCTTTGCTTTTCAATACCTTGAATTCGATCAGGTAGTTGGCGGTGTTTCGGCTTCCTTGTTTGAATTTTTCAATCTGCCATTCCACTTTGCTGTTTGAGGCATCATCTGAGAAGGTCCTTCTAAATTCCTCGGAGAAAACCTTCTAGTCTACTGAGTCTTCGGATTCCAGGATGGCTGGTGCTCTCATAGCTGCATATGCTCCTGCAGTTCCCCCTCGCAGTCTGGCTAGGACTGCTATAGCTTTGTCGTCTGCTGAGACTATCTTGTTGAACTTCATGAAGAGGGTCATTGCTCTCCACCAGTCATCAAACTTAGTGCAGGTGCCATTGAAAAATCCCAGGTCCGGCACTAGGCCTTTTCCACTAGGCATTGTAGTGGGTACTATTGTATTGTCAGTCATGTCAGAGCCGGTCTCTGATTCTGTTTCGTCTGAGCTTGATTCATCTGATTTCTCCTGATGGATTAGTTCTTCCTCTACTAGGTCGAGTTCATTTAGAAGTTCTGATAATACTTCTTCTGCTGGGATTACTCCGGGTTCATTGTGTGTTTCTTCAGTTGGTTCTTTAGGTACTTCGGGGTTCCCTGTTTCTTCTTCATCTAATGTTTCGGACTTGCCATCAGTGACTTTGAGATTCAGTTCTCTGTATTTGTCTGGGTTCGAGCTTATATACTAGCTCCTGGGTTACTCCTGTTCAGGCCTGTTTCAGCCTACTCCTTGCAAGGTGAGGCGGGGATGCTTAACCAAATATTATGACCTTAGTCTAAGTGAACCTCAGATTGCAACTTAGGCTAAGACTTGAGGGTGAGTAAGGGGAGAGGAACTTAAGTGGTTAAGCATACCGAATACAGGAGTGTGTATGTACGCTTAAATACAGTGAACATCCAGTTGAATGGATGGAGGTACTACATGAAACGTTTGATGATCATGGTGTGGTAGTACTATGAGTCAATGCTCAGAGATCGCTGGGCTAGAATAGATGAAACAGGCATGATGTAGAGATAGAATGTAGACAGGTGTGGGTCAGACAGGAATAGTCAAAAGTTTACAACACGATAGAGCTGTGCAATTTCCTTTGATGATACGTCTGTTCTTGTTGGCATGAGTCATATCATTTTTGTGAAACAATCGACAACTACCAGGATCACATCTTTCCCTTCTGATTCTGGCAATGGTCCAATGAGGTTGACACTTATCTCTTCCCATAGCCCATTTGGTATTGAGAGTGGGTGTAGTGGCATTTTCAATGGTGTAATATGAGGTTTGTTCCTTTGACAATTCTGACATCCTTTGACATATTTTCTGGCATCGTTTCATATGAATGGTCACCAATAGTCCCTGGTGATCAGTTTGATCATTCTATGTTGTCCTGGGTGTCCTGCATCTGGTGCATCATGATATTGTTGTAGGATTTCTTCGTGAAGTGTGGGGTCTGGTGGCACATATATGCTGCTTCCTCTGTAGATAACTCCATTATGTTCCATGATGTTGGGTTCTTTGTTTAGAAGCTTCATGGTGATGATCATGTCTTTTCAGTGATTTGCTTTTATCCAGTCCATAAACGTTGGCATAACAAATAATTCTGCATGGAGTAGGATGGTTTCTTCAGATTTTTCTTTGTCTTCTGGTTGGTTTTGTAGCCAACTTTCTCAGATCATGGTGATTACTCCATTGTTTTCCTTGTCTGGTTCTTGGCGAATTCAGGACAGTAAATCTGCCTTTGTGTTTGTCTTGCCTGGCACATGTCATAGTGTGAAGTCATAGTCTTGTAGTCTGAGGTACCATCTTGCTTGTTGTCCATTAAGCTTCTGGGGTTCTCTATAGTACTTGAGATTCTCATGGTCAGTCCAGATTTCAAACTTCTCTTCTGCATCCAGTAGATAATGTTGCCATTCTTTTAAAGCATGAATAATGGCCAGTAGTTCCTTGTCATAGATCTTGTAGTTCTGTTCTGCTGGGGAGAGTGTCCATGACATGAATGCAATTGGGTGTCATTTCTTGTCTTGTTCTTGTGACAGGACTTCTCCTAGTGTATAGTTCGAGGCATTGACTTCTACTCGAAATTGTCCCTTTCATTGTGGCAATGTGAGGATGGGTTCTTCCGTGATTTTTTGCTTTAGTTTGTCGAAGGCTGACTGGTGTTTTTCTTCCCATTTCCATTCAATAGCCCCTTTGAGCTGGTTGAGTGGGGTTGTAATTTTACTAAAGTTTTTGATGAACCAGCAGTAGTAGTTTGCGAAACCTAGGAAGCATTCCACTCCCTTTTTGTTTTTTGGTTCTGGCCAGTCTTGTATGGCCCTGACTTTCTCTTCCTCCATCTCAATACGTCCATGTCCTATTTTTATTCCTAACATAGGAATTTCTTCAGCGTCAAATATGCACTTTGTCCATTTAAAGCAGAGGTTGTACTCAGCTGCCTGTGATAGGAATCGTACTGTTCTTTCTTTTAGTTGTTCCTTTGTGTCTCCTGGGATTGCAAAGTTGTCCATATAGTTTACAATGTCTCTGTTTTATAGTAGGTCTTGAAAGATGCTGGTCATCATCCTGGAGAATGTTCCAGGTGAGTTGCTTAGTCCGAAGTACATTACAGTGGGCTCAAACAGTCCTTCATTGGTCAAAAATGCCACCTTCCATTCATCCCCTTCCTTGATTCACATGTTGTTGTACCCCCAAATGATGTCAAGCTTGTTAAAGTATTTTGCCTTTCCCAGTTTGTCAATGACTTCTCCAATCCTGGGCAGTGGTGTTTTGTCTTTTACCACTACATTGTTTAGTTGTCTGTAATCCTGGATTAATTGTTTCAATCCATCCTTTTTTGGTATGAAGAAGGTGGGGGCTGCATATGGAGATTTTGACAGTTATATGTGACCTGACTTGAGGTTTTCTTTAATGAAGGCCTTGAGTTCATCCTGTTCCTTGATTGTCATATTGTATGTTCTGGCACTTATTTCTTTGGAAGTATCTTTGGTCAGGACTATCTCGTGGTCCCATTCCATTCATTGTGGCAGCTTATTGAAGGTGGTTTTATTAAATAGGTGTATGAACGGTTGGATGTAGTCTGGCAGGTCTGCTGGTTTGGTTGGGTCAGGTTCATCCTCTTCTTCCCATGTCTTCTGTGATAGCCATGCTTCAGATTTTTTGGGTGACCTGGATATTTTGGTGTAGAAAGTGACAATCTGGCGGACACCAGGTGAATTTGATTTCTCCATTTTTCCAATCTACTTTAGGGTTATGTTTGGTTAACCAATCATGTCCCAGGAATACTTCTGCCCAGTCTTGGAGCTGGACTACTGATGCTTCAATTGTCTCTTTGTGTCCCCTGATTTCCATTTCAATAGTGGCTATTTCTGTGACCTTTCCTCCTTGGTTTGTTGTTCCATCGGCATTGAGGACTGTAATTTCTTGTTCTAGTTTTTTTGTGGGGATTCATTCTTCATTTACGAGCCTTTGGCTGATGCTACTGGTGGTGCATCCTGAGTCGACAATGGTGTTTACTGTGATTTCTTTGTTTGGAGTTTGAATGGTCTCTTTTAGGTTTAATTCACACTTTCATTTCTGAGGAATCATATAATATTTGTCTAATATCCTAGATACAGTTTGTTTGACTTGTGAGGTGGCACCTACTCGGAGTCTTTGGAAAAATCCTTCTGTTCATCTGGGTTGGTTTCCTCTACTGCTCAGATTTGTACTTTCTTGGGTGCAGTGCAGACTTTGGCGATGTGACCTGTCTTTCCACAGTTGTAACAGGTTAGCCCTTTGGGCTTCTTGCAGTCCTTGGCAATGTGGCCAAAAATGCCACAATTGTAGCATTTTGGTTCTCCTTTTGCATTGAAGACATGGCGTCTACTGCCTATCTCCATTGGTTCTCCCATTCCTCCATAGGTTGTTCCAGTGTTGGTTTTCTTATCTCCTCGGTATTCTAATGCTTCATACCCTTGTCCTACAGTGAGAATGGCTTCTGTCCATTCTGTATAGGTGTCTGGCCTGGTGCTAGGTGAGTAGCCTGTGATGGTGTGGATGATGTCTTGCCTGGCATTTTTCTTGAGTAGGAATATTGTGTGTTTATTATCTGTTTTCACCTTGCTCTTTAGAACTTGGAATTCGATTAGGTAGTCTGCCATGTTCTTGTTCCCCTGTTTGAATTTCTTGATTTGCCACTCCACTTTGCTGTTCAAGGTGTCATTGGAGAAGGTTTTCCTAAAGTCTTTGGAAAATGCTTTCCAGTCCACTAAGTCTTCTCCATTTAATATTTGTGGGGCCTTCATTGCAGCATAGGCTCCTACTGTTCCTCCTCTTAGCCTGGCTAGGACTGCTATAGCTTTATCATCCGCTTTTTGTTAAATTTCATAAAAAGCATTATAGCTCTCCACCAATTGTCAAATTTGGTGTGGATGCCATCGAAAAACTCCAGGTCTGGCACTAAGCCTTTCCCACTGGGCACTATTGTGGGTACTACTGCATTGTCAGTCATATCAGAGTCGGTTTCTGATTCTGTTTCATTTGAGCTTGATTTGTCTGATTTTTCCTGATGTATTAGCTCTTCCTCTGCTAGGTCGAGTTCATTTAGAAGTTTGGATAGTGCTTCTTCTTCTGCTGGGTTTGCTCCAGGTTCGTCATGTGTTTCTCTGGTTGGTTTTTCAGGTACTTCAGCATTCCCTGTTTCTTCTTCACCTGATGTTTCAGATTCATCATCAGTGACTTCAAGGTTCAGTTCTCTATATTCATCTAGGTTCGAGCTCATATACTAGCTCCTGGTTTGTCTTTTGTTCAGGCCTGTTTCAGCCTACTCCTTGCAAGGTGAGGTGGGGATGCTTAACCAAATGTTACAGCCTTAGTCTGAGTAAACCTCAGGTTGCAACTTGGGCTAAGACTTGAGGGCGAGTAAGGGGGAGAGAACTAGGTGGTTAAGCATACCGAATACAGTAGATGTATGTACACTTAAATAGGAGAAGTCATCCAGTTGAATGGATGGAGTAGCTACATGAAACGTCCGGTAAGAATGGTGTAGTAGCTGGCATAAGTCAGGAATGGAGACACTATCTGCTAGATGCTGAAGAAAAGTCTGAAATCTGGACCGACCACGAAAACTTAAAATACTACTAAGAACTACAAAAACTGAATGGATGACAAGCCTGATGGTACCTACACTTACAAGATTATGACTTCACACTATGACATGTACCCAGAAAAACAAACACAAAGGCCAACCTATTGTCCTGAATCTACCAAATACTAGAAGAACAAGAAGACAAACTAGTCACCATGATCTGAGAAAGCTGGCTACAAACAGAAAACACAGATGATACAGTACTCTTATGGGCAGAGTTATTCTTTGAGCCAACATTCCTAGAACAGATCCAGAACAAGTCTCAGCACAAGACAACAGTCCTTACCAAGCTAAAAAAACTGGAGTCCAAACTCACCGAGGACTATGGAATTATCTACAGACAAAATAGTGCATATGTCCCACCTGACCTGCAACTATGAGAAGAAATTCTAGCACAATATCATGACATCCCAGATGCAGGACACCCAGGCCAACATAGAATGATGGAACTAATCAACTGTGACTACTGGTGGCCAACAATGAGAAAAGATGTAAAGAGGTACATCCGAGGGTGCTAAGCCTGCCAGAAAAATAAAACTAGAATAATGCCACTCAAATCACTGCTTCATCCCCTCCCTATACCAAATGGACCTTGGGAAGAAATCAGCATTGACATGATTGGACCATTACCAGAGTCAGAAGGGAAAGATGCAATACTGGTCATTGTCGATCAATTCACAAAAATAATACGACTCATAGTGACAACCATGGATGTTTCATCCAAAGACATTGCAAGGGTTTATCGAGATAAAATATGGAAGCTGCACGGACTGCCAAGGAAGGTACTGAGCGACCAAGGACCCCAATTTGCATCAGAATTCACCAAGGAGTTATTCAAAGGACTCGGCATAGAACGGAACCTATCAACAGCATATCATCCACAAACCAATGGACAAATGGAACACATCAACAGAGAAGTGGAAACATACATCCACCTATATTGCAATTATGATCAAGACGATTGGGCAGAATGGCTTCCCATTGCAGAATTCCAGTACAATGACAAATAATACAGAGGAACACAAGAAACACCATTCTTCCTAAACTATGGAAGGAACCCATGGAAGGGCAAGAATGAGCCAGCAATGAACAACCCAGTCACCACAGAATTCCTAAAACACCTTCAGGCCACCTGAGATAATGCTGCATCAGCACTATGGACATATCAAGAAAAGATGAAACAACAACACAACTACAGTAAGACCCACATCAAGATATATCAGATAGGTGATGCAGTATGGCTGGAAAACACCAACATCCATACCAATCAAACATCAAAGAAACTAGGCCAAAAATGGTATGGGCCTTTGCTTATCAAGGAAAAAATAGGAGAAGTGGCATATCGGCTAGCCTTACCAGAAGGATGGGCCATCCATGATGTATTCAATGAACAGCTCTTAACACCAGCCCACGAGGCTGAGTTCCTGAGCCAAAGATGACCATCAGTGCCTAACCCAGTCATTATCAACAATGAAGAGGAGTATGAAGTAGAGAAGATCCACAGGTGAAGGAAACATGGAAGGGACTATCAATTTCTAGTCCATTGGAAGGGGTACAGCAATGAAGAAGATACATGGACAGTGGAATCCAACTTGACAAATGCTCAAGACACAATAGCAGATTACCTAAAGAGGCATCCAGAGGATACCCATAAAAAGAGGGGCAGAAAAGCCAAAAAATCATCACCCAGCCAAGGAAACTAGCCAGACATGCCTTCCTCCCAAGGCAACTATGTCACTATCTGTTCCCTTGTCCACCCCAACCACATGGATGGAGATTGCTCGACAGGAATAGCTGAAACAGATGTACTGCTGAATAGAAATGTAGACAGCAATGGAATACGAAATGTAGACAGCAATGGAATACGACTTGATCAGTAAAAAGCCATAACACATGTACCTGTTTCAGTTATTCTAGTGCCAGTAGTCTCTGAAGTACTGACTCATATACTACTGTACCATCAAGACGATCAATCATGCAGCTATCACAGCATGAAGAGCTCTTGCCTGTTTCTTTAACATAAACAATGAAAGTACCTTATAGGAGCCACAAAGCCTTGCTCCTCCTTCATAGCAATTGAAACTTCTGTGCTATTTAAATTGGGTGTGTATTTTTTTTTTTTTTTAGATTGTAGTATCCAATAGCTAGGTGCAAGGCTCTCCATCCTTGTATGATGAAGTTAATGTACATAGCTATCATGGAGGAAAAGTCGGTGTATTAGACATGAAGGGCAAATTGATAAGGCCTGAAAGGACAGATGGCTCTCAAGCTTTCCAATATCCCATTTAAGTCTAAGTAGGATTGGCGGCTAAGAACTGCCAGCCAATGGTTTAAATGCTAATTCTTCTAGGTTATATGGATTAAATGGGAATATCTAACAACTTGAAAAACAACCAAGATTATGGTTTGCGATACTGCAGTTTATTGCAGTCAAAAGATATTTTCTGGACCGCAAAATAACCTCTGGAGAGTCCCTCTCAGGAAATGACTCCTTATGTGAATGATGAGTGGTCCCCAATCCACAATTCCCTGGTAAAGAACTGGGACAATCAACCCCTAGACTAGGAACTTCTAGATATGATAGACTGGAACAAAGCCAGTCACACTCTTCTGCAGGACTCCTATCCCCAGTTGCCCTATCTGATGTTGGGTCAGACCTCACCAATGCTGACATCTCTGAAATTTGAGCCTTGAAACCCCCTAGAGGAGTATGACCTCCTACTCCTCAACCAAAAACTTTCAGAGATAATACTATTCCATTCAACTTCTCTGCCCCAATTTGACTCTCCCCTCTCCAAGTCTTTACCACACCTGGAAACCTAGTCCTTCTATTTGGATCCCTTCTTGCTAAGTTGGCCCAGATTTATGAGTCCTCCTAGGATAATACCCCCTAAATTTGGGAATTGGATGGAGTTCAATCATGACAGCTACAGCATAGACTTCCCACCACCACTACCTCTCTAGACCAATTATGCTGAAATGTCCAGAAAGTGCAGGACCTCTACAGGGAACTTGCCCAGATACAATTTTATACCCATGGACTATCTGCCAAATGCATTCTTGATGCCCTCTCCAATCCCAGACCATCCAGTCTGACCCAAACAACCCTGTTTGGACATACCCACAAGGAGTTGCTCACCGCAGCTCTCTCTGATTATATTTAACCCTGTTCTGTTCCCACTGACACCACTACTTTCACTCTTCCAGACAGCCAATTTGGATCAAAGCCACATTGGCCTAGACCTCATCAGCTTACTACAGAAGCTATCAGCTGACTGGCAAGTTTGCCTACTGATTTCAATTGGATTGGATGAAAGTATTTACATAATGACACTGAGCAAGCATACTAGTGTACTATCCAAAACACCTTTATCAGGCTCAACAATCTTCATCAGAGTTATACCAATACAACCCATCTCACCCAACTATTTATTGACTCAGCAGCCTTTAGTGGACTCCCACAGACTCTCTTCAATTTCAACCACCAAACTGGCTAATCTAGTAGAATGGCTACCTGAGGACCTACCTGAGTCCTAACATCCACAATTCCTTCTCTTCCACTCTTCCATGCCAGGATCACCTCTCCCCCTTCCAGTTTCTCATCCCCTTGACTAGTCTCAACTCCTGGATGAAAACCATCAACCAGTCCTTCATCAACTCAATCTACTCCTTACCAATCCTTTGCTGCAATTGCATCTGAAGCTAGACACCTACCTAACCCAGTCCCTACAGCTCCTTCACCCATCATCCAACTCCCTGCTCCCTATGATGATGGTACCCCAGGAAGCCACATCTGTTGATGATGCAAAATTCTGAAGCAACCTTATATTGGTCATTACACCTCTGATTGCATCTATTAAAAGTACAAAGCCTGTAAGCAATCTGCTGCTAAGTATTATACTTATATGTGTTCAAAGTACATGTGTCACCACTGTGGAAAGCAAAACCCTCAACATTATCCCACCAATTGTCTCAACTACTTCAAGCAACAGTGATAGAGGAATCAAAAGAAAAGGATCAAGGCTGAAACATGCCTTCATCAAATGGAGCTTTATGATAGACATGGAGATATGGATAAAGACAGGTATCCTGACAACATGTCTACCACTTTGGCTAAGTAAAAAGAGACTTTTTCCCTAGTAGGAGATAATGTTATGACTTCTATTCTAGTATTACCCTTTTACAGACTTGTTTCCATTTTTGGTCCTATCTTTATTTAAACTCCTTGTGTGTATATTAATCTATGTTCTTCTTTTCCTCTTTTATCTCAGAAGACTTGCCACCATTCCTTCTCTTACTTGTTACAGCCTTGTGATTACATGCTTCCCAGTATAGTTAACTTCTCTTCCTATATGGTATATGTTCAATACATAACCATATCCTTTGCCTTTATCTTTCTTCCACCTTATCTAGTATAAGTAGCTAGTTAGATACTCATTGTATTCAGTAGTTTGAAATAGGCTACATGCCCTTACCTCCACAATCCTCTTGCTTGAACTAAGGCTCACTAGATCACCTTCCTTCCTGACTGGCTTTTTATAGAGACAAGTTCCTGAGTGGATCCCCTCTATTCTTAGCTCCCAGTTCTGATCACTGGGAAGAAGTCTGTATAGATGCCTGGTGTTATGAACAACCTCTTGATGAGTGTGCACATAACATCCAATGCTTCATGTCAAGTGAAATAACTGTCACAACTTCATAATGAGTTGAATATTGAACACCCAACTCCCATTCTTTACAGTGACAATGATGAATCTAAATTTTGGACTAAAAATTCTATTGTTGAAAAACAGTTGAAGTGTGTAGATATTCATTTTCACTATATGCAAGAATTGGTCAAGAACAGAATGATTCAAATTAGTGATGTGTTATCTAACAACAATCCTGCCAATATCTTTACAAAGAATCTTAGTATAACTAAATTCAATCTCTTCCATCCTGAGTTAGGACTTATTTTTGATTCTGACATTGAAGCTTGGCAAGCTGCCACTTGTTAGTTGAAGTGTTAATCCTTTCTCCCTCAAGTAAGAAGGAGTGTTGAATCTTGATCTGTACCACTATGTTAGTTCATACTATTTATAGATAAAATAGATCTAGAGAACTTCACTCTCAGAGTGAATTAATAATAGACTATATGTATACTACAGACTATGTCATACAGCTCTATACTGCACCTTTAGTTGCTGGTTGGAATGTTCTATTAAATACATGCTGTAGACATATTATGCTCTGTATATGCCATTGGTAGTAAATAGCTTACCCTGTTTCAGGTTGTAGAGTGTTTCTCCAGAAACTTTAGTATATAAACCCCATGTAGTATGCATATATTCTATAGACAATCCATTTTTTGTTTTACTTGAACTACTACTTTCTTAGTAACTACTTTCACTCTTGAACAACTTCAAGCCTATCCCAGTGAGTAATGACTCTCCTCCATCACTAGTGTAGCTACTGTGGTGTACTTGTCTCAACACATATACTTTAGCTTATAGCAAACTCCAATCTACACTAGAGAATATGTAAGATAATAGACTCTTGTATATAACATAGACAATGCACCCATGGACAATAAACATGGACTTGTATATATGTAGACAGTATCTACAAGGGATTCTCTATTCTATTCTCTAAAGAATCTCTTACAGGTAAGTAGATTACACTGTTGTATCAACAACAAATACTAAGGAATCCCCTATAGTCCTAAGCTACTCTGATTCAATTACAGCTGTGCTCTCTGAGGCCTATTATATGTATCTCTGCTCAGCCAACTTTAGCTCACTGCCAGTCATCCTTATATTAGACCTCTGAGAAGATGGATTATAAATAGATTAACTATTTATAATTAAGGTCCATAAGAAGAAAACAATACAACTAAATCAGTCAAACAATAAAACTGATAGAAATAGATCAGAACATGAACCAATCATTGAGTTTACATTATTCATGTTACAATTGAGGCATCATTATAACAGAAACTCTCAAGGCAAAGAACTGGAAAGTTGTATATTTTGTGTGTTCAAGAATCTAAAAATACAACAAATAAAAATTTCATACTTACAGTATATACAAAATCACAACCTTTAGATTATCTAATAAGAACTTGAAAAACAAATATATGGAAATGATATGAAAGTAACTAGGTCATGAAAACACTACACATGTATGTTTGCTAACACAATTTCACAATTATATTGCATTATTTAAGACTTTCTCTGGATTAATAACTTTTCCTATCAACTTTTGCCACTCTAAAGTGTTTTTATACCATACAGCACCAGAGAAATTTGCAGCATGACAGATTGCTGCATGTACCTTGAGATAATATGGATTTGGAAGGGAAAAATACTCAGAAGAAAACCTAACCTCTTCTAGCATTTTAAACAGAAAGCTTGAGGCCCAGGCACAATACTTATAGGTATTGTGAGTCCCCTTGACAAAGTAAGGTAGTTGTTTCAGACATAAGACATAGGGTGACATAACAGGTGCTCACATTGACAGCTTCAAGCCAGGTGTTTTGGCCACGAAAATTTGGACCAACTATATTACCTAGGGTCAAGACATTTGTTAAACTATGGTTCATTGCACCAAGTTCATCCGGTGACAGCATGCAGTAGCTGAGGATAAACTTCCAACCACAGTCTTCAGAATTGGAGTCTTGGTCAAGAATTGGCGGAACAATGTGACAGGCATGAGTGACATCACCAGTCTCCTTCCGAAGGAGGAGGTGCTCCCTTTCGTCGTTGTCGAGCGCGAATGTATAGTGGTAGTAGTCATAGTATTGCTGACCATACACCGAAATTCATCGCGAATACCTCAGAGACTACACGCGCAGCAATTTTACCAAGTGCCTTCATAAGGAATTGGGAACTTGCATTGAAGGAGGGTGTAACATTCTGGCTCACCGATATTTTTGCGGACATATGATCATGCGGGTTTTTTTGAGGAGGACACAGATAGAAATCATGCATTTCTTTTACAGCCGATTCTTCAAATTCTGGAGGTGTGGAACGTTGATTCTTAACTAAAACCCAACTCGATCAACTGATAGCAACATGTTCAGACAGCCCAACTCACAGATATTCAGTACGTTCAGGACAAAGATCTCAGCGAGTTGATGAAGGTTTTCCAATTTGCCGCCGCATCCGAGGATTTTGCGCGAGATGTAATCCCGACCTTCCGTGGTAGGTGCTTCGAGGATAAGATAGCCTAAAGCACGAGCATACACAACACTCTTCTCGGTGCCGTCAACGTCCAAAGGCTCAACTTGAAGGCATTGTTGATAGGCGTCATACCAGTCCTTTTCGAGAAGCACGTCGAAACGATTTTCGGGGAGAGGTGTTTAACACAAAGAGGCACCATTGTGGTCATGTTTTTTCGGATCTGTCCCTGACCGGATTCAATAGAAACGATTGATGATTCCTACGCATTGGGCAACTCATCAATGACGTCAATGCTGCCGAACTTGAGCAGTTGCCACATTTGGCGCTGTAGTGATTTATATATAAGTACAGATAAATGCAGGCATTTGGCTGAAATTTGTTTGTGAGACAACGGCGAAATGCATTGGCCTGACACACTTTCGACTGCCAAACCACTCCCTCCAAATCCATTCAACCCTCCATATAAGCGGGAGTGGTCCGACGCTTATCAGCAATGCCTCCGGATCGAGCCTTCTGGTACGAAAACGACAGACAAGGATGCTGTAAATGCCCGGGTATTGGGTCATCTCTTGCTTGAAGCACCGACTTCCGAAAGTCGAGATTATGTCACCCGGGAAATCCTCTCCTGCAACGGTGATACTCAAAGGCTACATGAGTTTTCTGAATTCTTTATATCAGCCGTCCCGCCTGCTCGTAAGTCGTGCCCACCAAGTGCGGTTTGGCCTGTGTCTGATCGGACGCCAGTTGAAAGCGACTGTTGTACGCCTGAAGATAAAATGACTGAGGAAAGCGCCCATGAATTATTTGACCTACCTGTCGAAGAAGTACCAGGAGATTATGAATCCGCAAAAAGATCAGTGAGTCTCAAGTCGATTTCCACAGGGACGCATATTAATCTGTTCCAAGGCGCTCCATCGTGATGGGTATAGGTGCATGGTCACCCAATCTTACGACTATGATCATTTCAAGGTCAGGCTCACTCCTCCGGAACGACGGGAGGTCCTATGGGGTGGTCCTCCCGCTCAAACTCATGCATGGTATATTATCCCACCTTCGTCGGTTGAACGGCAGGATCGCACTTCAAGTTTTATCCTCAATTTCTTTTCCATCCCACTGGGAGAATCCAACAAAATAACCCAGTCTGGCGAACATCTTGACTCTGGTCTGCTACTTTGGCCCATCCGTGAGTGAACAACACATCTGGTTTGAAGCAGTTCCTGTAAGCGGCCTATCATATTCTCACACTTCTGCCTGCAATAAGCTTATCTGGTTTGTTTTCAAGGAAAATGAAAATACTTACAATGTACGCTCCTGGACTGCAAGTTTTCTGGTCCGGATACCGCCAACAGTCACCTTTTCCACCAAAACGGATTTGCCCCCTTCCAAACCCACTGTACCTCAAGGGGCACGCAGCTATTTGTCAGGTACTCCACCAGTCTGGCGTATTTGAGCGTAAAATTTTTCTCAAATATCTAGAAAACCAAGAAGAAAAAAGAAAAGAAGGCAAGGATCGTGAAGATTTTGATGTGGGCGGTGGGGTCCCTTGACTAGAAATATTTTCTTGTAATGATAGTCCTGAATTAAAGTGACATCCCTAATTTCGTTGGTGGTTGGTCCTCGTCGTTGTAACCAAATTACTTACTGTAAAACCAAGCAAGAGCACATTGTACGCACAGACTACGCCAGGGAGGGCAGTGATAAGGGGCCATTATTTCTTGTCAATGTTATGGCCACACCTCGAGCGCATCTATTAACGTCATGTACGACCTTGAGTCGTGGCGGTGGCGCAACAGCAACAGGCATCGGTTGTTCCATTTACGTCCGATTGTTCGAATTTACAAAAGATTTATCTGGGTGATTGTATGAACCATATGACTGAGGCGCTAAAGATGGTGGTTGCGACGAGGATGCGGGGTTGGTGCCCCCCGGGAGGAGGGCGACGGAGAGCGATGGGCAACCGTGTATATTGGAATTGTATGTAACAGGTATAGGGCCAGAGTCGTCCGCAGGGCAAGGCGTGGTTTGAGCAGAGGCTGCCGCTGTTTTATTTGGATGCTAGATGGAAAGATACTGGATCTCATGGTTGATGATGTACTCATGTGGGTCTTGATAGAATAGACATGTAGAATTAGTGTATTCCAGCCGGAGGCATTCATTACAACTTCATTTGGGTATAGTCATTACAACCGTCAATGTGCTCTTTCCCGTGTGCATACAATATCAGAAAGGGCGGAAGTGGTAATTATAGCCGTGAGGCATTATTGAGAGTGAGTGAAATGGGATGTGAGCTTCATGAGCCCTGATTACAATGCCCCATGAGAGGCGTAATTTGAGCTTGGCGCAGAGCCAAATAACTCCTGGGAGGGAGAATCCTAGATCAGTGAGGTATTCCAGGGGAACACCCCACCCAAGGAGGTCAAGCAGTAGCTCAATGCACCTGTCGACTTGTTCCTCGTCGCCTGCAACTCAGTTATTTACCGTAAAATCAAGCGAAAGCAGCAAGTTGTACGCACAGACTACTCCAGGACGAGCAGTAATAGGAGGGCCATTATACAGGATTTCTGGACTCACGACAGTGGGCCTCTCGAAATAAGGCGCTGATGCTATCAATCTTGAGTCAGCAAGGTGGCGGGGTGCGGGGTGAAAGCCGTTGGCCCACTATGGTAAGTTCGTTGATGCGCCCTTTCGCGCCTACTCGCGCCGCCATCCATCGCAGGGTCCACACTGCGGCGGCGACTGCGCCTCACATGACGCACAGGCCCAATGGCCCCCCCAGTGGTGACGGCGGTGGCCACGACGTCCTCCTTGGGGAGGGCGGAGCCTCTCCAGACATCGCGAGCAGCGTCGTGGAGGACTGTAGGGGCAGATAGGACAGATTTAGGAGTGGATCGGAGGGAGGATGGAGGAGTACTCGATGGGGGATGCATCGGAGGGGTAGGATGGCAGCTTTCCACGGGCTCAACACCTTATAAAACCAGTTGCGCCACACTTCCCTATGTTGGACAGTGAGGACAGACCCATTCTGAAGAGTCCACATGTCGCCAACGGGCTCACACACGATCTCAAGGTGAACAGAGATGTACTCTTACAACATTCCTACACCACCTTGTATACTCTTTTTCTTTGTGAAATATAATGTTGGACATTGTTGTCCCCGCTCTCTCTCCCTCCCACCACCACCATCTTCAGCCAGCCATGCGATTCCGCACACTCGAAATTCGCTGGCACGACTCAAAACCCATCTCAACCTGCGACTTTCAACCCGTGCCCTTCAAGCGTGCGCGTCCTCCAGTAGGAAACGACGACAGGTTCGCAGGGCACTCCTATCGGTTGGCGACAGGGGGTGAGGACAACCATGTCCGCGTATGTCCCACTTTTTTTGTCGTTTTTTCTGCCCGCTCTTCATCTCTCGAGACTATTCAAAATAGGTCTGGATGGTCTATCCTAACATTCGACCTACGTCTCTTGTCAAGGATGACCCGAACCCCGGCGCGCCGCGTCCTCCCCGAATAGAGTATCTTTCTACTCTCAGTCGACATTCTGCCGCAGTTAATGTAGTCCGTTTCTCTCCAAACGGTATGTACATTCTCAGTCTATCTGATGTTCTGAGGTTGTAAACTGCTGTAATTAGGCGAGTTCATTGCCTCTGCTGGAGATGGTGCGTACCCACCCACCTACCTACCTTGTTACGACGCGCTTTTCTCAATGTCTCTGTGTTTTTATGCAGACGGCATGATTATTATTTGGGCTCAGTCCACGAACCCACATTCTGGTGCCTATGGAAGCGATATTCCTCCAGACGAATTGCAATTGGACAAGGAGTTTTGGAAACCACGGACAACTTTCCGGTGGGTAATCCCGTCGTTCAATTTTCTGTATAAAATCTGAAATCGGGACAGGTGTACTACAATGCAAGTCTACGATCTCGCTTGGAGCCCAACAGGGGAGTACATTATCGCCGGCAGTACGGACAACACAGCACGCGTCTTCAGCTCTGTCGATGGTTCGTGTCTCATTTCCACGGTTCATCTCTCCGCCTAATCTAATATCCGCTGCCACAGGAAAATGTGTTTGCGAAATCGCCGAGCACAATCATTTCGTACAGGGCGTCGCCTGGGACCCTCTCAACGAATATATCGCAACTCAAAGCAGTGACCGCTCCATGCACATCTATCGCATTTCCACCAAAAATGGCACCTTCGAAGCTCACGCTGTTAGCCGCAACACCAAAATGCCTCATCACAACCCCAGCAACAGCACTGGCGGCACCAGACACACCCGTACACCAAGTGCACATAGCACATCAGCAACCCGTCCAAAAATGTTCCGCAGCGAATCTAGCCAAAGCGACGCCGAATCTGCTGTTGATGACGCTACACCCCTCACACCCGCTACATCTGTAGCCAGCACACCCTCTTTAACGATGTTCCCTCCCCCACCTGTCCTCCTTGACAAATCTCAAGGTAGTGGTGGTGGTGGGGGGCCCTCCTCTCGTCGATCATCATTCAGCGCTAGCTCAAACGCCCCAAACTCCCCACATTCATCTTTCCGATATGGTCGTTCCCCATCCCCTATGGCCCCATTACCCGCTATCAGGAGTTTGCCGGCCACTTCTGCTTGGGTTAATGTCAAGCTGTATGGGGATGAGAGTTACACCAACTTTTTTAGGAGGCTGACATTCAGTCCCGATGGGGGGTTATTACTTAGCCCGGCAGGGCAATTTCAGGATCCGATTATCATTCCGCCGAGCCTGTCAACCAAGGGTGGTTCGGCTTCTGGCGTTAAAGAAGAGGGGTCCGGCACGGGAGGGGGGACCACGCCGAAGAGAGGAAGGAAAGGCCGACCGAGCGTTATCACTGAGACTTCTTCGGCTGTTTCGTCTGCCGGTGGAAGTGCTGGTGGAAGTGCTAGTGCAGCGAATGCGAGTACATCGACGTCGACGTCTTCGGTGTATATCTATTCAAGGGCAAACTTCGCGAGACCTCCCATTGCACAGCTACCTGGGCATAAGAAAGCCAGCGTGGCTGTTCGGTTCTCGCCGATCCTGTATGAACTTCGACCTCATGTTGAAGCTGCGTCAGGCGATCGTGAAATTGCATCGGAAACCAAGACAGCTGCCTTGGAAAGGGACGTAGAGGGCACGTTGGACGTGGATTTTATTGGGCCGACCGTGATCGTCAGTCCGGCTCCGAACGACGTGCCTACACCCTCGTCATCCACCCAAGCATCCTTGTTGACTCCTCAACGCACTCCTGCCCAAACTCAGAACCCTTTCATTGCCTCGCCTTTACCCCATCTCGCACTTTCGACATCGCAGTTGGAAGGAGGTAATGTAACCTTGCCTTCGCCTGGGTTGTCACCTATGGATTTGAGACCACCTACACCTGCTGCTTCGAAACCTCCCACCCCGGCTATTCATGCACACAATCAAGTACAAGGGCAAGCTGGTGCAACCACAGCGACGGTCCCTGCGAATACGGCCTCTGTATTTGCATTATCGTACAGGATGTTGTATGCCGTCCTGACTATGGATGCCGTCGCGATCTACGACACCCAACAAGCCGGTCCCGTCTGTCTTTTGACAAACTTGCATTATGATGAATTCACTGATATGACATGGTATGTGCTATCTCCAAGCATCTACCTATACTAACTAATTTCATTACAGGTCGTCAGACGGTCAAACACTCCTACTCTCGTCCCGAGACGGTTATTGCACCGTCATCATTTTCGACGAAATCCTACCAACGTCACATACACAACAACACGCACTCCAACTTCAATCCATCGCACATCACAATTCCGTCCCACTCGTGTCTAGTTCTGCTACCAGCACACCTGCGACATCTACTATCGGCCTTCCGCATCTCCATGCGCACACGCCTTCGACCGTATCGAAGAAACGTAGTGAGCCACCTTTGACACCTGCTGCCAGTACGGATGGAGAAGGTAGTGGTCCTTCGTATTTCGTCAGCCAATCGGGTTCCAACACTACACCTATTCCAGCCTCAGCTCCAACTGTGAACCCAAGTACTACAAATGCTGTTACCGCCGCCGTGGGTTCGATTTCCGGAACTTCTACCAAGGAAGCACAGAAACGGCAAGCACCCGGCAGTAGCGCAACTAGCGATGCCGATGATACAAATGCAGGTAATGCTAGTACTGCGGAACAACAGCCACCAAAGAAGAAGAGACGCGTTGCGCTCATGCGCGTGGGTGATTTGGACTCGTGATTCCATTTTCTCTCCTTTGACAGTTCGATGCCTGGTCTATGCCCTATTCTATGGCTATTGCAGTGTTGGTATGGACGTTTCTTTCTCCTTGTGGTACAATGATATGACCTTTAGGAGGTGGGAGCTTCTCGCGCTCGGATTCGTTTTACCTTTGTATAATTGATATGTTGTATATTGTCCTTGTTCTTTTTTTTTTATGGCTCACCCCTATCCCCTTATTGATCACCCCTTTATTTGTTTGTCTGTGGACCTCTTAAACTCCATAAACAAGAGGTCCCCGACACGTGTTCGTTCTTGCCCTGTTTCTGTTTCCCCCCTCTTCGTTGATGGTCCCTTGATTTTCTCGCATATGTTATGAATAAGTAATTCCCGTCAACTCAGCAACCTTTGTATGATAATGGTGCAGTTGCTGCCTTGATCCAAGCTTGTCTCCCAAGCACTACCTTCCATCAGATGCCTCTTTTTGATCCATTAATATATCAATTTTGATCTTCGTACACAGGTTAATCATCTTCATACCCGGTGTCATACAAGTTTAATATAGTCCATCTTTGGCCAAAATGTATAACCATTCAAAGGCTGGCAGGACGAGGAAGTCGGTGCCACGGAACCTGCCTCTCACTCAAGGAACTGAAGGCCGCCCGCACTGTCCTAGTCCGAAACAGTTTACCCTATACAGCAGAAATTAAATGAATTGAAGACTAACAGATATATCAGACGAAACACCCATTTCCTGTTCACAATAAAATGTTCCTAGAAGAGTATCCGACCCCAACCATGGTCAAGGTCCCCCTCAACCCCCCTTGCCTCCAAG
This sequence comes from Calvatia gigantea, assembly GCA_025093985.1. NCBI lineage: Eukaryota > Fungi > Basidiomycota > Agaricomycetes > Agaricales > Lycoperdaceae > Calvatia > Calvatia gigantea. Next base: position 870,221 of record JACAAK010000012.1, read on the forward strand.
ATGATGGACTTCATCGCGCCATAGCATGGGCTCCATGTCCAATCAGCACCCGTGGACTCATCATCTACATATAGTTTGCTTGAGAACTCTAACAAGCGAGTGTGGTGCCGCCAATGAGTGGAAGTTGTATCATAGGGTGGCAAAATGATATCTTCTGGATCTTGTTCCGGGTCAGTCCAGACTACCAGTCCATTGCGCCTCGAGTGTAACGCTACTATCAACCCGTGTGGCGAATGATCTTCATTCGCAGTAAGATGCAGTCTTTCTAGACGCGGAAACAAGTTGTCGTTCCCCCCTTGATAGTGAGGCGACACAGCCATTGCATAGTTTCTTCTTCCTCAGCGGCAAGAAATTCTGCCTTCAACGTTGTTAGGTTACCAAAAACATCTAGGTGGTGGTCAATGCGATATTGCATGCTGGATGGAAAGTTCAACTTCTCCACCCGCATATTTGTAAAGAATCCCGAACGGAAGGTGCGTCCGAGGATAGGGGAGCGTTCCATTCGAGTTTACGAACAGCTGAGAATCGGAACTGTACAAAGAACTCGGGATCTGGAGGTTCCCGTCTGTTGTTTCTCCAGGTCGCAAACACAGTCAAACTTCGAACAAACTCCACTGAAGTAGTCCGGCACTGTATAGCGGCCCATGGCTCCTCTGCCTCATGATAATACCACAGAGTATAGTTGACCAGGTTAGGGCAGAGTGCGAGAAGTTTCAAGGCGAATTTGAGACTGGTGTTCGTAAGTTTGAGCGTGGTGATTTGTTTCCAAGGAAACTCGAGAGGAATTCGCGGGTTTTTGCCTCCGTCGAGAATCAATGTTCGGAGACGAGGGCTATTGCGGAAAGGAGAGGTTTCTTCCTGCTGTTGTCTGCCATGTAAACAATACAATTCGGCTTCCTCAAGCAAGGGAATTCAACGTCCCCTCCGGCATGTTTGAGGATGGGGGGCCAGACTGACAAGTTCAGATGCCCCTCGAGGAGAAACGACCTTAACCTTCTGAGATACTCCTTTAGGACAACCTGCAAGACCTCGTCGACCGTAGCAGGTGCGAAACAATATGATGCGGAGAAGAAAACTGCCATTGCAGGTACTCCGAGATGCTGGTAGTAGTGCCTCATCAATGTTACGTAGTCTGTGCCTCGTGTCCCGGTACACAAATCGCCAAGCGTGAGGGTGGTCCGAAACTGAGGGAAAGACCGGACGATGCGGCGCCATTGGGAGAAAACAGCGCGAAGCCGAAACAGAGTTTTGTTGTCGGAGATGGCGTTTAAGATATGATGAAACCTGAAGCCCTGTGGCAGACCAGAAGATGCGAGAAGGAATTTCAGTTGGGACTTGGTAGATGGTAGGGGACTGAACGTGTTTGAGTTGTTGGAGAGTTGAGCGTTCCTTGGCGCGCTCGCGAACCTCGTTACTGAGTTTTGCAGCCAGGGAGATGATGTGTGTGGTTTCTCCACTCGGCTTCATAGTCGTGGTGGCAGAGAGGGTACCACCAACCAGGTTACGCATGGCTTCCAGATGTAATAAACACAAGTACTTAACTGGATTTGGATTTACCATTCAAACCTCTCTACCGACCGTTTAAGACACCTATTCCTTTAAACTTAGCGAAGAATGGTCATAAACACATTGAGCGAGAGCGACCGATGACATACCTCGTAACATTAGTTGTTGAACTGTACCGCCCAGCATCTGCCCCTCATAATACCCACTGGTGTGATGTCAAGATCCGAAATCTGGCAGATTTTGACGCTTGAGAGTCTTCATACCCGTCCACTTCTCCGCTCAGATGGGAACTATCTATGGTAGAACCTTACGGAAAAGTATTGAGATCATAACCCTCTGCGAGGACTGAGCGACGATGTTGCCGATTCGGATATTTGAGACACCCGTTCACCATTATTATGATATGGGTAGAGCACTTTCACTATCTCGGAGGTGATGGGAGCGACTTGGGATTTTCAAACCCGATTAGTACCTCATCTGATAGTATATCAACAACGCAGGGAAGAGATTATTGGACAGGCGAGGGCCCTAGTAGATACACATGGGATGAGAGATGGTGTAGAAAGGCTATCGCAAGGCACTCGCACGAAGGTTATTCGTGGAGCTGAGGAGGTTATCGACTTCGTAGTCCGATTGCGCGCCATTAGTGCCCGTGCCGGTGATGATCCCAACATCTTTGAGTGCCCTCTGGAGAATCTTGGTCAGGTGAGTGAGACCCGCTTGTTGCTCGGCGAGAATCTATGAAACGCATGAGCTTATCCAAGCGTCATGAGGACAAGAACAAAAAACCACGTACCTGAGTAAGTTGTGCCAACCCATCCTCGTCCACAACAGCCCACTCCCCCGCCCCGCTCCTCGCACGCTCCTTTGCCGCATTAACAGTCCCGAGCAGCGCCCACAACTCATTCAACTTCCCTTTCACTCGTCCCCTCTTCAACTCATCCTCAATCTCCTCCAATGCGCTCCTCAACCTCTCCTCTTCGGGCCTAATCGACGAACTCCTCACATTCGGGATCAACAAATGCAGGTGCTGCACAAACTTCAACAACCTCTGTGTCAACTGTGTCTGCGCAACGGCTGCTCTAAGGAGCCTAGGGGAGTTGGACAACGTGTGTTGAGTCGTGAGGGACTCGAGACGTGTGTTGAGTCGTGAGGGACTCGAGACGTGTATTGAGGTCCTTGAGGTGTTGTAGGTGTTCATCGGATTTTTTGTTTTGAGCCTCGACACGGGTACGCAGATCGTCGAAGCCGATTGCCAGGACGGGGACATGGCATGTTGGATCTGGGTTTTCACGTACGGCTTTCTCCCACAATGCGTCGTTCCTGGCGTTGGGCGGGCGCCCGTAGAGGCTTACTTGATTCGGGTTGACGAGGTTGTAGAAGTAGTACTGAGACAAGAGGAAGAAAAAAAAGTGACGTCAGAGTGCAGACACGCGGGCAGGACTTTAGGAACGCACTTGGAATCGGCATTGAGGTGAGGCAGGGTTCCAGGCATGATAGGTAGCTTCGATTTTCTGTTGGAGCTGAATCGACTGCACCTGTGCATCGGCCTGTTGCTGTGCTGGTGTCAACGCGGTTCTCGAACCCAACAAACTGCTTGAAGGCAACAACGACGCGTTCAACGCGTTTCCGGATCCAGAGGTACTTCCAAACAGACCTCCGGTGGCTTGTTGTTGTGGTCTGTTGCCGAAAAGACCGCCACCAGTCTGAGTACTTCCGAACAAACCACCGCCAGGGCTGAGTCGTCGTACTGCCGAAAAGGCTAGGGTGTTGCTGCTGCTGCTGCTGTTGTTGTTGTTGTTGTTGTTGTTGTTGTTGTTGTTGTTGTTGTTGTTGTTGTTGTTGTTGTTGTTGTTGTTGTTGTTGTTGTTGTTGTTGTTGTTGCTGTTGTTGCTGTTGTTGCTGCTGCTGCTGGGTCTGGGTAGTCCCAAAAAGCCCGGTTCCGGTGGCCCCAGTATTGGCAGTCGACGAGCCGAAAATGCCACCAGCTTGGCCCCGAACAACGATTGAATTTTGGGATTCAATCGCCGTATTCGCGCATGAAAAGTCTTCCTAAAGTTTCGGAAATGCCGTCCAGTAACCATCCCCAATCGTTTGCTGGGGCTTTCGGCTTACTCCGAGAATCCACAACCTTAACCCTCTCTGCTTTCATGCGACAATCTTCAAATTCTAAATCATCTGGCACCACCAATTCAAATTGGTGTGGCCATGAAAATGCCAGTCGCAAAGCCTTTCCCACTTGACATTGTCGGTATTGCTTTAGTCAATGGCAGTTTTGTTGTTTCTTTGAGCTTGATTGTCTGATTTTCCTGAGGTGTAGCTCTTCCGTGCTAGGTCAGTTTTTAAGTTTGGATATATTTATCTGTGGTTTGTCCAGGTTTAGTTCTTGGCTGTTTTTCAGGTACTTTGTTCCCTGTTTCTTCTTACTGATGTACAGAGCTCATCAGTGACTTCAGTTCAGTTCTCTTATTCATCTAGGTTGAGCTCATATACTAGCTCCTAGGTTTGTCTTTGTTCAGGCCTGGTTTCAGCCTACTCCTTGCAAGGTGAGGTGGGAGCTTAACCAAATGTTACGCCTTAGTCTGAGTAAACCTCAGGTTGCAACTTGGGCTAAGACTTGAGGGCGAGTAAGGGGGAGATGAACTAGGTGGTTAAGCATACCGAATACAGAGATGTATTACACTTAAATAGGGAAGTCATCCAGTTGAATGGATGGAGTACTACATGAAACGTCCGGTAAGAATGGTGTGTAGCTGGCATAGTCAGGAATGAGAGATTGCTCGACAGGAATAGCTGAAACAGATGTACTGATGAATAGAAATGTAGACAGCAATGGAATACGAAATGTAGACAGCAGGATCTGCAGTCTTTTCGCCAACGTTTGCCCCTCCAAACCGTCCTCAGTCATCCACATTCATGTTACTCCTACGCACTGTGCCAAATTCTTTCATACTGAACCTTGACCAATAATGGCAACTCGTGAAGATTTGTATGACTTGGTTCCTTGTAGACCTATGCTTGTGATCTCCTGACTTAGTACTGCCTCCAGTTGCCGCAGGTTGCGTCGCCGTGGTACCGAACAAACTTGGAGTCGTACCCCCTTGCTGCTGCTGCTGCTGCTGCTGTTGTTGTTGTTGTTGTGTTTGCGTACTGCCAAATAGTCCAGTTCCCGTGGTTGAGGTTCCCCCAAAGAGACCCGTGCCACCCGACGTCCCAGTAGGTTGAGATGTAGTACCGGTTGTACCAAATATATTCCCAGAAGTAGTACCAACCGGATTTGGGTTCGGGTTTCCGTACATGGAGGTGGCAGGTTGATTCTGCTGGGTGTTGGTGGTGCCAAAGATTGATGTCGGTTGGTTTTGTGGTTGGGATGTGCCGCCAAATATACCCCCACTCGGTTGCTGTTGTTGTTGGGCACCTCCAAAGATACTAGTGCCAGTAGCGGGCGTTGTATTGGATTATTGAGATGTAAATGGAGAGTCTGAACCTGAACAATCCCCATGAAGCGTAATTGGTGGCAGGGCAAATAATCCTGGAGGAATCCATCAGAGGATAGGACACCACAGGATTAACGTATCAATGACCTTGATGTTCCATGCCTGCCTAGTATTTACGCAATAAGCGTAGCATGAGTTTCTTATCCTAGTGACAGAGCTTAGGAGGCTTATAGGATTTTCTTTGGCTCTAATAATCCTAAATTGTCCATCTTGTTTTAATGGTCACCGCTGGGTTGCGTGCCCCTTGTAGTTGTTATGGCCCTTCCCCTAATCGCGCCGCTCACGAGGTTCCTGCAGGTGTCCTCATTCCAGGTCCCATGACTCCCCCGGTGCGGGTGGCACCTCTCCTTGGCAAGCGTGCGATAGCATCGCCACTGTCAGGCTGGAGCTCGGCAATGGATGCTCTGAGGAGGATAGGAATAATTGTCTCGGACGGTTAATCAGCTTCCTCCCGGAACAACTCCTTATAAACCATTGGCCAATCTAAACTTCCAGGAGGCAGGCGAGATAGCCCAAAAATAGACTGAACAAGCCCCACTCTTCCGAAACATTTACCCACTGCTAATTAAATGATTGGAGACTACAATTGACAAACCCCATTTCCTTTCACAAAACTTCCTAGAGATATCCCCCCAACCAAAGTCAAGGACCCTAACCCCTGCCTCCAATGGGACTTCCGCCCTCAAGGGTCCTTCCATGGAAACCGACTCTATTATCGTTTGCTATGGTCACAGGGTGGTCAGGAAACAGTCCGGAATTTCCATTGGTGGAGTTATTTCTGCGCTCTTGATCGCTCATCCAACTAGTCCTGGGGCCTATCCTAAATGCCTAACTCTGGCAGGAACCCGATTCCCAGAGCAGCTTCTCCCCAGAGACAGTTCATTCTTTGATGCCACCAACCATCGTTTTCTCCAAAAGATGTGTCTACATTGAGTTCTACTGAAACTCTGATTAGGCGACTTTCTCGCTGGAAGCCGTACCACCCTTCTACCACCATTTGACAGTTTCCACATGTGCTTCTAGAACGGAGTTCATTTGGTTCAGCACACACATTCAGTGGTTGAAGGAATCCGAACGAATTGTTGACAAGATGGAAACTCGACAATTCCGGGTATCCCTTCAATGTCATAAACTGAATCGGACAGGATCAATGCAAGTCTCATCTCGTTGACCCAAAGGGGAGTTATTAGCCGCATAGACCCATGCTCGCCTTTCAATCTGTTTGTTCGAGCTCTTTCGCGGTCTCTCTCCGCTAATCTAATGGCTCCACAGGAAAATGTTTGCGAATGCGAAAATCCATTCCTAAGGCTGCCTGAATCCTTAGAATTCGGCATAACAACAACGACCAATCAGTATCAAATCCATTCGTCAATCTGCCTTCCTACCCCCCTAATCCATGGCTTCCCATCCTGCACGCCTCACTGGCCAGCCAATGGACCCTGGACCGGCCGGTCTCTTGGTGTTCATCGGATTTTTTGTTTTGAGCCTCGACACGGGTACGCAGATCGTCGAAGCCGATTGCCAGGACGGGGACATGGCATGTTGGATCTGGGTTTTCACGTACGGCTTTCTCCCACAATGCGTCGTTCCTGGCGTTGGGCGGGCGCCCGTAGAGGCTTACTTGATTCGGGTTGACGAGGTTGTAGAAGTAGTACTGAGACAAGAGGAAGAAAAAAAGTGACGTCAGAGTGCAGACACGCGGGCAGGACTTTAGGAACGCACTTGGAATCGGCATTGAGGTGAGGCAGGGTTCCAGGCATGATAGGTAGCTTCGATTTTCTGTTGGAGCTGAATCGACTGCACCTGTGCATCGGCCTGTTGCTGTGCTGGTGTCAACGCGGTTCTCGAACCCAACAAACTGCTTGAAGGCAACAACGACGCGTTCAACGCGTTTCCGGATCCAGAGGTACTTCCAAACAGACCTCCGGTGGCTTGTTGTTGTGGTCTGTTGCCGAAAAGACCGCCACCAGTCTGAGTACTTCCGAACAAACCACCGCCAGGCTGAGTCGTCGTACTGCCGAAAAGGCTAGGGTGTTGCTGCTGCTGCTGCTGCTGCTGTTGTTGTTGTTGTTGTTGTTGTTGTTGCTGCTGCTGCTGGGTCTGGGTAGTCCCAAAAAGCCCGGTTCCGGGGCCCCAGTATTGGCAGTCGACGAGCCGAAAATGCCACCAGGCTTGGCCCCGAACAACGATGAATGTTGTTGATTGGGATTCATCGCCGTATTCGCGCTTCCGAACAAACCCGTTCCAGGTTGGGTAGTTGTGTTGGCTGTGCTACCAAATAGACCAGTTGTCGGTTGGTTGGTCGTAGAGGTTCCCCCGAATAAACCGGCTACTGGCTGCGTCGTCCCCGTCGTCGGAGCGCCTCCAAACAGACCCCCACCAGTAGTAGTAGGTTGGGTCGCTGTATTGCCTATAGTTCCAAATAAACCTCCGCCCATTGCGGGTTGGTTCACGTTGGCAGAACTCCCAAACAAACCCCCGCCAGTTGCTGGCTGATTCGCGGTGGTCCCAAATATATTTCCACCTGTGGCGGGTGTGCTTCCGAAGAGTGAAGTACCAGTACCGGTACCAGGCTGTTGTTGTTGCTGTTGGCTTTGCGGATTCCCGAAGATACTGCCTCCAGTTGCCGCAGGTTGCGTCGCCGTGGTACCGAACAAACTTGGAGTCGTACCCCCTTGCTGCTGCTGCTGCTGCTGTTGTTGTTGTTGTTGTTGTGTTTGCGTACTGCCAAATAGTCCAGTTCCCGTGGTTGAGGTTCCCCCAAAGAGACCCGTGCCACCCGACGTCCCAGTAGGTTGAGATGTAGTACCGGTTGTACCAAATATATTCCCAGAAGTAGTACCAACCGGATTTGGGTTCGGGTTTCCGTACATGGAGGTGGCAGGTTGATTCTGCTGGGTGTTGGTGGTGCCAAAGATTGATGTCGGTTGGTTTTGTGGTTGGGATGTGCCGCCAAATATACCCCCACTCGGTTGCTGTTGTTGTTGGGCACCTCCAAAGATACTAGTGCCAGTAGCGGGCGTTGTATTTTGGCCACCGCCAAGTCCTCCGAACGCGGACATCTTCTAAGCCTTGATCAGTGTTCCACTTCAACATACACGCACTGCACGAGGTGGCAGGTACTCACTAGATCGACAGGGGATGGAATCAAGACTACGTTATCAGGCTCTCAGAAGATCACAGTCAAACAGGAGCCAGTACGCGTCAGGAGATTGAGCAGCGTCGAGACCACAGAAACAGAGGCTTGATCAGTGTTAGAGCTATTGGGCGCGTGACCTTCACACTGATGTCACGCGAGGACAATCACACGATCTTGCTGAAGCACCGACCAGGGAAGTATAGAACGTCTGGACGTCCCGTACTATACTCGCGTAAAGGCAGTTATTTTATGTCTCAAATCCGGCGACTGAATCATAATCGAGGCCGACGTGAAAAAGGTATGTCTCCTGTTAGCTGATCGCTAGGTCTCCTTTCTCAGAAACAACAATTTGACAGGTCCGAGCACCCTCACTCAAACACACGAAAGTAGAGACTAAACCGCAGTGGCATATTCTATATGGTCTCTTCAACTAACCAGTATTTGATATGCCAAGTTCCTCGACAAATATTCCGACCATGCGCAAGCCTTCGAAATGAAAGTAAAAACCATTGTATCGTTTCATATGAGGAGAGCGACATGGGCGAATATCACACGAATGGCGTGCATGATCATATAACATACAATGTTTTGATAGGGCAAGAGTACGAAATAGAACTCAGAACTAGGTGTGACCGATTAGTGTTGTACTTGAAGGACATAATGGATCGGGCCATACCCTTAGGGCCTGGAAGAACCACTTGTTCTTGCCAGTAGTGTAACGATCCTCAAGGAGCTTCTTGATATTCTTCTTCGCGTCTTCTCGCTGCGAAGGCTCTTTGAAGGTGTCTGCTGACAGGGCGCCTTTGAGGCTCTCCAATTCAAGCGCATATCGCGTTGGGAACAAGTGCGAGTAATTAATGACCTGGGTCATGATAGTCGGGTTTCAGCACAGTACTCTCCACCGGTATACTTGCTCGTACTCACCTTGATAAAAGGCTTCACTTTGCTTCTCACCGCCACCTTCTTTTGACCCATGCGCCGTGTCACCTTGCGGGGATAACGCTCGACGCCAGCAACGATAGCGTGCGGGTATGGTCTGTCTTTTGTACCCTCATCCAACTGCTTGATGATAACGACCTTTTTGCCGGCCTGGCGACCTTGGAGGACGATTGCAACCTGGTCAATGTAAACATTCTGCCCCACCCATCAAAGCTTCTCCTATGCGCACCTTACCGGGCTTGTAAACTGATAAATGTTTGTGTGAGATAAACACTGAATTTCCCTCAACAATTCAACATACCTCTGACCATCTTGACGTGCGGCAAGGGACTCTTGTTTTGTGCCTTGTGCAGGAAATAGTGAGTACGAGAATCGTTTATGTCGGAAATCTCCGAGGTGGCTTGCAGCTCTGATAATAAGGTTTACCGTAGGTCCGGCATTTCCCGTGACCGCTATCTCTGAACCACTCCCTCCAAGCCCCCCGCCGAAACTATTGTTGCAAGACAACTGCCTTGCAGGCACGAGACTTCTAAGTGCGCTGTAAAATGGAAGTCGAGGGTAGCGCCTGTGTTCTAGTTCGTGGGTATTGGGGCATTCTTTAGTTCTTAGCAACACCCAGCTGCGCTCCTAGATGCACAGGAGGCTCTACCAGTTGACAGACTTCTGGCTCAAAGCCTCCTGGGATAGGAGTGACACTAGAAAACGAGGTAAAGCAATCTCATATTTCTATTCGCGACTCGCACAGTAACGTCAAAAAAAACCCGTAAGGCGCCGTTACGAGAATTGTTGACATGTTCAATCGGCATCTTACCCAATCAAGCATGTCGCAACAGTACAAATTGCATTTGAACCGCAAATATCCAAATGGGGTAACATTACTCTACCCTAAAAATAGCAACCTCTAAGTGAAGATTGAAATGATCCTGTCCTTCCGCCATTTATGGCCTCGGCCGCAATGGCACATAACCCCAACATCATCAGCGCCCATAGCCCATGATTATGTCAATTTTAGCATGAGCGAGCAAGAAAATTTCCTAGAATTGTCCAAGGACGTGTCCCAGTAGACAGACATCGCAATGTTACGCTATGATAGTAGTTACAAGGGGACCCATGATGAAAGAGTGAACCATGGGTGGTGTAGGGGGGTGAACCAGTCAGGCACCAAGAAAGATACGCAGAGTAGGAGGAAAGAGAACACAAAATTGGGGGTATGAAAATATTAACCAATCGTCGGGGGGTGTTGTCAGTATCGTCTAGGCCGTTGCACATCAAAATGCAACTAGGGCCGTCTTACGAGGATATGCTTAAGCGTTGATGTTGACTGATGAAACTCGGTTAGTAAGATGAGTTAAAAGAGGAGTTGGCATTTACTCACTTGGCGAGCAACCAATGGCAATAAGCCCATTGAAGTTATTGTTTTCACAGCAGACCGGTTGAGCGTTACTGTGCAAGAATGAATCAACAAACTTCGTAGATATTAATGAAGGGACTTACCAGCTGTTGCCGCCAACACCGATGACGGACAAAGGACTGCAGTTAAGACCGACCGCAGTGCTGTGTGGGAGCACTATGCCAAGGAGGCTGATAATGAGACTAGCTGTCTTGTCGTTGGCATGAGTAACGGAGTTGCAGCATTGAACCTTCTCGACGTTGCATTGGCCACCGGGGTAGTTAGAGGGTTTCGGGGGCTTGGCGCCTAGAAAGAAATTAGATTGGCTCAACCACCAGTTTTAACAACGTATTTACCTTGAGTAGGAGAGCGGCGGATGGGAGGAAGAGGGGGCATGCCACGGGCGAGACGATATGCATTGGTCTCAGCATGGGGAACTGCGCTAACGGTGGCGACAGCGACGGCAAGGAAAGAGAAGACGGTAGTGAACTTCATAGTGGTATGAAAAATTTTTGGGGGGCGACGAAAGGCAAAGTAATGAGTGGACGGAACGAAATCCTGAAGCAAACAGAAACCAGACGCACCGGGATTTTATACGGAGTCGAGGATGGATTGAATGTCCAAAGAAACTTACGAGAAGCCGCCCAGCTTCTTTTCGAAGACGTAAATAGCACCATCCCAAATGGGTGCTGCGTTCATGCCGGCATTTGCTGGTCCATTTGTTGATGCTCCTCGATGTCACGATGTCATTGCTAGAACCCTCCAGGCGGGGTTAGAGACTGAGTATATGGCTGATAAACGTGCAACTCTTGCCTTGGTTGTGCACTTACTCCAAATAACCATGCTCTGCAACGATGGATTTTCAGTAGATCATGAATCAAATTTTTAAAGGCTTCTATCGTGGTTGTCGGGACTCCAATGACATCCCTTGATCTCGACAGGGCTGACCAATTGTCACACTCGAACTGAAACCTCGAGTTGATTGCGGGCTGCCATTCCCGCATGCCGTCGGCATCGGGGCTGCCTCTGGTCTTTACAGAACAGACTTCAAGACATGTAGACACTTTCTCTCTTATACTGCCAAACGTCCATTCCCCCATAATTCGGTCCCCAGCTCTTCCTACGAGCGGATGGAATATGGTATACAATCTAGTTCGGCTAAACTAGCGGGCCGTGAAGTCCAGAGCGCTCCTACAAATTATGAGACGACATACATATTACGTCGGACCGCGCAAATTTTTTTATCTCGACATCATCTCAACTGTCCCTGCAACGTCAGCTGAATTGGTTACTTCAGTGATTCTGGTCCTCAAACTTGGGGTGCACTCTAGCAGGCTCTTGCTCTAGCCAAGGGTTCTGTCATGAGAGACTCGCGTATTTTCAAATCTGAATAAGAACTGAGCTCCGACTACGCTCTAGTATCCCTCCAAGATTCGGAGTGATCCACTCGGAATCGAGCATTCCGGTTCAAGGTTCTTTCGAAAACACACTCCGCCACGTGGTTTTGTGAAGTTCCAACATGCAACCCAAAGGGTTGCCAACTTGCTACATTGACGGATCTTTCTATAAGCTTGGTCGTTTGGTGCGGGTCTCAAAACGAACGCTTATGCCAACCGCGGGGAAGGAGAAAGGGCCTGTTGGGCGGCGTGAGGAAAAACCGCAGCCGAAGGAGAGGAACCGGCGCCATCCCGAGGGCATGGCATGTTCTTGCAGAGGGTCTAGTTGGATGCAAAGAAATCCCTGATGTCGTTTGAGATAAGTTCTAGTCTAACAGGGACAGCCGCCCTGAAACTAGACAGGTTGAGGAGAAAGAGCGGAGCAAAAAAACAGTGCGACGAGCAGCCTCAAACCAGGAAACTACTTGTATCGAGAACTAAGTCGTTCCATCGAGACGGGCGGCTTTAGTATCTGTTAAAGATGAGCTGAAAGCAACAAGTGGATTAGCATTTTCTTTATCCATGGATGCTGTCTGGATATTGTGCAATCTAGTATTTGGTTGGTGAGAGAAGACTGAGAGAAGTTAAACCTAGTCAAGGCTAGAAGCAACAGTTGGGTGACAACCAGCGAAAATGAGAAGCAACAAGATATCGGCGATCATCTTTTTCACGTGTAATAACATGTGACCGAATTAGTCATCATGAAATTGCAGATTCCCAACGCAAGATGCTTTTCGCATCGCCGACCTAACTTACGTTCATCTCATCCCCTACATCCGCTCTGGCCAGTATTCTCGTATTCAAAAATGGTAACAAAAGCCGTCTGTACTTTCGCGTTTCCTTTCCTGACCACAACAACCGCCAGGCCTCGCTGCACTTTTGCTCAGAATGCAACAACCTACTTTATCCCAAAGCCGACCAGCAACGTAGAATCATGGTCTACGCGTGTCGTATCTGCACCTATGACGAGATTGGGGAGAATAAACTCGTTTACCGGAACGATCTTTTGACAGTCACTAAGTACTTGTTCCGTGCTGTATCTGTTGAGGAAGCAGCAATTGAACAATTCGCAGAGAACAGGTTGGCGTAACAACAGATCTCGGTGCAGACCCTACCCTTGTGCGTACCATTTCCTTTCGACAGTACTACCAGACGCGCTGAACCCTCCGAGTAAAGGCCCATTCTAACATTTCCTGTCCCCGTTGTGGAAACGATGAGTGCGTTAATGTGTTATTTATATTTTCCTATTTTGACGCTGGCCCTTCTCCCTCATCCCAGTGCTGTCTTCTACCAGGATCAATCGAAAAGAAAGGAAACAAGGATGATCCTGTTTTTCGTTTGCACAAAATGCGACTACGCCTTCTCCGACCCATCCCTCGATAATCGACCAGAAACAGAAGAAACACAGCAATAACACTTACGCCCTCGCTTGTGGGTAGGTAATTACAGTTCTCTAACTGTTATTTGGGCGACTTCTCGCCATGTACAATAGACTCAGTCGTACTCTATTCGGACGTTAGGTCACGGAAGTTCTCGAACGCTTCGGTTTTTATTCCGCCGTCCGGAACAAACGACGATGCCACCTAGTACCTCTACACATGGACGTTGTCCCCTCGGTTACGCGCCTAAACAATGAATGGGGATTCAGAGCAAGTACATATCAATAGTTGTACTGGGTAAAAGCGGACATTTTGTCTTGTATCGTTGTTTTACCTCGATACTTATGAACGGTATTAATGATAAGACTACTGGAAGAATAGGACCAGTCAACCGTCACCTCGAAATAATCTCAGCCGACTTCGTCTGATACCAGGGCCTGGAGCCCTCACAGTTGCCGGCGAGTATGTCGAATGTGAAGGTTCTGTAACACGGAAGGTTGAGGGACGCACGCAACTTCTATGGCAGTCAGTGGGCGCTCCATTGGATTGATAATGAAACGATCTGGGGCTTGTGCTGTTCAACAACCCAGTCACGACAGATTCTTCCAATACGTTCAACGAAATAGTCGCCCCCAAAAACCAACAAGCGATATTAAGAATATACAATATCACAAAAATATCCTCTTGCAGGTTGTTGCCCCTCTCAGGCCCATCGTACTCAATATATCTGCCCCCCTGGAACCAGCGTTATTAATAAATGAAATTCTTCAAATCTACACGCAAAGATTGTGCACACAACCTTCTAGGCTCCACATTTAGTGGCATTGCCCATACGCACGGTACTTCATGAGCTCTCAGACCCACTTCACCCCGACCCCATCGACCCGAAGTTACGGAAAGGCACCCTCCACAGTTTTTTCAACCACCTGCCCCCAACATAGCTTTGTCCCGGGTTAAAGCGAGCAAAAATGGTCACCGAACGCGAGAGGCCACTTGGCTGGATGACCCCTCCCCCTGGGCTCCTGTACCCCACCAGTTTGTTCTTGGGAATAGCCAGCAAAACATTAACCACCCTAAGTAAAGCTCCAAACAAATACGATTTAATCCTGTTAACCGACCACTGAAATGCTGACAGCTGGATGACCTTATCCTGAACGCTCTCCCACAAAAGCCTGTGTTGCCACGATATTCCGATATAGAAACCGCGAGTCCCTCTTCAGGAAGCAGGCCCTCATCTTCAGGGTGGTGCTAGGACGGGGCCGCTCCGAGCGGGCAGCAATACGAGTCGGTCATTACCACAGTCTGCCACCATCTTCTATCTCTTCGGGAATTCCTTGTCATCGGTCCGAGGAGCTTCTTTCTCGTAAGGTTGTTCCAGCTGGTGTGGGAGCTTCCAATCTCTTCTAATCCACCGGATTAATATTGGGATCTATAAATAGCCGTGTGTTGGAAACCCCAAGGGGAAATGACTGAACATATGCCAGAGCTTACGATAAATATGTTGGGTAAAACCCTTGAGGATCTGCCCCTTGGCGACAGAGTGGCGCGGGATAGTAACCAGATGATACTGCACATCGCACATGCGTCAATAGGAAAGGAATAAAACAGCGGACATAAAGTGACCCATCCCGGCGAATAGGATTGGGCTGCTTAGGGAGAGAAGATAACCGTCAGGCGGATAACGAGACTGCATATCCAAATTCTTCGCTCATGAAGAAAGCGCCTGAAATTGGCGTCGCCAAAGGTTAATGGGACGAGAAAGGCAAAAATATTGCCGGGTGCCTATCCTGCTTACCTATCAAGGTGCGATGAATCCCAGAGTAGTGTGGGCGTGTGTACCTTATGATTGAGATGTTCGTTTAAAGTTCAACACTTTCAATTGCCGGGTGATGTGAAAGCGATCCCCGTTCGGGCGCCGATCCGCTCAACCAAGTTAGCTGTTTAAGCTAATACTGGCGACGAAGAGGTTAGGGATTTTTATCTACGGTATCGATGGTGAGCGAGAAATTGGTCTTGAAAACGATAACCCACGATCCAAGGTACAATATCGAAATCAGTGTTCGTTTGAGAGCGGATTATCTTCTCACGGTGGTTAACTGCGATAACGCATGGAATGGGCGAGCCAGCCCCAAAAATCGATCTCCCAAAATCGATCCACACGGTGAAAGGACGTATTTCCATCGATATGTTGCAAATTTCCGTATATAAACAAAACATGCTAAAAATTCGATAGCATACCTGGGGTTATCTCCGCTAAGGTTTAGCGATGGCTTATTCCTGACTACGCGATTCGCGAGACCACCGTGTGGCTGTATGCTGGGCGGTGGAGAAAGCTCATCGCCGGTCCGCTGGTAATTGTGTTGGTTTGGGTCATCTGTTTGTCGCACGTCCCAAGGACAGCTGGTATAGAACAAATGGTTGCGGAGAATGGGTGTACAGTGGGGTCTGTGGTATACCTACCACGAACTTGGATGCCCTTCCATCGAGAAGGGTGTGACGAGCCTGAAACCATTCCTGCAGCAACAATTCCCACTGTTAAAGTCCTGTAGCATTCGGAGTAACGGGACACAGTTCCTAAACATGAACAACAATCTAGAAGCGATGATCATCAGCAGAGAAGAAGCTGACACGGAAGGAACTTACACCATGGTCGAAGCGACCCCGATTGACTCATGCCCTGCGATAAGGAACCTGAACGTGTAGTAACTGCGTTGATTATGATTAGGGGCTGGGCGAAAAACCTGGTACCACTGGTTTTCTTTGCTCGTTGCCGTCGAGAGTAACACGAAGACTGGTGGTCGTCCATCGTTGCCTGAGGTCGCATTCCAGGAAAATGCATAGAGCATGGAGGGGGTTTCCTCCATAGTCACTCAAAGCCAGGAGCAAATAGCACAGTTGACCAGTTTCCGTGTCAGGGTGCCAATCGAGAACAGGGGATTTAAATGGACACCACTGACCAATGCAGCTATTAGGCCATGAACCAACCTAAGCCAGGGACAAGGAATCAGAACCTGCGTACCATATTTGGGCGGGGGAGGTATTTTTCAAGCAATATTGAACATAAGAAGACTATGTATGCCTGGAGTGGGCGATCCTTGCGCGGAGAATATAGGGTCCGCCGCCAGGATGAGATCGAATTCGATCTCAACTTGCCTTCGAAATGGGGATGATTTACCCATGCATGTAACAAAAATAGCCAGTATCTGGACCCGAACCAGAAGACACCCACAAAGGTCGGGAATTGCACCAGGAGGTTATGAGCTAGGCTATGGATACATCAGTAAGGGCGCTCTGAAACAAAAAGGACTCAAATACCAGTCAACGTCAGCCTTGCACGTCCTGTATTTCATCTTGACGGTGACCAATTGCGCTATTTGCTGGCAAAGGTTTTTCCGCATCATATTCAGCGCTGATGACATCATTCATGGGTGACCGCATTCTACTGAGACGGCCAGAGTGAACTACGGGGGGAGGTCTCCTTGGAGCCGGGAAAGGAAGGGATGAGGGTATGTTGGTATACACTTCGTAATAAGTACAGAGACATAAATTCTTCACGACGACTTGACGAGGAAGGAACGAGATATTCTTGAAGTCAATTCTGCCAGGGACTGGCCCTGAGACCGGGATGATGGGAATCAGTCAGGGTGCGGATTGCCCTTGTCCCTCACACACCTCACGCACCTCACGC
The DNA here is from genome assembly GCA_025093985.1 of Calvatia gigantea. Taxonomy (NCBI): domain Eukaryota; kingdom Fungi; phylum Basidiomycota; class Agaricomycetes; order Agaricales; family Lycoperdaceae; genus Calvatia; species Calvatia gigantea. Next base: position 887,195 of record JACAAK010000012.1, read on the forward strand.
ACCTCACGCATCTCACGCACCTCATTGGAGACAAGGGATGTCCGAAAATATAGGTCCCGAACTATGCGAAGTTCAACACTCGGTGCTCAGGACTCATGCTCCACAGGGGGCCCATAATTGGTATGGACTTCGGCAGTCATCCACGGCTAAGTACCCTAGGCGCTAACATCAGTCAGTGAGTCTCGCCGTCTGGAAAATTGTCATGGCGAGCTTTTTTTAGTACGCGCGAGTTCGGTTCGGCTTCCGCAAATAGTGCAACTCGGGCGAAGTTAGATCTGGCCCACATCTCCCCGATTACAATGTTTTACAAAACACCGGAAAATCCAGAGACTCTCGGTCATCGTGCAGTCCGGTCAAAAAAAACGCACAGCTTGAGAATTAGTCATCCGATGACAACCCACGCTGCCGCGGGATGCCGGCGGTCTGACTTCTTTCCGGGAGCTCGCCTGAGTTCAATGAATCACTTACATAGTTCACCGCGGGTCGGCTTCTACCTCTTCCAAATAGCTGACAACCCGAGAACCACTCTTAAGGCTTAGGCTTATGACCATCTCATGCCCCGTTCTCCTATTATTCTGTTCTACCTGTTGTTTGCAACTCGCCTCCCCCTCTAAAACTGTCGCCTCTACTGCTTGCAGTCCCCAGCCACATTCTGGATAGCGATGTCGACCGGCTCCAGAAACGCAAGCTCTGATGGAGAACTAAAAACCTCGACCGCCAACGAGTCAGCTTTAGAGAAAGGCTCTGAGAAAGGCACCAGGGAAGACTCGGCGGCAGTCGCCCAACCCCCTCCCCCAGCTGGTCCTACGTGGCCTGAGGGTGGATGGCGGGCCTGGTCTGTTGTTGCAGGCGTGTTAGTATTCCACTTTCTGGCCTGTTTTTACTCCTCCGACTGATGTGTTATAGGTGGATTGTGCAATTCTCTACGTTCGGGTCAGTGCAATGACCTTTCTTAGCGGACCCTCGGCTAATTCAAAGCAGTTACACAAATTCCTTTGGCATCTATAATGGTAACGAAAACGGTATTTTGGATGGCCATGGTTTCTTATGTCTTGTCTAGACTTTTACGCTCGCGAATACCTTACCCATTATGAGTCCTCTCAAATTAGGTACATTCATATTTCCGGAACCCCCCTCGGAGCTGACCTGTGTCGTCCAGTTGGATAGGCAGTGTACAGTTGCTCCTTCTCTTATCTTGCGGACTCTTTTCTGGAAGGGCTTTTGACACGGGATACTTGTAAGCGGCCATACCTCTCAGTCTACATCAGCATCCCTCACAACGACGAACAGCTACCCAATTATGATATCCGGGTCCACCTTGTTAGTTTTCTGTCTCTTCATGTTGTCAATCACCCATCCCGAACATTATTACCAAGTGAGTTCTGTCCGAGGGACAGTTGGTTGTTGCTGATTTCTCCCAGGTCTTCTTGGCCCATGGATTAGGAGTTGGACTTTCTGCAGGGTTGACGTTCGTTCCGGGATTGGGCGTCATTGCTCACTGGTTCAATAAGCGCCGTGCTCTCGCAGTTGGGATCGCTAGCTCTGTAAGCTATTTCCCGTCCCTCATTTCGGGTTCATTAAACGGACGACTCATCCAGGGCTCCGCTGTTGGGGGTTTCCTTCACCCCATCATGCTCAACGCATGGTTCCATGGCCCCATCGGGTTTCACAATGGCGTGCGCATCAGTGCTGCGCTCAACGCCGCACTTCTTATCATCGCCTTGCTTCTCATGAGAACACGGTTCCCGGCAAACCCTGCGCCGCGCAACATTTTCGTGACCGGGAAGAAATTCATGAGCGAGCCTCCCTATTTCATCATGGTGTGCGGGTATGTAGCCTCTAGGATTCAAGTATTTTCATGAGGCTGATTTCTCGAAAGGGCGTTCCTGGTCCTGATGGGCTTGTATTACCCCTTCTTCTTCATCCAAATCAATGCAATCAACAACGGACTCAGTTCCAAACTAGCGTTCTACACGGTCAGTTATTAAATACAGCAGTTTTTCGCTATCATCTGACTTTTAACGAAGGTTGCGATCATGAACGGAGCTAGCGTTGTCGGACGAGTAGTACCCAATGCCCTTGCGCGGAGTTGTGGAAACTTCAACGTCGTTATAACCTGCACCACCATAAGCGGTATCTTGGTTTTTGTTACTCTCGCGGTCCACGATGTTGGCGGCACTGTGATCTTTACCATCCTCTTTGGTTTCTTCTCTGGAGCTTGTAAGCTAACAGCCAAGTTGATTGGGAAGTTCTTTCTGACTTTCACCCGGATAGATATCGGAATGTTAGCACCCATGATCGGTTCTCTGGCCAAAAGTGATAAGGAGTTCGGAGCTCGTTTAGGCATTACCTTCACATTTGCTGGTATGTAACACTTTCCTGGCTTATTCGCACTCAGACTCATATTCCCTCAGGCTTAGGTGGCCTTATCGGCACTCCGATCTGCGGGGCGCTCCTTACTACGCACTTCATATGGTTTAGACCCATCCTCTTCTCTGGTTTGGCTGTCCTCATTGGAACATGTTGTTTCATTACCACCCGTTTCCTTTTGGTTAAGCAGAGGGGAACCCAAAGGGTTTGATTTTCCATCTATTACCCGCATGCATTCGGAGATCGGACGTTGGATGATGTGTAGACTATTATTTTACGAGACAATGTGTTCTCATTCCCGAATGATATTAATCTGACCACGCGTATGATCTGGTATTCGTTCTCAGTCACATTCCCAAAGGGACCGTAGCTCCATTTAAATCCGCGGACCGATGACCAAGCGATGGAACAATCACCGCCCCTGCCAATATCACCACTGTTTTGCTGTTGAGGACAGGGCTGCGCTGATATAAATTTAGACTAATTCTGTCTTCCTTGCCATTTGGCGATCAACCATCCTCAATGTTCAAACTTCCCAAACGTTGGAGTGATAGCATCATATCCTATTTTCGTCAACCCAGTTGTTGTGAAGAAGCGGAGAAGGGTTTCTCCTCCATCTGATCAGATCCGATCCCTGCGAGATCCTACAACCCTGAACATATGGCTATATCCGACAATGGAAGTGACGAGCAATCCCAGGCAAACCCTTACAGGGATCCAAACTGCGAGGTGCCCAAATGATGTCAGCCCCCAACCAGGAACTGAAAGCCCTAAAACCCACCGGAGATTGTCAAGTTTAATGACGATCCAATCAGCTACGCATCGTTGAGGGTAAGTGAAAAGGTTAATACCGGAACTGTCCCTTACGTTTTAAATTCTCGGGCGGGATTGGAATTTGCATCGTGTTGCATACCTGATGCCCACCCACTGCCGATCGCCTGTCATTTGTCGAGAATTGGTCACCAGGTACTATTGCACTTGTTCTGAGTGATTCACGAACCCTATGATACCTGGACCCGGGACAGGGGTCAGCTTCACAGATATTCTGAACAGAACTCATGAGGACCTGTTCGCTTCGAAATACCCACCTTGTGGTTAAATGTATCAGGTGAAAATCTCTTTGTGCGTTGAACGAATAATGCGATATTGACGACCATGCGAAAGTTTCTTATCCGTGGTTGCGCGAGTGTCAAGGTCGACAGGATGTCGGAATTTTGCGTTGTTCTTCCGCAGAGCAGGTGCCACGCAAATGCAAAAAAAAATTCCAACCGCTCTTTGAAAAAAGCGGAAGAAGCACCACTATGCTCAAAGGGGAACAGGCGACCAGGGAGGAGTAAACACTGACTCCTTTTAATACTAGCAGAGCGGCGGCTGACGTTCCTCAGAAGTTTGAAGGAGGTCAAGCGCGATAGTGAATAATTCATTCAACCGCACTATTATCAATGTTTCTGGCACGACTCTCGGTGATAGTGCATCCCCGAACCTCGACACCCGTGGAACGTGAGACTCGCCAAAAATCACAAATATCAAGCGTGGCAATCTGGCAACCACCTTTCTTTCTACTACGCTCATTCGGGTCATCCTTCCCGGGATAGATCCACAACAGATCGACCCCAACCTTGCGAGAGAAAACATGGGATTGCGATCCTTCTTTCGTTCCTTTGTCGATGTGCAAGGCAAGGCCTACAAAAATAACGGTGACACCAGATATGAAACGGTGCTCCTTAAACGAAGCCTGAGAATTGAGTTTAGAGTCGCCAGAGAATGAGCTAGATATCTCAACCTTTTTCTGGAATAAACACAGCCCATTTATGAATAGGCTGCCAGTTGGCCTTGGATTTATAATTTCTCCATTCAGATGGATGGCTTTTTTGGGACTGCCCGAGTACATAGTGCTTTAAAAGGTAGCGTGAGAAACTCGTGGTGAAGTTAGTAAGGGCCCGTTCGGGTCCCCAGTCTAGGGCAGACTTGCCTGCGAAATTTGAGGCGTACGCCTGATCCGGGAGCCTGAGCTTCAGAGGGTCGAAGCGGAGCCGAGGGTACCGTTCGGGTGACTCCAGCCCCAGTCAAGCCACGCCTAGTCCTGTTATTGGGCGCGACTATAGATGCTCGCGCCCATGTACTCGTCCTCCTGCCCCCCGTCCATTTCCTTTTTGTTAGTCTACACAACAACGCCCTACCCTTTTCATTATGCCTCCTCACCGAGTTCTAAGGCCACTGGAGGCCTGCAACTTGTTGGAGAGCTTTCGGAATACCCCTCGACTAACGCCCAGTTGTTGCTTGAAGCGAAAATGGTGCCCAGAAAATAGGTCGGCAAGCCACATTTCACCGGTCAAAGTAGAGGTGTGCTTTGGCTCAGGGACTTCGGGGGTTTCAAGGACTGCCATGACTGCTGCAAGGGCAGACAATGCTGCAGAAACCTGCCGTTTGCGTTGCGAATCGGCTGGATTGCTGCGGAGGATGACCATGACTGTATAACCTGCACACCGGGCTGCACGCTGATGGGTCCCGAGGCCGTTTTCTCACGCTTGGCACCATCCCATGCCCAAGCTTTGCGGTTGCTAAGCCGATCCGCTTGCTCGATGCCGGGGACCCGAATGGGCCCTAACAGTGTTATTCACAAGCGGCCTACCTGTGAGTTATTCGCACTGTGTTACTCACATGTGAGCAAGTAAGTGTTATTAACAGGTGATTAACAGTTTCTCGCACTGTGAGAAAGTGATTAACTGTGAATAACTCATATTTTGTTACGTGAGACCTATATTTTATCCCAATTAACGCTGTCATCCTCTGAGCTGTCCTCTGCGACACGTGCAAGAGCGGTCACAGCAAGTGGAACCAATCGAAAGATTAGCACTACATTGGGTATCTCGGTTCCGGCAAGTATATCGCCAAAGGTTCGTGGTATCCGCCATTGAAACCAATGTGGTCAATTCAGTTGCGAGATCAATGGGGGTCTGAGGGTTATCAACAGCTTTGTCTAGACTTTCATTGAGCGTTAGTTGGTCTTGACTTTTTAACAAGCCATAGAATGATTGTGATATGCGGGATTGACAGGACTCGGGACAGATATCCTATTTTTTTGGGTTATTTTCATATTTGTGTGATCTTTAACAGACAACATTGGGTGCTTGGGACTTATTTACAGTTCCTCACCAGGTGTGATTTAGGCCCGAGTTACTAGCCTGTTACTAACACATTATTAACTTGCGAATAACTACCCTGCGAAAAATTGGGGAATTATTCACGCTACCTTAGTGCTTTTGATGCCGATTGGGATATTATTTGCGTGACCACTACACTTTTCTTGCCCTGGCGCTACTGGGTAGTGGACTCCTCGATAATACATGGGCGGTTATCGGACCTACCCGACGATCCAGAAAAATTAGTGTCCTCAATGCCTCCCACATATTCTAGCAGGAGTGTTCACACCCGACATTCTGAGCAACCCCGGGTCACATCGACACAGCCGGCAGGAAAGGAGTCATGTCTGACGTGATCAAGTGTGTCGGGGCAGACTTATTTGCTACCAGTAAATCAGCAATTGTCCCTCGCGGGTGACAGGCAACGAGTAATTGCAGTAGGGCTACTGTCCACATGATCCCGTTTGTCATTACACACGTATTTTATAGCGAGATATCCTCCGGATGTTCCCCAGCATAGGTAGAGCTGATTTGCTCAAATTCGCATTAGGGTTCTGTGGGGTCTGCTGATTAACCTGATTCACTTCAAATTAGCTGATGGGAATTAGGGGGGGAGGTATTTCCCACAATATCAGTTCAATTAGAACCACATTCCTACTTTCAAATGTTCAGCCTTTTCGTTCTAATTCTCTTACCCTTTGCTGTCCTCACGTACCACCTGTAGATGAGATACAGAGCTGGTAGTATCGTATACAATCCTTTATAATCTCGTTCCAGGGCTGCTATGCGCCATTCAACGGTTTGTGCTTGCTTGCAGTGTTCGTAAGTTGGTTCATTCGGCCTCTGGCAGCTGCACCCAGGCTAGTGCCAGCAATGATAGGTCTGTCCGGAGTCCGTTCTTTTTAGGGGTCACTGTTGGCCTCTGCCTCTGGTTAACTTGTCGATGTGAGAGGGAGTATACCACAATCAATCATATATCTCTTGACACGGAATGGTAATTAAGGCCAGGGAAGGATTTTCCTGTAGTTGCTGCTGCATTCATTGCTTGTTGAATATGGATATTCTTATTAGTATGGAGATAACTTGACACGTGCCAACTCAGTGATAGCTGGTGCGAGCATTGATCTTCGCCTCTTGGGCAGGCGTTTCTTGGGGCTCTGCATTTGGGTTTGTGAGAACTGACGCCGAAGGCTGGAAGTCAGCTGCCCGGTCGGTCCGGCATTGCCATGTCATCCTCAATATTTCCACCTTCAAATTTCAAGCCCTTGCGGCTTTGGGACTTGAGTCACTCATTCGTATGCCTTATTTACAGATGCTCTGGTCCCCGTATTGACCACTTTCATTTTGCGATTCAAGGATGCACCAAAGCGGTACCCAATGTGGCGCTGAAAACGTTCACTGATGGATGACAGTGTATCGCCACTCTTGCAACTCTATTGTCCAACTACGGTTGGGTTTCTTCCTCTTCCTGTGATATACCGAAGTCCCGCATGTCGAAGTTAGTGCACCTTGTCTATGTTCATGGATTTCAAGGTAGCACTCCGTTCCCTTGACCCCGGACTAGGCGACCCTACTAATGCTTCAGGCTGATTAGGAAATGATACGACATTTCAGGTATGTTGATACGGGTCTAGAAAAATCTTAATCAAACTAACTCCCGTAGTCTTTTCCCCTAGACCTGCAGAATCACCTATCGTCTCACACCCCTCCACACCTGGACGTAAGGATCCGAAGCAGTCTCTATCCCACATACAAAAGTGTCAAGCCATTGTCATATGCGACGAAGAACTTCTTGGAATGGTAGGTCTTTATCTATCTCGGCTTATACGCACGGGGCTACAATCACAGAGCAGGTTGCAAACGCAACCACCTGGGCCGGTCATTCTATTGGGCCATTCTATGGGAGGTCTCCTTGCAGCGGAAGCTGCCACGGATTCATCGAACACCCCCCATGAGGAAACAGGAAAACCTAGTCGCATTGTGGGTGTCATTGCCTTTGATACGCCCTTCCTTGGCATGCATCCGCATGTCGTCGTCAGCGGCATAGCATCGCTCCTTCCAAAGGGTTCCGGAAACGGAGAGAAGAGATCAGAAGGAGAGATGAACGCTCACCCAGATATTAACATCGTGCCTGAACAAGTCACTGATGACTGGGAGGGACTCAAAAGGAGTAGCGGAAGTGCGTGACTTAACCAGTTGATTGATCACAAAAGGGCTTATTGTTCTGGGTCGCGCCCTCCGTACACATATGTGCATTCCAGCAGGCCGTCCGGGACCTGCCCCTTCGGATAGGGCGTCGCAGTTGACTGTGGCTCATTCCACTTCTTCAACGTCATCGAAGCGTTCCTCGGGGTCGTTCTCTGGATCGCCCTCGCCGTTCCTCGACCGGGTCATGGATTTTGCGTCCACACAGTCTAAGAGTCCACTCGTTCGTTGGCTCAAGAAACACTCTGATGATCCCTTGGCGGCCGGGCAACGGTGGATTACCGAGCGATGGCAATTTGGCGGCGCAATGTTTGACCCTACAGGGCTGAAAGAACGATATATTCGGCTGGTGAATTGGAGGAACGGCCTGTGGGTCAATTATTGGACGCAGACCTTAGTCAAGCCTGCAGACGACAGATACCCGGACAACAAGGCTGGGGCGTCGTTGGATGAGGAGCTAGCGTACAATGACAAAGGGTTGATTGAGTCCGGGATTGTAGAGCCACCCACAAGCGACCCCTCGCTGTCCGCAATCGACAAGGAGTGGATGGAACAAGTAAACAAGATTAAGAACTCAAGCCCGAAGACTAAGACTGAAGGGGCAAAAGGTAAGATCAAGCATGGACGACATTTCATTGTGTTACCGACAGGAATGGGGAGGAAAATTGGGGGTGGGGAACGTTGGGAGAATATTATCATTGGCGGAGTGGAGGATGAAGTAGCGGCTCACTGTGGACTTTTTATCAGGGGACAAAACTTGGATTACGATGGATTCTTGGGGAGGGTAGCGGCGCACATCATCGCGTGGTGTGAGCAATTATAACTCCAGTTATGTTAACAGATAACATTTGCCGAAATTTAATAAAAGAAAAATTGAGGCCCAGGGAAACACATTCTTACATTCGTGGTTTCATCAGGTGAAGGATGACATTCCGGTCATCTCACAGGTTCATTTCTGCCTACTCGAGACGCTCAGGTATCCGGCCAGATATGTGTCTTAATTAATTGGAACCACGGGTGATCTCTGATGTTTCCAAGAAATGCTTTTTCACCATCTGGTCGGTGGAGGTTGGCGTTCGAGATGGGGCCTTGTCGTTGGCATAGCCACCATGGTAATAATGCCCGACTAACGACTCCAGATACTGCTCCGCATAAAACGCACGATTCAACTGATGCTTTGTATCTTCCCTCGCGATGCTTAAGCGTTCTTGATACATGTCCTCTTTCGCTCGAAGGAAACGAGCGATTCTTTCGGCCCCCAAAGCATCAACTTCTTCCACCGTCAGGGGCTCTGTGCGATCAAGAAGAGTTTTGTACGCGGAGAAGAGCCAATCCTGCAACCCATATTTATCACCAAGGTGAATCCTTTGGGCCACAGGAACTTCACTGGGCAGCAACTGCTGGGTCGCATATTTGAAGATGTCATCAAAAACGAACCGATGCGAGATGCTCTGCAGATTTAGGAACATCTCCCGTCTCTTCTGTGAATCGAGTCCATTTGCATTGGGTTCTCGGTGCCTGTCATTATAGGAGTGAGTTCACAATAAATCAAAAGAGAACCTACTAACAGGGAATAAAAGAACTCTAGCAAAGTTTCAAACTCTCTCACAGTAACACTCGGTAATGAGATTGGTTGCTCGTCACAAGTTCCCTCAGGATCTTCACTCCCTTCTCCTTTTGGACTTGGAAGACTAAACATGTTACAGAACACCTCCGATTCTGCTTCAAAATAGTACCGATGAACTCTGAAGAGCTGATTTTCCACCTGTTCAATGTGTGTACACGTCTCAGCTTGGATGGCAGCGGCATGCAGAGCTCACGAGGAAAACGGCCATAGGATCGTTCTTGAAGTAAAAGCGATCATTGTGTTTGAGGGGCTCCCTATTGGGCCGGGTGTCAATTCCGCATGTGGGGCTAAAGTATTCATTCCTACAAAGCGACATCGATGGTATCAGGTTGGTTCACATGGGGGTTTGACGCGTAAGTGGTGGCGCCTGGATCCTTCATAGTGGGATGGATGAGGTGGTTAAGTTGTGGGATGTTAAGAGCAACCTATTAAGCCTGTTTTTAAGCTGCTACTACACACCGGGCCTGACAAGTATGAGATAAGACATCTCCGATACTGGGGTCTTCGTGACTGCAAGAAGTGGAACACTCCCCAATATAAGATTTGGGGTGGAAGTTGAAGTAAGCACATTTGTATTGCCTGAACTCATATTGTGCATTTTCTCGCAGCTTTGTCCGATCTACCGCAGTCCAGTGTATGGATACGGATCATTCCTGGTCATTCCTGGAGCCACGAGATCAATACTCCCCGCGTTTTGAATGATTGACATGGACTTCCTGGCGGTGATATGGTGGACCGTTGCGACCCACCCATGTCAACACCTTCTTTCCCCACTCCTCCGATCAGATCAGGCTTTCGGCCGGAAAAAACGTATCAGAGTAATCCAACTGCGCTCCAAATGGCCTCACCGCCCAGGACCCCGGTTTGCTATTAGCTCAATTCTTCCATCTCCCCGAGCCACGAGTGTGGCACTCCTTGTTCTCTTAATAGAGAAGTTAACAACGCCCATTCATCATGATCGCCTCCCGGGCTAATTTCGCATCATTTCTAAAAGTAATGTACGTTGCTTATTCCATCCCTTGCTACAAGAAAAACTTCTCCACAAGTTTTCTACTGGTGGGACGAGGGTTCTCCGGAGGCGTTGTTGGTGCTGTGGGTGGGAGCTGAATCAGTTGGTTCCACGAGGAGGGCGGCTGGGGCACCTGTCGTGCCTTGAACTTCTTCTCGTTCTCTAGCTCGGCCTGCCAACGCTCCTGGTGCATCGCCTCCCTGGCGCGAATATATCGGACAACCTTGTCAGACCCTAAAACTTCGACCTCATGTGCTGTTAGAGGGGTTGCGCGATCGAGTAAAGTCTCATATGCTGATAAGATCCACTCTTCCAAGTTGTATTTTTGCCCAAGGGAAAATCTTTGAATGGCAGGGATGTCTTTTACGACCGGTTGCAGCTCCCCAAGAACGTGTTGAAATATCCCGTCAAACACGAAGCGGTGGGATATGCTCAGCAAATCAAGGTTGACCTGCAAGCTCTCTTCTTTCGAGTTTTTGGGTTTCAAGGGAGGTCTGGGTGGGTGGCGAGGGGGGTTGGGATCAAAGACGATCAGCACATCATGGAGATTGGTACGAACGATCGATAAAAGTAACCTAGCAACGCCTCGAATTCCTTCACTGTCACCCCGGGCAATTGGATTGGTCGGTCGTCACTGGCGCCTTCGGGGTCCATTCCCTCCTCTACTGGGCAGGCGAACATGTTACGAAAGACCTCTGAACTTCCTGAAAGAAAGCAGCGGTGGACCTTGAATAGCTGATCTTCAACCTATTCATCGGTATGGCATCAGTTTAGTTGGTGTGCTCTTCCTAGCCAACGTACAAGGAAGATCGCCATCGGATCATCCTTGAAATAATACGATCCGTGTTGACGAGGGGTTCTGTGTGAAAAGGGGAGAATCAATTCTGTAAAAATTGGCCCTAATTCCGTTGCTGTACATTGCCTGATTATCGCCATTGGCAGAATTGGGGGATGAGGGCTTCATGTCGAGGGGGTTGTCTCAGAATGGCGATTGGAATAGCGTTTGAAGGGACAAGTACCACGCCCCAAGGACGCTCTACAAAAAAGTATGCTGTGGTCGATGATCCTGACACGAATTATGTTTCATTGTTTCGGCTTCTGTAATCGAATTCTAATTGTCTAGACCCAGATAAACATGTGGAAGGGGCGTTGCTAAACCGCAGGCGAGTCCTGCGGCATCAACCTGGTGGATAGAAGCTCTGGCGATAACAAATCCGGGTCAATTCAATCATCAACGATAAAGGGAGGTACGGTGTTCTGTTGTATGGTATGGATTCAATGATATACATACCACAGAGTATAATGATACAAGGTTTACAAAAGTGTTGGAGGTGACTACATTCGACAAGTTATTGGGCTCCTCACATTGGGGTAATGTCATAAATAAAGCCATTCTATTATTGGTGTCAGTTCCTTATTGACCCTGGAGGGATGAAGTCATACCACTAAGGGTTATTGTCAGAACCTGAACGAGGGATGATACCGTCTGTCTTGGGGGGAGAATTAGTGACAGCAGCAGAGGTCCTTGCGATAGTCGCAAGGTCAATTTCTATAAAGGCAGAGGGTTAAGATGTGCGAACATAACTGGGTCGAATTACGAGCACTTACGGTCACCCTTCTTGAAGGCATTCTTGCGTGCTTTCCTAGCCCGTTCTCTCTCCTCCTCTGTGGGAGGGCTGCTGTTAACGCTACTGCCACTGCTTGCGCGCTCCATTGGTGGCTTTGGAGATATATCAATGGCTGTCAAGTGTCAGCGGCGAGTAAATTGAACGACACAAAAGAGGACACTACCTTCTGAGCCAGCTTTGCGACCTTCCATATTGTCTGCTGCGATATCCATATCCTCATCGTCTATGGCACTAGCCTCGAAATATGACTCGTCCGCGAGGCTTCCCCAATTGTGGCCTCCAGCTCCACCTTTGCGGAGGTTGGGGTCAAGACCGGTGCGGGATTCCGAACGATCCTTGTTCAGGGCGCGGGGGTGAGTAGCACGCTCCGTACGGGTCATAGTATGAAGAGAAATAGCGGTTGAATGCAGATGAGATTAAGAGTGATAGGAGAGAAGCGACGGGTTTATATAACTCGCTCTAGGTCAGAGACCCAGACCGATTTAGTCTTGCCAACAAATCTCGTGACCTGTAATATCGCGGAACTCAACCTGTTTCTAGCACCTTCTAGTAGTTCCTGACCCATGGTATGGTCGGGCGTTTCTGAGCGGACCTACTGCAGCTACACCTGTTGTTTCCCCAACCTGCGTCGCCAGTCCACCAAGCTCGGGAATTTGACATAATTGCCGAGAATCGAGAATGCGAGGAAGCGCGGGAAAATAAACGGCATTCCAACCTGGGGCGACCCCGTGACCAGAGCCAGCTGGTGGTGATCACTTCTGGGGGGGGCCCGGATTTGTCAAAGTTTCTTTCCTTCGCGAAGGCTGGCAAGTCTGCTTTGGACGTTGATCAAGGATCTTAACCTTTATTTGGGCCTTTACAAGACAAATGCAAAAGGTCGATAGGCTCTAAGTTACGAAATATTTCATACAAAGTGTCAAGCGGGATCTCGGTCATGAGCTTTAGGTGTCCTCGGCGACCTTTCACACGTGCGCCCTCTGTCCTCACGACTTGGGTGCCTGCTTGCGCTGTTGAGTTTCTTTCGGTCTTGCGGCGCTTTGAGGTATTCTTCACCCCATTCTGTGTCTTGTTGGCTACACTGGTGTCTCCGGGGACGGAATCCATGCTTTCTGCATGATTTGGTGTCCTCTGGACTTCATCACAGCTGATGCGGGGCTGTAGTCATTTTGGGATAAGCTATTTGTTGAATTGCCAAACCGCTGCGAGACATCCGGAGTGCCATACTGGCCATCAGAGCGCCCACTGTAGTGCCAGTTAGACTTGCATGGTGGGCACATATTTCAGTAGATGGACACTTAACATAGTGCCGTGACTCTTAGATACATGAAGTTTTTGTGTATGACCCTGCTTTATGATATTGCTTAAGTACTATAGTCTCATTAGCTGAATACCTCAGTTCTCGTGTGTATAATGAGTTACTGAGTTTATACAGTTTCTACAGGTTATGGGCCCTGACCTGTTGCTATTCTAATATAGATTATTGCTTGTGTGAACATTATGGCCTCAACCATGAATAATGCTCTCCCCTCTTCTGTTCCCAAACTTGAGCTGGCAGGTATGAACTGGGCTGTGTTTTCACTCAGGTTCATGACTGAAGTCGAGATGAGAGGCCTCTGGGGCCACTTTGATGGAATGAAGAAGTGCATAAAGCTCCCAGGCTGGACCTGCCCTGGCCAAGCCCTCACCCTCTATGAGTACCTCTGGTGCACCAAAGGCACCAGAGGGATCAACAACCCCTTCACCAACACCTGATGTCATTCTGACACCTCCTGCACCTATGGTCTTCCAGGAGATGATTGACACATGGGACCAAAACAAGTATGTTGCAAGATCTCTGTTATTCCAAAAAATCCCTGACTCAACCCTTATGACCATTGCTTGGTGCTCCAGTGTCAAAATGATGTGGGACAATGTTGTTCAGGAATACACTTACAAGGGTGCCTTCTCGCAGGCATGCCTTTGCTGCATCTTCATAGCATCCCATTGCCCAGACAAGGGTGATGTTCAACTCTTCTTGAATGGCCTTAGTGCAAAGTGAAATAAATTGTCAGCTGTTGGTGTCCAAATTAGTGACAATGACTACTGAAGCATAGTCATATCTTCCCTACCTTGTTGACTCTCAAATTTTGCATCTGGACAGCTCCCAGCTGCCCGTCTTCACTCATCTCTTAACCATACTATAGACCCTGATATCTTGATCATTCTGATTAGTGACAAATGGGAGCACACCCAATCTAATCATTCTGGGAAATCTTCATCCAAGCCAGATGTGGATGATGTTGAATCTCGATCCGTACCACTACGTTGGTTCAGTCTATTTATAGCTGAAACGGGTTCTTGAGTACTTCACTCTTGAAGAGAGATAATGAACAATGTACTAGACCGCACTCTAGGTTGCTGGTCATGGTCTATTAAATAGAACAATGTACGCAGTATGCTCTGTATATGCTACTGGCAGATAAGACCTCACCTGTATTAGGTAGAACGGCGCACAGACCAGAGACATTAGATATATAAGACCTATGTAGTATGCGTATATTCTTTAGACAAAATTCAGTCTACTCTTTGCCCATCATTCCACTCAGATATCCTCTAGCTACGGTCTACAATCAATATCTCAACAAACCCAGTGAGTATGACTCCCCTCCGCCACTAGCGTAATGCTATTGGTGTGTACTCGTCTTAACAGGTTATGGGCCCCGACCGCCGCTCACTCAGACCGTGTTTGCAACACTGGTAGAGTGTAGGAGGCTACGGTCGTACGCAACCTGGGAGAAGGTGGCCCTTTGGTCCATTTGATCCCTGTGTCTGCCCCATGTTGCGACGCGTGCATCACGCACTGCAGTCCTACATGATGCTAACGCGTGTTTACCCTATTCTTAGATATGTCTAAACCGGCCCCTGCTCCGCAGGGTTTTGTTCAAACCCCTAGCGGACAGCTTCCCGTCCTTACTGGGACGGGTAATTACACCATCTGGTCGCTTCGCCTTCGGTCTGCACTTATGTGCATTTCCTTAAATGACTGCTCCTGGACTGGATGGGATTTCTCTGGAGCCTTGGACGAACCTGTCCAATACGAGCAGGCCTATGGACCTGAGCACCCCGCTACCCCGGCGACTAGCACTTTGCCGGCACGTCCCGCACGACCAGGAACTCCAATTCCTGCGACTGCTGAGGAGCGCCGCAGTGTTGGTATGGCCAACAATCTCCGAATGCGCGCTCTTGGGTTGATTGAGGCAACTCTCCCCAACAGTATGCTTAAGCATTCCGCCCGGGATGCTCGCGCTCTCTGGTCCCAGTTGCAGGGCCAATATGGCCTTCCTGGACCAGCTCAGGTCTATAACGAGTTCATTCGCGCAATAACATTTGAGCTCCCTCTCGGTGGTGATCCCTCGCTCAAGATGAGTGAGCTCCAGCAGATTTTCGGGCAGCTTGACGCCATGGATAGTGGCATCGCCCCGGAGATCGAGACGATGATCCTCCTCCACTCTCTTCACCCGTCTTTGAGCCACGTAGCTCAGACACTCCTTACCTCGAACACGTCGCTTCATGAGCTGACGTGGGACAAGGCCCGAAGCGGTATTATTGCCGCTTACGCCTCCAACCAGACCGCCCACGCGCAACGAGCGCGCTTTACTCCACGACAGGGAGGTGGGCAGCAGCAGCAGCAGCAGCGCCAGCAGCAAGGGAAGCAGCAGCCTTCGGGGTCTAAAAAGCCCCAGCAGCAGCCCCAGCAGCAGCAGCAGCAGCAGAAGCCATCTGGAGGAGAAGGCGACGGCGAGAAGAAACGCCGCTGGCGCCCTCGAGGAAAAGGAAAAGGAAAGGGAAAGGAGGGAGGTGCGCAAGGCAATGCCGCCACCTCTTCCGGTTATATCCAGGACGTGGATTTCGTGTCGCAGGCACAAACTGTGCCGCCACCATCCACTCGTTCCCTTGTAGAAGTAACGCGTCGAGCCAAAGTACCTCCCGTTGCATCTAACTCTACTACCACCGGCAGCAATGCCACTCCGCTCGCGTCGCGCATCACTGCGCCCGAGCCCGAAGCTCGTCGCAAACCTTCGGTGAAAGCCAAGGTTACCACCTTGAAGAATTGGGACAAACGTCTCGATTCGATTTCATCATCGGGCGAGAGTTCGGAGGAGATGTGGAAGCGCTTTGACGAAATGGATGTCGATAATAATCCATCCACCGTCACAAGGGAGGAAGACGAAATCGCGTGGCCGGCCCCAGTGTATAACAGGCCGGCGATTATCAAGAAACCCAAGCCGCTCAAGAAGAAGCAGGCACCGAAGGAAATCGAGTCTGTCCTCGAGTCGGTCCTAGACGACAACGACTCGGACACCGACTATGGTTCCGACGGAGGGTGCGGGTCAGTACCTTCAACTGACTATTATTCTTGTTCTGACGCAGAAGAGGATGTGCAGCCCCATCAACGGATGGGACGGAACGATACAGACGCAGGGCCTGTCCGCCTCGGAGCAGGACGCCCTGGAAATTCCGAGGTTGAGTTGGGACGACCAGGTGGCCGCCGAAGAGAGCGGGGCACCTATGCAGATGTAGCACGTCGTCCGCCTCCTGTAGGGACTCGTCGTAGACACCGCTGTACAGACTTTTTGAACTGCAATGTATGCTGGAAGCGCGCCCAAGGCGCTTCTCCTTCTGTTTATTCCGCTAGTGAAACTAAGCTGGAAAACAAGATGAACGCTACATATACTGTGAATAATCACGAGTATTCAGACAAGTTAAGGTCAGATCTCCACGAAGAGCACGAGGATCTTAATCAGATCATCACATATCACATCTGTGATTTGTCTCAGTGCCAAAAGTGTCGAGAAGAAGGGAATAAACATTCTGTGAATAACGCAGACTGGCTCCTTGATTCTGGAGCATCGTACCATGTCACCGGTTATCTCTCTGATTTCGCAGAGGTTAAGATGGGCCATTTCGGGCTTATTCAAGCCGCTGGCAACCGGATCTATGAAATGACAGGACGAGGGTCTGTGATTTTCCAGCATGACGTGACAGATAAGGGAAAGTCCAGAAGCGCTACTTCGTGTATTGCGCCAGTCTTCTACATCAAAGAAATCACAGAACGGTTAATGTCCTCAGGCCAGATTCTTCGGAACGGCTATGTTTTAGAGGCAACCGTGAAAGGGACCACCATCCGTGATAAATCAGGAAGAGCTGTATTATCCGCCTGGCCTCATCGTTTGTTCAAAAACAACGTACATACAGTGCACACGTATGTCTTGCACAATAGCAAGGAGAACCCAGTAGCGTTAACTTTACGCCAACTTGATTATATCGATTGGCATCGTCGAATGGGACACCCTTCGGATCGCGCGCTCTCCGAGCTTCCAAAGCACGTTGAGGGCATCGCGTCGATTCCCGCGCCATCTACTCGGAAAGGCATTTGCGACGGCTGTGCCAAGGGGAAAATGCATAATAACCCCTTCCCGATTAACTCCAAGCGAGCCACCGCAGTCTTTGAGCTATGTCACTCAGACTTGCTGGAACTGCCCGTCATTAGCTACCATAAATATAAATGGGCAATGACGTTCCTTGATGACTTTTCTTCCCACGCACATGTAGTCCTCCTTCGAAAGAAGTCCGAGGCTTCTGAGAAGCTCATTCAGCTGATCAGTGCGTTGGAGAACCTCTCCGGAATGCGAGTCAAGCAACTTCGCACCGATAATGGAGGAGAATATGTCAATGAAAAATTATTGGCAGGACTCGCGGCGCGAGGAATCACCCACGAGACCACTGCTCCCTATGCGCATCAGCAGAACGGGAGAGCAGAGCGACTGAACCGCACCCTACACGAGAAAGCCCAAGCTATAAGGCTACAGGCATGTCTACCTGACTCGTGGTGGGAATTTGCGTTGAACACAGCTGTGCATTTATATAATCGTACACCAGTCCAGCGTCTGCAGTGGAAGACACCTTTTGAGTGTTATTCAAGGGAAAAACCAAATTTGTCCCATATTCGTGTGTTTGGATGCGGCGTGTATGTTTATTTACCCGATGAGATCCGCCCAAACAAATTGTCTGCAAAATCCGAGATTATGATCTTTCTTGGATATAAAGGTAGTAAAAACTACATCTTTATGCGGCACACGACAGGCAATGTGATTTTTATATCACCAAACGCCTTATTCGACGAGGGATTCTTCCCTAAATGCCCCGATTCAGTGCCGGATAGCAGTAACCGGCCTAATCACGGAGGAGAGAGAAACCTGCCGAGACCAGGATTAGAGAATGAACCACCTATTCCGCCATCTTCGGATGACGCTGGAATTGTTCCACCTCCACCTGATCATCCAGTAATGTTACCCCCAGTTTCTCCACCATTTAAACCGAAACATTCTCCGCCTTCACCTCCTTTACCCCGGCGAGATTCTACTCCGCCAGACAGCATTGATTCACGACGACCATCACCTGGCAATACGCCACCTTGGATTCCCCCACCTGAGTCGCCACCTTCACGTGGAACGACCGTTGAGGAGGAACCTGATATACGTGATAATTGGCATGTGGACAGAGATGTATGGGACACCGAGAACGAGGAGTTCCCAATCCCTGTTCCCAAACGTCGAGCTGTTGGTTCTGATCAGGTAGAGCCGCGTCGTTCTGAACGACAAGGCAGGCCTCCTGTTAGACCAGGTAACACATACGGAGAAAACAGGCGTCCAATTTCGATAGAAAGAGAAATAGATCGGACTCACCGACAAGAGCAGCAGAGGCAAAGGCAGCGCGTACGCGCCAATGCCCCTCCGGACGAAATTATTCGAGAGCGTAGAGCAAGGACTAACCATCCTGAATATGTGAGGCAAAGAGTTCGTGCTGAGCGGTACCCGCCACGACCCTTTGATTTACCTCCATTTCAGCTCCCTCCACGTCCGGAACTGCCGCCTATGCCTGAAAACAATGATCCAACATCTCACGATGTAAATGATATGGACATTGAAAGGCTTGTCGCTGAGGGAGGAGTAAAATTGATCAATTTCTTGATACAGACGGTACACAATACCGCACACGGAGAGCCTGAAACTTTCCGTGACATGCTTAAGCTTCCTGAGCCCGTCAAGGCAAAATGGATGGCTGCGTGTATCGAGGAACTCGAAGCGTTGAAGAAACGCGGAGTATACAAATTGGTAGATCTTCCGAAAGGAAGGAGGACGGTTAAAAACCGTTGGGTATTTCTCGAAAAGTCAGATGGCCGCCTACGAGCTCGCTTAGTTGCGAAGGGGTTCTCGCAGATTGAAGGCATCGACTACAACGAGCTTTTCTCACCAGTTGTCCGCTACGAGTCCGCGCGCGTTAGCTTCGCACTCGCTGCAATCCACGATTGGGATATGCACAGCGTTGACGTAAAAACAGCCTATTTATATGGCAAACTGGACGAGGAAATATACATGGAACAGCCCGAAGGGTTTCGACTTCCCGGGCAGGAAGGAAAAGTATGGAGACTTAGACGAGCGATTTACGGCCTTAAACAAGCCGGTCGCCAGTGGTGGAAAGAATTGCATCAATCCATGATTGAGCTGGGATTTACCCGCTGCAAATCCGACTACGCTGTATATTTTCACAGACATCCAAAGACGAAAGAGCTTGTGGTAGCTATTGTCTACGTTGATGACGTGAATTTTCTGGGAAAGAAAAACTCCCCCCTCCTCAAAGAGTTGAAGGGAAAGTTCACTAAAAAGTGGGAATGCAGAGATCACGGTCCCTGTGAAGAATTTCTTGGGATGAAAATCTCGAGGAATCGCTCCAAGCGTCAAATCTTCATCCAACAGGTGAAATACCTGGATAAGATCTTGCAGCGCTTCCAGGTTCCACAGTCTGCCGCGGCTAAAACGCCATTGCCTGCCGGCTTCCAGTTTGTAACAAACAAGGAAACTGCATCACACCCCTTCCGTCAAAAGTACCAACAATTGGTTGGATCTTTAATGTACTTGATGATCGGTACTAGGCCCGACATAGCCTTTGCCGTAGTTAAGCTGGCACAACATGCCGCTAATCCTGCACCCGAGCACTATCGCGCTGGAATTCATGTACTAAAGTACTTGTCTATGACAAGGAACTATGCATTGAAATATGAAGGCGATACTGGGAAATCCGCGGTGACGCTGGAATGCCTCAGTGACTCGGACTGGGCTCAAGATACAGAAACCCGCCGATCTGTTTCGGGAAACGTTTGTATGATCGCGTCCGGTGCTGTCACTTGGACTTCGCGGCGACAAAAGACGGTTTCATTATCGTCCACCGAGGCGGAATACAAAGAACTGTCTGACGCTTCACGACAAGTGAAATGGCTGTCACAGCTTCTGGAGGAGCTCAATATTGAGCACCCAACTCCTATTCTCTACGGCGACAACGATGGGTCCAAATTCTGGACTGAAAATCCCATTGTTGAAAAACGATCGAAGCATGTGGATATCCATTACCACTATGTGCGAGAATTAGTCGAGGAGGGTATTATTGTTATTGGTGATGTGTCTTCACAAGACAATCCCGCCGATATCTTTACGAAGAATCTTGGCGTAACCAAAATCAATCTCTTCCGCCCTGAGTTAGGACTGATTTTCGGTTCCGATATCGAAGCATGGAATAAAGCCGCTCGATCGATGAAACGTTAATCTCCCTCCTTCAAGTGAGGAGGAGTGTTGAATCTCGATCCGTACCACTACGTTGGTTCAGTCTATTTATAGCTGAAACGGGTTCTTGAGTACTTCACTCTTGAAGAGAGATAACGAACAATGTACTAGACCGCACTCTAGGTTGCTGGTCATGGTCTATTAAATAGAACAATGTACGCAGTATGCTCTGTATATGCTACTGGCAGATAAGACCTCACCTGTATTAGGTAGAACGGCGCACAGACCAGAGACATTAGATATATAAGACCTATGTAGTATGCGTATATTCTTTAGACAAAATTCAGTCTACTCTTTGCCCATCATTCCACTCAGATATCCTCTAGCTACGGTCTACAATCAATATCTCAACAAACCCAGTGAGTATGACTCCCCTCCGCCACTAGCGTAATGCTATTGGTGTGTACTCGTCTTAACAGATGATGCTATATTTGTTGAAGGTGGAAGCAAGCCAGCATGGCAGCCAAAGAAGGGAGGGAGAAAGGGGAGTACCATGAATGTGGAGAATTTGGGCACTGGTGGCATAAATGTCCTAAGAAGAAGACTACTCAGGAAAGAAACTACAGTGGTGGGACTGGCCCCCAAGAAAAGGAAAAGGGTGGCAGTAGTAGTTCAGCTAACATTGTTGAAGATGACTTTGACAAGTCTCTTGCTGTAGAGATTGGTGCTGAAGATAATGAGTCAGATACCAGGGTGGATGACAATGATGATTGGGTGTCCACATTGATAATGATGGATATAGGTGATCTTAAGGGGGAGTGGTTCATTAAGGAAGCTGACAAAGAGTACAACTCTAATGCCAATGTGTGTGATATCAGTAATGAGGTTACTGTAGGCCAGGTCCAGGAACCACTTACTACAATGCAAATCAAGATTTTTGATTCAGGGACATCACAACACATTTCCTTATATTGTGATGCCTTCACCATATTCAAGAACACCCCCTCACAACCTTTCCATGCTGCAAATAAACAGAATTTCAGTGCTATTGGCAAGGGGGATGTTATTCTTGATATACTAAATAGAGAGATGACCTTGAAATTATGGCTAAAGGAAGTCTTATACTTCTCAGAGGCCAGCTATACACTTGTGTCAATTGGCTGCCTTAATGAGGCAGGATTTACAATGACCTTCACAAATAGGAAGTGTGTTATCTGTAATCCAAGTAGGACCCACATTGCAGAAATTCCACAAAGCAGAAAGGGCCTATATAGGATTCTAAGAGAGGCTGAGGGCAAACTGGAAGTCAATGCTGTTAGGGAGATACTCACACTAGATTTGATACACCACCATCTTGGTCACATCACACCTGATGTAGCTAAGAAGTTAGTTAGGGATGGAATAGTAACAGGATTGAGACTAGAAGTGGATGGGGGTACCAAACTCTTCTGTGAGGCATATATGTTTGTGAAGTTGACACAAAAAGGAGTAGCAAAGGAGTACCATGGTAAAGAAGCAAAGGAATTTGCTGCCAAAATTCACTCTGATGTCTGGGGACCAGTTGTTATGACCTTAGTTGGGTGAAACCTCAGGTTGCAACTTAGGCTAAGACTTGAGGGCAAGTAAGAAAAGAGGAACTGAAGATGGTTAAGCATACTGAATACAGGAGGATGTATGTATGCTTAAATACAGGAAGATCATCCAGTTGAATGGATGGGGTTACTATATGAAACATCTGATGACAATGGCATGATAGTATATGAGTCAAGACTTTGGAGATTACTGGGACTAAGATAGATGAAACAGGTACACAATGGATATGAAACAGAGATGAGTACAGTGATGTGATGGAGCTGGTGAAACCCATGACACCAGTAACAGTTGAGACTTGAAAAGAAAAGAAGTACTACATTACATTCACTGATGATTACTCTAGGTAGACCCATATTGGGTTCCTTACAGCAAAGTCAGAGGTTCTGAAGGCCTACAAAATCTTTGAGATATAGTATGAGACACAATAGCATAGTGGAACATCAAAACCATACTATCCTCAAGTGCATTTGAGCACTCAACCATATCACATGGCTTCCAAAATCATTATGGGCAGAATGTGCCCAGCATATTGTATAGTTGATGAATAGGACTAGTATAAGGGTAATTGCAGGGAAAACTCCTTTTGAGATGGTATACAAATAAAGACCAGACCTAAAGGACCTACATGAGTGGAGTGAGGTATGTTGTTGTAGTTTTTACTGCCTCCATGGTATCACTGTACTTGTCTCCATTCTCAATGCTTGTTTCACCTATTCCTGTTGAGTGATCTCTGAGTATTGACTCATATATACTACTATGCCATAGTTATCAAGCATTTCATGTAGTTACCTCCATCTATTCAACTGGATGCTCCTTCATACTTAAGCATACATACACACTCCTGTATTCAGTATACTTAATTACCTGGTTCTTCCCCCTTTACTCACCCTCAAGTCTTAGCCTAAGTTGCAACCTGAGGTCTCATCAGACTAAGGCCATAACATTTGGTTAAGCATCTCCACCTCACCTTGCAGGAGTAAATTGAAATAGACCTGAACAAACAATGAACCCAGGAGCTAGTATATGAGCTCAAACCCAGACGAATACAGAGAACTGAACCTTGAAGTCATAGATGATGAATTAGAAACATCAGATGAAGAAACAGGGAATCCCAAAGTACCTGCTAAACCAGAAGAACAGATACACAACATATCTGGAACAAACCCAACAGGAGAAGAAGTATTATCAGAGCTTCTAAACAAACTCAACTTAGCAGAAGAAGAGTTAGTGCACCAGGAGAACCCAACACAAGAACAGAAGGAATCCAACTCAGACAAAACTGAATCAGAATCAAGCTCAGACACTGATTCAAACATAACTGACAATGCTGTAGTATCCACATCAGCACCCAGTGGGAAAGGCCTGGTGCTAGACCCTGGATTTTTCAATGGCACCTGCTCCAAATTTGATGACTGGTGGAGAGCTATGATACTTTTCATGAAATTCAATAAAATCAGCACAGCTGATGACAAGGCCATAGCCATCTTAGCTAGACTGTGAGGAGGAACAGCAGGAGCCTATGCAGCTATGAAAGTACCACAAATCTTAGAAGGAGAAGACTTAGTCAACTGGAAGGTATTTTCAGAAGATTTTAGGAAAACCTTCTTGGTTGATGTACAGTAAGGGACAAAACCGTTCCAATGTTTTGAACTTTTCAGAAGATCAGCTCATAACTCAAGGACTACTGTGGCTGTGCACTTCCTAATTTAATTGTAGATAGTCCAGTATCTTATCTAATCATATGCAAAGTATGATTATGTAATCCTTTGTTTTGGGGGAGTTATTAATTAATTAATATTTTAAGTACATTGGAACAGTTTTGTCCCTCTCAAATTCTGAGCACATGACTTCGTTTATTGCAATCAAATAAATACAAATAAAATCATGTGACCATGTAGGGTGATGTATAAATGGATGTGCTTATTCTCAGGTGCAAATTAACTCCCCCACTATACCTTTACAACTATATGCGCTCTCTTTCCTCTACTCAGACCAATAGAGTCCTCTCTTACCTGGACCAAGGGAAATCTGCTCATCATATTGCTTCTATTACTGGTCTGGGAGTCAGTACTATTTCTAGGATTCGCTCCAAACATAGATCAACACTTTCCAAATCTGTTGGTGGCTGCCCATCTAAACTTTCTCCCTCTGATATCCACTATTCTGTTCGCCTCATCACCTCTCGCAAGGCTGACAATGCCTCCCAAGTCACCAAATCACTTCAAAATGTTATTGCCCAGCCTGTATCCACCAAAACAGTGCGCAGGGCACTCAGAGGAGCTGGAATGAAGGCTGTAGTCAAGCGGAAACGACCTAAACTTACTGCTGTCCATAGGAGGAAAAGGTTGGAGTGGGCAGAAGCACATGTTAACTGGACCCTGGAGGACTGGAAGAGGGTTATTTGGACAGATGAGTCCAAAATCAATCGGTTTGGATCAGATGGAAGGGTTTGGGTATGGAAAAAGGCAGGAGAGGGG
The DNA here is from genome assembly GCA_025093985.1 of Calvatia gigantea. NCBI lineage: Eukaryota > Fungi > Basidiomycota > Agaricomycetes > Agaricales > Lycoperdaceae > Calvatia > Calvatia gigantea. The sequence continues at coordinate 911,844 of JACAAK010000012.1, forward strand.
CTGAATGATAGATTGGTTGAGGGAACAGTCAAGTTTGGTGGAGGAAATGTGATGATCTGGGGTTGTATGCTGTGGGATGGAGTGGGGTTTGCCACTAAAATTGAAGGGAAGATGGATGCTGACCTTTATGTTCAAATTTTGGGGGATGAACTAAAGAGGAGCATCAGGTGGTATGGGAAGAATGAGGAGGATATGGTCTTCCAACAGGACAATGACCCCAAACACAAGAGCAAAAAGGCTACAAACTGGCTAGATGAGTCTGAATTGGAGGTTATGGTATGGCCCCCACAGTCTCCAGACCTTAATCCCATTGAACATCTCTGGACTCACCTCAAGAATAAGCTGGGAGAGTATGATACTCCTCCTGATAGCATGAATACCCTATGGGAGAGGATACAAAAGGAGTGGGATGACATAGAACCAGAAGTGTGTCAGAATCTGATAGAGAGTATGCCTAGGAGGGTCCAGGCAGTTTTACAGGCCAAGGGAGCTTATACCAGGTACTAGAATACCCATTTTGTATATAAATTTCAAGAGGGACAAAACTGTTCCAATGCACTTAAAATATTAATTAATTAATAACTCCCCTAAAACAAAGGATTACATAATCATACTTTGCATATGATTAGATAAGATACTGGACTATCTACAATTAAATTAGGAAGTGCACAGCCACAGTAGTCCTTGAGATATGAGCTGATCTTCTGAGAAGTTCAAAACATTGGAACGGTTTTGTCCCTTACTGTATTAAACAGCAAGGTGAAATGGCAAATCGAGAAATTCAAACAAGGAAACTAAAACACTGCCAACTATCTCATCAAATTTGAAGTACTAAAGAGTAAAGCCAAAACTGACAGCAAACATGCCATGTTCTTACTCAAGAAAAATGCCTGACAAGACATCATCTACACAATTATAGGATACCTGCCCATCACTAGGCCAAATACTTATGCAGAATGGAAAGAAGCAATACTCTCTATTGGACAAGGGTATAAGGCATCAGAATACCACAGAGACAAAAAGACTAGTACAGGAACCACATATAGAGGAGGGAGAACCTATAGAGATAGCAAGTAGGTGCCACATTTTTAATGCAAAAGGAGAACTCAAGTGCTACAATTGTGGCACCTTTGGACATATAGCCAAGGACTGCAGGAAGCCCAAGAAGCTAACTTGCTATAACTGTGGCAAGACCAGTCACATCACCAAGGCCTGCACCATATCTAAGAAAGTACAAATCCAAGGAGTAGAAGAAGCTAAACCAGAGGAGAAAAAGGATTTTCCTGAAGACTCTGAGTAGGCACTGCCTTGAGAGTCAAGAAACTTATATCTAGAATATCAGACAAATTTTACATGATTCTCCAGAAATGAAAGTATAAACTAAACCTAAAAGGAAAAATCCAAACAAAAGGAAAAATAATTACAGTAAACATGATTGTTGACTCTGGGTACACCACCAGCAGCATCAGCAAGAAACTAGTCAACAAAGAAAGTATTTCCACAAGGAAACTAGAACAAGAAGTCCTGGTACTAAATGCAGATGGAACACCAAATCAGGGAGAAAAAGTAACAGAAATGGCAACAATTGAAATAGACATCCAGGAACATAACAAAACAATCAAAGCATTGGTTGTACAACTACAGGACAGAACAGAAGTGTTTCTAGGACATAACTGGCTGGTTAAACACAACCCAGAGGTAAATTGGAATTTAAGAGAAATCAAGTTCACCCAATGCCCATCAATCTGTCAATTTCTACACTAGAACATTTGCATCACTAATAAAATCCAAAGCATGGTGATCACCAAAGACTTATGGAAAGAAGAAGATGAGCCAGACCCAACCAAGCCAGATGACCTACCAGACTATGTTCAACCATTTGTTGAGATGAGTACACCAAAGTAGCTTCTACACTAGTGGTGGAGGGGAGTCATACTCACTGGGTTTGTTGAGAGCATTATAAACTGTTGCTAAAGGATATCTGAGAGAAATGGTGGGCAATAGAAAGACTGAATTGTCTAAGGAATGTACACATATTACATAGGGCTTATATATCTAATGTCTCTGGTCTGTGCACCATTCTACCTAATACAGGTGAGGTCTTATCTGCCAGTAGCATATATAGAGCATACTGTATATGTGGTTCTATCTAATAGACCATAGCCAGCAACCTAGAGTGCGGTCTAGTACATTGTTCATTATCTCTCTTCAAGAGTGAAGTACTCAAGAATCTGTTTCAGCTATAAATAAGCTGACCCAATGTAGTGGTACGGATCAAGATTCAACACCATTCACACACTTGTTCAATAAAACAACATTTGACAAGCTCCCAGAACAAATAGAATGGGACCATGAAATAGTCCTGATAGACAATGCTCCAAAAGAAATAAATACCAGTACATATAACATGACAGTCAAGGAGCAAGACAAACTTTAAGCATTCATCAAGGAAAATCTTGAATTGGGATAAATAAGGCCATCAAAGTCACTATATGCAGCCCCCATCTTCTTCATCCCAAAAAAAGATGGGTTCAAAAGGCTAATCCAAGACTACTGACAACTGAACAATGTGGTAGTCAAAGATAAAACTCCACTACCAAGAATCAGAGAAGTCATCAACAAACTGGGAAAAGTCAAATACTTCAACAAGTTAGACATCATTTAGGGATACAACAATGTCAGGATTAAGGAAGGAGATGAATAGAAGGCTGTATTCTTCACCAACAAAGGACTCTTCAAACCTACAGTTATGTACTTTGGCTTAAGCAATTTACCCAGAACATTCTCTTGCATGATGGCAAGCATATTTCACAACCTACTATAAAATAGAGATATTGTGAACTACATAGATGACTTTGCAATCCTTGGGGACATGAAGGAGCAACTGCAAGAATGGACAGTACAGTTCCTAGAACAAGCAAATCAGTATAACCTATGCTTCAAATGATCCAAGTGCATATTCAATGCCAAAGAAATCCCAATGCTAGGAGTCAAAGTAGGACGTGGATGAATCAAAATAGAAGAAGAAAAGGTCAAGTTAGTATGAGATTGGCCCAAACCCAAAAACACCAAAGGCATAGAATGATTCCTAGGGTTCATAAACTACTACCAATACTTCATCAAGAACTTCAGCAAGATCACAGGACCACTGAACAAGCTTAAAAGAGCAACAATGTGGGAATAGAACATAGAATGTTACAACCTTAGTCTGAGTAAACCTCAGGTTACAACTTAGGTTAAGACTTGAGGGCGAGTAAAGGGAGGAGAATGAGGTGGTTAAGCATACCAAATACAGGAGGATGTATGTACACTTAAATACAAAGAAACATCAGTTGAATGGATGGAGTTAACTACATGAAATGTCCAATGACAATGGCATGGTAGTTGTATGAGTCAATACTCAGAGATTGCTGAGATGCTAATAGGTGAAACAGGTACAAGGTAGGAAGAAATGGAGACAAGTACAGAGGTGCAATAGAAATGGTGGAAATCACAACATTACCCCCCAATTAGGCTTCATGCCTCAGGAAGCTCATTGAAGTTGCCATGGATAATGGCTGCAGTGAGGGCCTTCTTGGTGGCACCTATGAGGCATTTTCCCCTGTTGGATAGCTTGAAGAAGATAGGCAAGTGGCTTTGGCCATCTTGGCAGATAGGGACTGGGACATCTTCATATGGGAACTTGGTGATGGTGGAAGTTTTCCAGTAACTCTTGACTATCAAGTTCCAATAGGGTTGGTTGTGTTCTTGGCTAGGTAACACAGTGCAGAAGTGAGTGAGTGGCAGAAAAACTGAGATGATTTGGGGTAGTGTGATCATTTCGATGAAGTGGTGTAGGGTGTTGACTTCTTCCTTCATTGATACTGTAATTTTCTCATCCATAGGGGTGTCAGCTTGGGTAGTTGTTCAGGGTGGATTGGCAGTGTCACAGAGTTCTTTCAGGGTGGAGTGGATACGGTTAATAAGTTTCTTGGTACTGGCATCATTGGGGGTGGTGCTACGGCCAAGCAGGCTGGAGGCAATGTCTCCTAGTTCTAGGAATATTTCTGCAATGTCTCCTAGTTCTAGGAATATTTCTGCAATGTCTCCTAGTTTTAGGAATATTTCTGTGATGTTGAGGTTCTTGAATACTTCAAGTGCAAGGTCAACCTGGCTTTGCAAACTGTCAACATGGCTTTGTTTAGATGGTGTCAGGGCCAATTGGGAGAGGGTGTGGAAGATGGCAGGGATGTGTTTGCTGGTGGATGTAGCAGTGTTTTCAAAACCTGCATATATGTTTGTGAATGTGATACATGCTATTGCGAGAGTGATGAGGCAGTTGATATTCAGCCATTTGTTCTGGTTTGTAATGGTAATTAGTTCGGCATTAGTGGTATTGTTGACATTTTTGAGCAGATCTTCTAATAGCCCTTGGGCCAGTGATGGTGTTGTGGCCATGTTGAATCATGTGCCACTGGAAGCAGAGGCTTTGCTGTTGCCTGGCTCAGGCATTGGGACAGAAGAGATTCTAGTTGGGTTGGGGTGGATGAGAGAGGAGATTGTGACATGGCTAGTTTGGGAGGCAGGCATGTCTAGTAGACTTGTTTGCTGGTTGGTTTGTTGGATGCACTTTTTGACTTTTTATCCCCTTTTTTATGGGTATCCTCCAGATGCCTTTTTAGGTAGTCTTATATAGCCTCTTTTGCATTTCCCAGGTTGGATTCCACTATCCATGTATCTTTTTCATTGTTATACCCTTTCTAATGTACTAGGAATTGATATTCCCTTCTACGTTTCCATTGTCCTTGGATCTCATCCACTTTGTATTCTTCTTCATTATTGATAATCACCAGGTCAGGCACTGATGATTGTTTCTAACTTGGGAACTCTGCCTTGTATGCTGGCATCAGCAGCTGTTCATTGAAGATGTTATAGATGGCCCATCCATCTGGTAGGTTTAGTCAATATGCCACTTCTCCTATTTTTTCCTTAATATGGAAAGGGCCATACTGTTTCTGGCCTAGCTTCTTTGATATTTGATTGGTGTGGATGTTCATGTTCTTGAGCCACACTTTATTGCCAATTTGGTATATCCTGGTATAGAGCCTACCACAGTCATGTTGCTGTTTTATCTTTTCTTGGTATGAGTGCAGTGCTGATGAGGTGTTGTCTTAGGCAGCTTGGAGCTGTTTCAGAAATTCCATTGCTGTAGGGTTGTTTGTTGATTGGTCATTTTTGCCCTTCCATAGGTGTCTTCCATAGTTTTGTTATGACCTTAGTCTGAGTAAACCTCAGGCTGCAACTTAGGCTAAGACTTGAGGGCGAATAAGGGAGGGAGAACCAGGTGGTTAAGCATACCAAATACAGGAGTATGTATGTACACTTAAATATGGTAGACATCCAGTTGAACAGATGGAGGTAACTACATGAAACATCCAACAATAATGGTGTAGTAGTTCTATGAGTCAATACTCAGAGATTACTGGTATAGGAATAGGTGAAACAGATATCAGGTATATCAGAATGTAGACAAGCATGGGGTGATCACAAATAGACAAAAGTTCACAACAATACCCTCCAGTTAGGCTTCATGCCTCAGGAAGCTCATTGAAGTCTCTATTTACTATAGCAGGTGCGAGTGCTTTCTTGGTGGTGGCAATGAGGAATTTTCCATCGTTGGACCATGCTAACAAGATGGGCGAGTGGCTTCGTCCATCTTGTCAGATAGGGACTGGAATGCTGTTGAATGGAAAGTTGGTGGTGGTGGAACTGTCCCAGTAATTCTTGACTATCGAGTTCCAGTAGTATCAGTCCTTTTCTTGTCCTGGCAGCATAGTGCAGAATCTTGTGGGTGGGAGAAAAACCGATATGAGTTGTGGCAGTGTAATGGTCTTTATGAAGTAACAGAGGGCATTGACTTCTTCTTTCATGGAGACAGTGGTTTCTTCATCCATAGGGGTGTCAGTGTGGTGTGGTGGCATAGAGTTGACTGTGTTGTGCAATTCGGAGAGGGTAATATGAATCCTGTCGACTAAGGTGTTGATGTCAGGGTCCTCATTTGACTTGTCTCTTCCAAGCAGCTTCATGGCTATATTGGCGAGCTCAAGGAATATGTTGGCGATGTCAAGGTGGTTGAAAACCTCAAGGCCTAGGTCAATTTGACTTTGGAGTCCCTGGACATGATCTTGTTTACTAGGGGTGAGGGTGGATTGGTCTAATGCTCGAAAAATGGTGGGGATGTGTTGGTTGGTGGAGGAGGACATATTGGTGAATCCCATATATATGTCAGCAAAGGTGATACAGGCGGTGGCAAGGGTAATGTGTCAGTTTACCACTAGTTGTTTGTTCTGGGTGGTGATGTTTTCTATTTCACTGTTGGTTGCCTTATCAACATCCTTGAGTAGGGCTTCAAGGAGGCTTTGCACTAGGGATGGCATTTTGGTGAGGTTGAAGTGAGTTCCTTGTAGAGCCAGTACTCTGCTGTTACCTAGTTCTGGGAATGGTAGGGATAAAATCCTGGTAGGGGTAGGGTGTACAAGAGAGTCAATAGCGATACGGTTGGGTTGGGAGGCAGGCATGTTCATTTAGTTTCTTAGTCCAGATTGTTTGTTCAATGCTTTTTTGTATTTTCTGCCCCCTCTTTTATGGGTATCCTCTGGATGCCTTTTTAGGTAGTCTTATATGGCATCTTTCGCATTCTCTAAGTTGGACTCTGCTGTCCACATATCTTCTTTGTTGCTATACCCCTTCCAGTGGACTAGGAATTGATATCCCCTCCCCCATTTTCTTCATCCACGGATTTCTTCTACTTCATACTCTTCTTCATTGTTGATGATCACTGGAGTGGGTGCCGGTGTCTTTTCCTGACTTGGGAACTCAGTATGGTGTGCTGGTGTCAGGAGTTGTTCATTGAACACATCATGGATGGCCCATCCATCTAGTAGCATTAGCCGGTATGCCACTTCTCCTATCTTTTCCTTAATGAGGAAAGGTCCATACCATTTTTGGCCTAGCTTCTTTGATATCTGATGGGTATGGATGTTTGTGTTTTCCAGCCATACCGCATTACCTATTTGGTATGTTTTGGCATAGGTCTTGTTTTGATCATATTGCTGTTTCATCTTTTCTTGGTATGCACATAGTGCTAATGAGGTGTCGTCTCAGGCAGCCTGAAGTCCTTTCAGGAAATCTGTGGCCACTGGATTGTTTGTTGTTAATTCGTTTTTCCCTTTCCATGGGTTTCTTCCATAGTTTAGGAAGAATGGTGTTACCTGTGTTCCTCTATGTTGTTTGTCGTTATACTGGAATTCTGCAATGGGGAGCCATTCTGCCCAGTCGTCTTGGTTGTAATTGCAGTATAAGCAGATGTATGTTTCTACTTCTCTGTTGATGCGTTCTGTTTGTCCGTTGGTTTGTGGGTGATATGCTGTTGATAGGTTTCGTTCTATGCCGAGTCCTTTAAATAGTTCTTTGGTGAATTCTAATGTGAACTGAGGTCCTTGGTTGCTGAGTACTTTCCTCAGTAGTCCGTGTAGCTTCCATATTTCATCTCAATATATCTTTGCAATATCTTTGGACGAAATGTCCGTGGTAGTCGCTGTGAGTCATATTATTTTTGTAAAATAATCTACAATGACCAGTATTGCATCCTTTCCTTCTGACTCCAGTAGTGGCCCAATCATATTGATGCTAATTTCATCCCAAGGTCCATTTGGGACTGGAAGGGGATGTAGTGGTAATTTGAGCAGTATTGTCCTTGTCTTGTTTCTTTAACAGGCTTGGCATCCTCAGATGTATCTTTTTATGTGCTTTCACATTGTTGGCCACCAGTAATCGTGGCTGATTAGTTCCATCATCCTGTGTTGGCCCAGGTGTCCTGCATCTGGGATATCATGGTACTGTGTCAGGATTTCTTCTCTTAGCTTTGGGTCAGGTGGGACATATGTGCTGTTTTGTTTGTAGACTACTTTATTGTGTTCAATGAGTTGGGAATCCTGTTTTTTCAGTTCAGTCAGGACCATTGTCTCTTGTTGGGTTTGGCTTCGAATTTTCTCTAGGAGGTCTGGCTGGATGAACAATTTTGCTTGTAGGAGTATTGTGCTATCTGCGCTGTTGGTTTGTAGCCAGCTTTCCTGGATCATGGTGACTAGTTTATCTTCCTGCCCTTCTGGTTTTTGATGGATTCAGGATAGTAGGTCGGCTTTCATGTTTGTTTTTCCAGGCACATGTCATAGTATGAAATCATAGTCCTGTAGTCGCAGATACCATTGTGCTTGTTGTCCATTCAGTTTCTGTGGTTTTCTATAGTATTTCAGGTTTTCATGATTGGTCCAGATTTCAAACTTTTCTTCGGCATCAAGGAGGTAATGTTTCCACTCTTTCAAGGTGTGAATGATTGCTAGTAGCTCTTTGTCATATATTTTGTAGTTTCGTTTGGCTGGCAATAATGTTCATGAGGTGAAGGTGATGGGGTGCCATTTGTCTTCTTGCTGTTGTGACAGCACACCTCCTAGTGCATAATCTGATATGTCAACTTCCACCCTGAATTGACCTTGTCTTTGTGGTAATGTCAGGATGGGTTCCTCAGTGATACATTTCTTGAGTCAGTCAAAGGCAGTCTGATGTTCTTTGGCCCATTCCCATGCTGTTACTCCTTTGAGTTTGTTCAATGGTCCTGCAATTTTGCTGAAGTCCTTGATGAAGTGTTGGTAATAGTTGGTGAAGCCCAGGAATCTTTCTACTTCTTTGGTATTTTTTGGCTTAGGCCATTCCCATACTGATTTCACTTTTTCCTCTTCCATCTCGATTCGCCCATGTCCCACTTTAACCCCTAGCATTGGAATCTCTTCTGCGTTAAAGATGCATTTGGTCCATTTGAAGTACAGGTTGTATTGGGCAGCTTGCTCTAGGAACTATACTGTTCGTTCCTTCAGCTGTTCTTTGCTGTTGCCTGGGATAGTGAAGTTGTCCATATAGTTCACAATATCTCCATTCTGTAGTAGGTTTTGGAAGATGCTTGTCATCATTCTGGAGAAGGTTCCTGGTGAGTTGCTTAGGCCAAAATACATGACCATTGGTTTGAAAAGTCCTTTATTGGTAAGGAAAGCTGCCTTCCATTCATCTCCTTCTTTGATCCTGATGTTGTTGTATCCCCAGATGATGTCGAGTTTATTGAAATATTTTGCTTTCCCAAGTTTGTCAATTACTTTGCTGATTCTTGGTAGTGGCATTTTATCTTTGACCACTACGTTGTTCAATCGCCTGTAGTCTTGAATTAGCCTCTTGGATCTGTCTTTCTTTGGAATAAAGAATGTTAGAGCTGCATATGGGGATTTCAACAGTTATATTTGTCCTGATTCTAGGTTTTCTTTGATAAATGCCTTGAGTTCGTCCTGTTCTTTGACCATTATGTTATATGTCCCTGCACTTATTTCCTTTGGGGCATTCTCAGTTAGGATTATCTCGTGGTCCCATTCAGTTCATTCTGGGAGCTTGTCAAACATTGTCTTGTTGAATAAGTGTGTGAACAGTTGTATGTAGTCTGGTAGGTCTTCCAGTTTGGTCAGGTCTAGTTCGTCTTCTTCTTCCCATAGATCTTCTGTAGTGGCCATGCTTCATATTTTTCCTGTAATAGGTATATTCTGATGGGGGAATTGACATCCTGGCAGGCATTAGGTGAATTTGATTTGTCCATTTTCCCAATCCACTTCTAGGTTGTGTTTAACTAGCCAGTCGTGTCCTAAAAAGATTTCTGCCCTGTCCTGTAGTTGTATGACAGATGCCTCAATTTGTTCTTTGTGTCCTTGGATATCTATGTTGATTGTGGCCATTTCTGTTACCCTCCTGCCTTGGTTTGGTGTCCCATCTGCATTTAATACCAAAATTTGCTATTCTAGTATTCGGGTGGAGAGTCCTTCATCTACTAGTTTTTTGCTGATGCTGCTGGTCATGCATCCCGAGTCTACGATTGTATTGACTGTGATCTCCTTTTTTGTGGTTTGTATTTTTCCTTTTAGGTTTAGTTTGCACTTTCTTCTCTGAGGAATTGTGTAGAATTTGTCTGATATCCTAGATACAAGTTTTTTGACTCTTGAGGTAGTGCCTACTCAAAGTCCTCAGAAAAATCCTTTCTCTCTTCTTCGGCGGCTTCTTCTCTTATCCCCCAAACTTGGATCTTTTTGGGTGTGGTGCAAGTTTTGGCTATGTGTCCCTTCTTGCTGCTACATATTAACCCCTTGGGTTTTTTGCAGTTTTTGGTGATGTGTCCAAAAATGCCACAGTTGTAACATTTCAGCTCTCCTTTGTCATTAAAGACATGGCATCGACTTTCTATCTCCATGGGTTTACCCATTCCTCCATAGGTAGTGCCAGTATTTGTCTTTCTATCTCCTCAGTATTTGGATGCTTCATACCCTTGTCCAACAGAGAGTATGGCTTCCTTCCATTCTGCATATGTGTCTGGTCTGACTGAAGGTGGATAGCTGGTAATTGTGTGTATGATATCCTGCCAGGCATTTTTCCTGAGTAGGAACATAGTGTGCTTGCTATCAGTCTTGGCTTTGCTTTTCAAGACTTCAAATTCGATTAGATAGTCAGCAGTGTTTTGATTTCCTTGTTTGAATTTTTTGATCTGCCATTCTGCTTTGCTGTTTGAGGCATCATCTGAAAAGGTTCTTCTAAAGTTTTTGGAGAACTCCTTCCAATCTACTGAGTCTTCAGATTCTAGGATGGTTGGTGCTTTCATGGCCACATATGCTCCTGCAGTTCCTCCTCACAGCCTGGCTAGAACTGCTATAGCTCAGTCATCAGCTGAGACAATCTTGTTAAATTTCATAAAGAGCATCATAGCTCTCCACCAATCATCAAATTTGGTGCAGGTACCATTAAAGAACCCCAGGTCTGGCACTAAGCCTTTCCTACTGGGTGCTATTGCAGGTACTACTGCATTGTTGGTCATATCAGAGCTGGTTTCTGATTCTGTTTTGTCTGAGCTTGATTCGTCTGATTTCTCCTGATGGATTAGCTCTTCCTCTGCTAGGTCAAGTTCATTTAGAAGTTCTGATAGTACTTCTTCTTCTGCTGGGTTTGCTTTGGGTTCGTTGTGTGCTTCTCTGGTTGATTCTTCAGGTACTTCAGCATTCCCTGTTTCTTCTTTGTCCAATGTTTCGGATTTGTCATTGGTGACTTTGAGATTTGGTTCTCTGTATTCGTCTGGGTTTGAGCTCATATACTAGCTCCTGGGTTGCTCCTGTTCAGGCCTGTTTCAGCCTATTCCTTGCAAGGTGAGGTGGGGACACTTAACCAAATGTTACAACCTTAGTCTGAGTAAACCTCAGACTGCAACTTAGGCTAAGACTTGAGGGCGAATAAGGGAGGGAGAACCAGGTGGTTAAGCATACCAAATACAGGAGTATGTATGTACACTTAAATACGGTAGACATCCAGTTGAACAGATGGAGGTAACTATATGAAATGTCTGACAATAATAGTATAGTAGTTTTATGAGTCAATACTCAGAGATCGCTGGTACAGGAATAGGTGAAACAGATATCGGGTATATCAGAATGTAGACAAGCATGGGGTGATCACAAATAGACAAAAGTTCACAACAAGTTTAGGAAAAATGGTGTTTTCTGTGTTCCTCTATGTTGTTTGTCATTGTAGTGGAATTCTGCCATTGGAAGCCATTCTGCCCAGTTGTCCTGGTTATAGTTGCAATATAGGTGAATATAAGTTTCCACTTCTCTGTTAATATGTTCTATCTGTCCATCTGTCTGGGAGTGGTATGCCATTGACAGATTGCATTCTATCCTGAGCCATTTGAATAGTTCTTTGGTGAATTCTAATGCAAATTGAGGCCCTTGGTCACTGAGCACTTTCCTCAGTAGTCCATGTAGCTTCCATATTTCGTCTCGATAAATTCATGCAATATCTTTGGATGAAATGTCCATTGTTGTCACTATGAACTATATTATTTTCATGAAATGATCAACAATAACTAGTATTGCATCTTTCCCTTTTGATTCTGGTAAGGGTCTGATCATATCAATGCTAATTTCTTCCCAAGGTCCATTTGGTGTTGGAAGAGGGTACAGTGGTGATTTGAGCAGTGTCATCCTTGTCTTGTTTCTCTGGCAAGCTTGACATCCCCAGATATACAGTATCTTTTTACATCTTTTCATATAGTTGGCCACCAATAGTCATGGTTGATTAGCTCTATCATTCTGTGCTGTCCAGGGTGTCCTGTATCTGGGATGTCATGGTACTTCTGCAGAATTTCTTCTCATAGCTTCTGATCTGGTGACATGTATGTGCTGTTTTGTTTGTAGACTACTCCTTCATCCTCAGTGAGTTCTGATTCTCCCTTCTGTAGCTCTGTAAGGACCGCTGTTTCACATCAGAGGTTCTTTCATATTTTCTCTAAGAATGTCAGTTCAATGAATAGTTTGGCTCATAATAAAACTGTGTTATTGGTGTTCTCAGTTTGTAACCAGCTCTTCCATATTATAGTTACTAGTTTGTCTTCTGGATGCTCCAGCATTTGGTAGACTCAAGATAGTAGGTCAGTTTTTGTGTTTGTCTTTCCTGGCACATGTCACAGTATGAAATTGTAATTTTGTAGCCGCAGATACCATCAGGCCTGGTGTCCATTTAGCTTTTGTGGTTCCCAGTAATACTTCAGGTTTTCATAGTCTGTCCATATCTCGAATTTTTCTTTGGTGTCTAGTAGATAGTGTCTCCATTTCTTCAGGGTGTGGACAATAGCTAGCAGTTCTTTGTTGTAGATTTTATAGTTGTGCTCAGCTGGTGATAGTGTCCATGAAGTGAAGGCAATTGGGTGCCATTTGTCTTCTTGTAGTTGTGATAGTACACCTCTTAATGCGTAGTCCAAAACATTGACTTCTACTTGGAATTGACCTTGTCTTTGTGGCAGTGTTAGGACTGGTTCTTTGGTGATGCACCTCTTTAGTTCATCAAATGTGGTTTGGTGTTCTTGGTTCCATTCTTATGTAGTTGTCCCTTTGAGCTTGTTTAGTGGCCTTGCAATTTTGCTGAAGTTTCTGATGAAGTGTTGGTAATAGTTGGTGAATCCTAGGAATCTTTCTACTCCTTTGGTGCTTTTTGGCTTGCGCCAATCTCATACCAATTTAACTTTTTCTTCTTCCATCTCAATTCATCCATGTCCTACTTTGACTCCTAGCATTGGGATTTCTTTAGCATCAAATATACATTTAGTTCATTTGAAATATAGGTTGTACTGGTTTGCTTGTTCTAGAAACCACACTGTTCATTCCTTTAGTTGTTCTTTTGTGTTGCCCAGGATTACAAAGTCATCCATGTAATTCACAATGTCTCTGTTCTGTAGAAGGTCATGGAAGATGCTTGTTATCATTTGGGAGAAGGTTTCCAGTAAGTTACTGAGGCTGAAATACATGACTGTTGGTTCAAAGAGTCCTTCATTGGTAAGAAATACAGCTTTCCATTCATCCCCTTCTTTGATTCTGACATTGTTATATCCCCAGATGATATCCAGTTTGTTGAAGTATTTTGCTTTACCCAGCTTGTTGATTACTTCACTGATTCTTGGTAGCAGGGTTTTGTCTTTGATTACTACACTGTTTAGTTATCTGTAGTCTTGAATTAGCCTTTTGGAACTGTCTTTCTTGGGGATGAAGAAAGTCGGTGCTGCATATGGCAATTTTGACAGCCTTATCCATCCTGACTCAAAGTTTTCTTTGATGAAGGCTTTGAGTTTGTCTTATTCTTTGACTGTCATGTTGTATGTTCCAGCACTTATTTCTTTCAGGGCATCTTCTGTTAGAATTATTTCATGGTCCCATTTGGTTTGTTCTGGGAGTTTGTTAAATGTCATTTTGTTAAACAAGTGCATGAACAGCTGTATATAGTCAGGCAGGTCTTCCAGTTTGGTTGGGTCTAGCTTATCTTCTTCCTATAGGTCTTCGGTGGTGGCCATACTTTGTATTTGGTCTGTGATATGGATGTTTTGGTGCAGGAACTGGCAGTCCAGTGGGCACTGAGTGAATTTGATTTCTCCATTATCCCAATCTACTTCTGGATTGTGCTTGACCAGCCAATCATGTCCTAGGAAGATCTCTGCTCAGTTCTGTAATTGTATGACTGAGGCTGTTGGAATCCATGATTCCCATGGACAATCAGATCAATGTCTGTACACCCCATTGTCCCCTTGTGGGTCCCATTAAACATTAGACATTAGGTACTAGACATACCTGAATCCTATAAATACAGTAGTTCATGTTGATGTATTCCCACTCTTTTGCCTCCCAATATATTTTATCTAGTTCCTTCAACAGAGGCTTCAATTCTTTCTTTGTGTTCTTGGATCTCCATGTCAATGATAGCTGTTTCCATTACTTTTTCTCCTTGGTTTGGTGTTCTGTCTGTGTTTAGTACCAGAATTTGCTGTCCCAATTTCTGGGTAGGGATTCTTTCTTTGTCAACCAGTTTTTTGCTGATACTGCTGGTGGTGCATCCTAAGTCTATGATCATATTCACTGTGATTTCTTTTTTTGTCATTTGTATTTTTTCTTTTAGGTTCAGTTTGTACTTTTATTTCTAAGAAATCATGTAGAATTTGTCTGATATCCTAGATACAAGCTTCTTGACTCTTGAGGTAGCACCTACTCAGAGTCCTCAGAAAAATCCTTCTTCTCTTCTGTTTCAACTTCTTCTACTCCTTGGACTTGTATTTTCTTGGGTGCAGTGCAGGCCTTGGCTATGTGGCCAGTTTTTCCGCAGTTGTAGCATGTCAACCCCTTGGGTTTCTTGCAATTCTTGGTGATAAAGAGGCAGAAATAGAATACTAGTGTGTGATAGGGATGTGTTGCTTAGATTAAGCTGATGGAATAGATATTTAAAGGTTTCTACACAATGTAAGTTTGTGGAGAGGCAATCTGACAATATAAGGGACAATTCCACAAAATAACACAAAACAACAATGCATAGAGAACACTAGAATAGCTAACTACCTTCACTAAGAAGAGTAAAGTTAGGTTACACTGTAAAGAGTACAACTTGCATCCTTTATCTAAGAAGTTAACAAGACACAGAACCTCAGGTACTTCCTAAGATTCACCCTTATCAAGTTAACAACCAGAAGCACACTGTCCTACACTTGTGATACTCCAAGTACCAGGGTACAGCGATGCAATACACTCTTAATCTAAGCTCACTTTGTAAGTAAGCCTGAGGTCTTCTTTTTAGATTACAAAGGTCTCAACCTTAGCTCAAGTCACTTAATCCAGTTAATCTCAAAAGAACTTATTACTTTGCTTCACTCAGGCACAATAGATCACTTTTCACCACACTCTGAAGGCTGGGCAATGGCTAGTAGGTTTCTTGCCACATCCGACACCTTAGAGGGGGTTTATATATTATTTGGATGCTCATTATGACAAGATAATGATTACACAACTAGGAATGTATTATCAAGCAAGGTACAAACTGGTAGATTAGATCACATGCCAAGAGAGCCACAACCCATTAGATTAGTGAAACATTGGAAATACAGGCAGATTCTAGGTATCTATTTGTTCTGGGCTGTGTTTTAGCCTGTCCTCTGGATTTGCATTCTTCTCTAAATATGTAGAACATCTAAGATTTCAGATGTCACATGAACTGTTCTCCTATGTGTCCCCATGGATTGTACATGCACACGTCCATACATATCATTAGTTCTGAGTGATGTTCATTAATCTAATAACAGTGGCATTTCCTCATGAACATGCTGATCATTCTTTTAGATTAAGCACATCGAACTTATTTCTCAAGTCTAGGCTCATTGGAGGGGTCCTGTAGCTCTGTATAGATGTATTGGAATGGTTTTACCACCTGGTCTGGCTGGCATCATGACTGGTCATACAGTAAGGGACAAAACCGTTCCAATGTTTTGAACTTTTCAGAAGATCAGCTCATAACTCAAGGACTACTGTGGCTGTGCACTTCCTAATTTAATTGTAGATAGTCCAGTATCTTATCTAATCATATGCAAAGTATGATTATGTAATCCTTTGTTTTGGGGGAGTTATTAATTAATTAATATTTTAAGTACATTGGAACAGTTTTGTCCCTCTCAAATTCTGAGCACATGACTTCGTTTATTGCAATCAAATAAATACAAATAAAATCATGTGACCATGTAGGGTGATGTATAAATGGATGTGCTTATTCTCAGGTGCAAATTAACTCCCCCACTATACCTTTACAACTATATGCGCTCTCTTTCCTCTACTCAGACCAATAGAGTCCTCTCTTACCTGGACCAAGGGAAATCTGCTCATCATATTGCTTCTATTACTGGTCTGGGAGTCAGTACTATTTCTAGGATTCGCTCCAAACATAGATCAACACTTTCCAAATCTGTTGGTGGCCGCCCATCTAAACTTTCTCCCTCTGATATCCACTATTCTGTTTGCCTCATCACCTCTCGCAAGGCTGACAATGCCTCCCAAGTCACCAAATCACTTCAAAATGTTATTGCCCAGCCTGTATCCACCAAAACAGTGCACAGGGCACTCAGAGGAGCTGGAATGAAGGCTGTAGTCAAGCGGAAACGACCTAAACTTACTGCTGTCCATAGGAGGAAAAGGTTGGAGTGGGCAGAAGCACATGTTAACTGGACCCTGGAGGACTGGAAGAGGGTTATTTGGACAGATGAGTCCAAAATCAATCGGTTTGGATCAGATGGAAGGGTTTGGGTATGGAAAAAGGCAGGAGAGGGGCTGAATGATAGATTGGTTGAGGGAACAGTCAAGTTTGGTGGAGGAAATGTGATGATCTGGGGTTGTATGCTGTGGGATGGAGTGGGGTTTGCCACTAAAATTGAAGGGAAGATGGATGCTGACCTTTATGTTCAAATTTTGGGGGATGAACTAAAGAGGAGCATCAGGTGGTATGGGAAGAATGAGGAGGATATGGTCTTCCAACAGGACAATGACCCCAAACACAAGAGCAAAAAGGCTACAAACTGGCTAGATGAGTCTGAATTGGAGGTTATGGTATGGCCCCCACAGTCTCCAGACCTTAATCCCATTGAACATCTCTGGACTCACCTCAAGAATAAGCTGGGAGAGTATGATACTCCTCCTGATAGCATGAATACCCTATGGGAGAGGATACAAAAGGAGTGGGATGACATAGAACCAGAAGTGTGTCAGAATCTGATAGAGAGTATGCCTAGGAGGGTCCAGGCAGTTTTACAGGCCAAGGGAGCTTATACCAGGTACTAGAATACCCATTTTGTATATAAATTTCAAGAGGGACAAAACTGTTCCAATGCACTTAAAATATTAATTAATTAATAACTCCCCTAAAACAAAGGATTACATAATCATACTTTGCATATGATTAGATAAGATACTGGACTATCTACAATTAAATTAGGAAGTGCACAGCCACAGTAGTCCTTGAGATATGAGCTGATCTTCTGAGAAGTTCAAAACATTGGAACGGTTTTGTCCCTTACTGTATAGTACACTGTTAGAATTGCTTTTAGTTAAGTACAGTGGTCATCCCATAGCCGCCACTATCCATCATCAATGGCCATAGTGTTCTACAGTGATTGAGTACTCTTTTATTATACTGTTGGGCTCTTAGATTAGGTCATACTACTACAGGAAGGTTCAATGTAATTATTAGATTAGGCTTGTATGCCTTAGATTAGTGATTTTCAAGCATGAAAATGGCTTTGCCATTACAGCAATGTGGCTGAAAATGCCACAGTTGTAGTATTTTGGTTCTCCTTTGTCATTGAAGATGTGGTGTCTGCTTTCTATCTCCATGGGTTCTCCCATTTCTCTATATGTGGTTCTGGTGCTGGTCTTTCTATCTCTGTGGTACTCGGATGCCTCATATCCTTGTCCAACAGAGAGTATAGCTTCTGTCTATTCAGTGTAAGTATCTGGTCTGGCAATGGGCGGATACCTGGTAATTGTGTAGATGATATCCTGCCTGACATTTTTCTTGAGTAAAAATATAGCATGCTTGTTGTTGGTTTTTGCCTTGCTTTTTAAGACTTTGAATTTGATCAAGTAGTTGGCAGTGTTTTTGTTACCCTGTTTGAACTTCTCAATTTGCCATTTGGCTTTGCTGTTTGAGGCATCATCTGAATGTTTTCCTAAATTCTTCTGAGAATTTCACCTAGTCTACTGAGTCTTCAGAGTCTAAGATTATCGGTGTTTTCATAGCAGCATATGCTCCTGCTATTTCTCCTCGCAGTCTGGCTAAGACTGCTATGGCCTTGTTGTCTGCTGAGACTATCTTGTTAAATTTCATGAAAAGTGTCATTGCTCTCCACCAATCATTGAATTTGGTATGGGTGCCATCAAAGAATCCAGGATCTAGTACTAAGCCTTTTCCACTGGGTGCTGCTGTGGGTACTATGGCATTGTCAGTCATGTCTGAGTTGGTATCTGAGCTAGTGCTTGAATCTGAGCTTGATTTGTCTGATTCTGATTCCTCCTGTTCTTGTGCTGGGTTCTTCTTGTGTGCTAACTCTTCTTCTGCTAAGTCAAGTTTATTTAGAAGTTCTGATAATACTTCTTCTTCTCCTGTTGGGTTTGCTCTGGGTTTATTGTGTATTTGTTCTATTGGTTCTTCAGGTACTTCAGGGTTCCCTGTCTCTTCTTTATCTGATGTTTCTGACTTGTCATCTGTAACTTCAAGGTTCAGTTCTCTATATTCATCTGGGTTCAAGCTCATATACTAGCTCCTGGATTGCTGTTTGTTCAGGCCTATTTCAGCCTACTCCTTGCAAGATGAGGTGGGGACACTTAACCAAATATTATGACCTTAGTCTGAGTAAACCTCAGGTTGCAACTTAGGCTAAGACTTGAGGGCAAGTAAGGGGAGGAGAATGAGGTGGTTAAGCATACCGAATACAGGAGGATGTATATACACTTAAATACAAAGAAACATCCAGTTGAATGGATGGAGTTAACTACATGAAATGTCCAATGACAATGGTGTAGTACAGTAAGGGACAAAACCGTTCCAATGTTTTGAACTTCTCAGAAGATCAGCTCATATCTCAAGGACTACTGTGGCTGTGCACTTCCTAATTTAATTGTAGATAGTCCAGTATCTTATCTAATCATATGCAAAGTATGATTATGTAATCCTTTGTTTTAGGGGAGTTATTAATTAATTAATATTTTAAGTGCATTGGAACAGTTTTGTCCCTCTTGAAATTTATATACAAAATGGGTATTCTAGTACCTGGTATAAGCTCCCTTGGCCTGTAAAACTGCCTGGACCCTCCTAGGCATACTCTCTATCAGATTCTGACACACTTCTGGTTCTATGTCATCCCACTCCTTTTGTATCCTCTCCCATAGGGTATTCATGCTATCAGGAGGAGTATCATACTCTCCCAGCTTATTCTTGAGGTGAGTCCAGAGATGTTCAATGGGATTAAGGTCTGGAGACTGTGGGGGCCATACCATAACCTCCAATTCAGACTCATCTAGCCAGTTTGTAGCCTTTTTGCTCTTGTGTTTGGGGTCATTGTCCTGTTGGAAGACCATATCCTCCTCATTCTTCCCATACCACCTGATGCTCCTCTTTAGTTCATCCCCCAAAATTTGAACATAAAGGTCAGCATCCATCTTCCCTTCAATTTTAGTGGCAAACCCCACTCCATCCCACAGCATACAACCCCAGATCATCACATTTCCTCCACCAAACTTGACTGTTCCCTCAACCAATCTATCATTCAGCCCCTCTCCTGCCTTTTTCCATACCCAAACCCTTCCATCTGATCCAAACCGATTGATTTTGGACTCATCTGTCCAAATAACCCTCTTCCAGTCCTCCAGGGTCCAGTTAACATGTGCTTCTGCCCACTCCAACCTTTTCCTCCTATGGACAGCAGTAAGTTTAGGTCGTTTCCGCTTGACTACAGCCTTCATTCCAGCTCCTCTGAGTGCCCTGCGCACTGTTTTGGTGGATACAGGCTGGGCAATAACATTTTGAAGTGATTTGGTGACTTGGGAGGCATTGTCAGCCTTGCGAGAGGTGATGAGGCGAACAGAATAGTGGATATCAGAGGGAGAAAGTTTAGATGGGCGGCCACCAACAGATTTGGAAAGTGTTGATCTATGTTTGGAGCGAATCCTAGAAATAGTACTGACTCCCAGACCAGTAATAGAAGCAATATGATGAGCAGATTTCCCTTGGTCCAGGTAAGAGAGGACTCTATTGGTCTGAGTAGAGGAAAGAGAGCGCATATAGTTGTAAAGGTATAGTGGGGGAGTTAATTTGCACCTGAGAATAAGCACATCCATTTATACATCACCCTACATGGTCACATGATTTTATTTGTATTTATTTGATTGCAATAAACGAAGTCATGTGCTCAGAATTTGAGAGGGACAAAACTGTTCCAATGTACTTAAAATATTAATTAATTAATAACTCCCCCAAAACAAAGGATTACATAATCATACTTTGCATAT
Organism: Calvatia gigantea; assembly: GCA_025093985.1. NCBI lineage: Eukaryota > Fungi > Basidiomycota > Agaricomycetes > Agaricales > Lycoperdaceae > Calvatia > Calvatia gigantea. The sequence goes on from JACAAK010000012.1 coordinate 932,315, forward strand.
GATTAGATAAGATACTGGACTATCTACAATTAAATTAGGAAGTGCACAGCCACAGTAGTCCTTGAGTTATGAGCTGATCTTCCGAAAAGTTCAAAACATTGGAACGGTTTTGTCCCTTACTGTAGTTGTATGAGTCAATACTCAGAGATTGCTGAGATGCTAATAGGTGAAACAGGTACAAGGTAGGAAGAAATGGAGACAAGTATGGAGGTGCAATAGAAACAGTGGAAATCACAACATAGAACATCAAATAGCATTCAACAACCTGAAGAAATACATCATAGAGAAACCAATCTTAATGTTGCCCCAAAGACAGGGACAATTCAGGGTAGAAGTCAATGCATCAGACTATACACTGGAAGGGGTATTATTACAGCTACAGAAAGGAAAATGGCATCTGATTGCATTCATGTCATGTACACTCTCACCAACTGAATGTAACTATGAAATTTATGACAAAGAACTACTAGCCATTGTATATGCTCTGAAAGAATGGAGACACTACCTACTGGATACTGAGGAAAAATTCGAAATATGAATGGACTATGAAAACCTCAAGTACTACAGAGAACCACAGAAGCTCAATGAACAACAAGCTAGATGGTACCTGCACCTACAAGACTATAACTTCATTCTATGACACATACCAGAAAAGACAAATATGAAAGCTGATCTACTGTCTAGGATACATTAAGTACTAGAGAAACAGAAGGATAAACTAGTCACTATGATCAGGGAAAGCTGGCTACAAATAACAGAAGAATGGAACACCAAAGACACTGTCCTGTTATGAGCAGAATTGTTCCTGGAGTTACCATTTATAGAGAAAATATGGAAGAACCCTCAGCAGGAAATAACAGTTACCATGGAACTAGAAAAGAAGGAAACAAGGTTCACAGAACACAACAGTGTCATCTATAGGGAGAATAGCATATATGTGCCACCTGACCTAAAGCTGCAAGAAGAAATCTTACAACAGTATCATGATGCCCCAGATGCAGGACATCCAGGACAACATAGGATGAGGGAACTCATCATCTGAAACTACTAGTGGCTAACAATATGAAAAGACATAAGGAAGTATACCTGAGGATACCAAGTCTGCCAAAGAAACAAGGCATGGATAGCTTCTCTAAAGTCACTATTGCACTCTCTTCCTATACCCAATGGGCCTTGGGAAGAAATCAGCATTGATTTGATTAGGCCACTACTAGTGTTATATGCATTACCTTACTTCACAACTGAGCCTGGATCATCTCCACTCAGGGAGAGGTTCAACACTATAGCCCAGGAGTATACAACAAGTCTCAATGACTTCTGTGCAGACTTTGGATTGCTCCCTCGAGTAGAAGCTTGTGCTTGTCTGAGAAGTCCAAGTTAAATGTCACTGCAGTCCCCAAGGTTGTTAACCTTGTAGCAGATGAGTGAAGATAAGGAAGCTTGTTACTAGAATAACCTAAGGTAATGCAGATGTACTATTTAAGGTTTAAATACTAGCTATGCATAAGGGATGAGTAATTATGTAGTAAAAGGGTATAAGTCAATAGGAGACTACTATAGGTTAATTGGTAATCTAAGAAATCAGAGGGATAAGGAAATCAATGGAAGAAAGTGGTATGAATCATAAGAAGATGGAGATAAGTAGATAGAAGTCCAAATGATGAGAATAAAAGAAGGTGAAATAGGAACATGACTCAGAATAAGTCATAAGAAGCAGAGATAGAAGTACATGTGTTAAATAAATAAAGAATGGACCAGGGTATAGAGAAGAGAATGGGAAAGTCTGGTAGAAGGTTAATATGTAGGTAGGAAGAGTCTGGAGGTGTGGTAAGTTCATAACATTAGCCTATCTCTAGGTAAATTACTCTGAAATTTTACACAGACAAAACAGAGTAGTTAAGGAATACTCCATCATTGTAATATTTGTTATTGAAGGCATCTCAGGGGTTGTCCAGAACTTGTTCTTGAAAGCATTGTTTTATGTCTTCCATTACTTGCACATGGTCAACATATTTTGGGCAGTCTTCAGGTTTATGCTAAGGATTAAGAGTTTTGCAAAGTTGACAGAAATACTGGGGACAGGTCCATCAGTAATGACCAGGGTGGGTTTTTCGATAAATAGGACAGGTGGTGTGGGCACAATTGCTGGCCCAATGACCTACAGTAGGGAGATGGAGTTTGGCACATTTTTTACAAAAGGCCTTTAGGTTGAAATTTGGGTTGTTCATTGCTCTAGGTTGGGTTGGGGTTCATCCTCATCCTGGGTTGGGATAGAGGGGTTTTCTTGTTGATTCTGGAGGACCATTAGTCACTTCAGATGGGCCATCAGGTTGTATATGGTCATTTTGAGTTGCTCAGGTGAGATTGGGTCATCTGGATGGGACAGATGAGGTTGAGGCAGGTATATTTAGTTTGGGAGAGGGGTTTCTCTTGGGGGAATGGATTCATTGGTGTGGTCTGACCTGAGATGGGCCAGTTCATTGGTCAGATATGATAGGCTCAACATGATTTTCATGAAGATATCAGGCATAAGCCTGAGGTAATCCAAGGCTTTGTAATGCCTGGATAAATAGGGCCACTCTATTGGTAGTATGCTTATAATCTCTAGAAAGATGTTTGAGCTGTGATATGGCATTGCAGATAATGTGCCAGTAATTTTATTGATTGGCATGAGATAGATATTGGGTGTGGAAGCGAGTTCAATGTTTTTCCCTGAGAATCATTGTGCAGAGGGATCCCTCAGATGAGAAATCAGTTCAAGCCTATAACTCCATGGACAAAGGTCCATTGTCTGAAGTGAGGTCTGGGCTAAACTGGGTGGTACTGTTGGGGTCCCAGTCAGTGGGGTTGGCTGCAATCCAGGCAAGGTAGGTGGCAGTGGGGGTGGCTGGGTCAGAGGATTTGGGAGAAAGTTCCTCCCTACAAGATTTTAGGATTCCAGCTTGTTCTGAGGGGAGTACTGGGGTGGGTTTGTCAGCCTAGATCAGATAGACATACTCAGGCTTTGGAAACCAGAGAAGTTGTTGGGGGGTTGATTTTGTGTCATAGGAGGGGATATGGGGAGTGGTTCCAGTAATAACCTTGGAGAAAGAGACTGGTGGGTCTCAGAGTTCAGTGTCATAGGGTAGGTTTCATATCTCTGTTTGTTGGGAATGAGGTTTGGGTATAGTGGAGCTACTTTCTATTCTAACAGGGTAGGTGAGTTTATCCCAGGGGGTATGGTTAATTGATTCAGTGGATGGAGGAATATACAGTAAGGGACAAAACCGTTCCAATGTTTTGAACTTTTCAGAAGATCAGCTCATAACTCAAGGACTACTGTGGCTGTGCACTTCCTAATTTAATTGTAGATAGTCCAGTATCTTATCTAATCATATGCAAAGTATGATTATGTAATCCTTTGTTTTGGGGGAGTTATTAATTAATTAATATTTTAAGTACATTGGAACAGTTTTGTCCCTCTCAAATTCTGAGCACATGACTTCGTTTATTGCAATCAAATAAATACAAATAAAATCATGTGACCATGTAGGGTGATGTATAAATGGATGTGCTTATTCTCAGGTGCAAATTAACTCCCCCACTATACCTTTACAACTATATGCGCTCTCTTTCCTCTACTCAGACCAATAGAGTCCTCTCTTACCTGGACCAAGGGAAATCTGCTCATCATATTGCTTCTATTACTGGTCTGGGAGTCAGTACTATTTCTAGGATTCGCTCCAAACATAGATCAACACTTTCCAAATCTGTTGGTGGCCACCCATCTAAACTTTCTCCCTCTGATATCCACTATTCTGTTCGCCTCATCACCTCTCGCAAGGCTGACAATGCCTCCCAAGTCACCAAATCACTTCAAAATGTTATTGCCCAGCCTGTATCCACCAAAACAGTGCGCAGGGCACTCAGAGGAGCTGGAATGAAGGCTGTAGTCAAGCGGAAACGACCTAAACTTACTGCTGTCCATAGGAGGAAAAGGTTGGAGTGGGCAGAAGCACATGTTAACTGGACCCTGGAGGACTGGAAGAGGGTTATTTGGACAGATGAGTCCAAAATCAATCGGTTTGGATCAGATGGAAGGGTTTGGGTATGGAAAAAGGCAGGAGAGGGGCTGAATGATAGATTGGTTGAGGGAACAGTCAAGTTTGGTGGAGGAAATGTGATGATCTGGGGTTGTATGCTGTGGGATGGAGTGGGGTTTGCCACTAAAATTGAAGGGAAGATGGATGCTGACCTTTATGTTCAAATTTTGGGGGATGAACTAAAGAGGAGCATCAGGTGGTATGGGAAGAATGAGGAGGATATGGTCTTCCAACAGGACAATGACCCCAAACACAAGAGCAAAAAGGCTACAAACTGGCTAGATGAGTCTGAATTGGAGGTTATGGTATGGCCCCCACAGTCTCCAGACCTTAATCCCATTGAACATCTCTGGACTCACCTCAAGAATAAGCTGGGAGAGTATGATACTCCTCCTGATAGCATGAATACCCTATGGGAGAGGATACAAAAGGAGTGGGATGACATAGAACCAGAAGTGTGTCAGAATCTGATAGAGAGTATGCCTAGGAGGGTCCAGGCAGTTTTACAGGCCAAGGGAGCTTATACCAGGTACTAGAATACCCATTTTGTATATAAATTTCAAGAGGGACAAAACTGTTCCAATGCACTTAAAATATTAATTAATTAATAACTCCCCTAAAACAAAGGATTACATAATCATACTTTGCATATGATTAGATAAGATACTGGACTATCTACAATTAAATTAGGAAGTGCACAGCCACAGTAGTCCTTGAGATATGAGCTGATCTTCTGAGAAGTTCAAAACATTGGAACGGTTTTGTCCCTTACTGTAGATGCACTCAGGTTTGGCAAAGATGTCAACCCAGAAGTGTTTGTTCTGATCTGTAATCTATTGGAGTTTGTCTTCAGTGAAGACAGCATCTGGCAGGGTCAATATGGGTTTTTCCAGTAGTTCATTTATTTGGACTGTAGAGAGGATTGGGACAGGGGTTTCATGGTCCACAGGTGTGACAGTGGAAGAGTTGGATACAGAAATATGAGGAAAGGGTGGGAAAGGATTGGACTTTTCTGGTTGGAGAGTTATTTTTGGTAGAGAGGGAGGATATTGAAGAGAGGGAAAGAGAAGGGGATGAGGCTACAATAGCAGCTTTCTTTCCCTTCTTATAGTTCTTCTGGGTAGGTGCTATTTGATGATTTGGTTTGCAAGGTACTGTATTGTTATGGAGTGATGAAGAAGTTTGATAGTTTTTCCTGTCTATTTATGTTCTTTTCATCATTTGGGTGGAGTGGTGGTTAGTTGGTGTTCTTGTTAGTATTTTTGTAAGAGTTCTTGGGCATGTGGTAACAGTTGTGCTTTGTTTTCCCAAGAGTTTTCTTTATGGTCATAACCTTTCCATTTAATGTAGTATTCCCTTTGTCTATTTTTAATTTGGTGGTCAGAATACCTTCAATTTCATATTCTTCTTCTCCTTCTATTATGTCAGGAAGGAGTGGTTTGGGATTGGGTCCATGGATATTGTTTTCAGTGTATTTGGAGAAAAGAGTAGCATGGAATATATTGTGGATTTTCTATGTTTCAGGTAGATCAAGTCAGTAAGAGAGTGACAATAGTACCTCTTTGATTGTAAATGGTCTAAGGCATTTTGGTGCTATCTTTTTTGATTTGAATGGGAGTTTCAGGTTTCTCCATTCTAGCCATACTTGTTATCCTAGGATAAAGGGTTTGAATTTGGATCTGATTCATTGTTCTATGTGTTCCATAGTGTTGTGGATTCTACCATTCCCATCACATTGTCATGCCACTTTTCATCTCTGTCTCTACCATGTACCTGTTTCAGCTATTCTAGTACCAGCAATCTCTAAGTACTGACTCATATACTACTGTGCCATAGTAATTGGATGTTTTATATAGTATCTCCATCTATTCAACTGGATGACCCTCCTTGTAATTAAGCATATATACACCTCCTTGTATTCAGTACACTTAACCATCTATGGTTTCTCTTCCCTTACTTGCCCTCAAGTCTTAGCCCAAGTTGCAACCTGAGATTCAGTCAAACTAAGGTTGTAACACATTTTGAGTCATGTTCCTGTTTCACCTTCTCTATTCCCATTAACAGACTTTTATCTATTCGTCTCTGACTTTCTATGACTTGTATTGCTTCTTTTCTATTCCCTATGATTCCTTAACTTACCAATTAACCTGTAGTAGTCTTCCATTGACTCATATCCTCTTACTACATAATTACTCATCCCTTATGCATAGCTAGTATTTAAACCTTAAGTAGTACATCTGCATTACCTTAGGTTATTCTAGTAACAAGCTTCCTTATCTTCACTCATCTGCTACAAGGTTAACAACCTTGGGGACTGCAGTGACATTTAACTTGGACTTCTCAGACAAGCACAAGCTTCTACTCAAGGGAGCAATCCAAAGTCTGCACAGAAGTCATTGAGACTTGTTGTATACTCCTGGGCTATAATGTTGAACCTCTCCCTGAGTGGAGGTGATCCAGGCCCAGTTGCAAAGTAAGGTAACACATGTAACACTCCATGTTAGACCAGAGGGCACCTTAGCCAGTCAGCCAGGTATATATGGGGAGAGGTAAGGATATGATCCTCACCCCTGTTTTTTCTTAAATCACAATGCTCTACCCCTCACCTTGCCCACTCTGAATCCATTGAACATTGCTTACTAGGTCTTTGAAAAGCTATATGTCTCAGAAAATCCACCTCCACACTGCCCAGAAGGTCTCACTTTGGCCTACTATGCCCTTTTCTTATTTACCAAGAAGTGTATGGTGTATTAAACACCTTTGTTGTCATTGTTAACATGCTCAGGTATGTATTAGCACTGCCAAGCAGCAGTCAAGTGTTGGAGTTCCTGGGGGTTACAACTGTGGATTTGTTGGAGTTATCTTCAATCTGGACAGTGTGCAGCATTGACTCATCTCCCTCAATGCAGAAAGTATGACTCATACCATCATAGCTTTGCAGTGTGTTCTTTTTATGGTTTCTATTTCAAAGGGTGCTATGAGATTGTCCACACAAGTTAGTTCTGGTGGTATTCTCTTACTCATTTTCATAACTGAAACACCCCCTTGTAAGAGGGAAAAATCTTTTCCTTAACTCATAATTATGAAAAGCCTAGAAGCTGCAGTGCAAGGTGTAACCATGTGTTCAGCCAAAAGGATGCCAGGATAAAAGTGGGTTGGGGTTAGAATATGATTTGACACCCATGATTAACCAAGCTGCTTTGATAGGGTTCTGAGCTTTTTAAGAAATGGGAAAAAAAACTGGGAAACTGAGAGGGAAGGAGAGTTGGACCAGTTGAGGCTTAAGAGATAGGCTACATACACTCTCCTCCATCTCCCATTTTCTGGCAACTCTAATTAACCTGTTAGGATCTTTAACAAGCTGAAGGGAGCTGGTAAGTGCAGTTTCATTTGCAAAGGAAAATGTCCACTGACCAGTTAAAACAGGCTGGACAGAACAGGAAATCCAGGATATCACTGATGAGAAGCCTGCCAAGCTTCCTGGCTTCATGTGGCAAAAAAGCTTACAGTGAAAGGTGTGGAGATTTAGCAACTCTTACTGCACAATTTCTAACCTGATTTTAATAGATTGGGATGCACTTCAGCCACACCTAATTAAAAACCTACAAGAACTCAAAGCAGCATGAATGGAACAAAATGGACTGGAACACAAAATAATGTTATTATTTCCATGCTCCAAGAAGAGTATTCCACAGAAATGGACACTAGCAATGGCTCTCAATTACCACTTCTGGCTATCTTCATGTTCCGTATCATCAAGCAAAGACCTGATGGTGATATCAGAGTTTGCCATACCATTGCCGGAATATGCCAAATGCCTGTATCCATCTTTTCGGAGGTGACACCGGAATGTCCCCCATCCTCTGAAGATTTTGAAATGCTGGCATTCATCTGCAAAGTCAGGGGAACTTCTAGAGGATGGTTGTGGTAGTAGGCAGTTGCTGTGGGATCATAGCAGATTTCGCTTCTGCCCTGAGGCCCATGACCTTATCAGGGATATGCTGGCTCCCTTAAATTTGGATCCACACACTACCACTGTTTCCCAAATGTGGGAACGTAAAGAGAGATTCAAATACACCCGTTGCACGGGCGGTACAGTCCATTGGTTGATACGGTGAGCAACCACATCTGATTTTGATGCTGAACAAAGGGCTCAATTCCCTTTCAGATCAATCATGAACTTCGCTGTCATTCCGAATTTCTAAAGGCAGATATTGCTGCGGACAAGAGGTGGGGTGTGGTCGGGGGCCTAAAACAAATGACAAACCCGTTGTCGGTCAACGACACCACATTCTCATAAAATTGTGCTGTAAAGTTGGAGGTCCTTTCTAGCAGCTCTCTAATCCGCGTGAAGTATCCGGGGGTGCACTCGCAGACAGCACAATTTGAAGGCAAGGAACGTCGAGGTTGTGCATCTCGTGGATAGTTGAGGTAGTTGGTGATTTCGTACCAGATGCCGAGATTCGAGAGCGTAGGTACGGTAGGGTGGGGAGTACAGGAAGAGGAGCGAGTTCATCGAACTTAGGATGACACCCTACTATAGTTCGAGCTAGTCCCAATTATACCTCTTTCGTCATCGCTTTCTTGCCACCACCCTTTCATTGTTGTCGTCGATTCATCTTCTCATTCAGAGAAGCAACAACCTGGTCAACAACAGTGGAAACGGACACTCCTAATTGAAACAATAGGTATTGGTAAGATGTACGCCGAAATCCTCGTTCCTGTCCAGCAATCACTCGTCAAAGGAGCTAACTTGAAATCCGGTTTTTTGTCAAGTCTGGGCTCACTGGCGCTAGATTAGGAGCACATCTTAGGGGGTGGTGGTGACCTCGGCATGGGATACAACCGAGATGGTGTCGAACCCTATTTTTTCGGTTATGACCCGGAATCGCGACTAGTTGGTCAAGAAGGAGGTTAACGTTATTATTTAACCAGGAGTATGTCTAGTCTAGCGGTACTGAAAAGCCAGGAGATGTCATTTGACGACTTTGGGATGTTAACCACCTCTGAGCCCAGAGATAGGCGCTAAGAGGTTGTTGAGCCTACCGCCTTTCGCCTTTTGTCTTCCTTCGGCTCGTTCATTTTTCATGTACATGCGTTTCTGGGAGCGGTCATGGCTAAACGTTGTTCTCGGGTATTCTCTTCAACGCAGTTGTCTTGACTGCGGCAAAGGGTTCCAGTAAATGAAGCCAGGTTGTGAATTGATATGGGATGCGCCCGGCACGTGAAAGGGGTTTCAAATTTTCAATTCTTGATATATTTCCGTCAGAAGATGCGGTTTTCGTTGTTGCGGGTAAGGCATTCCATCGGTAAGTATTAACTTTATGTGTTGTTCCTCTCAAGCGATCCAGATTTCTGATATTCCATGCACGGTCGGTAGTCGTTTTCCACGTGGTCATTCCCACTCGAGATGCTGTATCGGTTCTGTTTCGAATACTAGAAGAACCTGCTAGTGTTAACTTGGGTCCATTCTTTCGTCTCGATGCAGGGTCCATGGAGTTCAGTTGTAAGTATGGATGGAATATGCTGTCCATCTCCGATGAGGTCCACGGTGCGGGTACGGAGCCGACCACCAAAGATTTAGAGGGCGGTTCCATCGGGGTTTCATGTTTTTGCGCTTCTTGTATACATCTTAAATGGTTCTCGGGAACACCTGGGTACATAGTGGAGATATTTGACCCTGGGCGCATTGCTCCGTCATTGGCATCAAACGCGTCTTGCCAGTGAATAGAGGGGGGTATTATAGGAGAAGAATGATCAGCAAGCTTTTAATGTAGCTTGAATTTCAGCTCTTGTGTGGGATATTCTTGTTTGCGGTCATGTTAGAAGAGTGTAGGGTGCTAAAAAAGGCAGTTTGATGGCACATCATTCCCTTCCCAGGATCCGCTTCTCCCTCCACAACAACATCATGAGTTCATTCTACGATTACATTAGTTCATCTTTGAGGTCCACTGAACTCGCATTGGTCACTGTCGATGCTCACGCCATCTCAAGTACCTCCACGAACATCTCACCGGACTTAGAGACCGCGGGGGATTGGCATGGTCGACGAATTCTTGCTGTGGTATCTCATAAAGATGAATGGGCACTCACTGAGGAGGGCGCGTAAGTCATCCCATTACCACAAGCACATGGTTTTTTCCAACAAATTTGTATGCAGTCTCTTTGTGTATAAACCCAGCCCTTCGCCCCCCTCTGCTATCCCCGAGCTCATTCTCCAAACCATTTATCCTATTTATGGCAACTTTTCCATTGCTATGAGTCAAATGCGTCGGAATACACTGGATCTGGGCGCTGCCACCTCGAAAGCGATTCTCGACCAGCCTCGTTCCGGTTTGTGTCCCGCTGCGAACGAAGTCCACTGTCTACGAACATAACGCCGTCCTACTCAGGGTTCAGCTTGACTATCAACCCAGCAGAGGAATCACCTAATCGAGCGGAAGCACCAACGTTCTATACGAACGACGTACAGGGTTTGAGCATCTTGATTGCGGAAAGTAAGCGACTGAAGGAGGCTTCAGGTTTGTATCACTTCACAAGCACTATCATTCATTTCGCGGCGGCTGACTCTCTTATGATCAATTTCTAGAAATTGGTACACAAGAGGCAATTGACATTGCTCGGACCACATCTCACTTCAGCTGGCTGAGGCTATATTCTTCCCGGAAAACATACCTTTCTCTGCGTAAGTCGTTTTGTCAAAAGTAATTACTTCTGAGTTTGACATACGAACGTGCAGTGTCCTCGGTGCCTCCCGACCTGAGAGTCGTGAATAAGCCACTTTACCAGCGCCTATCCCCAGCAAGTGCTGGTCTTCCTGGGGATGATAGTGCGGACATTCTCCTCATACGCGACGAATGGATACGAAACAAAGCTCGGGAGCTCGTTAGGCAGGGCAGACGGAGGATCTCACTGCGGTTGGGGACTTTCAATGTGAACGGGAAACTACCATCCCAGGATCTGTCGTCATGGGTTCAAGGGAAATCTGTCCTGGATTGGAAGGTCCCACTTTTACCTCCTTTCAAAGGCACACCCCCAATATCTATAGAGGACCTGACAAAGTTACCAGATACTGGTGGGAACATAATGTGATATGAGCTGATTCAATAATACTGATTGTAATCACTTCATCCAGAAGCGGAAGCGGATACCATGAAGATCACTCCTCCTAAACCTATCGACGGTGTGCCTGACCCGGACATGTTTGTCCTTGGATTTCAAGAACTCGACCTTTCTACCGAAGCGCTTATATACTCAACAAGTACTACAAGGGAAGATGCATGGTGTGTAGCGATTTTTGCTGCCCTCGGAGAAAAGGCTGTCCTTTATGAGAAGGTCATTCCTTGTTTCCAAAACCCGATTCTATGAATTGATCCCTTTCTCTGAATTAGGTGGCCTCCAAACAGCTCGTGGGCATGCTAATAGTGATCCTTGTGAAGAAGTCCTTGAAGTCTAACTTCGGAGACATAAAGGCCAGTTCCGCTGGATCGGGCCTTTTGGGCATGATGGTATGTACTTCTAGCTCTCCAGCCTTCCGTTCGCTGAATCCTTCAGGGAAATAAAGGAGCAACAGCGGTCCGCCTCACATTCACCCCAACCCTTGAAACAAATGGAAAAGCGAGTGACACCGCTTCCACAATGGGCTCGCAAGACGACACCACAGACGACTTCAAAGCCGTTGGGCCACTATCCTTGACTTTTGTTAACGCCCACTTGGCGGCCTTTGACGAAATGGTTGACAGACGTAATCAAGAATTTCATGAATTATCGAGGAGACTTGCGTTTGGGAGGGATTTGTTAGAAACCGAAGCGACTGATGGTGGCGACGACCTCGGAGAACCTACTATACCAACCGTCGTCAGTATCTATGAGACAGACGCATTGTTTTGGATGGTAAGTTTTATTACACTTGGCCAAATGATCTTGAGATTTATTTGACCCCAGGGAGGTCAGTTGTCAACGGCGAAGTTTATCTGCAAGGTCTCAAGCCGGAATTCATCACAGACCTCAATTATCGCGTGGACATTCCTGACCCCGACTTTCGCAGACTACTAGCAGATAAAAATTGGGACGATAGGGTTCAGACCTTGATACGATATGACCAGGTGCCATTTTTAGCGCTAACTCTTAAGTTGCGATACTTAGGTTCCATTTCAGCTAAAAAAATCTGTCGGCTCTAAGAAGGCATTTGATGGGTTTATCGAATATTCCATCACGCACTTACCGTAGGTCGGTTATTTTCACCCTCGGTCCTGTTCTCACCAGCGCTCAAGGACCTATCGCTTCACTCCCAATTTGCCGTCGGACCAACTCGGCTATGATTTGAAGTAAAGGCCCCAGTGTTTCGTGCATTTCCCGGTGTATTAACCTTGAGATTACAGACGGCGGCCTGCTTGGACAGACCGTATTCTCTACATCCCAGGCCCCTGTTGCAATGTAACCCAACATTCTTATACCGTCCACCCCCAGATAACAATGAGTGATCACCGACCGGTTGCTGCCCACTTCTCGGTAGATGTGTGTTGCCCCTTCCTTCTCCACAACAGGAAGCTGACCCAGGTGCGGTCAGTTTGATCTCTATGAGAAGGTCCAATACGAAGCAACGGTAAGGCGGTTGTATCGGGAGATGCACGCCTTGGATGGATCGCATGAACGGCCAGAAATCAAACTCGACCAAAGTTACATTGATTTTGGGGAGATCCGGTATGCGCTTCTATGCGGTTAGGGGGATTGAGTGCTGATTGTGTGTAGCTATTTTACTCACTTAACCAAGAAAGTGGTAATCGAGAATGCGGGTAAAGTGAGATATACTTTGTGTGTTACTCCAGTTGTCGCAGCTCATGGCCCAGATTCCATGTGCGTGGAGATTTGTACCAGTGCAGTCAGAGGGCCCAATACGTGAGTCACAAGGACCTAATTTCTTTTTTGCATCTGCCTCACTTAACTCTACCACGGTAGACCCGGAGTGGTTGTCAGTAGAACCATTGGCTGTGAGGCTATTTTTCACCTTCAAACATCAATCTGACCATGACGGATCTTAGGGAATGTTTCTCCCGGGAAAGAAGACAGAGGTCAAGTTGACAATCCAGATAGACAACCGTGTCGCATCCCCCCTCAACTTGGGTCCTCGCGACATGAGCGGAACGCTGATACTTCACACTATACTCGGGAAAGATCATTTCATCTCGGTGTCTGGAGTATACCGTGAGTAATTTCGTTTTCTCATGTTATTTTCTAACTTACACACACGGGTGACAGTGCCATCATGCTTCGGGAACAAATTGACGACATTGACTCGACTTCCGGGGCCTATACGTTCCCTAACTTCGTCCAATGACCTCCGGCCAGAGGATCACCCCGTGAATGCCCCAAGAGAAATAATGCGGTTGGTGAACTGGCTTATGGGCAGCAAAAGTTTGCCAAACAATTTGTTTCTCGCTGCCCCGGATGAAACAATGATTGGAACCATTCGCGAAGTTTGTGAAACGTCTGCATCTGCGAAGATATTGTTCTAACCCCGTTGCTTGTTGTTTTAAGTGTCTTGACACAGGCGAAAATTTTCCCTGGTCTCCCAGTGAAGGAGGGGTGGGGGATGTCCCGCATGCATTTGCTGGCACCCTCATCCGACTTCTGGATTCCCTGGTCGAGCCTATCGTTCCTTCGTTTTTCCATGCCCGATGCGTTCAGATGAAAAGCCGTGATGAGGCGTTCGAGGTTTGTCTTGATGTTTGTCTCTGTGACACTGTCTGAGTTAGAATTGTCCATTAAACCCGGAAATTGTAGCTTCTTGACGCGCTTCAACCTGCGGCAGTCAACGTGAGGACTTACTTCTGTCAAAATTTGTTTCCGTGTTGACATGGCGATACCCACCGCCACATGACTTTTCTTCCCTAGGTCTGGATCACCGTCACCGCATTCTTGCATTTCATTTGCCAGTCCTCTGGCGATTCTAGCTATGCGGAACGAATTTGTAAGTTCATCCCCGTCAACCTTCTTCAGGTATTGCGTCTTATAGAGTTTGTGAATGTATTCACTTAGCCGATATCTTTACTTCTGTTCTGATGCGAGACGACCCTGAGTCAATGGCTGTTCCAGTATCGCCAATCGGAAAACGGAAGTTCTTCCTTCATTTTATTTCCTGAAGGCAATGGATGTGACCAATGATCAAATGTCATCCTGTGGGGTATGCTTGATATCACGCTACATCTAAAGGTCCTGTGTTTCGCCTATACATGATTACGAGAAGAGTTTTTTGTATGCTTTCTTCTCTCGTTCTCGCATTTCCTTCTTGCGCTGGCTGATCCTAGTAAGTTCTCCGGAAATGAGGGCATCGTCAGGTACTAGCTTGTTTGCCGCGATAAGATCGGCTTCCTGTTTCTCCTCGTCTTTCAAAATACCATGGGCCATAGCACGACGATACAGTGCTTTCGCTAAATTGCTCCTGTAAGATTCAAACATATGCGTTGAAGGGGCGCACAAACCTTTATCTGCGTTGCCCAATTCCACGTTGTTCAGCGCACGAGTCGTGTTCGTGACGGCAATCATCGCATTGCTCACAGAAGCAGGCGTTATCCGAATCGCAGCCAATGAAGAGTTCAGGAGAAGAGGGGCCAGAATGGCCTTGTATGATTCCTTCAGCTCCGAAGATGAATCTTCCTCAGAAACTTCTGAGTGTGTGTCAAGATAGCGGATGGACTCTAATAGAAGTTTGAAAACGTGGTGATGAGATATTTGACAGACTTGTAGATGGTGATGCATCAAACACGCACTCTGGTATTTCTGGAGCGCACCCTCGACTTTTCCTTCTTTGTAGAGCTTATTGGCGACTTCCCTGGTAACTTTGGCAATTTCGATCACCGTTTCTGGCTTGCTAAGATCGCGGTCTTCATCGTCGGGATAATCCTCGTAAGGATCACCCTCCGCAGTAACTTCTTCGGTGAGAGAGGGATCATCTGGGGGTAACTCGCCACATCCTGTGATAACAACGGGGGTCTTGGGAACATCACCGCTCGAAGTTGGGTTATTTTCAATTTGCCGGGCTGATCGAAAGGTGAGTTAAGCAAAAAAAAAAAAGATAACAACAACACAAGGCGCTTACCAACAGACTTGCCCTTGATGACCTCACCGAAGACGACGTGTTTGCCATCAAGGTGTGGTGTCGGAGCGACGGTGATAAAGAATTGTGAACCGTTGGTGTTAGGTCCGGCATTTGCCTATAGAAGGATGTTTAAGCTCACAGAGCCGCGGAGCCTCCAGGAAAACGGAACTTACCATAGACAAGAGGAAGGGCTTTGAATGTTTGGCAGGGAATGCTTCGTCTTCGAATTTCTCTCCATAGATTGATTCGCCACCCGTACCTTGATACAGATATCAGGGTGTATGCGCGACCAGAAAAAAGTACAATGATCATACCGTTTCCAGCAGTGAAATCGCCGCCTTGGCACATAAACCTGAACGCCCGTCAGCACTATCTGTGAGTCTTCAAGTCCTCGTGCATACCCTTTAATCACGCGATGGAAAGTGGACCCTTTGTAGTGCAAAGGTTTTCCCAGATTCCCGGCACCCTTCTCACCCGTGCATAGGGCGCCTATTCGTCGAGTGAGTCTAGATGTCGCGAACAAGGAGGGTTCGTTTACATACGGAAGTTCTCTGCCGTCTTGGGGACGAGATCACTGAAAAGGGAGAAAACGATGCGCCCAATGGCTTTGTCCCCTATGCTGATATCGAAGTAGGTGATTGGTCGCCGAGAAGACATGACGAACGTGCAGGGAGCTGAGTGTGTAGGGTGTCAACGAGATTGTTGATGCACTTAATAAACGCTTGGACAATCGGCGGAGGGGAGGAATTACGTAACTGGGGGTAGAAAGTCCTAGAATACTTCGGAAACACTGATCACTGGCCAGTGGCCGAGGACCAAATTTCGTTGAAGTTGGACAGATTTTGGTATCTTCTTGCTTTATACTAATGTTAAGAGAGCACAAAAGTCTTGCCAAAATGGCGGTCAACCTCGGATTAATTGAGTTCACTAACTTCACTTACTAACGATAGCGCAAGTGGCGAAGCCACTCAAATGCAGAGTGATCATACCATCATTTCCTAACCAATCCATCGCAGCAATAAGGGTTAGAAACTATAAACCAAATAATGAGTAGTCTTCGCGCATCCTCTTATTTCGATGAGAACCTCCTGCGCCTTTTTACGTTCTATAATTTCACCCTCGATCCGTACAGCTGCTCGTTTGTTCCTTCCCAATCGCCAAAGCAGCCGGAATCCGGATGCTCAGCGCCTCACACCCATCTTCACATCCGGATTTTTTCATATGGAGATGGGCCTTCCATTTTCCCACCCCCGTGTGGTCGTTGGTAAATGGCACCTCTGAACCTGATGCTCTCCAGCCCCAGGAGCTTGGCAATAATACTAGTAATATTCAAATTCCAGTTGTAACATCTCAACGGTATCCTTCGAATTTCATTTATCTAACTTTCGACGGTGTCATATTAAGGGTAGGAGAACGCAACTGGTCCGCAATAAAACCATACCCCGACTCGGCAACCAGTCTTGTCTAAGTTGTCTTCGACTCTTCGATAGTTCAGATCGTATCGATACGCGAGACAGTACCCTGGATTGATTGTTGAAATGCCCGGGGATAGTTAAACGAACAATTCAAGGAGGAATGCTTGCCGTTAATTTTCCTTGAGGAACAGATCGACAGGGAGGCCAGCTTCTCGCTTTTGTGGCTGTTTTGTCGTAATGAATATGGTGCAATATTCTCACAGATTATTGATGAATTATCCACTGGCCATATGCGTCCCTCATCAGCTGATGAATCAGTGTGCAACAAGCCTTGAGATTGACGAATCAGCCTATAGGAGAACCCCATGACATTGCTACTCTGAAAGTGCGAATACTGCCACATTCCAGCGTGCTTTAGAATTAGACAATACTGGCATTAATTGCTGTGTGCCGTCATGCTCGGGACTTAAACCACAAAGCACTATCGGATTCTAAGCGAGGCGTCAGCATTTTATCCATAGCGCATAGCGTTAATGACTATTCGGTGACATCAACCAACGGGCAGCCGAGCCCATCGCTCCAAATCCCCAAGGCGCAACAAGCTCCACCAGGCGTCTCACCCGTGACACTTCGGAAAAGCCAACAACACCATTACAGGGAGCGATATCTGTGATTCCATTTTGACAGAGCTTCTCGTTGTCGTTCAGTTCACATGTAATTTTGAACTCCAGGGGAGCCACCTCAGGCCTCAGGCCTCAGATGCTTCCCGCATTCGCGGAACACCAATCGCCGATTGCCGCGACGACGACGACGGCGACGGCCCGTTAAATAGCCAAAGAAGGTTATGCAACTCCAACATAAATGCATAAATCAAGCACCCAGCAAAGGCTGGCTCCCAAAATATTGTCATTCTTCTTCATACCCGGTGCCCACGGATTAAGGGCTGCACACGTAGAAATGTCAAGGAAGCTTGAAGTGCACGAGGCAAATTACTGACATATTGCGTGCCCCGTGCTCCAACATTAACCTCACGTTGTCTTGGCCTGTATCATAGCCTCAGGCCTGAGGAGGCGGTACCGGTTTCTGGACCGGCATCTTGGTATTGACACCTTCTAAGGAAAGACCGGAATGAATGGATCAGGCACCGGCTATTGTGGGTCCTGTTTGTTCCTCCGAGGATTTAAGAATCTCGATCACTCGTATCGACCTAAGGCATCCACAATTCTTTACTCGTAAACTCAATATCCAAGATGTCCAAGACAGGCGTTTCAGTATATATATCCCTTCCTTATTCACATTAATCACCGACGTCGCCCGCCTCACTTCAAAGCTTCATACCCCACAGTTTCCGCTTTTTATTTCGCGATGGCTGAACTTCTCACTATTCTCGACGTTGGTCTTGCGCTCGTTGCCCTCTTCGTCATTTCAAAAATTTATGACCGAAAGAGTACACCTCTACCACCCGGTCCCCGTAAATGGCCTTTGCTTGGAAACCTACTTGACATGCCAACCTTCCAGGAGTGGCATACGTTCGCAGCTTGGGGCGACCAATGGGGCAAGTATTTATTGGCTCGAAAAGGTTGTCGGGCTGACTGTAATACATATTACAGGTGACTTAGTCTCGGTCTCGGTCTTCGGGCAGCAAATGGCTATCGTGAATTCCGCTAAGGTCGCAGTGGAAATGCTTGAGAGGAAAGGCTCCATATACTCTGATCGTCCAGTTATACCAATGGGTGGCGAAATGGTTGGATGGAAGAACTCGCTCGCTCTGATGCCCTATGGAAACCGATTCCGCAACTATCGTAAACTCTTCCACCAATTAATTGGAAGTAATGTTTCCATGTCGCAATTTTACCCTGTAGAGGAAGCGGAAACACATCGATTCCTCAAACGCCTCCTTGCTGAGCCAGATGGCTTGGCAGATCATGTGCGTAGGTACGTCGCGTCCGCTTGTTAGACCTACTGCCACGAAGATTCACATGTCACCAGGACGGCAGGCGCCATCGTCCTCCGCATTTCGCATGGATATAAGGTTAAAGAGCAGAACGACCCGCTCGTTGAATTGGCCGACCTTGCTACTGAGCAGTTTTCGCTTTCGACAGCACCAGGTGGATTTTTGGTCAATCTTGTCCCAGCGCGTAGGTCGGCTGTGCCATTCCCGATCCACAGAAACTAACTTCACTCCTCCATTCAGTGAATTTACTTCCTAATTGGTTTCCCGGAACTGGGTTCAAGGGTGTTGCCAAGGAATGGGCGAATACTTTGAATACCATGATTGAAAAACCCCATCAATACGTGAAGGAACAAATGGTAACTTCAAATTGCAATGTCAACCCCTTTTACTAAGACCTTCTCGAATAGGCTTTAGGACTCGCAGCACCTTCGTTCACGGCCAAGCTTTTAGATGATCGAGATTTGACACCCGAGAAAGAGTTTGATATCAAGTGGTCGGCCGGTTCCCTCTACTCAGGAGGTGCAGATACTGTAAGTTATATTTCCTCGTACCCCACTCTCGGCCACGTGGTTCTGGGGTTGCGGCTAATCCAGACGTCATTTAGACCGTCTCGGCTGTCTATGCGTTCTTCAAGGCGATGGTCCTTTACCCTGAGGTTGCGGCTAAGGCGCAGGCTGAAATTGATTCCGTCGTGGGACCCGATCGACTCCCGTCTTTTGCTGACAGAAACGACTTGCCATACATCAACGCACTTGTCCTTGAAGTTTTGCGATGGCACTCCGTAGCACCGACGGGTAATTTCATCCCGAAGTGAATTAGCTTTGAAATGCTGATTTCAGCGCTAGGTGTTCCTCACATTGTAACGGAAGATAATATCCACGACGGCTACTTGATTCCAAAAGGCACTCTCGTCATTACAAATATTTGGTCCGTCCCTTCTCGCCCAGACACGCCACCATGAATTAATTACCAATGCCATCGCTTATTGTAAACAGGAAAATGCTGCATGACCCCAATATATACTCCGACCCCATGAGATTCAATCCAGATCGTTTCCTTGGACCCAATCCAGAACCAGATCCCCGCCAAGTATGCTTTGGATTTGGCAGAAGGCATGCACTGTGTTTTTGTTTCCCCATTGTGCCTTTATTAACCCGCAGCATCTTTGGATGATGTAGAATCTGCCCAGGTGAGAACTCGGCGCATCTCTATGACCCTGCAGGGGCATGTTTAATATGACGTTTCAGGGCGCATGATGGCTGATGCATCTATTTTTATCTCATGTGCCATGACATTGGCTGTCTTCGACATATCTAAACATGTGGAGAATGGGAAGGTGATGGAGCCTATCGTAGATCAGACCACTGGAACGATTAGGTATGATCAGATTCATGATTGGTGTGTGGAGACCTCGTGACCATCTACTCGTAGCCACCCAACCAAGTTCCAAAGTTCGATCCAAACGCGGTCGGAGAAGTCACTTGCACTCATCAACGCTGAGATTGATCATGATTGATATTCGGTTATGAATGCTCTCGGGCTATTCGTATTTAGGGGGTACTTGCTATGTAAAGGTATCATGGCCATTTGGTGCTTGGCTCTTTGGTTCCCCTCGGATCTGTCAACTTACTCGAAAGGAGCGCTCCCTGCAAGGGGGTTAGAGTGGCGAACCAAATTCGTTTCTACTCAACTATCTTCCTCTCCCTTTCTTTAGGCTTTCGACTCCTTGTAATATATCTAATGTAATCTCTATGATGATGTATTATAATCATTCTTCGTAGTATTGATTTCGTCCATTTTTACCACACTATATCTGTGACATGTTTCTGGACTACACATATTCGACATTTTGGAAGCGCAAGCTACGATTGCCGTCTTCACAGCTGCTACTTTAAATAATCAACTGTGTTATTTTCAGGTTTTGATACCCCGGTCTTCAAAGATATTAATGGGACGTGAGTCATAATAATGAACACAGCGTAAATCCAGCACTACCTAGGGTGTAATTGCCCTTCCTTCATTCGCGCACTATCGCGAATCAACCTATGCAACTAGGACTACGCCGGTAGGACACCCTTTTGTAAGAGCTTCATTTGCTATCCGGCTGGGGCACCGGTTTTCCACAACCGTGTTCCCCTGGACCGGCTGAGCTAGCGCTCAGACTACGCCGAGGAGATTAGAACGAGGGACGGTTTGATAGGTAAGGGCAGCTTGTGTCCTGGTCTAGGGTGGGTTCTATTTCACGGGCTTGGCACGTTGGTTCTTCCCCTTCTGCAGGGTAAAAAGTGGTTAATCCGATCGCCACGGTAGTGTAAGGACAAGCAGCAGAAAGCACAAGGCCTGCTTCAGTTCAGCAGTGCGGATAGGTCTTGGATGACATACGGCAGTAAAATCAGTTACTGTATCGTACCCAACGTTCGGCCGGACCCCTCCTTCAGATAGTCACGCAGGTGTCACATCCCGAAGTTGATCACCGCCCGGCAAGTTCCTTCATCGGGGCAGGGGCGACCCTGATATGAGCCTCCATCATTGATCGATTGATGAATGAGTGAACTCCGACGCGGCCTGACTCGGCGGGCGTGACAGAGAGCCATTTTTCGATCTCACCAAGAACTTCACCTCACCTCTCCAAAACACTTGGAATCATGTGGGCGTGTCCTAGATGCTGTCGGAAAATTTGGACGTGGAACGGGCAAGAAACGAATGAGATAATTCAAAGTGTCCGAAAGATGGGTCTGGCCGAACGTTGGGTCCAATACAGTACTTGATAGAGGGTGGCTGACATTGTGGATTAGACATCAGGCGACGCCGTAAAACTCGGTGGCTGACCAAACGTTGTCTAAAATAATTTAACGTCCTGAGCGTAGGACAAAGGAGAAGACAGGGACAAGAACCCCGAGACGGAACCGAACTGCTGAGTATCGTCGCAGGTCCGGAAAGGCAGGAGGCCGAGCACAGAAGGGTGTGAAGTCATGGCTCTGAAAGGGCCACCAGGAGCTTGTACATCCCATTGCAAGTTCATTTGCTGTCGTGGCATAAGGTAGGAGTTCCATGTATGTGTGCTATTTTGGATTTGGCCTCAGTCATGTGATAAATTTCTTCAGTGCATCCGCGTGGGATCTAGAGGTGTGGATTCTGAGGCACTTCCTAAGAGGTTTGAGAAAGTTTGGGAATGTGTTGTGTAGAATTTAGGATAAGACAAGAATGGGTACGGTGTAGTGAATGAGGCTCATGCATTTGCGTCAGATTCCGGCCATATTCCAGCGTAAGAAAGCATGAACCCGCGGTCGAGTCTTGGTTGTTTTAGCGAGGCTTGCTGCACATCGCAAGGCGCTTTATCGGATAGCTCGAGTTGGTGCAGAAACTGAGGTGATAACGGAAAGGTCTCTGTCGCTGGACAACCCCCCCCTCCCCCCCAAAGAGGGTGTAACAAATGCAAGCGTGTATTCTTGATGTTCTGCTGGGTCACCAACAAGAAAAAAGAGATCATGACTCATAAAGGCCAATGATTCTTGACAGTGATCAGTCGAGAGGATTTGAAAGGCCTCATCCCCAACTAGACGGTTGGGCAAGCGTGGGCCACCAAATAGGGAAGATCGTGTTGGTAGCAAAGCGGTTGGGCTAGCCTAATCAATTTCTCGTCCATGAAGGCGGCGGGTAGTCGGGCATGGTACTTGAGGATTGAGAAACGTGGTCTAGGACCTTTAGACCAAGAATGGTCCGAGGCTTAGGCGGTGAGGTCGAAGCTGAACGCAGTCGGGTCACCTAGGTGCCGTGTTCAGGCCCCAGAGTAGAGGAGACTTTTAGGAGGTAGTGTATTGGAAATGAGGTAGAGATGGATTAGGTTACAGAATGGAAGTGTTACCGTCACATGACGCCCTTACCTCCGACTATTCGCACTAGGCCAATTGTTCGGTCAGTTTTCCAGGTGATGTTTAATGCAGCCAGCGACGCCAGCAACAGTCTTCTCAGAACACGTAAGTCCCGCGTTCAAAACGCTTTTTCTTCAGAGCTCCTGGGTGTTTTGGACACGAAATTTGGGTGGGCCGACTCGGAGAACTTTCCAAAGAGATGCTAGTAATTTCGTGTTTTAACGACACCTCCCCCGAAGGGAAAACTTTCTCACTGTTTCCGATGCAAGGCCAATGAAGACAAATGACCCAACCTGCTGCATTTTACCAGAACACCATGTCACAGGTGGAACCGGCGGCTCTAACGTGGTTCAGCCGGCTTAAATAACACAGGACCCAATGCGGGGACTCTTCAAGTGGCTCAGCAAATGGCTCAGCAAAACTTAATCAAAATATCTGTCCGGAACATGGAAACTCATAGCAGGAGGCTTCATCAATTACCCCCAGTTCCTGTGGTTCCCTTGCAATGGTCCTTGACTTGTATGTTATGAAAGTGGTGCTGACACACCTCAAGAGAGGCTAACATTGGATCTCCGCCAGCCGATCCGGGATAGGCGATGTTGACCTATCGAGGTCCAGCCGTATATGGGGCATGCGTGTTTCTACATGACGGTATACAAAACATGAGGCGGTAACGTCACCTGGGCTGGGGGTACTAATATATAACTCACTCACCAGTTCCCTTATCGATCACCGATTGCCTTTGGTCCAAATGCCCGCCGCTACTAGTGCAACATTCGAATTGCAAGCTGTCGATACATCAACTTCAGGAGCAGCAGATCCCGGATCACAGCCTGAGGCTCAATTTAAAATTGAGCACGACAACAAGTACTATTTCCGACATGATCCAATGGCAGTTTTCCTTGTGAGTTGTCACGACCTTGACATCGCTCAGGCTGACATTCTCCTTTTGACTTGTTAGGTGGAAGATCGGCTCTTTAAGATCCACCGCCATCATCTTTCAGAGGGTTCTGAGGTGTTCCGCAACATGTTCGCATCTCCAGTGGAGGAAGGAGTAAACCCTGACGGCACGAGCGACGAGCAGCCAATATCATTGCCAGAAGTGACAAAGAGGGAATTTGAGACATTGCTGGACTACTTTTACCTGCCGTTCGTATCAGACACCACAGCCCACGTAATGCCACTGACCGTGCCTCTTCTATGATCTAGGTCGCATAAGCGGTCACATTTAACGGGCAGCAATGAGCAAAACCTGCGGGTTTATCTCGATCTTCTCGCCATTTCTCACCGGTTCCTTTTTGATGATATCTTTCAATTTACGCTCGGAAAGCTTCAACCGATGGTAGGGAGCCTTTCTATCATTCAGAGGTTGGTCCTGGGGGAGAAATACAACCTGAAAGAGTGGTTGTTTTCTGCATATGAGAGCTTGCTCGATCGCACGGCCACCCTGACTCTAGAAGAAGCAGAAGTCCTGGGTTTTAACAAGGTTGTCCGTTATATCCAGGCACGAGAGGCGATGCACCAAAATTACACGCAGACAAAAGAAGCAGAGCATAGGCGTGCTTCAATGGCGCTTGGTGTCCCCCAAGGAAAAAAGGGGTTGAAGTCAAGGTTCGAGCCTCGCCCAAACTCGCCTATTGAAGAAGCATACGGTTGTTACGGAAGGGAGCAGGAGGCACCGGTTAAACTATCCTCCAGGACTCTTGTGCAGCAATTCTTTCAGTGACTCGTCCTTGTACGTTGGACATTACACGTAGAACCAACTCTAGAATATTAGCCCTACCCAAGGCACCAACAACTTGATGTCATTTTTGAGGTCTGTTATCTGAACACCTACCGTAACGGCAATTATCTTTCGTTGCTTACCGCCCGATACTGGTAGGTAATTCGCAAAGCGCAGACTCAATTTTCCAAACTCAAAACAACAAATTGCCTGGTGTTGACTAATAATGTAAGGTTGACTCCTTGACCAATCACGAAACCTTGAAGGGTTGAGACAGTGTTGAAATACTAACACGTCCGCCTTTCTATGGCACAACAAAGTGAGGAGGAACGTAGTCCGATGAATTAAGTTGATGCAAACTACTGTGGGAATAGTTGGGGGAAGGAAAAGAAGAAGAAACGGAAAGGAAAAACATTCAAATGAATGACATCAGTCCCACTGGAGGTTCTTGCCATTTATGAAAATCTTGGTGGGGGGGGAAGGTGGCATGACCTGATCTTCCGTGTTGTGCATTCTGTCCAGGGCCCAACATGCCTTGCCGGCTCTTAAGACCAATCCGTTTCACCCCGCTGTAGCAGTACCGGGCCGTGCAAAACCCCCAAGGGAAGCAAGTCACTGCGTCTGTCCTTCTATTGACCCATGATCGGGGTGCCCGCAGCAGAGAGTTGCATCTCGCTGTTCTTGTAGTAATCCCGCTTCATGAATGTCGCGACCCTACTAGTAGCCCGGAAACAGGGATTGAGGATCAATCCCCACTGATCTGTTCAAGGTGGACAGTATGTGTACGACATGTTTCAAGAAAACCAGCCGTAAGTCGTTCAAGTTCTACCGTAACAGAAGCTCAGGGCACGAGGCAGCGTTCAGCCTCAGCACGCCCAAACAATGGGTACAAAAAAGAAGCCTACTCAGCAGTGCTCCCCTATTATTACCATCTTCCAACCGCGTTGGTCCCTTCAGCATTGACTCAGATGCCAGCATTTGCGAGTCTACTGGCCATAGTTGAGGCTGCCAATGCACCAGGTTCAGGGGTAGCCCACGAAAATCCCGGGCCTCAAACCGAAGCCGAGCCCAAGATCGAGTACGATAACGAATACTACTTCCAAGAGGATCCTATGGCTATCTTTCTTGTGAGTCGTCCGTGGCCGTGACAAAGCCAGGCTAACTCCTATCTGTTGGTCCTTACGAGGTGGAGAATCGCCTTTTCAGAATCCACCGCCATTTTCTCTTGGAAGGGTCAGAGGTGTTTCGCGATATGTTCGCATCTCCCGCAGAGGGAACGGGCCCCGAAGGCTCCAGTAGCGAACAACCAATATCGTTGCCAGAAGTAACAAAGGGGGAATTCAAGGCATTACTGGATTACTTCTACCTCCCGTTCGTAGTATTGGATTTTATGACTCGTAGAATACTGCTAATCGTGAGTGCCTTCGTTCTTTAGGTCCCATACGCGATGGCATTCGAAGGGTGGCGAAGAGGGAAACCTGCAGATCTATATCGATCTGCTAAGCATTTCCCACCGCTTCCTCTTCGACGAGATCTTCCAGTATGCTGTGGGAAAGCTTCAGCCGATGATAGCGAGTGTTTCCGCCATCCAAAGATTTGTCCTCGGGCAGAAGTACAGTCTTAAAGAATGGACGTTTTCGGCGTATGAAAGCTTGCTCGATAGCGAGACCACTCCAACTGCACAGGAACTCGAGGTCTTGGGGTTCGACAAGGTTGCTCGGTTAATGCGGGCAAGAGACGCGATACACCGTCGTCATTTGCGGGACATATCCGATCCATCACCCGATCCTTTCACGGGGTCACCAAAACGTAGCAAGCGTACTGTATCAATGACAACACAAGTCTTCAAGCCAGCTTCCAAGCCATTTATCCCACAATTTTTCGAATCATAGTTTACGCCCATTTCTCATGGGACTATTACGTTGGTTGCTTATATCCATAATCCCTCCAATACTTTCCCTGTTATGTACTGAAGAACAAAAGTATTGGTATGCAAACAAGCCAGTGGGAAATAAATCAATGCCAGCTTCCTATCGGCGCTACCAACTTGAGGTCGAAGGACGCCCCCAAAACCACACAGCTACACATCGATTCCCAAATTAGCGTCGACTGTAGACCTGGCCCCAATATTCGACTCCCACGGCGGGACGTATTCACAGCATAGCTGCCGAGTGATGAATGCGGTGAGGAAGTTGTGAGGTCGCAGGTTTTGCGTTGCTTAGATAGCAGGACAATTTCTCGTCACTGGGAGTGTTCATTAACCGTCGAGGCAGGATCGAGGCAGGAATAACGCTTCGCGGGTATCAAGAGCAACATATTTTGGGTTCCTAATAGGTTTAGTTGCTGGTGGGGTCTGTCGTCGGTTCCCTGACGGATCACGGGAGGGTGCGAAGTTAACGCGAACGACCAAAAACCTCGGGCGCCTCCTTATTTGAGAGCAATGAGTGAAGAAGAGAATTTTTCGTTACGAATTCGGATGTCGGCGAGTACATTGGATGTCGTGTAGCATATCGTAGCCGTCGTCGGTTCGTTGCGACCAAATAAGACAACGCAGCCGTTTTTGGAGCAACGACGACCGATCCAGAAAGCAAGAAGGGCCGAGAAGCAGCTTGAAGGTGGAAACGGTCTGTGTGAAACAAGGGACCAAGTCTCCGGTGAGAATTTGCTGGCCGGGCAAATCATGCGTCTCCAAGCCAAAAAGTAGATTCTTGAAGTGTTTGGCCACCACTGTAGGTCCCCAGACAATGGAGATCCGAAGTCGATGTTCCTGCCCGCCAGGTATGTACGGAATACCGCGACAGAAAAGTTCCGAACCCAAGCAATAACTGACACCCAAGCCGACGAGTCGACTCAATCTCACACGAAAGAAAGAGAGGTGACGCAAAGGACAACCATTCAAGTGAATGACATTAGTCCCATTGGAGGTTCTTGCCAGCTGTGGAAATCCTCAGGCAGGGAAGTGGCGTCACTCGACCTTCAGCGTTGCGCATGCGTACAGCACCTGTTGATGATAAGATCCAGGTGCGACCTCATGGCATGCATCCGGTGTGACGCGTCACAGGCATTGGCGTAAGTCACTTACGCTAAATGTTAGTTGAAGGTTTCGAACATCCAAACTCCCTTGACACCTTCTCATCCCCTCTAGTTCGACATTAGACTACTCCTGACTCTATTTCTTTATTGCCCACCCACCACTACCCTTACACAAATTTAACATAGTCTGGTGAACGACGCGCAGTGACCGAAAGGCACGCGGTTGGGGCGACCCGTCCGTGTTCCCCCTGCGGATCACACACCTAGTCGTTGCGAACCTTTCCATCCACTCCCAACATTCATGCGCTACGTTCCGTTTGTTTATAGTACACAACACGATACCCATTTCGAGACTACCTCGTCACTACTCGGTGCAAGATAAGTATTCGGGATCAACATGACGCGCTGTGACCAATCTGTCTATCCTTGCCGCTAACCAGTTGCAGGAGTCCTGGCCTGCATGAGGCTCCCAAGGAAAGCATATCACCTCACCTGACCTTCTATTGACCCAAGATCGGGGGACTCGTGGCAGGGGGTTGCATCTGGCCGTTCGCGTGATAATTCCTGTTTCGCTGGCCAGAAACAGGGATTGAGGATCAATATCGATCAATCCCCGCCGATCCGTTCAAGATAGGCAGTCTATGACATGTTTCAGGAAAACCGGCCATGAGTTCTTCAAGTTCTACCGCAGCAGAAGTTTCAGGGTATGGGGCAGCGTTCAGCCTCAGGACGCCCAACCAATGGGTACAAAGAGGAAGCCTCCTCACTAGCACTGCTCATATTGTTGCTATCTTCTAACCGCGTTGGTCTCTTCAGCACGGACCCAGACCTCAATTTTAATGTCCAATGACCGAAGTCGAGGCTGCCAGAGCACCAGATTCAGGAATAGCCCATGAAGTTCATGGCCCCCAAACCGGGGCCGAACATAAGATCGAGTGCGATAACGAATACTACTTCCAGGAGGATCCTATGGCCATCTTTCTTGTAAGTCGCCCGTGGCCCTCGCAACACTAGGCTAACCCTATCTCTCGGCCCATTTACAGGTGGAGAATTGCCTTTTCAGAATCCACCGTCATTACCTCTTAGAAGGGTCGGAGGTATTTCGCGACATGTTTGCATCTCCAGCGGAGGGATCGGGCCCTGAAGGTACAAATAACGAGCGGCCAATATCGCTGCCTGAAGTGACAAAGGGGGAATTCAAGGCATTACTGGACTACTTTTACCTACCGTTCGTACCAAATCCCAGACTCTCAGAATACTGTTAATTGTAATTGCTTTCCTTCTCCAGGCCTCACAGCCAGCGACATTCGAAGGGTAGCGGGGAGGAAAACCTGCAGATCCATATTGACCTGCTTAGCATTTCCCATCGCTACCTTTTTGACAAGATCTTCCAGTATGCTATGGGAAAGCTTCAGCCGCTGATGCCAAGTGTTTCCGCCACTCGGAGGTTCATTGTTGGGCAGAAGTACGGTGTTAACGAATGGGTGATTTCGGCGTACGAAAGCTTGCTCGATAGCGAGGCCGCTCCGACTGCACAGGAACTCGAGATCTTAGGATTTGACAAAGCTGCTCGGTTAATGAAAGCAAGAGACGCGATGCATCGCCGCCATTTGCAGGTCATAACGGCTCTGTGTAAGTGTACACGGCACGTCGAGGTCACATCAATCGATCCCTATTCGAAGTTAACGAAGCGTGAAACGCGCCCCGTATCACTGATGACACAAGTTGTTAAGCCAGCTTCCAAGACATTTATCCCACAATTTTTCGAATCATAGGTCACGTACACCATTCAAAGGACTATACGTTAGTTGCTTATATCTATGATCCCTGCGATGCTTGCTCTGTCGTGTACTAAAGAACAAGGTTATTGTCATGCAAATAAGACAGGAGGTAACAAATCAATGCCAGCTCCCTGTCAGTATCAGCAAATCGAGATGGAGGACGCCCTAGCACAAATTGATTCTCAATGCCGCCGACCATAGATCTGACCTTCAATGGTCGACTCTGACAACGAGACGCAGTCACAGTAAAGCTTCCGGGCGGCGGACGAGGGGCGTGTGAATTCGCAGGTTACTTACCATCCAACCAACGTTATGATGAAGAATTCCGACAAGGTGTATGTTACTCAGATGGCAGGACATATCCCACCACCAGGAATGTGTAGAAGCCACTGGCAAGGATAACGATTCGCTCGTACCAAAAGCAGTGGATCCTAGGTTCACCGAAAAGCAAAGGGACAACGGTAGGGTGGATTTAGCTGTTGGTGAGCCTGTCATCAGTCCCACCTCTAATAGACTGTAATTGAGATTTTTTTGAGAAAAAATTCACTGGAGATTGCGAAGTTGAAACACCAACGGCTAAAGAGGTCGAGTGTCCTTAAAAAATACTTACTGGGGACGATGAGTTGGAGGGAAGAATTTCCCATCACAAACTCGAGGTCCATAAAAATCCAGATGATCGTAAATACATCGGGTGTCATGTAGCATATCACAGCCATCATCGGTTCATTTGCAACCAATATAACATAATAAAGATGTTTTCGGAGCAATGACAATCGAGGATGGTAGCAAGAAGAACCAACGAGCGTTTTTGGAGGTTGAAACAAGCTATGTGGAACATGGGATCAAGTCACCGGGTGCGATTTTGTTGGCTGGGCAAAACACATCTCCAAGCCAGTAGATTCCCGGAGTGGTTGACCACAGTTGGTCGATGTTCCTACCCGTCAGGTATGGAATACCGCCAGAGAAGGGCCTGAATGCAAACAAAAAACTGACATCCAAGCCAACGGGTCGACTCAATCTCACACGAGGCGGCGGTTGGGTCGGGTCACAATACATGCGAAATATGTGACTCCATCGTGTCATAGAACGAGGTTATAGTACGAGGTGACGCAGGAAATGGGACCGTAAGCATACGAAATTAGTTGTGGAGGTGGAGTATATAGCAAACCTTGATTTTTCTAATTCTTGTCCGGTCACCAAGTTGAGTTATGAGGTAAGGAACATGAAGCAACGCGGCACGAGCTGCCTGTATATATATACGAAGACGTACATAGGTATCACTGTGTCTGTCCTTCCATTGACCCGAGATCTGGGCCCCGCAGCAGAGAGTTGCATCTCGCTGTTCTTGCGGTGGCCCCCCTCCACGAACGTACCGGTCCTGGTTCAGAAACAGGAATTGAGGACTACCACTGATCGTTTCAAGATGGCCAGTATATGACACGTTTCAAGAAAACTGGCCACGAGTTCTTCAAGGTTCTACCGCAGCAGAAGTTCAGGGCATGAGGTAGTATTCAACCTCAGGACGCCCGACCAATGGGTACAAAAGGGAGCCTCGTCATCAGGTGCCCATATTGTTGCTATCTTCCAACTGCATTGGTACCTTTAGCATTGACCCAGATGACAGTAATTTACGAGCCCAGTGACCGAAGTCGAGGCTGCGAGTGCACCAGGCTCAGGGACAGCCCATGAGATTCCCGCATCTCAAACCGAAGCCGAACCCAAGATCGAGTACGATAACGAATACTACTTCCGGGAGGAACCTATGGCCATCTTTCTTGTGAGCCATCCGTGGTCGTGACAGAGCCAAGAGGCTAACCCTATCTGTTGGTTCTTACGAGGTGGAGAATTGCCTTTTCAGAATCCACCGCAATTTCCTCTTGGAAGGGTCAGAAGTGTTTCGCGATATGTTCGCATCTCCAGCAGGGGGGATAGGCCCTGGGGGCACAAGCAACGAGCAGCCGATATCGCTGCCTGGAGTGACAAGGAGGGAATTCAAGGCATTACTGGATTACTTCTACCTACCGTTCGTAGTAGATCCCTTAACTCGCAGGATACTGTTGATCGTGATTGTTTTCATTCTCTAGGTCTCATGTGCGGTGGCGTTCGAAGAGTAACGAGGAGGAAAACCTGAAAACCTATGTTGATCTGCTAAGCATTTCCCACCGCTTCCTCTTCGACGAGACCTTCCAGTATGCCTGTGGAAAAGCTTCAGCCGATGATAACAAGAGTTTCCGCCATCCAAAGATTCGCCCTTGGGCAGAAGTACGGCCTAAAAGAATGGATGTTCTCGGCTTATGAAGGCTTGCTCGATAGCGAGACCACCCCGACTGCACAAGAACTCGAGATCTTGGGATTCGATAAGGTTGCTCGATTAATACAGGCAAGAGAGGCGATACGCCGTCGTCATTTGCAGGACATGATGGATCAGTGTAAGTGTACACGGCAAGGTCGACGTCGTGTCAGCTGATCCTTTTAAGCCACCCTTCAAGACATATATTCAGCAATTTTTTTGAATCATAGGCCGTGTACATTACATGGGACTATTGTGTTGGTTGCTTTTACCCATAATCCCTCCAATACTTACTCCGTCATGTATCGAAGGACAAACGTATTGTCTTGCAAATAAACTGGTAGCCTAGTAGGAACCAAATCAATACCAGCTTTCTAGCCGTATCAACAAGTCGAGATGGAGGACGCCTCCAGAGCCACACATCGACCCCCAACTATGAACTTGACCTTCAATGTTCGACTCCGGCAGCGGGATGTAAGTTCACAGTACAGCTGCCGAGCGATGGATGCGATGAGAAAGGTGTGACTCGGAGGTCGCGGGTTTTGATGGATTTTACAGTGAACAGTTCTGGGCAGGAAAGCGATTCGCGGGTATCCAGAACAACACATTTTAGATTTGCTCGATACAATATATTTAGCTGCTGGTGAGGTCTGTCATCGATTCTCCTCTGATAGACCGTAAGTGGTTTTTTTTTTTTAAAATAAAGAAAGATTCACGGAGGAATGTGAAGTGCTAAAAGGATCGGGTGTCCTTAGCAAATGCTGATTTGAGAACGATGGACTGAGGGGAGAGTTCCCGTCGCAACCTCGTAGTTGAACATTACACGCAGAACTGACACAGTAGAACACCAGCTCTATCAAGTCATCAGTATGTTTGAGGACATTTTGAAGTTTGTTATCTGAACGCCTGTCGTAATCGTAGTCCTGCGATACGATCATTTACTGCTTACGCTTGGTACCAGTAATTAACAAAATGCAGACTCATTCATGCGAACTTAAGGACAATAGTTTGCCTTGTCGACCTATCATGTGAGCTTGACTCCCTGATCAACAATAAAACCTAGAAGCGTTGAGTCAGTGTTGAAAAATATCAACGCACACGGCCCTTCTATGACGGCAGCGAAGGGAGGAGAAAAGTCGTCCGACAAATCAAGCGGATGCAAACCGCTATAGCAGAACAACGAAAGAAAAAAGAGAAGGAAAAAAAAAGAGACGATGGAGAGGAAAGGGCACCCAAATGAATGACAGAGGTCCTTGCCAGTTGTGGAAACCGGAAGTGGCGCCACCCAACCTTCAAAGCTTCAACGTGGCGCACACCATCTAGGTCCAACCCGACTTGTCGGGACTAATCTGTTTACCCTCGCTGCTAACCAACGCAGCAGTCCTGATCCGCGCGAGGCTCTCGAAAGAAGCAAATCACTGCGTTTTTTAACCCAAGATCAGGGGACTCGCAGCAGAGAGTTGCATCTCGTTGTTCCTGCAAAGTCCCGTCTCACAAATGCAGCGGCCCCGACCCAGAAACAGGAGCCAAGGTCCCTCGCTGACTGGTTCAAGATAGATAATACATGCCATGTTCTCAAAGAAAACCAGCCGTGGCTTCTTAAGTCCCACTGTAACAGAAGTTCAGGACACGAGGCAGCAGTCAGCCTTAGGATGTACACCAATGGACACAAAAAGGAAGCCTCCTCATTAGCGCGCCCATATCGTTTCTACCTTCCCGCCGCATCGGTCCCTTCAGCATTGAGTCGGATAACAGCATTTTCTAGCTCCATGATCGAATTCGAGGCCACCAATGCACTAGGTTCAGGGATAGCTCATGAGACTCCCGAATCTCAAACCGAAGCTGAGCCCAGGATCGTGTGCGATAACGAATACTACTTCCAGGAGGATCCTATGGCTGTCTTTCTGGTGAGTCGCCCGTAGCCGTGACAACGACAACGCTCGGCTAACCTTGGATGTTGGCCCTTACAAGGTGGAGAATAACCTTTTCAGAATCCACCGCCATTTTCTTTTGGAAGGATCAGAGGTGTTTCGCGATATGTTCGCATCTCCCGTAGAGGGAACAGGCCCTGAAGGCACCAGCAACAAACAGCCAATATCGTTGCCAGAAGTGACAAACGGGGAATTCAAGGCATTGCTGGATTATTTCTACCTACCGTTCGTATTTGACTATGTGACTCGCAGAATACTGCTTAATTGTAATTATTTCATTTCCTAGGCCTCATAGACAGTGGCACCCGACGGGTGACGAAGGAAAAAACTTGCAAATTTACCCTGACCTGCTCAGCATTGCCCACCGCTTCCTTTTCGACGAGATCTTCCAGTATGCTGTGGGAAAGCTTGAGCAGATGATGACAAGTATTCCCGCCATTCAAAGGTTCGTCCTTGGGCAGAAGTACGGTTTTAAAGAATGGATGTTCTCGGCGTACGAAAGCTGGCTCGATAGTGAGACCACTCCGACTGTCCAGGAACTTGAGACTTTAGGATTCGATAAGGCTGTTCGTTTAATGCAAGCAAGAGATGCGATGCACCATCATCATTTGCAGGAGATAATAGCGGGGTGTAGGTGTACGTTGGAGGTCGACGTCACCCAAACCGAGCGCGTCATAATGTCACCAAAACGTAGCATTGCCATTGGTCACAAGCGTCCACTGGCAAGTCCTACCGTATTAATGACAACACAAATTGTCAGGCCGAGCGCCAAGGCATTTGTGCGACGTTTTTTTGAGTCGTAGGTTACATATATAACATAGGATTACGCCATCAGTTGTTTACACCGATGATCTCTCCAACGCTATGTCACGTATACCGGAATCTAATGTCACCGTAAGACCAAGCTCCCCATGTTGCCTCGCGTCATACATATGCTGCTGCCCCCCTCTTGATGCGTTTGTTCATTTGTACCCCTCCGCAGTGCTGAATACCACCTGCCGTTGTCGTTCTTTGCTATTCTCACAGTGTACCGAAGAACAAGTTTTATGTCATGCAAACAAGACAGTAGGAAACAAATTAATGCCAGTTTCCCATCAGTATCAGCAAATCGAGATGAAGGACACCTCTAGAGCCACGCATTGCCACGCATTGATTCAGGATAGTACCAACCGTAGACCTTGCGTTCAATGTTCAATTCCTACAACTAGACGTAGTCCCAGTAGAGTTGTCGAGCGATGGGTGAGGAGGTTTTGAGGTCGTGGGTTACCTACCATTTGCCTAGTGTTGCGGTAAAGGTTTCCGACAGGCCCAGCAGGATATTACCCCACCACCAGGAGTGTCTGGAAGCCCTTGAGGCAGGAATAGACACAGAGTAGCAGATTATAGATTCGTCGATAGAATAGATTTAGTCACTAGTGAAGTCTGCCGTCGGTCCCACTTACAAAGTGGGATTATTTTTTTCAAAAATCCCCCCGAAAATTTCACTGGAGAATGAGGCTGAAGTGCGAACGGTCCAAAGGATCGAGTTTCGTTAAATATACTGATTTGAGGGCAAAGGGTCAAAGGGGAGAAATTTCCATCGCAGGTTCATATGTCCATATAAAATCCCATGACAGGAAATACACTGGGTGTCGCGTAGCATATGCAGCCATCGCCAGTTCATTTACGACTAAAGCTAGTCTCCGGTGCGACTCCGTCCACCGGGCCAACCGCGTCCTCCAGGTCAAACGGTAAACTCTT
Organism: Calvatia gigantea; assembly: GCA_025093985.1. Taxonomy (NCBI): domain Eukaryota; kingdom Fungi; phylum Basidiomycota; class Agaricomycetes; order Agaricales; family Lycoperdaceae; genus Calvatia; species Calvatia gigantea. The sequence continues at coordinate 967,234 of JACAAK010000012.1, forward strand.
GGGGTATCTAACCACCATTGTGTGTCCCCAGATGATGAAGATCCGAAGAGTCGACCGTTCCTGTCTGTCGGATATGTACCGAATACCGCCAGAGGGAAAATTTGAATACAACCAAAAAATTGACATCCAAGCCAACGGGTCGACTCAATCTCACACGAGGCGTCGGATGGGTGGGGACGCAATACACGCAGAATATGTGCGACTTCATTGGGTCATAGAGCGAGGTCACGATACGAGGTGACGTAGGAAATGGGACCATAATCGTACGAAATTAGTTATGGAGGTGGGGTATATAGCAAACCTTGATTTTTCTAATTCTTGTCCGGTCACCAAGTTGAGCTATGAGGTAAGGAACATGAAGCAACGAGGCACGAGCTGCCTGTATATATATACGCGGGCGTACATAATAAGTATCGTATCGAGTGAGAGGGACGTAAGGAGTCAATCTAAAGCCAGGTACGCGCGCCCGTCTTGGTTAGCACATACTTCGTTTAGAGGCCGGAGGGAAACACCGTATAGAGTGCAACCTTTCAAGTTTGACAAGGTAAGAGAAACGACTAAGCTTTAGCAAAAAAGCTAAACCCGGGATGCCGTATCGATAATAAACAGTAACACGTCAACCGGCAAGCGAAACTTTGTAGGCGCAGGTGGGTCCCCAGATTGCGGGCATGAGGCAGGTAACTGAAAGATTGATCTTCCAACGCGTAGTGGGTGCCTTCTCGGCCAATCAAGTAGTACTGGTTACTGGTGGACACGTCATGGACGGGCCGACGTGGAAAACGGAGCATACATGATGCACGAGGAAGTGGTACCGTGAGGGTTTTTTTTTGTGGGTCCTCGAGCGCTCGGATGACTGAGGAATGCATTTCGCGTATTTGTGTGCCGGTAGAAAGGCTTCCGAGTTAGTGGGACCCTGACCTGTCGGAAGAACGATCGAAAGTTTGGAGCGGTGGGCGCGCCGCTTGGAGGGCCAAGGTAGTGGAAAATGAAAGGGATGGAAGGGGTGAAGGCTGAGCTCGAGGCATGGGATCTATTGCGCCTTAGATTCATTTTATTGCCAGCGAAGACCAGACCTGAAGGAGGAGAGGACGGTGGGTCGGTAGTGTGAGTTCCGAAGGTGGTTCGGGTGTTGATGGCGATGGGGTTATCTATCTTCTCGAAGAATCAAAAAGTGATACGTGAATCAAAATTAATTGGCAAGAAAGCCTCCGGTATGCGTGGTGATAACGATACGCCACATTCAAGCCAGGTCGTGAGTAGTTCATACGAGCACCCGGAAATTGTCCAGTAAGCCAAACAAGAACCACCATACCGCACACATATCACCGGGAAGGCAGGTTCCGCTGCGAAAAAGAAGTAAGATTAATAGGTTACTCAGATCATAGGTCCACAACTTCTATAAGCGAGAGGTCCACGTTCAGGGATACAAGGGCGAGAACGGGCACACAGCAAATCAAGTCAGGTGTTCAGGTGATTAAACGGTGTGGCGTCAACGGGTGGACGCGAGGATGGCCGGGTTATTTTTGGTCGCTACATCATCATCACTCACGCATCGCTCGACGACTGCCGAAAGTGAAACAAGCTAGGAAGATCGTACACTGAGAGAAGGAACGTGAGGATAAGCAAACTAAATCGGGACAAAACAAACTTACCATGGATCCGGACACTAAACTCTGAAAATTTGGGCAATGGCGTTGACCAATGGACCGGGCCTGGGAATATCAGGAGGCGTTGGAGGAGTCCATTGTGCCATTCGGGGTTCGTGCCCAAGTGGACTTCAACTATGGACAACGTGAGGCGTGTTATGCTTGCCAACAAAACAAGGCCGATGATCACGTTGAAAGTTAAACAGGGAGATAAGGGCGGAGTGTTTAATCCTTATTGACTGTTGACTGCGCGAGCCGGACGAATAACTCACCTCGTGTCGATACATCGATCGTTCGAATTTCCCCTGCGCAACACAGCAACGACAACAACAACCCAGCGGCTCGGCGAAACAGAAGAATTCCGAAGAAGTCGTCGAGTACACTTAAACCTAGAGTCACCTAGAACAATGCAGGACCGGATCCATATTAACGGGAATGCACGGTCCATTGTGTGTAGTTATGCTCAAGAACCCCCAAGTACTTCCGAGAGACATTGACAGGTCCATCCTTCGAAGACGGACAACGAAAATATCCACGAAGTCGGAGCTCAACAGCTTTTGGGGGCATCTGGCAGATTTTAAGCTTCCGCAATGCTGTTAAAACATGGACAGGTGCGATCGGCGCCTATATGTGTGATTACTCCTCACTAGCACTGCGAAGTCATGAGGTATTAATAGGTAAAACGGAAATATAACGTGAGCGTATAGGGGGGGATGGGGGGGGGGGGGGAAGGAAAGATCCGATAGGGCCAAGCGGTGAGAGGCGGACGGATGGGGTATGGAAATCTGGAACAAAAAAAAAAATATAGTCATAATTCCACGGGCTATGAAATTACGAGTCACAGAAATTGTAAGCACGGATAGAAGACGGCCAGCGTGTGTGTTGCGGAAATGTAATGTAATGAGCGATCGTAGCGAATGGAATTTATGGGGTAATGTGAATGTGAATTTTGCGCGCGGCGTTGTGATGGATAAGAAGGCTGTGGAATGAGATGGAAACAGATAGTGCGTGTGCGTTTCGGAACTCGAGTCCACAGAAGAATGACCACGAAGTTTTTCCCATGTGAAGGGCCACCAATCCCACCACATCAACGAATAGTTGGAACGCGGACATGTGTGACGCAGCGAGGTTGATGTTAACTCAAAAAATAGGGAGCAATAGGAGGCGACGTCAGGTGAGCGCCGACAGTTTTAGAATATGTGTGTGTGTGGGGGGGGGGGGGGGGCCAATGCGCTCATCTGAAGGTGGAGGGAATCAGAACGCGTGAAAACACGTCCCAGAGGAGGGGCAGATGACAGTAGCGCTGTGGATAGGGGGGTTAACTTGTCAGATGTTAGGCAAGAGGCGCTCGTTTACGGCATTGGTCCATAAATGACTCGGAGAAGCAATGGAGAATCATACGCTAGTCCGTTGCTCCAGTCCCTCTTGCGTTGCTGCGTGCTCGGCAGTCGGGTTAGCAGCAGGAGTGACGTGTAAGCGTGGGTCCGTGGGTGTCAGGAAGGTTCTGCGGAAGGAGAAGTTGTAAAGGTTCAGCATGGAGGGTCTAGCATTGTGAGAATAATCTTCATTCTGCGACTCCATTCCGAAAGAGAGAGTAAGCACGCAAAGGAAATGAGTAACGGAGGGAGAGACTATAGATAGAGTGGCTTGATTATTGTTTGATTAATGTGCCGTACATAGTGGGTATTCTGGATGGAGTGAGTATGGAGTGCTACCCCAGAGGTAGGGTAGGAATACAAGGAGGACCGGAGGAGGACATAGCAACGGTATGAAAGTGGGTGTTGAAGAGAGAACAAGAGCAAGCCCACGAGTGTTAGTGAATGCTTGAACCTGATAAACATTTGGCTTCAAAGGAACGGCCGTTGAGAGAACAAAGTCATGGCCGCATTTGGAACACTCATTAAGCTGTTCAGTTCGACCTAAATTAGGAAATCCCGCAAATACTGCAAATTTACTGCTTGCGCGTGTCGCATGGCCAACTTACAGATCGGAGATGCATTGCTGCAAGAAATGATTATTATTATTTTTACACCAGCTCTAGCTATACTGGAAAAATGAGGCATTTATGTCAAAAGACACGACACAGGCCTGCGATTGTAGATCGAATACAAGGACACAGGGACGTGAAGAAGCGAGAAATGTGTGTTTAGCCGAAAAAGGATGGAGCGACAAAGGAACGTCCAGAAAGGGGAAGAGGATCTTGTTCTCGATATGTCTGCAGCCTGACATATAAAATGTCGAGACATTTCCTGTCGTCCTCCAATAACCCTCACAACTACAATGTTCCAAGTCGCATCCCACCCCTCTGCATTCGCTCTCCACTCTCACGGCCAATACAAGGCCCAGCAGCAGCAGCAGCAGCAGCAGCAGTACATCCCACAACCCGCCAGCTCAGTTCAACTGCCCCGCACTCTCTCTCGTCCAACTTTCACAGAGGTATCTCGCGACGCTATCCTCGCTGCATCTCCAGAACTCGCAGATGTGCCCTTGGAATACATCCGTCGTAGTCTGCGCACACGGCCACATGCCATGCTCAATGGCATCAACGCGCTTTCTCTTCCACCTTCGCTGTCTCGTTCGCAGCTCTCCTCCGCAATCAAGGTCCCTGTTCGGGCCTCTTCTTCTGGCGAAACAACATACCCAACCCATGTTCTTGCCATTTCTTCATCAAAATCACCCTCTTCGTCAGAGCAGGTGTCCATCTTCCCAGTACACGCACTTTCTCTAGCTGCCAACTGTGCGCGTCTTCCCGTCCTACCTTCCTCTAATCCAACACCTTCCGCCAACGGGAACCTCACGCTTCCAGTGCTACCTCTCTCCCTTCCTTCCCCAGCCGCATTTACCGTCATTCACGGCTATCTCTATACCCACCGCCTAGACGCAGTCATGTCCGCTCTCGGCTTCCCATCAAACGCTTTTAACCAGAGCCTCACCCACCAGGCTGTCCGCGCTGCCCTCCAGTCCTCAGATACCCTCCACCAGTTCTCCCTCCGCCTTTGCCAGCATGCAGGGGGCAACCTCAGCACATTGACGGCCCTTACTGCCCGTGTCAAGGATCTCTGGCATGATCTTGTCTGTCTCGGACTTTACGAGCCAGAGCTCTGGGATACCCTTGACCTCGCCTGGGAGATTCTACTCGGTGCACTCAATATGGCTGCTGCCGCCAACTAAGCAGAAGCCAACTGCATCCGCCGCGTCTTCTTTCTTCTTACTATCAACCAAAATTCTGGTCAACAAGTTCTACTACTATACCCGACTGTTTTTTAAAACCCCGAACGCGCACCTGGCTCGTGATTCGACCATTTCCCGTTGTTCATCTTTCCCCCCCCCCCTCTTTCTCTCTTTCTCTCTTAATCAACCTACCTGCTGTATCATAGGGTTACCCCGGATAGATCTGCCCACCCACAACAACTTTGTATCGATTTTTCCTCCCGCTTCTCGACTACATTTTTACCCGTATATCCACCTTCGTAATTACTCTGCGTCTTGTTTTTGTCCCCCCCCCCCTTCCCCTGTCACATTTGTAGCCATAAACCCGGTTTCGAGTTTGTTCCTTCATTTTAACTTCCCCCTTACATACTTTAATCGTACGCCAACAAAATTAAAATGGGATATTTGATGACTTACATATCAAAATGACGTCACTCGCGAAAAGTCCTCTTCTTGTCATTTACCGCTCACTTCCAACAACAACCATGAGCTCACCGAAGAAAGCGCTCGTACTCATAGCAGATGGTACTGAAGAAATGGAATTGTCAGTACATCCGATCTTCACTTTATACGACGTGAAGCTAACCTTCAACAATATATAGTACGATAACTTATGATACCCTCGTTCGAGGCGGTATCGCGGCTACATCTGCATATGTCTCCGCCTCTACCCCAGCTGCCTTAGTCGACCCAACAGCTGCTGCAGCAGGTGGTCAAGGCCAAGTAACACTCCTCAATCCACCCACGGCGAAATGTTCCCGCGGCGTCAGGATCATGCCTGATATTTACTTCGAGCCTTCTGGGAAAGGGTTTGGTCCCGTGAGTCTACTTTAACTCTCGATGTTTTGGGATATTAGGTGTTTACCTTAGGTATGTGTCATGCTTATAGGACAAGTATGATTTACTAGTGATCCCGGGTGGTGCGAAAGGCGCGGAAACGATGTCGAAGGATATTGGCGTCCAAAGGCTCGTGAGGGATTATTTGGAAAAGGGAAAGTATGTCGGCATGATCTGTGCAGGTATTGTAGTTGCTTTGTCATTAGAACGGGGGGGGGGGGAAGAGGCTAATTGTGGTGGATATGTAGGGAGTTTGGCTGCGAAGACTTCCGGTCTTCCATCTCAACCACTCACATCCCACCCGGGCGTTAAAAATGAACTTGAACAGTCATTCGAATATTCCGAACAGCCAGTCGTTGTCTCTGGGAGACTTGTCACGAGGTAAACTTCTTCTGTACTCCTGCTTTGTTCGGTGCACTGGCTGAGTCCTGTCTCCGTCTTCGTCTCGTCCCTGCCCCTGTCAGCCGAGGCCCAGGTATGTCGGCATTTCCGTTTTATTAATCACGGAAAGAGTTCATCATACATATGTCATCATTGACAGGAACGGCATTTCCATTCGCACTGGCCCTTGTGGAACTTCTTGTCGGCTCGGAGAAGAGAAGGGAGATAACGGGGCCTATGGTTTTCCCTTCTGACACTCCTTGGTAAACATCGTGATTGTATTTGTGGCGCAAAACGTTGAACATAGCCTCGTAACATCGATCCAATATACCGTGTACTATTACCGTATCGTAAAATAGTCTGTCTCTCAAACGGCAACTCTTACGTCCGCACAACCAAAAACTGCTCTGGTACATCTGGAGATTCATACGGTCCTAGATAGAGCTCACACTCCATCTCACCACCCTCCTTAACAACGATTCTTCGATTAACCTGTAACCGACCAACTTGGTTCAGAAAAATCAGTGGGGATGGTTACATGAAGAAACACTAACGTGCCACACACGCGCGTTACACCCGAACTGTGTCAACATAGGGTTCGCACAACGTCGAATGAACCGGAGGGCATGGTGGAGAGATAGTACTGGAACACCACCATCTTCGTCGTGTGCTTCAAGTGGGTAGTTTACATGCACTGTGCGGAGAGATTTGGCAAGATGTATGCAATCTGCTAATTCGTCCTAGATATTAAGAATAATTCTAATCAATGAACTTGCGTTTGTCCTTGTGTAGGCGGGAACTCACCAAACCACCAGGTTCGACAACGACGAAAAATTCTTGCATGCTGGTACAGCTCTTACATATCTCTCTAATCACATCCATCCCAATCAACATCCGGTGTACGCTTATCCGCCGTAGTCGTGTCCCATGAAGTCGCACCAAGCCGAGAAAGAAATCAGTAGTTGCAGGGCAGGTTTCGATAAACACGTGGGGGCTGTAGATTTGGAAACGTTCAAGGCGGGGTGTGTGCTGGAGGACTGTAAGAATGGTTGTGGTATATTTTAATAAGTTTGTGGCGGGTGAGAGGCCTGCATATTCCTGTGGTAGCGGCGGGGAAGAGATAAGATGTAAAGGCGGGATGGAAAGTGTAATCGAACGCAAATTTCGGAGGGGATGTGTGTTTGTGCTAGACGTTGGGAGGAGTTGTGTAAGGTCCTAGAAGTTGTGAATACATATGAGTATCCTTGGTTCAATATACACAGGTCTAGAGGTTGCGCACAAATCGTGGAGAAACACTCTCCAAACCCAGAGTCATAATCCCCGTTTCATTTTCGTTTAACACTGCATGGACACCCCTGTGCGTGACTTTTGGACACCCGGTTAGCTGGAAGGACTCGAGCTTCTTGAGAGAAGGTGCCATGCGGATCAAGATATCGTCCGTAATTCGCGGTGACATCTACATATCGTAGAACCGGCCGCCGTCCATACATTAACAATTGTTGGAAAATGGAGAGACTGAAGGGCGCACCTTACATATCACATTTAAATTCCTCAGGGTACCATCGAGTACCTTCACCCATTCTTCTAGAATATTGACAACCTCGGTGGTAGGCATGATGATACTGATCTTGGTTAGCCCAACGGAAGTGTACCAATAATCTGGGATCGTAGAAGTCTGAATGGTTTCCATTAATTTCTAGCTCTCGCAGAAAACTGGGTGGTGACGACGTTGTGGTGGCATTGTTATCATAAGAGGAGGGAGTTTGCCGCCGCGAGAGCGCGAGAAGTATATCGGAAGTCAACGACCCGTCTCGGGTCCATGAACATGACTGTAGGCTGGTGCAGTTATCAAGACCTTGGAGTATGGACTCTGAAATCTCTTCTATGTACTGTTTTTTTGGAAAGTCCCGGATTTCTGGGAGAAAGTATGTTGGAGGAATGCAGCTTGGCGTGGAAGTGGGACGAACCGAGTCGGTGGACGTATCTTGCAAGATGCGGGCAGGATGCTAAGGTGCGGAATAATTGGGTAAACTGTCACCTCCGTGAGTTGGGTCCCTCCGGCTTGGGAAATCTTGAACCTACTCTGGTCTTTGCCTCTCTATGCCACGAATAAATCGATGTTCGCCTGTACAGGAGCGGTATTGTTGAATGGTAGAATTTTCGGTTCACTAGCGCAGTCCTCGTGAGGTAGTGCACCTTCGGCAGATACTCGAGGATTTCGGGAAGAAGCTCAAGCGGCAGGTCGGGTCTGAGGGACATAATATCAAAGGCTCAAACACAACAGGTCTGGTGCGAGTAAAGAAAATGCCGACTATAGGTTGTATTTGTCATTGCCATCAACATTGAAGCTTGAAGTCGCGACACATGGCACACAGAAAACTAAATACAAAAGCTACATGGGAATCTACAACGAAAATTTGATGTTCACTCCCTCAAAGCCAGTAAGGCTGTCTTTGAAACCTCGAAAACACTCGAGTCCCCCTTGGGCGAAACTTCCACCATAGCAGAGTCAGGATTGGCTCTTAGCAGTACCGCACGTCCCTTCACTTCATTTGGACCATCCATTGCCAATGCCTCTTCCCCGTTTCTTGATGCCTCAATCGCCCTAACATATTTAGCTGCCAGGGTTTCCTCTGGCGTCCCATCGTCGAAGACGACGACAACCTCCTGTGCGTAACCACCTTGGGTCCTGTGTGCAGAGCGTATGAGCCCCTTCTTTCCATCAAGGAGACCCTCTTTATAATTATCCATCCTGGTGCCAAGCACCTCAACTTTGATGCGGCTGAGGTAGTTGGACACAATGGATTCAAACATCCAATCTTCATCCAGCACTGTGAAAAATATTATTCAATTAGAGATAGAGAAATCGCTGCGAGAGACTAACCATAATCAGTCGGGGTCGGGTCACTTGGATAAGTCAAGGCCACAGGTGTAGGAGCTGAGAGACTACCAGGTACGTATGCGGGTGTACGGGCGAATGGACCGGGTGTGTGCATAGGTGCGGGTGTGGGTCCACTAGTGAATGCAGGAGTAGCTGCAACCGCAGGTGTAGGCGCCGAAGCGGGCGTGGGTGCACTCTATTCAATGACTCAGTTAACCCAGCTCCCAGGCATAGAAATTACGAACTCACCCAAGGGGTTGACTCAGCATTCCACCCAGTATTCCGAGGCGAGGTCCACCCGTCATTAGCTCCCCACGCAGGGTTTGTTCTGCCAGGCGTAGCACCTCCCCATGTTGACGCACCCCCAGTTGGTGCCACATTCCTTCCAGGGGTAGCACCACCCCAAGTACTTGTTGTGCCTCCACCACTGGCATATGGGTTTGGCGTTCGAGAACCCGCATTCCATGCCGGCGTCTTGCCACCATCCGCATATGGGTTCGGTGTGCGCGAACTTGCGTTCCATGCGGGTGTTTTTCCACCGTCAGCGTAAGGGTTAGGGGTACGTGACGAGACGTTCCAGGCCGGTGTACGCCCTTCGCCGGCTGCGTATGGGTTTGGTGTACGCCCTGTGTTGGCAAACGGTGTGCGACCACCGGCATTGAATCCTCCTGTATTGGCGGCATATGGGTTGGCAGTACGCCCTCCACCACCATATCCACCACCTCCACGTCCTCCTCCAGGCTTATCTAAGGGCTCGAGTTTGCCGTCGGGTCTGGCAATTCAAATCAGGACCAAAATCCGAAAAGTCCAGTCGCGAAAGCTTACAATCGACGGTAGAGCTTGTCCTTGTCAATCATGATTAACTTATTGCCCGTCCGCAGCTCGACTCTGGCAATGTTCCCATTCGTATCTTTGATAGTGCCTGCATACCCCTTATGCGGACCTTTGACGACGACAACCAATGTTCCAATATGCCTATCTTTCGGGCCACGACCCATGTTACCTGAGCCCACCATACCGCCCGTGGGTTGCACAAGCGCCGGGTTCATCTTCGAAAGGTCAGCACCAGGTTTGATCAAGCTGCCCTTTGGTGCCACGGAAACGAGAGACCGTGCCCTTGTCACGAAGACACCGCCATTCTCCGTGATATCGCGGTTATGGAGGAAGGCGTAAAATGATTGATAAATATGCAAGACGCGCCCTTTCCGTCCCTTTGACCGTTACTTTGAGTAAATGCTGAACATGTGACGGGTGATAACGTACCTCCCCCTCTGATTCTTTCATGTTGTCGTTGATACGAATCTCGTGGCCGTCACGGTCGGTGGCCACTGCTCGGTTCGAATCACGTCGCATGGAGATCTGATGAGGCTGGACAAGGCGCACTTGACCATTCTGGTCAAGAACCCGGAAAGAGTCGCGTTCAGTTTTGAAGATGACGCCAACAGTTTGCGCACTGTGAAGCACCAGTTAGGTTGAAATAGTAATAAAATCAAATATTACGCACTCGAGTTGGACTAGATCATGCAACTCGTAATTACCAACGATATTCGTCCCCGAGCCAACCTCTGCCGCCTCACGCAGATCTTTTGAGAACACGGAAACCTAATAGATATTTAGTTAGAATGGAAATAAAAGAATTGGTGTGATGTTCCCACCTCCTGCATGGACATATCTGACAGAAAGGTTACAATATTGTCCGTTACCGACACAACCAAACCCGTCTCATCTGCATTTTGTCCAGTCATAACCTTGACGTGATCACCAGGTTTGAATCGTTTCCTGACACTTCGTGCAGGAAGCTCAATCTTCTGGCCCTCAATATCCACCCCAATTGCAGCAATAGTCACAACATCCTGATTAACCTCCTCCACAACACCCTGTAACACCAGCCTGTTCACCTTCGAAGACTTCGACATGATCGCCTGGTTGCAGTACAGAGATGGCGGCCTTGCGAGAGGCTTCGGCTATGACTGATAAATCGACAGGGTTTTCGCCTTCGCCGTCCTGTCGCCGAGTGAATTGCGTGATTTCGTCGAGTGTCGGATTGACATCTTCCAGGCTCAGCGCACTGATTTTGAAATCTTTCTCGATGAACCCGTCTCGATAGGTATCGTTCTGGAAAACATAGACGTCGTTTCTCCGCGCAACAGACTTCCGGCCATACACCTTAGCAACTTCTTCATAGTTAAAGAGCCGTTGCGGCGGACGCATGGTCGAATTTGCTGTGACTATCTTTTTCCGCTTCTTGCCGTCTAATGCTGCATCATCTCGAGGATTGAGATCAATACGAGGAATAAACTTCAACCCGACGTCTTCGCCGGTGTCCGTGATAGTCCATGACCTGTGCTAGGTCTCCAGAATATTTTCCGCGACGTATGCGGACCCAACTGCCTGGTGTCACCGTCTGTTCCTTGTTTTTTGATTTGGAGAAGACTGGCCATTTCTTCAATAGGGACGAGGTGGATACCGCGACTCGGGTACACACCGACGAGACCATTACAGGCTTCGGAAACTTGTTTTGAGCTGCGGGCTTCCACGTAGATCATACCCGGGAGGGAATCACGTTGGAAGGCGGAAAGGATGTTGAGAGGTTTGGCAGTGAACTCGACATCGAGGGCCTTGCGCATCAGACTGAACACGATATCCCGCTCACGTCCTGGCTGGTTGAATATCAATGTGATTTCCTCTTGAAACCATAAGTCCCTCTCACCTTGACACGGACTTGCCACAAGCTTGCATCTTGCACGGAAGGCATGAGCAACCGTTGTGGTATCTCGTTCATGTCGCCCGTGTAACGGACAGCCGCACGGTGAGCGTATCGTCTACTCAGGTTCTTTGCGATCTCTTCCGGACTTTGTTCTTCCTCGTCAAGTTGCCTTCTTGCATCCAGCGAAGCATGATGCCCTCTGGCCACATCTTCGCCCATATCATCGCCTGTCTCAATGAAGGGATCTAATGCCAATAGCAAACACTACATGAGTACAATGCAGCACAGTGGTACAGAGGTGAAACTGCGCACCTGCACCCAAATCCTCATCTTCCTCGTCCTCTTCATCATCATCGCTGACCTCGGCCTCAATATCGAGGAAACGACTCGCTGCCGAGCGCCGATGACGATGCTACAGCCAACCGAGAACGTTTAATATCGAAATTTCCAACCAAAGCCACAATGACTCACTTTGGCCCTCTTCCGCTTCCTCCCAGAATCGTCCTCTTCATCTTCTTCACCATCCTCGTCTTCTTCCCCATCTTCATCCTCCTCTTCCTCCTCATCATAATCCTGACGTTTTGGCTTCTGTGACTTCGTGTTGTCTTCCGCCTCGGGCTCCTCCTCTTCCTCCTCGCGATGGCTCACGTCTTGCCCGTACATTGCAGCATCCTCAGTGTCCTGACATGGTGGGGGTATTAGAGAGAAAGGTAACGGTATAAAGCACAAGCGACTCCGACAGAAACTTGGTGGTGGTTGTCACGTGGTATCAGGTGCTTCGTCTTGGTTACGTAACGGCAATTCAGACTGCAACTGACTCCAGTTAAGTCCAGCGGCACAGACCAGTGTTCATGTTCTCGACTTTGGAAAGCTATGGTAAATTGCTATAAACAATTCGCTTGCTACGGTGCACTGAAAACTCCTGGAAACCTAACTTCCTCCGTCAATTTCCGGCCATCCAAACTGTCCTCCTTGTCTCCTGGTCACAAGTGATTGTGACGCAAGTGTCGACCAAGTCGGCTCATCTGTCCAAACCTTGTTTGGAGAGCACTCAGTGCTAGTTTCTATGTCCCTTGGACATTCTCACCTCGTAGTCACTGGACCCCTTGCCTGGCTTTAACACTTCCCAATACATCCAGGGTACACCCGTCTGGACTGCCAGTCAGCAAACACAGTGATGCGAAGCCAATGACAACTTACCGCTATTAGCAAATTCGTAACAGTTTGGATCTGGCTTTGCTTATTCGACCCGAGCGCACCAAACTCTTCATATAACATCCGTTTCCCATTGGCCGTCGCAAGAGGTTTTGCTGCGTCAACGTGTGATGCGACATAGTTCGGGTCAAGGTTGTAATCATGCAATGCTACAATCTGCAAGTTTTTACAACTGGTGTACGAACGTCAGATTCTGTGCTAGATTCTTGGCAAGGTCTCACCTCCAGAATTGACTTTGCAACGAAGTTGGAAGATCTGTCCCTCCTCCGGTTGAAATTTGGATTCCGGTGCTTCCGAGAACAGAACGGATAGTATTTGCTCGATCACACCACCAATTCGGAGCTACTTGGCTCATGTGGCCCATACCTTCATTCTCAGGTTCGAACGCAAAGATAGCATCTACAGTGCAGATGAGAAACACTCTCCGAAATTCTTGGTCGGAACTTGGCCTCACCAGAGAGTTGGTGCCACGGGACTCCGAAATTGGGTGACTGGAAATTTAGGATGTGCCTCAAACGGTTGTCAAACTGTCGAGTCTCAGTGACTCGAGAGACAGGATGAAACGCAGCAATCTCACATCGGCTATGGCACTTGGATTGGTATAAAACGTTGACGAATCGGGTACTCCATCCACGCAATTGGTCGTCGGCAGGCGGTACTTCCCCACATAGGCGTCCGTATCCCAGCATCCAAGTGCATACCTTCCTTTGGTAAGCCAAGACTTCCTCTTTTGTTGGAAAGTTCAGCTTACCGATCATGCATGGCAATAACCAACTTTATATCTACAAACAATCCAGTTAGTCTCGAAATTAATACAGAAAATGCGTATTTCCACCTCTGGTATGTGCTTCAACTGCGAGTTGGTCTATCTTGCGAAGGATATTCTCGTCATATGAACCCACTGTTCTCGCTTAAGCTTCGGCTCCTCAAAAGCATACGAAATACCAACCTGCCACCGTTTCCAGATCGTTCACAGCCACTGCGCTCGTACCTTTATTACCTGCGGCTACCCTTGCAATAAAAATGCGAAGAACTGTGACATCTGAGCGTTGGTGTCATTATGGATTACGAACTCGACTTACGTTTCATATCAGCATTCTTCATGGCATCAAGGACCGCGATACGATCGGTTTGCTACAATGAACGTAACGAATTGGCCTTCAGGACTGCGTGGGTTTGTATGGCTTACGGATAAAGCCCACAGGAAAAATGAGTTGGCACCAGCAAAATCATTCGCAGCGACAAACGTAGTACACAGAGGGCAGAGGAAGAAGAGCAAATACCGCCACCTGGAAGGGGTCATTGTGGCTCAGAGGCGGTTCTTCAAACTTTCGTGGTTTATATCTTGTCACTTGGAGAGTGCCATGTGCAGTCAGTATCCAGCTGATCGTGTGCAGGCGAGTTGTGCTTCTAGACTTCCTGTATTCAGTGTTCCCATTCTCATGAGACATCATCGGCATAATATTCCCCTGAAACTAATCATGATGCACACGTGAATATACACGCGGGAAGAAAATATTCAGCAGTGGTTGAAAATAACAGAATATGAAGAGAATATATTGCAACTGGGCGTGTGTTCCTCAAGCTCAAGGCCTTCCAGCTGAAATGCGGCTACAACATGTTTGTTCCCACGGCTCTCCCATCCCGATCACTTTCGAGCCCGACTCCACTCACCGACCACAACATATAGAAATGGCTGTCGTAGGGCCAGTTGCCGGGGCTCTCGTCGCTGGAGGGGTGCGTACAACCTCTATACGTGAAACCCCATTGAAATCCTGATAACGCGTCGCAGGTCTACTACGGTTTTTCCAACGTCATCCAGACAAGGTACGTCCCTTCTGCTGCCGCTTGTAGCGTCCCACTGACAACCAGACTAGGACTGACCAGATACGCCGGGAGTACGCATCCCCCTTCTACCGCATTCACCCTTTCTAACCTCCACCCCTCATATAACCTGTTTTTCTGGAAACTGGAAATCCGGAACACCTAGCCTGCACATTCTAAGTACCCGTCTCACCGAATCCCCTATGCTAGTCAATGCACCACCTTCTGCTGCAACTCGCATAAGACCGCACCCATGGTCAAGCTATGTTGAATCCCAGTGGAACCAGGAAATTGCGTACCTCTTTGCCGGATTTCGTGAATGGGATCGCAGGGTAATGGAATGGGGAAGAAAGGTTTTATATGGTGAACGGACACCAACCGACAGGTCGTAGAAATGGGCGTTACAACGGGTGGACGAGAAATGTACTCCTTGGCGCAGACGTTTAACACTACAATGTGTAGGCAAGTTATATTCTAATAGATCCGTCCGCTCTAGACTTTACCCGAGAACGTCTATTGTGTATAACACGACCACATCATGAAACTCCAAGGACTCGATGCCACCATGGATGTGGGTCCTTAACAGAAAATACTTGTCAATCCAACCAGCGACTCAGTTTCAAGTCCCTGTTCCCTCTCCTCAGCTCAGCAAGGGTCTGTGATATGTACATAGGTGTTTGTCCCTGTGACCTGCAACTTGAACAAACCTCCTGAGTCGCACCCGGACTGATATAAGTGAGTCATTGGCAAGTATTCCACATCCATAAGCGCATTTTATGGAGAGCCGGATTGTAATACGCATATCCAGCCCAGATCTCTCTCAACCTCCTTCCAAGGAAACCTCTATATCGTACATCCTCATATCCGCTAGACCCCACTCCCCTCCTGGGTCTTCGTGGTTCGCAGGCGGTGGGGGAGAGAACAGGGGTTGACGGTGAGGATGAAGTTACATAAAACTACCAAAAGCCACGACAGACCATCCGACACAATTCAAGCATATATCTACTGACCGTACCCATACCCCCCATAACCTTGCTGATATCCTCCTTGCCCTCCCTGCTGCTGCTGCTGGTATTGTTGTTGAGGCGGAGGCGGAGGCGGAGGCGCGGAACCATACCCACCACCACCGTACCGCTGCTGCTGTGGCGGAGGAGGTGGCATACCAGGTGTGCCATACGACCCCTGACGCTGTGGTGGTGACTGGGGCGGCTGCTGGCCATACGAATATCCATAATTTTGTTGTTGCTGCGACGGTGGTGGAGGCGGGGATGTCGACAAGTTGCTCGACCCCTGTCCGGGTGTCTGCGTGGGTGCGTTAAAACTCTGCGAGCCTAATAGCACGAGGCTCGCGTAAGGATCGCTTCGAGGCTGTACTGTCAGACCCCAATGACGTCTGTACCGGTCGTGGGGGAGGGGGCGGTAAGAACGACAATGGTGTTGATTGTGGTTGTGGTGGAGGAGGATAATTGCTACTACCATACGACTGGGAAGTCGGTGGGGGCGGGAGAGAATAATTCTGGTGTTGCCCAGGCGGTGGAGGCGCACTGTAACCCTGGGGTGGAGGCTGTTGATGTTGTGATTGATATCCTGAGTACTGCTGACTTTGCTGTTGCGGTGGTGGCGGTGGTGAAAATTGAGATTGTCGGGGAGGTTCATACTGATGTTGTTGCTGATGTTGCGGCAGGTATTGAGACGCGGGCGGAAGCTGGTAGTGCTGGGGTTGATGTTGCGGCGGTGGAGGAGGGAATTGATGTTGCTGGGGTGGCGGGGGGGTATACTGATACGAACTCTGTGACTGACTCGGCGGAGGTGGAGGTGGCTTATTCTGCCATGAGGGAGTAGATTGAGGTGAGGGTATATCACGCAAAGTCAACTCAGCCAAAGCCGAATCCAAGGTCGATTTCGTTGGCGGCGGGGGCTTGGGAGGAGGTGAGGAAGATGTGACGGCATTGAGGCGTCTCTCGGTCTCGAGTTTCGCAGCTAGTGCTTCGCGTTCAGTTCCCCGCCTAATGGTAAAGGGTCGAACATGGGTCTGGAGTTCCCTCGCCATCTGAGAAAGCTCGGAGTAGAACTGAAGCCCCTTTCTGGAGAACACAGTCAGTAAGAATTCCTTAGCGTGGTAATCAACGTACGCAATACCATCCCGTACTTCCATATATCCATCTCTCGCCCGCGAGAATCGCCTTACGGTATCCTTCTTCCTCTTTTCCCTATCCTCCCACTTCCTTGCTCCAGGACCTCTCCCGGCAAGGTCTTTGATACCTTTCCATAACGTAGAAAGCTCCTGCAGAACAGCCTCCTGGGCGGGTACCGTTGAAGTGAGCCGTTGCTGATAGGGTCTGAACTTCTCGAGCTCCGTCGCGAATAAAGTCGGCTCAACACCCGTATTACGGCGGTTGAGTAAGAGGAGATGAGAGACGTCGTCAGCTTGGACCTAACGTCCCAACCGTTAGATGGTGTCTAGGCCAATCCAAATCCAAATGTACCTTTTCTTTCAGATCCTTTAGTACCTCGTTCCTCTCCTTGGAAATTTTGTGCAACCGGTTTAGCCTCTCTTCAATCTCGTCAACGAAGCCCCGAATCTTCTTCCTCTCCCTCGCATCATCCTGCTCACTGGCCACATCCAAATCTAACAAATTATTTGCGCCAGATCCACCGCGTTCCTTGAACAGGGTCTCCACATCTGGGCTCAGCAACAATTGGATGTCGCTCTTGACCGAATCCCACAGCGCCTGTACTTGTCCATCCGAGGCCGCAGCAGCCTCCAAGGAGGACAGATGACTCTTCAAGTCCTGACGCATCGTCTTCGTCAGTGTCGCTGATGGATCCTGGGTCCACAAATGCTCGAATTTGACTCTCATCATCTCACACTCCCTTGACTCAATCTCCAGATCCCTCTCGATGTTGTTCAGATCCTTCCTCACGTTCTCCTTGGATTTAGCCAACTCCGCCAGCAAACCCTGTACACTCTCGCGCTCCTCTACGAGCGAGATATCCTCTTTCCATCTCCTAACTTCCAAAGGCACCTCTTCCTCTCCTCCAACTTCGCCCTCTGCCATGGCCTTGAATCTGGTTAACCCCTCGCGGATTCCCATACCATCAACAATGCTCCTCGCCTCGCCCTCCGCTGCATCAGATTTTTCGACTTCGGCCCTTACGAGTTTCGCCTTTTCCTCAGAATACACACTCGCACTCTCGTGCACACTCAGTGGGACCAACTTCAAAAAGAAATCCTGTCCGATAGTCTTCTGAACGTCCGGCGCAGCATATACGTCATGTATATGAATCGGGGTTGCCACGGCAGTCTTTTCAACCGTCGGCAGGGCATCTGGCGAAGGCAAGATAGCGTTGTAAATCAGGTCGTTCTCGCGCTGGGCTTCGGTTTTCTTATCAGAACAGACAGCGTGGTTTGCTTTTGTGCGATCAGCGATGGACGTGCCAGCGTCTGAGGGCAAGTTTGGGGACATTGTTGAGACGAACATGGATGCGAACGATTGGGCGGATTTGGAGGCTTCTTTAGCGAGGGATTCGGCAAGGGTGAAGCGGACGAGGGCGTCTCCGTGTTTGCCTCCTGCATCGTCTGCGAGTCCGCGGTAGTACTGGGCAAGGGATTGGAAGTATTTGGCCTTGATCTGAACCCAAATCAGCATTAGTATACGAGAGATGAGAGTGAGATCTGACGCACCTGAATGATTGTGACCCAATTCCTGTCAAAGATTCCTTTCCCCATGAATTCTTTGACATCGTCGGTCAATGTGGTGTACAAGAAAGCGGCCTGCGTAGCGATCTTAGACATTAAAGCGTTCCCTTTCTTCTCGTCAGTACACTTCTCGAAGAACACCTCTGTCGCTTGTGCAAGAATGACATCAGCCAAGAACTTAACCACATCCCGACTCAAATCCGTCGAGGGTGCATGCAAAAAGTTTTCATTGATGTAATTCAGCATCCCTGCCGTCGTCCTGAAATAGTAGAAAGCACGTTTGAGGCCTTCTGGGTCCGACCGTGATTGCGCAGCTGCGATCGCACTATGCGTCGAGGCTATTTGAAATAAAACAGAGGCCTTTTCGTATGCAATAGACGTTTGGGTGATGAGTTTGTTCGTAAGAGCGTCACGCCAAGGGAAGGTGACGCGGATCTCTGGGAAGCGCAGTTCGAGAAGTTCCAGTTGGCCAAAATATTTATACAAGAGGTCCCTTGCTATAACACACCAGTATAATTATCGTGTGTCAAGCACGTCATTGACTCTAAAAGGCGTACCAGTAAAATCACTGCCAGCGCCTTTGACCGCGTCTTGACGACAGCGTTGGAGTGCTGTACACTCTGCTGTGTAATTATCCGGGTTCTCGCCGTAAGACTGGGCGATAACGTTCCTTATCGGCGAAGTCCAATCGACATCGTCGGTTGTCTTCCTTGGTATGGAAATCATGGGCGACTGGTGCGCCATTGTGGGAGGTGATGGTGAGAGCGGAGAGAACAAGGCTGGGTATGTGGCTGCTGATGCCGGTATGTTGCTGCGAGATCACGGTGTGTGAGCAATCTCGGCTGTTTGGATCAGAGGGTGATGACAAACAGTGTGCGTCGGGCATGTTCGGTCCCTTGTTTTCCGTCGAGTCCACCGTCCACCAAAGCCGCAGAGCAAAAAAAAATGTCCAAGCCTACATCGAGTGAAGATATTTTGGGTCAGAAGGTATGTCCGTGCTTCTTTTGGCTTTCCTGCTTTGCTCATTTTTTGCAAAGTACGATCGTTGTTGTAGGTTCATTCCCGTTTCTCGTGAGCTCTGGCGTTAATTCAATATTCAACCTTGGGCGCATAGTGGCAGATCTCCTCGTCAAGTCGTACGTTCCATATTTCCGACGCATTTTGGGTTATCTCTAATCTCTTGAATAGTGGCGTTGGCTTTAGCGTAGGGGTAGTCGCCTCCGTGATATTCTTCCGACGTATGTCGTCGGGCACCTCCAAAACCACGTTCTCTAACAGTCCCGTAATACCATAGGACGAACATGGCCCATTGCCCTTTCGACTGGCTTTGGTGCTGGTGCAGCATATGCAGACTGCGATCGTTCTTTTAACCCTGCCCGTATTCCTGGCACCCGCGTCCTCTCAGAATCCGAACTTGCCGCCCTCCGTGCAGATAAATCAAGTTGAATGCTGGGCATATTATAGAATACGGTTAGGTTGGGCGAGATGCGTTGGTGGAGGACTTTTCTTTCCATATTTGTGCATGCTATGGCAATAGATTTCCTTTCCCCTTCACTGTTGCAATGGCTAGGTATAATAACTCTAATTGTTGGACGGTTTTTCTTGACCTTCCAGCTGTGGTTGTGCAGTTATCCCAAGCTTAGGTTTGGAGATGTCATCCGCGAATTTGCGTTGTTCTTCACCCAGAACCATGCGCCTGTAAAGAACATCTAAACTTATGGTTGAGGTTTGTATCTTTACAGTAAAAACTTTGAACGTACATCCACAACCAACCATGAGAGGTAATGACCATATAATGGTTCGTAATCGTTGGGCTTGGGGATGGAGGGCTTGCTTTGCCATATTTCAAAACTCGTGAAGCGAAGTATTTGGGCTCGGAGGAAGGTGTATCATGCCGTTGACGGCACTTCTAATCGGGTCTTCAATTTTTGATCTCAGTAAAGGGGTTTATCGGGGTCCTGACTAGACAACTGCAAGCGAAGTGAATGTGATAATAAGTTACAATGTCTACCCTAATTCACGATGTCGTCGTTGTCGGGTTTCCTGGAACATCTCCCCCGGGAAGCGGTACATCCGCCCCGATTTTATCTACCACATAATAGCTGAAGAAGAGAACTTTGAAGGTAAGGGCAAGGCCCAGATGCAGAGCAGCGAGTAGGATGATGAGAAGGCGCGTTGCTTTCGCCTCGGCCTGTTCCAAGAGGAGTTAGATAGGGTCAGTTGGATGTGGATTGATCCCACGCACAGAAGCAAGAACCGGATATATGTTGGACCCGAGGAACCAGCCCGATAGGCCAAACGCAATTCCAACAAGAGCCCAGCGCAGAATAGGTACAGGTATCACACAAAGAATCTAGTGCAACATGGTTAACCTGAAGTCTACGCAGAAAGTTGAACAACGCACAGAAACCGGTATCCATATGAACTGCCCGTATCCCCAGACTGCCATAGCTTCAATGACACTCCATTCTCCTGCGCCAAGGTACCTCAAGGCTAGCCACAGCAACACCGGGAGAGCGAGGCCGTAGGCATAGACAATTGTCACAGCCATGCTCAAAAGGCGGAAGTCATAGTCATACTCAGCACCTTCTGCGGAAAGATATGCAGACACTGAAGCGGCGAGTGAAGATGAGAGGAAGAGAGCGAAGATGAGAGTAGTCAAAGTCCAGAAGGGCCCATACATATCGGGTGGGTTGAGATGGGTGGAGATGTATGTACGCGCCTCAAAGGGAATGAGTGTGGTGTAGCATCGTTTGAGCACAGTCCGCGTGTCGACATCAAAGTATTGTTGATAGTAGTCGAGTGTCCAAAAGCCACCGCCCCCGCCCTTTGCCTGAGGAGTAGATTGGTCTCGTAGATAGCCTATCGCGCGGATGAGTGCAGATCGGGGGTTGGGGGAACGCACACGAACCTCTGTCGGCGTTCCCAACGCCACTCTGGTTGTTGGAAGGCAAAAAAGCTGAGAGATTCGCGTGAGCTTTTGTGAGCTGGATGTAATAGATTGAGCGTACTCTTGAACTGCAGGCCCTCGGGGCCTTCTTCTAACCGTTCGTCCGCCTCGACTTGCACGTAGGCCATGGTAACGAGTGAAGGTAAGCTCAGCGAGATGTGACGTGTTTCAGGAAAAGGTGACAGAAGACCCCGAAGACCGGGCTTAATCAGTTTAATTGGAGCTATTTTGAAATTCGAATGATTTGTTTCAGCGTCAACAGGTCAAGAGACACACTTTTTGGATGAGTACTATGAGTAGCCGCCAAAGATTCGACAAGATGGACCAGGATGTCCTGGATGTGGACCTGTTGATCCCCATTCTGCTTGTTTTCCGACATTCATCACCGCATTCGTTATTTATTTCTTCTCTCTCACCACCAACCGCGCGGTTTTTGCCCTTGGGCCCCCCCTCTCACCCCTGGCGAATTCACCTCGGCTACTCTGGCGTTGGGGCGAAATTTCAGGATGTCGGACCTTGCGATGATACAGGACTCGGATTTCATCGCCATTAGGCCACCCTCAGATGAAGGCATTCGCACCAGCTCAGAAGATGACGCGCCCCCTCCCTTTGAATCTTCCCAATTCGACATTATATATCGCCGTCAGAGAAAACCCAAGCGCAATGTCCCCAAATCTACGTACATGCATTCGCGATTTATTCATCTCCCAAACGCCTTCGAGTTCTCTGGCTGGGGTTCTTTGGTCCGCCTCTCCCTCACCAATGAGGACTCCACCGTTGGTGCCATCGAAATGGAATCTTTGAAAAGAGAAAAGGTCCTCGGGCAGTGGACTGCCAGTGCTCTCGCTGGAAATGCGGTCTTGGGTAGCGTTTTTTATGCTCTACCCGCCGTCGTCGCCGTGGGTGGTGTCTAGTAAGTCGCGTCCCCGTTATCAGATTTTAGCAATATCATTGACGTTTTTAACACCCCCAGCTCTCCTATTTCTTTGACTGTCGCGACCTTCATCTTGTTCCTTTGGCGGCCTGTCATGGAAGAGCTCGCTTCTGCGCTCCCAATGAGAGGCGCACCATACTCATATCTGCAAGTTCTGCACTTATCTTTGTCGCTTTTGCGCTAAAAAGAGCTGCAGTTTGAACGTATCATCCAAACCGCTAGCCCTCATGTCTGCCTCCCTATTGCTGTTGGATTTTGCCTCTACCGTTGTCGTCTCGGCCGCCACCGCCTCGACTTACCTTGCTGGTGAAGTCGATCTCCCCTTCCCGTCATGGGTCGGTGCAGTCATTGTCATCGTCATCTTTGTGTGCATCAGTCTAAGCGGCATCCGAGAAAGTGCACGGATAGCACTGGTCGTCCTTTCAGTGCATGTACGTCAACCAACTTGGGAGTTCAGGTCCGCGGCTGATAAAGCATCATGTCTTCCCTTCGATCTACTATCTAGCTTGTTACCATGTTAGTCCTCATTATCGCGGCCGCGGTTCATTGGGGCCATATTGGGTCTGATCAACTTCAAGAGAATTGGGCCGCTGGGAGAGCACGAGGCGGCACAGGCGCTAGTATGGTCTTGAAGCAGGTGTACTTTGGGTTCTGCTTGGGAATGCTTGGTTTGACTGGTTTTGAATGTGTGTTCCCATCTATCTATAAGTGAGGTATTTCTCACCACAGCCTCCCACAATCAGGTACCCCGGCATATATCGCTCGTATCAAAGAAAAACAGTTTCCTTTTGTGCTACGCAATCTACATCTACCCGCAATTGTCTTAAATGGTACGATGATGCTCCTTGTGCTTGCGATTGTGCCCCTGGACGTCATTCTCGCTGGGGCTAATGTTTTGAGCGTCCTTGGCCTACAGGTTCGTTCCACTCCTGTGTCTGCCATCTTAAAATAGCCATACCTCCCATATTCATAGGTCGCCGGGCGATGGCTACGTATATTGGTTGTCGTCGACGCCATTACCGTTCTTTGCGGTGGCGTTCTTACGGGTGAGCGAATTATCTTATCTCGCCACATCTGGATGGATCGCCTGACCAATTCTGGCGCAGGTATCCTATCCGCATGCGAGCTCTTTCAACAACTCGCCCAGGACAGAGCCATTCCTACGATTTTTCTCAAGGCTCTGCCAGCCACCGGAGCACCTTTTGCATCCATCCTTTCTTTTGCAGCCTTTTGTGGCTTGATCTATGCGAGTGCTGGTGGACGCCTTAATGTTGTCTCCCAAATGTGAGTTTCCATATGGTACGCTAGGAATTAGCCGCTGACCCATGGAGCTTACAATAGGTTCGGTTTGGTTTGGTTGACTGTCATGGCATTATTCCCTCTATCTCTTCTCTTACTGAGGTATAATCGCGGCCGACTGAGAAGGGATAGACGCGCTTCGTTGTTGACAATCTTTTTTACCTTTTGGATTGTTGCTGCTGCTATAGCTGGCAACATTGCAGCCGAGCCCAAAACGTTCGGGTGGGCCCATGACGTTCGAGAAATGGCATGATCAATCTCAACTGACCTTCCGCTTCAGATACTTTGTAGCATATTCCCTTGGGATTGCCTTCCTCTTCTCATTGACACAGAACAAGTCACATCTCTTGCGATGTTTGTATTGGGTTTATGATCAATATCCGCCCTTACATCAAGGGAAGAGGACCAGTCACTGGGGAGCTTCTCTCATTGGTGCCATCCACCGACTGAAGAAGCAACCTGTGTGCATATTGGTTAAGAGTGATGAGGTATGTAGACCGAGTGTTTTGACTCGATATTCCAAACTGGAGATATGCGCAGATCAATCAGTTGTTCCGTATGGCCCTCTACGTCCGAAGAAATGAGGAGACCTTCCTGCCTCAAGATCGTCCACTTTTACGATGAAGAGAAGGCACCACCTTCTGAACTTGAGGCTAATGCGAAAAGTGCGCCTCTCTGTGTCCGAACCCCCTCCCACGCTAACATTCGAGTCAATCTAGTTCTCGACGAGGCCTTCCCAGAAGTAACTGTCGACCTTGTAAGTACACTTCTTCCCATTCCTATCGCATACACTCAACACTTCTTAAGATACTGGTCCCCGGAAATTTTGAACCACACACTGTCGCAGCGCTAGCGCACAACCTTGGCATCCCAACATCGTTAATGTTCATGAGCTGTCCTGGCTCCGAATTCCCCTATCCAGTTGCGGAGTTCGGAACGAGGATTATCTCCCTTTAAGCGCTCAGCCATAGGTAAAGAGGATGGGAAATTTAAATGGGACCCTGAGGCCTGAGGATTGTTTTACGCACATAACGTACATTTATACCACACCTTCTCGATTCGCGGTGTTTAAAGCTTAAAGCTTAAAATTAACTGTTGATTTGGAGTACTCGGGTGGATATAAATTCGGGTTTTGTCGCGTCTCATCTTCTTTCCTCCCATCAAATGCAGATGTACACGAACAGAGCAGATGCAACTGATTCAATAGATTCATTCAACACAAAACCCACTCGTCCACGAACCGGCCAGTCTATGGCGCGTCCCTGGACAGCACAGTCACGGCCTACCACTGGGAGACCGACCACAGCAGCTTCTACGCGTCATGAAGCGAGTTACATCGTAGCACTGCTCGAGGGGAGGGGTGTGTCCAGGGAGGTGGGTATGGCGGCCTTGGATCGCGACACAGGAATGTGTGTACTGGTTCAGGTACGTCACACAGAGGCCCTCCAAGTTTGTGATAATTCTAGCATATATGCTAAGTCTTTGCTCAATACAACAGATTGCGGATTGTCAGACCTATGTTAAGACCCTCCACCAACTTCACCTGCATCCACCTGTTATTGTAATTGTTCCGGATACGTTTCTCTCCTTGCAAGACCCTGCATTTGCCAATTCTGCTGGAGGTGTGATTGGAGGCAATAAGGGCGGAAGAAGGGGGACAAGGCCATGGAGCGTCTATGACCACTACATCGTTGTTGGTCGAGTACGTGAGGGAAGAGTTTCCTGGTGTTGTCGTCGAACCCATCGGCAGGAAATATTGGAACGATGCTGGAGGTTTG
Source organism: Calvatia gigantea (assembly GCA_025093985.1). Lineage (NCBI taxonomy): Eukaryota > Fungi > Basidiomycota > Agaricomycetes > Agaricales > Lycoperdaceae > Calvatia > Calvatia gigantea. The sequence continues at coordinate 992,596 of JACAAK010000012.1, forward strand.
TTGGTTTATTTTCGTTTAAACATCTCTCGCTGACTGCAGTGCTACCATCAGGACTCGAGTTTATCACGCAGTTATGCGTGGAAGGCGACGAACGTGCAGGAACCATACTTGCAGCTTCTAACAAGTGCGCATACACCCACTCAACCCTTCGTGATTTTACTCAACTGATAAATTGTACGATACGTTTTAGGTTTTATGCACTATCAGCCGCTTGTGCTTTGTTCAAATACGCTGAAACCCAGTTCAACGTGAGGTTTGCCGCGAGTTCCCTGAGGATCAGATATGTGCCTGTCGAGGGTACAATGATGATCGACCCCGAAACGGTGAAAAACTTGGAGTTGGTAAAGAATATTATGAACCGAAAGTCCTCACATACGCTTTACGGGCAAGCGCTTATCAGTGTCGATGAAACTTCTCATGGTTAACTTTGGCAATAGGGCTCTGAATTACACCTTTACGGCCATGGGTGCCAGGCTATTGAGGGTTAATATCCTGTCCCCTATCACTGGTATGTTGACCTATTTTCGCTTGCGGAGTGTCATTGAACTGGGTTTTGCAGACCATCAAGCAATTGAAGCACGGCTCGACGTCGTTGCAGGTGCACCGCCTTTCTTCATTCGTTTCTTTTTAAATAATGACAAAACCGAAGAGTTTATACAACACGAGGACAGGTTCACGGACGTTCGTGAAGCCCTGAAACTATTGAACAAAATGGACTTTGACAAGCTCATCGTCTCGGTAGGACGAAGGGATCCCACACTTCTCGCCTCATTGATACATGTCGATTTAGCTAGCCTCTTCTGAGGCACGACCTACCACCACGGCGAAAACGGCGTCTTCAAGAGTTTCCCAAATGCTCAACTTGGTCAACTTGGTCAAGAATATCCCAAGTCTGAGGAAAGCCCTGACTGGAAGTCAATCTCAATTATTGCAAATTGTCCACGAGGTGAGGTTCCTCGGTCCTACCCCCATACCAAGGTTTCTGATACGACGAGCTGATGGTGATACCTAGATGATCTCAGATGAGAGGTTGTCACAGATTGAACAGCTTGTGTGTGCGAACTTGAATGAGGAAACTATAAATGCGAAGGCATCACTTGTGATCCTGTAATGCAACTAGCTGCTAACGCACACGGTTCATAGGGCGGTATCGGAGCTGTCAATGCGCGTGTATATGCAGTCAGAGTATGTTTATTGGCCCTTCCCTATGGTCTACAATTGACGACCTTCGCTAGGCAAACTGTAATAAGCTCTTGGATGTGGCTCGCGAGACGTACAAAGAGAATGTTGGTGACATATACCAGCTGAACAATGACCTTGCGGCGGAACACGAACTACCAATAACCTTGATGTATCAAGACGGTGGCTTCGTCTTTGTACTAAAAAAGACTGCGCTGGACGGAGAGTTGCCGCAAGGATTTATCAACGTTTCGTCACGAAAAGGGAAATGGTTGTTCTCAAGTATGGAGTTGGTGAGACTAGTGATCACCCCCCAAATTCGCGAAAATGACAACAGTTTCGCGGCTGGAAGAAAAAACTGAATGCAAGGATGAAAGATGCTCTCGATGAGACATTGATCCTCAGTGACAAGTGAGACGAGCCTCTCGACCCTCGACCTAAATCTCCCTGACTATTGTTTTTGTTTTCAGGATCATACAAGACCTGGTCGCGGGGATTGTCGCAGACATCGGAGCCCTATATAAAGCTTCAGAGGCTGTAAGCGCTCCGTCTATCGTACGCTCAATTAGGACTGAAATGTCAAAGGTGGCGCTGGTGGACATGTTGTGGTCCTTCGCACATACATCGATTAGTAAGTTCGCGTTTGATGGGTACCAACCTTTTTCTGAGATGCCTTTAGTGCGGAATTATGGTAACATGCATTCTCCGTGCCTTTGCTGAACACACTTAACGATGTCAAGCCCGACCTGAGTTCACCGGAACGTTGGCTATCAAGTCTGGACGACATCCAATTTTGGAGACTGTCCAAGCTGCAGGAACATTGATCCCGAACGATGTGTATTGCGATGATGCATCGTCCTTCCAAATTATACAAGGTCCCAAGTATGTCCCTTCACCTATCCGTGGAGACGCATACACCTCAGGAGTTGGATAGTATGTCTGGCAAGAGCACGTATTTGAGACAGATAGGGCTCCTGACAATCACTGCCATGTGTGGTTGTTTCGTTCCTGTTGAGTATGCGAGTTTTCGGTGAGCTATATCCTCCTTTTGCGCGTCACATAATTTTAATGGTCGCTGTTAAAGTCTTCACGATGCAATTCTGACAAGGTTGTCTAATGACGATGACTTGGAGAAAAGCCTGAGTACTTTTGCAAGCGAGATGACAACTTCAGCAATGATTCTGGGGATGGCAACGTCGATGTCCCTTGTTCTTGTGGATGAACTAGGGCGTGGAACATCCCCCAGAGACGGGATTGGGATATCTCATGCTATTGCGGAAGCATTAATTGTTACTAAGGTGGGTGTGCTACGTTTTTGTTCAGGGATTCGAGGTCTGAAATACGGCGACAGTGTTTTGTGTTTTTCGCAACGTCAGCCAAACTTTCAAGTGTTTTTCTCGTGCCAACTCAAGGGAAACACCTAGACATTACCAGGAACTGAAGGCGACACTTTCTCGACAACCCACTGTTATCAAGTGCGTTTTTAAGTTCAAGAAATGTCTTTTCTGACTTTAATATCCTCAGTCTCCACCTTTCCGTTCATGTCCGTTCCTGATATATGGCGTTTTCTTCCCTGAGCTGACGGTCATGGAAGCAAACACGCAGGACAAATTCTAACTTCGGGCTTGCCTTTAAATACAAGTCGGTCCTCGATATTAAAGGAGCCAGTTCTGACATCTCATTTCCGCAGGATCGTCGATGGTGCTCCAGAGGACCTCGGACACTATGGTATGTGACTTTACGTGTTCGCTCCAATGGAATCCTCGGTGATTAAAATTCTGTTTTCTCTTAGGTTTAGAGCTTGCGCGACTTGCAGATTTGCCAGAAGACATTATTACCGAAGCGAGAAGAGTTGCGGAACATTTAGCTCGTGTCAATGCACAAAATGAAGAAGAGAGCGAGAGCAGCAAGATTGCCAAGCGCCGTAAAGCTCTGTTAAGGGTGACTTGAAAATTTGATCGGCTGTTCCGGTTTTGTATCTCACGGATCCTTTTAAGCTCCGAACGCAGCTCACACAAGCCTATGAATATTCGGCTTTACCTGACGAAGAACTTCGTGCGTACGTTGGAAGGTTCAAGACCGACATCATTCGAGCTTTCATGCATTAGTTTAATATCAGCAACAATGGGTAATTAAACGTGCAAACGTGGTATTTTGCCTACAATACCAATACAATGTGCTTGATACGTGAAGAAACGCAAGAGTAAGAGTAACATTCGTTCAGGCATAACAGTCATGATAAAACTACTCATCCCTTTTGGCTGGCTCGTGCCCGTGTTCAGTCAGTCGGAGAATCGCCCTTGTGAATGGAAGAGGTAGCAACATCACCAGCCGTTGCGCTGGCGGCCTCGGTGGCAGCAGCCTTCTCAGCGAGGTACTTCTTCTCGTTGATCCCGAATTCGACCCTTCCCACCGTTAAATTGAACGTAGCAAAAGTCAATCCCAAGCGCTTCCTGATCCTAGATTCCCAACCCTCAGGAATTCGCTCTTCAAGGAGAATGGGCTCGATATCTTTGACCCGTCCACCGAAGATAGTAAGCAAAGTTGACGAGCTAACATATCCCCTGTCAATCACTCAAGTGACGAAGAGTGGGAAAGGTAAACTGACTTGGAACTTCCAAACATGCGATGGAAAAAGGAGAGAGAGAAATCTTTGTTATAACCACGGGCATCGGCACGGCGTTTGGACGAATATTTGGAGAGATCCTGAATGGTGAGAAGTGGGTTGCCATCTTTGTCTTTTCCCGTGGCAGACTCGAGGAGACCTTTGATATATTCGACGTGTGGCTTGCTTTGGTCAGGTGTTATGGCGCTGTCTTCACCTATTCATTTTTCATGGATCAGCGCAATGAAGGGAGGAATGATGTATGTGTGTGACTGATGGAATGTGGAGGGTGTGACTTACGGCAAAGAGAACCATCATGTTCGATGCCATTGTGGAGGTCAAGTTCTTGAAGGTCGAATGTATCCTTGCCGTAATCTTTGTTCAGCATTTTGGCTGCATAGTTGGGGACGAAGTAACAGAAGCTTGGGGAGAAGTTAGTATGTTGCCCGGATGAGACGACCCATTTCTTTGAACTGGATATTTTTGCCATCATGAGGAAGAATACCTATAAAAATAGGGCGGGGAAAAGGATAAAGATTTGAAAGGGTTCCCACAGCAAACAGGAAATTTAATGGGAAGGCTCACCGTGGATTTGCCATAGCGTTCAAAGCAGGACATGAGCACCGACTATCTCCATCCTTAGGGGGGATGAATTCAGGCCAATTTCCACCAAAACCAGGATGACCCTCCGGCGTAACGTGCCCTACTCGCCTGCTGGGAGTGACGAGGTTGACTAGGGTAAGACCTGCATCCCAGGAAAAGAATGCGATGTCGTGAACAATCTTGAAGAGGATGAACATTGTTGGTCGGGATACGGTCGTTGCACCACGAGGGAAACGACGGGGGGAGAAGTGTGGAGGAAGAAAGAGGGTGATCCCAGAGGTGGACCCGAACAGAGAGGTTGATATATATTGCACTGGGAAAGAACCCGAATTGCACGATTAGAAAGCTTCTTTCGCATGGAGGCGAACTTAATTGATGGGCACTTTGACGTCTAGATTGGACGAGGATCAAATAAGGTAGCTGGGCGCTTGCAGTGCGGAGTCGGGCCGCAGAACATAACAACAGACCGAATAAAAAGACGGATGGACATTACCAACACAACTGAAATTACTAGAATACGCAAATTCACCAATTTTCCATGTTTCCGGAGATATTTTCCTTCCAGGCTTGAGTGTTGAGTGGAGAAGTTGTGTCGTCATTTTGGACAGGGTCGAGGAAGCGCCGAGGCAGCAACACCATCAGCTATTGTTCGGATCAATGACATCCTGAGCTATGATAATCAACATTCCTGGAAAGTAATCCAAGAGGATCCAACATGATACTTATTGCGGGCGAGGTGTTTGCCCAAATGGTGTTGCTCTCTGAGGAAAAGAGGTGAGAGAACAGGGGATGGTTGAGCTAAGTACTAGGCCAGCGATGGTGGGTCTGTTGACGGAGAAGATTGTTAAGTAAGGATTCGCACTGATCGAGAGAAGACATGAACGCAGAGCCCCCGTCCATCAAAAACCTGATGACATTTGGTATAACAAGATCCTGTGTAGACTAGGCGTGAGATCTTGAGAGTTATACCCGGATACTTATCCTACTAACTGAACAAATCAAGTTCGTGGACTTCCTTCAAGAGGATAAACGTATTTCTTCATCTCTATCAATTAAACTAGTAAAGGAAGTCAAGTCAAGTGGGGGACCGTAGCACTTATCATTTGGCAACAGACTAGCCACTTATATTGGGCCTATGCCGAACATCACGCACAGAATTTTGGAAGAACCTCAGAACAGTTAGATCCAACGTGGCACCAGGCTTAATATAACATTGCTAGGACATTTGAAAGAATACCAGACATCTTATCTGAAGCAGACATGCTGGTGTCGTTTGGCTTGAAGTTTGAGAAGTTGTGCGTATCCCAGGGAGAGATTAAGCTTAGAGTGGGCAGGAAAACGGACGGCAGAGATAGTCGGGTTCATATGGGTAGAGAAGTAAGGAGCTCTTCGAGCCCTTTCGGGTGGTCGGGGAAGGTTCACCTTCAAAGTTTAAACATCTACACATGAGCTTGAACTCATGCATATGTGATGTCTCCGGGTGACTGATCTCCCTGGCTGGCATAGTGATGGGCTGCGAAGATCCAAACCGCTTCGTTTCCTCTCAAGCTCGCACACTTATATCGGCTAGGTACCAAGAATCCGGGTTACTTATAGATCGAAGGAGTTGCCCCAAAAACATACCCACGTATTTCCGGCCGTTCAAATCAGATTCCCATGACAAATTCCCGATATTCCGCAGGCCGACCTGAACAACCTAGATGACGACAGTCCCTAGTCAAATAGCCTGTGTTCTCTCACCATGTCGTCCAAACTTGAGTTCTCCTACCTAGACCTCATCGACCTCTGCGATAACGTACACCTTCCAGTCGATGGCCAGATTCCGGCACATGCAACAGGCTTCGACGCAGAAAGGCTCGTCCCGCTATACCTCAATGAATCAGCTAGATAGTGCTATCATCGGGCTTCTACGCCCTAATCATCATCGAGCAGCTCAAAGCCGAGAATGTCAGAAGTAGAGAGCTTGGGTTACAAGAGCTGTGGGATATTAGAGTTGTGGAGAATGAGTACCGGATGCTGAGAAGTGGAAGGATGGGACCAAGTGTAAGTTTTCAAACGTGGCTTGATAGCTCGAGCAAACGCACAGAAGCGATGAGAGAGCTGTGCGAGAGGTGGAGGGATACAGGGTTGTTTGCGGACGTATGTGGACCTGCGAAGTGGAGGGAGGAAATGTATCCTGTTTATGCGGATCCGTTTGGCGCACACGATCACCCTAATCAGGGAAATGAAGACAAGTTAAACTACGTGTTCGAGATGGAGAGATCGGCGTGTGCATTGTTTGGGGTCGTAACATATGGAGTACATATGAGTATTTACGCAGAAAGGGTAGATGATGAGGGGAACAAGAGATTCAATGTGTGGGTTCCAACAAGAGCGAAAACCAAGCAAACGTGGGTGATCTAATTCTGCAGAACGCAGCAGAAGATACTGTTATCTGACACCATGTGACAGGTTTCCTGGTATGCTAGATAACACTGTAGCAGGAGGTATCCCAAGTGGTATGAGCGTGTATGAGTCTTTGGTCAAAGAATGCATGGAAGAAGCTAGCCTGGGAGAGGCCCTTGTGAAGAAGTACGCTCGAGCAGTGGGAGCAATCAGCTATTTCTTCAGGTGTGTAAGAAAATAGCACCGCGACTGTCAGCTGACGATCCGCAAGGACATCGAATGGGTGGCTACAGCCTGAAGTAGAATATGTCTATGACATTGCGATTCCATCGCATGTAGACGCGTCGATCTTTGAGCCCAAGCCCCTCGATGGAGAGGCTGAATCATTTGAGGTAAGGCCAAGAGTTCGCGTTGCACCATGCCAAGGCAAAGTTGACAATATCCACAGTTTATGAACCAAGACAAAGTGACTGAAAAGCTGCGTGCTGGTTTGTTTAAGCCCAACTGTAGCTTAGGTATGTCGTACATTGCATACCAACACAAAGCCAAGACTAAACTGGGCACAGTGCTTATTGGCCTGTTTGTGCGTCTGGGGTACATAACACCAGACAACGAAGGGGAGTACATGAAACTCGTCACACGATTACATGGACGGTTTAGCTATGAGTTGTGGTAGCCATAGACGCCTATGATTCATAGGACACCCGGGTGTTTCAGTCGGATGAATCTGGAATGGAGAGAATGAATAATATAGAAAATCAAATGGATAAGGATGTTGCAAGACAACTTTCCCACAGTTGTGTCTGGCGCCGGCTTTGCCGTGAACATCAAAGGAATGGATGATGCAACCCTGAACGACCCAGCAACGCAGCATCCAAACACTCGGACATTCTTTCCTGTCGCCACCACCAACGACTCCCTTCGTCGTGGTCGACAGTGTTCCGTCATGTCCTCCGCTGCGCCTCCCCTCCCCTCATCTCCAATGGCTCTCCCCCAGTCCTTCCTCAAGAAACGCTCCTCGCAGTCCCTCTCCGGCCCCATGCCCTCTGCTGCATCCTACCTGAATGCTCTCAGCCAAGCAGATGCTCGTGTTCGCAGCCAAAATAATGCAAGCCGTTCTTCCACTTCCACCCCTGCTCTCTCCCTTTCTTCTTCCATCACTTCATCCTCCGAGGATACCGTCCTCAATGAAGACGACTCCTTCGATAACAAGGATGGTCTTGCCTTGCCAGCGCGTCCCCCAACCTCAGAGCAAGTTTTTACAACCGTCCACACGGAATTCGGTCATTGCGCTAACGAGAGGTATCGGCTCGTCTCCGCCCACGTTCCTGACCCCCAAGTCCCCTCACACGTTGAACACGACCCTCCGTATTACATCTTGTTTTCAACATACATCAGCTACCTCATTCTAATTGTCCTTGGACACGTCCGCGATTTCATTGGAAAACGTCTTAATTCGTCGGCTTACGCTCACTTGATACCCAAAGATGTGAGTGTTACCCTATCCTTCCCCACACTTTTTTTTCCCCCTCCTCCCGGAGGACCAACCTCGACAGAGGATCTCTGCTGCGTGCTGCCTCTACGGGCACCCACCTGCGATTTTCACGCATTGTTATCAACCATGCTCCCTAGGTTATACCGTCCTTTCCATATGCTCCACATCTCAGTCACCTGAACCACTGCATAATCATGCTGACTTCGCATCTTCTCTCAGGGTTATGCACCGCTCAATTCAGACTTTGATTCGTTTTATACCCGCCGTCTCAAAACTCGTCTGGACGAGTGTTTTTCCCAGCCTGTCACTGGTGTGGCTGGCCGGACTATCGTTCTTCTTGACCGTATCTCCCCCGACTACAACCACACCCAGATCCTTACTGGCACTCGCACACGCGCTCTTAATATCTCTTCATACAATTACCTCGGCTTCGCACAAGCCCGTGGTGGGTGTGCTGATGCCGTAGAGGAATCAATCCGACGATATGGTATCAGTTCAAATGGAACCAGGCTCGCCGGCGGTTCTAACGACCTCCACACCATTGCTGAGGCCCTTGTTGCCAAATTCGTCGGAATGGAGGATGCCCTAATCAGTTCTATGGGATTTGCCACCAATTCGACGTTTATCCCTGCTCTTGTTGGGAAGGGTTGTTTGGTCATTTCCGATGAGCTTAACCATGCTTCTATTCGGTTTGGTGTCAGAATTAGCGGAGCGAATGTCAGGATGTTCAAGCATAACGATATGAAGAGTTTGGAGTCGTCGTTGCGGGAAGTTATTAGCCAGGGTCAACCGAAGACGCACCGTCCTTGGAAGAAGATTCTCATTATTGTGGAGGGTCTTTACTCGATGGAGGGTACCTTGGTCAATTTGCCAGCTATTATTGAGTTGAAGAAGAAGTATAAGGTATGCTCATCATTCGCTTAAGACATGTCAACATCGCTAAAATTTAATTATAGTTCTATCTCTTTGTCGATGAAGCTCATTCAATCGGTGCTCTTGGACCCCACGGTCGTGGTGTCGCAGATTACTTCGGTATCAATCCCAAGTCCATTGATATTCTCATGGGAACCTTCACGAAATCCTTCGGCGCTGCCGGTGGTTATATCGCAGGAAACAAAGCCCTCGTTGACCGCCTCAGAATACATGGCCAATCAGGCGCTTATGCAGAAGCCATGACACCCGCAGTCCTCACCCAAGTCATCGCGAGTATGGCTAGTATCATGGGTATCGCTATCCCTACTTTGGGCCCTTCCTCCTCCACGAGCACACTCCGCCTCACCGCGAACGGTAGTGCCTCCGCAATCGAAGAAGAATACGTACACCCAGGCCCTGCACCTCCCAGCGCACTTCCTTCATGGCTCACACTCCCGCCCGCACTGTCCTCTGGTACAGAAGGATCGACGCGTCTCCACCGCCTCGCGTTTAACTCGCGATACCTCCACAACGGACTCAACAAACTCGGATTTATCACCTACGGCCATCCCGCCTCGCCCTATCGTACCCCTCTTATTGTTCAATCCTGGGAAGATGAATATGTTCCATAGGATGATGAAGGATAGGCAGACTCCGATTGTGGTTGTGGTGGTTGCGTATCCTGCGACGCCGCTCGTAACGAGTCGCGTGAGGTTTTGTGTGAGTGCGGCGCATACGAAGGAGGATGTGGATACGGTTTTGAGAGCTTGTGATGAGATTGGGGATGTACTTGATTTGAAGCATGGGATTAAGAAGAGTGAGAGGTGGAGTATTGAGGAGATTTGCGAGAAGGCGGTGGAGGTTGCTGCTATGTGAGAGTGTGTGGCTTGTTGTTCGAGATGGCTGGTGGAGTAAATGGTTAAATGGTTAATGAAGTAATGATGCTTTTTTTTATTAATGTATATTCGGTTCATTCTCTTTTCCCTGGGATTTTTTTTTTTGACGTTGCATACATAGAGGATACTGTTACGACCGTCCATCAGGGACTCGATAGTATTGAGAGAAAAATAGTTTTCCGCTTAGGGCTTTTCTTCTTTTTCTCTTCCTGCAACGATCCCACACGTTTTTGCCTTCACGTTCAACGGTTAAATTTGCTCATTTCTAGAGGCCTGGTTTCTTTAGAAGAATACAGTCGACGGATCCCATCTTCATATCTGTTCCCCTCGGGATTGTGTGGGATAAAACAAGTACTTGATTCACGGATATACGCCCTGTCATTTCAAGAATGATGCATTAATGATGACGGTACGTTTGTGGTGCAGCCTGAAGACCACGAATCCTCTCTGGACTTGTCTCCGCGGAAAGTTTCCGTCCGGCATTAAAAGATACCGGATGTACCAGGGGCTGTCAATACAGCAAATTCCCCTCCATGTGAGAGCGCCAGTAGTGAAGAATGCACTTTAAACCTTAGATTCTGCGATCCTTGTTGTCGGTGAAATCGTACTAACAGAGAGACTGTGTCTTGCTATTGCGCGATCAATCCGGGCCTGGAAAAGATCTGGAGCGAAGTCGTTAGGAACGCAGATATATCTCAAGAGTCACCGGAAGAAACATGATGAATGCTAGGGAAGGGACCTAGGACCCCGAACAAGGCGAGAAATGTCAATTTGAGCGACCCCACTTTTTCATTCCCGCGGGATGGTGCTCTGTGCGAGGGCGGAGCCCCGCCAGCCCAAGTGCACTCTCACCCTTCTTGCTCTTTCCATGTTGAACGGGCTCTACCTTTATTCTCCTTGGCATTAAGAAAACAGCGAAGAGACCATAGGAACCACTCCATGAATTAAATTTGAGCTGTGATAGATATGATACAAATTAATATTTTAAATATCATTGCCCCAACCAAGAACGACTGGAGTCCCCCAGACAAACTTTTGGTCACTCGCCGGATATCTACCGAAGCTGACTTACCCCGACGTCACGTCCAGATGCATAAATTGCGCCGATGCGGACGGATCGGAATATTGCCGGATATTAATATCATCAGCTACGACCCTGGCTGCCTCCCCTTTGCTGTTCTTGTAAAACACGATGTCACCTTCATCTTCGATGAAGCAGCACTGAGTGAATGTGCGGTACAGGGCGCGAAAAACTATTCTGTTGTAGATGTGATGTTAGCATTTTTGTGGATCACGCCGTGATAATGTGAAGATATGGATATAGACGGAATACGAGGGTTGATTCGGCAGATTGAGAAGCGAGAGAAGTAACAGACGCTTACAGTGGAATCATAGTTGTAGTCATCACCAAGAATTGATTTGATGATTTGGGTGACTTGTGGTAGGTTATCTGTTCGGTACGTATGACATCGGTGACACCGGTGATAATGGTATCCGTAAAATCAAGGAGTAGAGAAGCAGAAAATTATATTGCATCAGTTGTTCAGGTCTGAGTCGCAGTGAGAGTTGGGGATCAGGAAACTTACAAAAAGGAATAGTTGAATTCGTGTGATGTGCAATCTAGATGAATTTGGGGGGGGGTTCGTGAGCTTCGGTCCGGAAAGAGGAGAAAGAGAAGGCGGGATCAACCCAAGAAGTAAAAAAAGAAGAGGAGATACAAGCGACATCATAGTGACAGCGTCCCAAGATCCCAAGAGCCAAGTAGTGGTGGGAGGTAACGGAGCCTTCCACTAGGGGGTGGGGGGGAGGAAACAACTTGACTCTTGGCGACAATACAAACTTACATGATCATGGGAAACATTGTGGAAGAAGTAGCGTCCGACCCAACCGAGGAAAGGTCTGTCCACTGTCGCGAGTGCGCCACGAAGGAACGTCCATTCCTTGTTGCGGTAGTGTGGAATTGTAGGGTCGGAATGGTGAAGATACGTCAACATAACTATCCCTTTAGGCGAGATAAAGTAATGAGATATGCGTGAAGTATGGGGGCCCAGCAACTTACAATGATTGGCGAGCTGCGGCAGTTGTCATTGTCAGAGAGCGAGGGAATCGAGGGAAGGAAGGTTACATACGAGGTAAGGAACAATGTAGAACCGAACGAGGCCTGTAAGTCCAACTTGACTGGAGAAGATACCGAGGAGGCAGATCATAATACAAAGTCCGACGTCTGAGGCAATGATCCTCTGCTGTTCCTGCGGTTTAAACAGCGGTGATGAAGGGTTGAAGTGCTACAGATCACGCAGGACACAGATCAGTTCCGAACGACGGGATGTGGAACTGACGATATTCCCGTACGTTTGTGCCAGGAGGATACATCGGAGATCCCATGGAGTTTCGAAGCAGGTATGACTGCATTCCAAGGAGTTGCATCAACACCATTCTTGCTAGCGTGAGGAGCGGCATCTCCTCAAAAATCTCCTCATAATCAATTGTTCGCATCTTTACTCGTGGCTGTAGTTTGTATTCCGATCGCGTTCTAGGTACGTAGTTCTCTTCGCGTTCCATGGACATTGTTGCTCTCTGTTCAATTGTCAAAGTGTTAGTCATCAGCATGTATACTTCGCGTAGATTGGAGCTAGGCGAAGCTAGGCCAGTCTCGCCCGCATAAGTGAGAGCTATGAGAGAGCTATGGGGATGGGCAGCGTGCCAACGCGCAGGTACAGCTCGGCGACATAGCTAGAGACAAGAGATCAGGAAGACTCACGTGGTGGGCGTGATGGGTTGACCGCCAGGAGAAATATGGGATCAAAAGGAACTACACGCAAAGTTGTCAATGTCGGCCCTAGACTCCGCACGCTACGATCCTTGACGGAGATGGTGGCATCAATACATACCGTGTGTAGGACAAAACCAAACAACGTATTGATCCAAGGGTAATTGGATAGAGTCCCATGTCCCGCTTCGTGCCCCAAGCACCACAAGCTCGCGAATGCAACACTCTGCCAGTAGAAGTAGAGGCCCCAAGTGCACCATCTCATACAACTAAGCAAAGCACGTTTCGTGCCGAAACCCAGGAACCTCGCCGGTGGGGCTGACGAAGCGATATCCATGAAGCCACCTATCCTTGTCGCTAGGGTGTAAAGTACGAGAACCCAGAGGATACCACGGCAAAAATAATAGAAACCCTTCAAGGTAGATTTCTCGTAGAGGTGTTTCGGGATGTTAGAGCGTATTTCCGTGAGGGTAGTCTAGGAATGCGGGTCAGCGGAAAAGATATGTAAAGGACGAGGGAAGCACACCTTTGGAGGGCGGAACGGCGTATGTTTTCTTTTTCCATATTCGGGTGAATCCTTGAACAGCGAGAGAAGGTGCATAGTATCAGCCACGACAATCAAAGAGGTATAGACACAGTGGTCAGGAGAATTGGACCGGCCGTTATTGAGGTCCACCAGGATACCTATTTATGCAGCTACGGTATTTTGGTCCAACATACTTCTACGCGAAGTAAGATCCCACACAAAGATCCAAAATTCTGGGGTAAGAAAAAGATGCCACGATTTAATTACCTTGTGGGTTTATGAAGGTTGTCAACGTCGCGGTGGTATGTAGGTGACAAGGATCTGGATGTCTAGTGTTGCTTTCTTTCGTTCTTTACGGGGACCCCGAAAACTCCCTTTTGCCCCTTGATGACTCAAAAGCTCAACAATTCGACTTCGTATTCTTCCGCTCAATCCTTTTCGTCTGATTTAGCTTGACCATTGGTCTTGGTCTTAGCATCAGCTTAGCATAGTCGGCGGAAAAATCATCCGGTTTAACGCGGTGGCCCTGCTCTTCGATATCCAAATGGCAACATTAACATTAAACTCGCAGGTTCGCTTGTCATAATGCTGATCCGCCATGTGTAATACTCAATATTCTGTTAGGTGATGCATACGAATGCTTCTCATGACCGCGATTAACCAACTTCTGACGGCAGTAAGAAACCTGATACGGTATCGCCAAATGCAGTACTCTATTTCGATACGCTCCATGATTCAGGGGATGTATGAGACGTTTCGGACTTCTGGCTCTTGCGGCCTTGGTATCCGATGAAAACGACATTCACCGCCCCTGGTTTGCCCACCCCTTCGCCCGATGAAGTTATCTCGGAAAGCCTGTCAACTGAAGTGTTGGTGGGTTTGGGGATCTCAACCTGATTGGTGTGCCTCATACTGTTGCACGATTGGCAGACAGCGTTTATAATCTGCACCAGTTCGTGGGCGTGAACGTAGCTATGAGGGCACACCATACTGCTTCATTATTGGGGCAAGGGGCAAGGAATAGCAGATGGATCTCTCGGTCATGAACGGAAGCTGGACTTGGCAAGTAGTGACATCTCCACGGCTTCTTGGCCTCAGAGCCTTCCCGCTAACCAATGAACGAGGTACCCACTTCAGTCTCCAGACGCAGAAAGCCTATACTTCTGTAGCGTTTGTTTCGTTCTGTCGTGATCACGATTCAGTACCTCGCTGCTCCACTAGCACCTGCCTCTACCCGGCCCGTCCAATGGAGAACTCGGACAAGTTTCCTTCCCGACTCATCATTTATCAACCTCAGAGACTTTTATCAATTGTTCTGCTCCTCCCGGTGGGCGGGAAATAAATTTAAGCATCCTTCACCGGCCCAGTTGGTCCCCATCCAGCGTCACATCGGTGTCACGCCAGCCAAATTCCCGCTTACAAATAATGTCATGCTTCTTTAACAAGCGCGACACCTTTAACGGAAATCTACTTGCAAAAGTGGAGAATGCCTTCAGATTCAATGTAACCGCGCATAGTACCAAATTTTTACGTGGATCAAGGTAGTGAATGCCAACAGGGGGGATTGTTCTGGGGGCGTGATGTGACAACCGTAACTAACTGGTCCTGGGTTAGTTGGTACCCATTCAACATTACTTCCAGAGGTGACTGGGGTCCTCTTTTCCACTAATTTCATGCCTCCGGTCATCTGCATTTTGTTGCGTTGTGTACGATATCTCCGTTCGGCCTGGGAACGACTGCATCGACCGTAATCGTTTTGGTTGATATGCATAAGCTTACGGCTATGTTTACACCCTGTGTATCTTTGATGTGCTCGCACAAGGAACGGCAAACGGACCTTAATCGTTGCAGTGGATCTCAGTACGACATCACTGTCGGTACACTTCAAGCTTCCAAATGCATAAATATGCATCCCAAGTATGAAAGCCAGTAGGACTTCCCTTATGTCTCAATCCCAGACCAAGTATAATGAAGACGACCTTCCTGTCTTTACTCCAATGCGATGGTGCGTCATCGTCAAGGTCGAACAAACCAAGGACTCAGCTTGCGACGTAGGACGATAAAAGAGATTCGTACTGCTATCCCTGCCAAATATTTTGTACGGGATACGCGGAAAGGGCTCTGCTACCTTGCCCGTGATCTCTTGTCGGCAGCTGTAGCATGGTCTCTGGCCCTTCGCATCGACCCACTCTTCAACAGCCCACAAACGTCGCAGGTGCTTACCCCCTTTTTCTCGGAAGTCACCCGGTGGGCCGCTTGGTGCATCTAGTCAGTGATATATCTGACCACTGACGTTTAAACTGATGATTGGTCATTTATCTGTAGTTGGTGGTTTCAAGGACTCGTTTTTACAGGCATCTGGGTCATTGGACACGAGGTAAATGAATGCGTTGCCCGTCACAATCGGATGAATAGACTGATATGTTTTCACTTCAAGTGCGGACATGGCGCCTTTTCCGATCACAGACATCTCAATGATATTGTTGGATTCGTGGGTAGTCACCTAGTCCTGTCACTGACCCGATTGATGTTCTCTCATCAGGTGACGCATACATTCTTGTGGACCCCCTACTTCAGCTGGAAGATCTCTCATCACCGCCATCACAGGAACCATGGCTCCATGGAGCGGGACGAGGTTTACGTCCCTAAAACTCGGTCAGATCTCGGACTCCCTAAAGGAGGCGACAAGAGGCTCGACTACGACGAGGTTTTCGGTGATACCCCTGTCTACACCCTATTTATGTTGATCCGGCAACAACTCTTGGCTTTTCCAGCATACCTCCGTGGGTAGCTCCTACCTCATAATTCTATGTCGCCCTGATTCTAGACCCATGTTGACTGTTGTGGCTCTCGCAGTCTTCAATGTGTCAGGGCAGAAAACATACCCGAGAGGGACCAATCACTTTAATCGTACGTGAGCCTGGTTGACAAGCACAGGGGCTTTTGACATTAGCGCCTTTCGCAGCGAACTCTATTCTATTTACAGCTGCGCAGCGAAATGCTGTCCTGATCTCAAATGCTGGCATCGCCTTCATGGTCTGGGCGGTCTCGTATGCGAATACATTTTTCGGGACTGCGGCGGTCGTTAAGTATTATGGTATCCCTTGGTTACTCGTGACCCACTGGTGTGAGTACCCGATAGCCGTCCTGGTCTAGAGAGTGTTACTCAGCCCTTTTGCGTTTAGTCATACTGATCACATACCTTCATCACACCGATCCTGTGATGCCACATTATCGCGGAAAGCAATGGAATTTTCAGCGTGGGGCTGCTGCCACCGTTGACAGGCCGATTTTAGGCTGGCAGGGGAGGTTTTTTTTGCACGACGTTGCGCACTTCCATGTGATACACCATGTAAGTTTCATTGTATCACTTGGCGCTGATGGTTGACATATTTTGATATTCTCATACACCAGTTTTTCCCGAAAATGCCGTTCTACCATACCTCTGAAGCAACTCAATACCTAAAGGCGTTCATTGGCGAACACTATGTCTTTGATAGCACTCCGTGTTTCAAGGCTCTGTGGCGCAACTACAATTTCTGTCAATTTGTTGAGGACGAAGGTCGGTACTGGCTGTTGCCGTTGATATCTATAGTATTGATCTTAACACCCGTCAGGCGATGTGCTTTTTTATCGCAATTGGAAAGGCCACGCTGCCCGCAGAGCAGCAACTCAGGACCCCAATAATGGTAAACCGGGAGCAAAAGCACCATCTGAATGACGTGATTCTGTTAAAGTATCAAAAAGCGTTGTTGCGACCTGGAACTGATATTTGTTGCAACGTTGAAGCGGGCTTGGATGATACGTAGTTGACACGGCCGAATAATTTAATTTAGTAACACACCAGCTTGTCCTGTAGATCTTAATCTAATAACCTCAAGCAACCCCCCTCCAGTGATAATGAGGACCTATCCGGTCCGCGGGAATTTGATCCACGGTCAAAGAGACAACAAGCACAAGCATTGTGATGAGGTGAGATTAGATTGGCGGGTTCAAACAAAATCTGCACCTTTCCTCTCCACATGGCTACGGATGCAGGATTGGCGTTCACAGTATTATCAGGGGGTACTGCTACCTGTCCACCTGGTACTGCGCCCATCAAAGCAGAGTAAGTTCCTATTCTGGTACTGGAGCAGGATGAAAAATCTGACATCCCCTTTACTTGTATTTCCTGCATAGGTATTTGATTTCATACACGGCGCAAGAACTTCCCGATGATGATGCGGCTGAAGGGGCAACCAACAACCATGGGAGTAGACATAGGGAGGGCGGCGACCAAAGGAGTACTAAACCTCAGAGAAAGCGTATGACGAAGGAGGAGAAGAAAGCAACGCGTGGTGCGAATAAAGGTCGAAGATTTGTGAAGACAAGAGATGAAGTGGATTTGTGTTGGAAGATTGCTAATGGTTCTGAGTGTGAGCATGGAGGGTGAGTTTTATTTGCCAGTTGGGGTAGTGGCTCTGGTGAAGTGTTGAATGGCGCGCATTGAACCCGGCGAATAGGAAGTGTAAATTTTCTCATGATATTTCTGCATATCTAGCTGCAAAAGGTCATGATTTACGAATCCCTGCTACTTCGGAGATATCAGACTCCGTTCCATTCATAGACAGTGACCGACCTGTGGTAACACCGCACCCGAACCATCTCTCTCTAGATCTAGGAACGACGTGTCCAATATTTGCTGAGACGGGGGAATGCAGGTACGCACCTGTGGCTAGATTGTAACATTGGTGCCAAACTTCTTTAGGTACGGTTACAAGTGTCGGTTCCTCGGGGCCCACGTTCGTTTGGATAATACTGGGAATATTGCGCTGATCGGGGATGAAGACAAGAAAGCAAGGGCAGCACTTACTGCGGATGAACTGAACTTCGTGAGCGGTGACGTTCGGAATGTCTTACGAACGCGAAAGGTCGGTTTGTCAAACGCGTGGGCCTTAGGCCTTGCTGACAAAAGACAAAGTATCCGCTCCCTATAGCTACTGCTTACCTTGAGGAGCTGAAAGGTTCCGAGAGTACGGGAGGAAACCCACTTTCTGCTACCAACGGAAATGCTGTCATAGTGGCGGAGCCTGAACAGGACCTGGATGTCCAGATGTTGGGGCCGGAACAAAAGGCACCACCAATTTCCGAGGCGGACGGGCTCATTCAGAGACGGACAGGGGATTCCTTCCAGGCCAGTGGCAGTGGCCCTGGCGCCCCTCTACGGTTTCGCGAAAAGAAGAGACTTCATTGGGCAGGAAAAACTTGTAAGTGGACGATGTTCTGCCTCCTGTCATGTCTTAACAGATTTACAGATCTCGCCCCTCTAACAACTGTTGGAAATCTTGTATGTCATGATCCAGATCTGTATCGATGACGTTTTCTGAAGGCACAACCAGCCATTCCGTCGCCTCTGTGTATCTCTTGGGGCTGACATTACCTGTGGCGAGAGTGAGAGCCATCATTTGATTGATTAATCTATCCATTCATTTATTACTATGCATCTTAGTGGGTCTCGCGAACTCATTTTTGGCAGGATCGAAAGAAGAATGGTCGTTGGTCCGCCGGCACCCTTCCGAGAAGATTTTTGGTGTGCAGGTCGCGGGTAACAAACCTGCTAATCTAGTACCGACCGCCGAGGTTATCGCCAGGGAGTTGGCAGGCGGTGTTGATTTCTTAGATGTGAACTGCGGGTGTCCTATTGATCTTCTCTACAAGCAGGGGAGCGGATCTGCGCGTACGTTGTTCACACGATTGATCAATTGATTAATTAGCTGATGAGTGGTTGTGACGCTGTAGTTCTCGACGCTCCTGGAAAGCTTGGCAGAATTATTGTTGGAATGAACAAGGCACTTGGTGATATTCCTGTGACAGCGAAATTCAGGACAGGTGTCAAAGAGGGCAAAAATACGGTGCACAAACTTATGCCTCGGGTTGCTACGGAGTGGGGAGCGTCTTGCTTGACGGTAAGCCTCTTCAATTCACAAACCATGATTGTGGCTTACCCTTCGCAGTTGCACGGGAGAACCCGGCAACAGCGGTACACTCGTCTGGCGGACTGGGATTACATCCGACAGTGTGTTGAGGCCATTCGCGCCCGCGAAGAGCAGGAAGACCGTGCGTTGTGTGACAACCACTTCTAGCTAGTTTCACTCATGAGTATCCTAGTCCCTCCCGTTCCAATATTTGGTGGAGGGGATTGCTTCTCGGCTCTTGACTACTATGAGAGGCTTGAGGAGAGCAAAGTGGACGGTGTCATGGTCGGCCGGGGGGCCCTCATCAAACCTTGGATTTTCACTGAAATCAAGGAGCGACGAGAATGGGATATCAGTGCTCGGGAACGACTAGATCTTATCCGAGATGTAAGTATCTCAATTTTCGAGTTTAGATATGAGTTCTCATGAGCACGGACCAGTATGCGAACTATGGGCTTAAGTAGGTCTCTCGATCAACAAGTTGTCCCTCGGCTAACCCCAGGCAGTCACTTTGGCTCAGATACTGCCGGTGTAAACACAACTAGGCGATATCTGTGTGAGGCTTTATCGTTCCAATATCGATATATCCCCATTGGACTTTTGGAACGGCTGCCTGGAAGAATTAATGACCGAGCCCCGGCTTTTCATGGCCGCAGCGACCTTGGTAAGTTTAAATGTAACTAATTGACTCGAGGGGCAAAGCTAATTCGTGTGGGTCGAAGAAAACCTTCTTTCAAGTGGGAATGTTCGGGACTGGATCAAAATTTCCGAGATGTTTTTAGGACCCGCCCCTGAGACCTGGGTGTTCGTTCCAAAACATAAAAGCAATTCGTACGAAACCCAAGGTTAAAGTGAAGTATATAAATTGTAATAACGGTTAAGAGATACCCTGTACATGTATTATTAGCAGAACCAAAGTTTGACAACCCGTGACTGAGACCACCTCGTCAGTGGTCACGCAGAACTTACCACATTGGCAGCATGATAGGCGTTCGCGATGATCCCAATTAGCGCCCACTGTCATTCTCTCCCCTCATCCTGTCAATATCCCCTTCACTTGGCGAAGCCTAGTCCAAGATGCAAACGGCGCCTTATATACCTCCGGAGACGAAGGAGGAAGCTGAACAGGTGGATTTCTTACTCGGCATGATGGGTGACTTTAACCGGAAGGAGGCTTTGCGTGTTTACCGCAAACACAAGGGCAACGTGGAGAGAGCAGCGGACGCAATCTTATCCGGAGACAGAGGCGAAGATTATAATTGGGACGACGCTCAATCATCAGCGCTGCCGGGGTACTCGCAAGCCGTTCAACAAGCAGGCCCGCAACCCCTCAAGCCAGCGAACACTGTTATTGATCTTACAAGCTCTGATGATGAACTCCATCGAGCTATGGCCATGTCTTTGGAAAGTGAACCCACCTTTGGACCGAGCAATCGTCCTTCGGATCCAAATTGGGCAGTGGTACCTACGAACGTGTGTTTTCTTCTGCCTAGGCTTTCCGGGGGACGAGCATCTGAGACTGTGGTTAGCAACTCGGGGGAAATCCCATATCAAATGAAGATAAATCCTATAATGATGCAATTCAAGCAAGCTTGCAGGATTTCCAATCGACGAACGAGTCGGATTTCTTTCCGATTAATGAAACTGTTCGTGAAGGTGGAAGGTCCGCGGTCAAGCAGTGTTCTGTCCCTCGTCGTCATTTACTTATACTTTCGGTGTTCAGGCCTGTTGCGCTAAGATCGGACAGTCCTTCCCTTGCTCACGCTGCGCTGGTACCCGCGTAATTCCTGTTGTCACCTTTGTTAGCTCACGCACCATTAGTTCGTGCAAGCCTTGTTCTTCGTGCCGCAAGTTCGAGATTGTGTAGCTAATATTGAGCTACCTAATATTCCTCATGGCCTTTCACGAGACTCTCCAGGTTTGACATTATGCGTCCTCTGCAGGCACTTCTCAATATTTATCCTGTAGAAAGGGCGATATGGAACTTGATGGAAGTCTTCGTGAACCTTGATCTAGCACAGCTAGCCGCTATCGTAGACTCTGAAGCCCTGCCCTCCTTAATGGCCCAGCCATTGACTAACCACAGCGCGGTTGGTGAAACTACCGCTGGTGGGTTTCTTTTTTCCATATTTTTCATAAAAGCTAAGCTGTCATTGTGTCGTTTCTGGTAGATTTTTCTAAGGCGGTCGCAGACGTCATTGAAACCCATTTAAGGGCCCAATCAGCTACCGAACCGTGAGGCCCATTCTTTACACGTAATACCTGTGCTAATATCCTTAGTCCTCGGCTGTTTTATTTCACCCACGGGCACATTGAATTACATCGTCGCATGCCTCGCCAGATGCGGCAGCGCCCAAGCGATAGCCATGTCGTCTTGATTGAATTTGGGGGCGAGGCGTCACCATACACTGATCTCATCTCTTGTCTCGCTGGTACTCTTTCATCGTGGACTGATAGTGGATCCTCGCACGACGTTATCATTGAGCCCTCTGAAGTTTTCTGCTTCCATCTCAGGCGACTGGTGAACCAGACTGGGAAGTATAGTCCGGAGCCATTCACATTTCCAAAGTTCATATACTTGGACCAGTTCTTGTTCGACAATTTAGAACTGGCAAATCAAAAGCGCAATGCGGAGCAGAAGCTACTGGAGGAGATTTCGGCTCTGGCGAGAATGAAAGAGGGTTTGACTCGCCATAATGTGCGTGGTATCCCCGTGATAAAACCTCTGTGTCTAATGGATAAATAGGACAGGGACGTCATTAAGGACCTTGAGGGGACTGTATACTATTATGAACATGTTGCTCAATCCGGAGATGATCTGGAACGAGCCGATGTTTTAAAAAGGACGAAGGTGAAACTTCAGAACGTGCTCGCTAGCATTTCACGGAAGGTTGAAGGTAAGATCCCTCCCAGTGTCGGTGGTCACATGTTCAATTTTCTCGCTAGCAATTGATTACAAAATTGAGAAACTTCAAGCTGAAGTGGCTCGCGTCTATGATGTTCCAGAGTTGCAGCAACACCGAGTGAGCTCTAAACTCTCCCCACAAACCTTCTTTTCTGAAATGACATTTAGTATGACCTTCGTGCTGTCCTCGTGCACAGTGGCCTTCCTGGGCGGAAGCAAATATACTCTTATGTTCAGGGACAATCAAGGAGTGTGGTGGAAGACAGTGGATTACAGTGTGACCGAGGTCAGTTGGCCATTTCACCGCCTATCCTAAAGATGCTGACGGCCCTTTAGGTTCCGGAGGAAACTGTCTTCTCTGATCCAACAGGTCTTCACCTGGGTACCGGTCCGTATATGTTGATCTACAGTCGCCACATTGAAAACGAAGAGCTCTGTATGCCTCAATGGCCCCGAATTTTCACCGTGAGTAGACCCTGCAAGGTATCATCCACTTCGCTAACGTGATTCCGAAGGAGAGTGTGGAGAAACACAACAAGACTTTCCTCTCATGCTTGCCTCCAGAAATAGCGGCTAAGGCGAAGATATCTTCTCCAAGTCCACTGCCACCACCTTCATCTTCGCCAGCGCCATCTCTGAGTGATCAGAAACACAAATCAGACTGATGCAAAGCTCGGAAATAGTTGGCAAGCTGGTGACTTGGAAAGGGAGTTGACCGACTTGTAATCACGTAACTTATTTGGCTTAGACCCTTGAACCAAATACATTCCCCATTAAGCATTTCTCATTAATCAACGTTTTGCTTTGGGCCTTGGGCCTTGGCTGTCCTTGCCTCATTACTCTTATATGGTCTCCGCTGACAACCTCAATCTCGACGTTCTTGAACAAATATTCTTATATATTCCACATGGACCAAATCTCGCGTCAGTTGCCTTGGTCAGTCGGTCGTTCCTGGAGGCGGTGGTTCCTCGGTTATATTCAAGTATCTCTTTTCGCCTAAGACAAGCCAAAACCTACCCAGAGGTCAGTTCCTCAGGATGCAATGCTAGGAGCGGCATTGTGACACGCCCTGAATCGCCAGGTCATGACCCCTTTCGGCGCAATCAAGGCGCGTCCCAACCTCGCTACCTACGTCCGCGACGTTGGTACGATTACCCTACTTTTTTCCGGATCCGAGTCATTCTCAATTTTACCCGACAGAGATCTTTGCCATTCCTCAGATTCAAAAGGGAAACAGGCTGATCCATCATTCCGCGTTCATAAGCGAATGCGCAGAGGCTCTCAAACTCTGTCACAATCTTAGTTCTCTCAAGACAACCGTGCCAGGAGCGGTCACGTATTTCTTCCCCTCAATTACCAACAAAACTAGGCTGGAGAAAATCTGTTTATATGCGAACCTTACGACCCAGCAGTCGGAAAGTCTGCTCAGTCTAACTGGCGTCAAGGCACTGGAAATTCAGTTTGGGTCGTGGAGTGTGGCGGATATCCTACCGAAGTGGATACAAACGAGTTTGCACCGATCATTGAGACACTTGACGTTATATGTGGGTTGTGCCTCCCGAGCCTCTCCATTCACGTCCGACTGAGAAACGTAGATGATAACCGACCTCAATGAGGACGTGCTAGAAGCTGCACTTTCTCACTTGCCCGAACTGCGTGGGTTGCATGTCATCCAATGTCCCAAAGTGGACCACAATTCCGTTCTGCTTGCCTCACGACATACGCCTCTGCTTGAGCACTTGTCGATGACAACTTCGGTTTGTTGTTTTGCCCTAGAAGTGTAATTCATGTCTTATGTAAACTACACCTCCAGGAAGTGAACAAAACCATTTCGTTGCCTCTTTCCGAACTCAGCTGCATCCGAAGTCTCGCCCTCGACTCTCGATCAGCAGATCCCCAAGTCATCCTTTCCGCCATTCTCCAATATCTTCGGACCATTTACTTTCCCTTGACGTCATTGAAACTTCGGGTTGCGCAAAAGAAGATTGTGGTGCCGTTAGATTTCGTTAAGAGTGTAATAGAAATTCACGGTCATGGTCTTCAAGTACTGTCCTTTCTGGATTGCGAAATTTCCATGAAAGCGATCGAGCACATATGCAGTGATTGTCCCAAGCTCGAGCGAATGGACCTCGCCCTTCCGATGAAAGAGCTTGTGGGTGTGCTTATCTCATATCCTCCCTGCTGCTAGCTGACTTTGACGAAAGGGTGTCTTTGGCAGGGCAATATCTCGCGCAAAGAACTTGCGTACTATTGTAGGAGCCGAGAATCACACCCAACATGGTCCAAGAATGTACCTCACTGCCGACAATATCGAGAATTTCATGGGTACGGTGCCCAGTCTGAGGACCATTATTGATGGTAACCGCATCTGGACGGTGTGTCGTCTGAGGATTCTACAATGACCTCAACTGACTTGAAACGGGTTCGCCTTAGCGAAAGCGGTCGCAAGGCATTGGCATTGCCGTCAACCTCGAAAGGCGCCCCACCCGAAAGGCTGGGACTCATTGGTTCGTGCCCCAGGAAGCTTGAATCGTTGCCGTTATCCCTATGCTTCGAATTTCCTCTATTATCCGTCAACTGGGATCCCCCACCCCACTTGCACGTTGTAAGGTGGTAATACTCGCCGCCCAAGTGCCCTGATATGTTTCGTTGTCATGTTCTGCTTGGTGACTAATATGCTGTCTACGTGATACCCGGTGAGAAAGTGATACATGCAAAAGTGCTAGAAACGTGGATGATTTTATTCTACTGCTAAGTTCAAATTATAAGCCCAATGTCGCGACACCGAGCATGCTGGACATCCAACCCCGCTAACTACCGTTTTTGATTAAAGCTAGAAGGTAGTATGGGGAAGTTGTCATTAGTGAGGAGTGTAGCTCCCCCGATTGCGCCAGCCAGCCCAATGAATAGAAGTTGATTCCCCGTTTTCTAGAAAGATCCCTGTCAGATTTTTAGTTTCACGCCTGAGTGGAGGAGTCTTACCCTTTGTTGGTTCGATGGTCTATGATAATATCGTGTTATACGTGCGGGACCCTCAAACATCTCTACTAAGGGTTCCGAAGCACTGGGTGACAACGATGGAGTATGGTGCCGCCTCATTTGCCTTGTGGAAGCAGGCACTGAGCTCAACGCCTGTTCCACCCGCCGTTGGAAAGCAAGTGGCAGGTTTCGCGGCCGGGCAGGCCCGTCAAACATGATGGGAGGAGGAAGTGTCGTCGGGGGCGGACGTGGTAGCGATGTGTTGAGAGTTACCGAAGGCTCCGCTTCCTGTGTTTGCCATCGCGTCTGTGTTTTTGAGCGGATGAATTCAGCGCTCTCGCCCAACCTCGAAGGAGCGTCAAAGATATCAAAGATGGGCGCAAGAGTGATTTCTTCAGGCTCTGCTGGTAGTGCTGCAGCAGAGGCCTGGAGGAGTGTTGCCCGAATTGGTGCTGAGGAATGGACGAGGCGTGATGGTGATAACGATGTTAAGAGGCTCCGGCGGAGGCTGGCCATTACCTGATGGCTCGTAAACATGGTCTACTGAAACCTTAGAGATGAGGTTCCAGGGGCTGGACTGAGGGCGAAAGGCTTTATAAAGAAATGCCTCCGAAAAATTATCGGGAGATCTACTCGAGTCAACATGGGAGTGAAGTCATGCAAAGGGGCTTTTTCCGGAAAGTATCCGCCTGGATTGGAAAAGTGCCCGCCAACGCTAAGCCTATAGTACTGTAGCTCCTAACTTCTTGTGTATGAAAATGGACATTGATGTGAACAACGAGGACAAGAATACCAGGTTTTTTCCCTGTTTGGAACACGCGTTGGCAGGCGGCTGTTTACATTGCGATGGATGGGTGGATACTATAATACGCCAAGACATCTGAAACGCGGATATGGAGCGGAGATAGAGTTTTTGTTGGAGGATCGTGGAGGGCGTCGTTCGGTATCTGTGCAAGTACCGTGTTAGTTATGAGATGATGAATGGTTTTCGGTGCTTCGTTCGGGCTTGGCAAGAAGTTCGCCCTGGGCAATTATGGGATAACCGGTGCCCGGAGATCATGGCAAAAGATTGGCTGAGATGATGCGGTGGCGAAAAGAGAGATCTAGTCAAAGAAACCTCCAGCAAAGCTCGGTTACCGCTTAAACGCCACCCTGAGTTTTGGTTTGTCCCACACCAGCAGTGCAAGCGATCCATGAGATGTTGAGTGACCGGTAAAGATGATTGAATAATGGTGTATGATAGAGTGAATAGCCGAGGTGGTAGAAATTTATGAATGAGTGATCATGCGTAGTTTGACTGTTCCTTTAAATTCGGTTCCCAGTGAGAACATACTGTGTATTCAGACGCCAGAGTCAAAGAACCAAAATGATAATCCATTTGGTAAAGGATTCAGAAAGTTCGGCCGCCTTGATTCTCGAGAATGAGCCAGTTGTTAAACCCAAGTTGGTTCAAGAAGACCGTCCGATTACGGAGCTTGATAATCAAAGATACGCGCAGAGACACTAAAAGCACAGCCTTGCTGGTAGGAATCGTAAGAACCGGCGCGGGATGAATCCACTAATCCAACTAAGAGTCGAAGGGATGCTTGGCTGCTGGAACCTGAGTGCGGCGGGGCGTAGGAAAGTACGAGTAAGCCAAGGAGTTCTGGAGCGTCAGGAGACACTTATTGCCATGAAAACAAGCGGATATCGATTACAACCAACTCGCGGTAAGGTGGCTTGTCGAACACCAGACGAATGGCGACCCGAGCTGTTTGCGGCAGTTTAGTTTGCAGGGCTTCGCTATCTCGTGTTCCCACGATCTGAGCTTTCCCAAGCCCGGCAAGTATCCGAATCAAGCATGTCAAGTCGGGCCGTCAAGTGACATCCGCAACATAAGTACTTACGGCTATTTTGGAAGCGATTCATTGCACAAAGGTGAGCATTATGCTTGTTGTCCACATAATTGTACCATCTCACAATAGTAAACTTTTTTATGGACTGCTTTTGGAATCTTGGATACCAGCCTTATATGTCATAATCCTCGAAACAAGAAACGGAGAGCGGCTCTCAGAGTCTCAGTGTCACTGACCCTTTGCAATGGGCACTATCCTTCAGGCAATTAACCACGCTCGTGGGTTCAATAATGCGGAATGGCATGGAGGCCAGAAAATGTACCCCTTGGTACACGGATGGTGACAGGAATAAACTTTGCCTTTATGAGGGCACGCCTGAACCTCGCGGACAACACGTGTCGGGTGTCGTTCCACTTGCAGTACCCAGGTTTCGTCGCCGGAGACAAAAATTGTACCACCTACTGTTTCAGCTGTGTCCGATGTACATGAGGCATCTCATCTGAACCTCAAAAGTAGGAGGAACCACACACCTTGTCCCACAACCGTTATGACCGCCCCCTCCTGCGTTTCTGTCAACAACAGCTGTGTTCTCCCTCAACATGGTTTTAGCGCCGACATCGATTTCAAATCACTATTGAAGGATA
This sequence comes from Calvatia gigantea, assembly GCA_025093985.1. Classification (NCBI taxonomy): domain Eukaryota; kingdom Fungi; phylum Basidiomycota; class Agaricomycetes; order Agaricales; family Lycoperdaceae; genus Calvatia; species Calvatia gigantea. Next base: position 1,020,284 of record JACAAK010000012.1, read on the forward strand.
ACCCTTTTTTATTCCGTGTATACACCCCAAGAGAACGTTCCCCCTTCTTCGATAACACAGATCCATACTTCCTCGCCCCTAAATTCAACGAAGAATATGTACGCTCCCCGGTGGAGTTTAAGGAGCAACGACTCATTGATGGATGGGAAGTAACCTATTCAGACGTCGCCAAACACATGGATTGGACGACAAGGACGGGATCCCCTTTTATCTCAACATCTTTCAGCTTCGCGTGGTGTATCTGGGATGCCTTGCGCCGTTTCCACCAGGGTGTCAAGAAGGATGTCCAGGTAGCCGTAATTGATGGCCGAGCCGTTGCAGATAGAGCCAAGGCCGCGGTAGAACTCCTCGAATTGAGTTCATCTAGCGAGTACGTTTCTTATCACTCCCAATCTAGGGCACTCATCTAATCAAATATTGCAGGAGGACAAAAGAGTATTGGAAATGGCATCGGTTTTCACAAGAATCACAGTCGGCCCTGGTTTATGGCTCGATACCAGGGACCGCTGTCCTCGCATCGATTCCACTTCTTTCCATTTTGCGACATATGCCTTCATACTTCCTCAAACCAGGATACCACACGCTCAATGCCGAAAATCCACTCTCTGGAATTGGGTGGAATTACACAGAAAAGAAGACCAGTTTCCGGCGTTTCTGCCGAGATATGTCGAGCCGGTTCCATGGTTTGACCACAGAGGAACAACTGGCGGATACCACTGCAGGCTCCCTTGCGCTCGCGATGGCTTTCTTGCGACCCTGGTTCCACCAGATGGTTGACCTGGATAGTGACCAAGCTGTTCAAATCCTCGCAACTCTCACTTACATTATTGCACAATGGCCTGGACGGGAGTGGGTGCGTGAGCGCCCAGAGATTCACGACTTGATACACGCCATGGCGTCTACCCTTTGCCAGGAGCTGCGCGAAAAGCGTGTGCTCCAGGTAAAGGATGAAGTCTCACGTCTCCAAGGAGTCGTCGAAGAACTACACGACGTGGTGAAAGATTACCAAGTGAAGTTGAACTCCTTGGGTAAGCGACCCAGGACAAACCGGTCGAGAAAACCACTGCCCACGCTGTTCATTAACCCGAACGCCCCGGTGTTTACTCCACCGGTAAATGCCCCCGAGCCATCCCCGAGCCACATCCCGCCATCGTCGGCCACCAAAGTCCAAAGTCCTCTCACCCCTCCTGACACTCCGAAATCTTCATCATTCACTAACAGAAGAACTCGTGTCTTAACGTACTTCGGCTCAGGACAGCGCAACGGATCCTCGCTTGCAAGGCGTGCCCAGATCTCACCCGGCGCCCGACCCTGAGACGCCTCCCCTTAGCGCCGCAATCATTGCCTCGATCAATGCTGTAGCAAGTCAATCACTCTCACCCTCCGAACACTACGATATTAGCGATACCTCTCCCGAAACATACTCCAACGTGCAACCAAAGTCCAGTTCAATCGCACTAACTCCGCCCTTTATCCAACCTCAGAGCTCTCACACTCCTTCATCTGCTCTTTCAGAGATCCGACCTGAGGATATACCTTTACCCCCTACTCCTCCCCAATGGGGCTCTGTGATACCAAATGCTCCATCAGAGTATCCACCACTACCGTCACCTCTTGAGGACGACGATTCGTGGACGATGATCCTTTCTCAAGTCGACAACCTCGAGTCCGAGGACGATGGTGACGATGATACACAAGTCGGCGAAGATGGTTCCTATAGGAAGGGACTGCAAGAATCTCTTGCGACTCTACGGGACGGGGAAACCCCTTCCCCTGGTTCTCCCACTCTTGTAATTGCCCCATTCATTGAACCAGGACCGTCAGGCTCCAAGGACGTGCCCGAATATGTTCCTCCTCGACCTATATCCGGTATCTTCGCAGATCCCCTAGAAATCGATCTTTCACAGGTTGATCTTAATGACGAGCGGTTTCTGGGTCATCGACCACCAAGAATACTCGAGACGGCAGGCTGTCTCATAACTGGTTTTTTGGTCGGAGCCCTGATTACTGTCTCCATTTTTAGTCCGCAGCGCCGGATGATTCTTCACTTGACGTGAAATACTCGTACTTCTTACCTTGAACCTCAACAACAAATGACAATGTATCTGTACCTTTTTTATCTGTACCTATAACACTCATATATCATAGATGGTCTATCCTGTGGATCGAACTCTGAGCCTCTCCTGAGGGTGACTGAGCTAATTTATGTATATCCTTCACATGGCAGCAATGTAGTGCATGAGTTTACATTCTCTTGACTATCTTGGCACCGAACAAAACGTAGACTTGGCCGATAGAACAGAGCGGGCTACTTCGGGTCCTTATGAAAGTCACGTCTTCGACGCCGCTCATTACTCCTTCCGAGGCTTCTATTTTTTAAACGCGTACAGGAACCCATCATATGCCTTTGCACCCACTGTCTGCATTACGGTGGCATCCACGTCCTGGTCTGTCTTTATTGCGTGCACCAACCGGCGCACCCCTTCGACGTCGTCATCCGTATACTCCAGATCAGAGACCCGACCATAACGAACGACATTGTCAACGATCTAAATGACAAGCGTGAAATGGTTGAGTAACCGGTGACCAAACTGCCTGGGCGACTGCAAGGTGGTGCGCGGATTGCCGGCGCAATAACTTAAATACTCACAATGACACCGCCAGAACGAATTAGACGTTTCGCGTGAATGAAATATTCCAGGTTTAAAGGCTTATCGGCGTCGATAAATACGAGGTCAAAGGGTGGCGAGGGTTTAAGGTTTGCAAGCGAGTCGACCGCACGACCGACGATGATATTTATCCTTGAGGAGAGCCCGGCGTTGGCGATATTCTCAGACGCCACCTAATAGTGGGGAATGTAAGTGACGGTTTGAGGTACTTGTATTTAAGGTGTCACCTTGGCATGTTCCTCGTTCAACTCTAACGTTACGACTTCTCCGTCAGGAAGCGCTCGAGCCAACCAGATGGTGGAATATCTATTCCAGTAAGTTGGCGAGCGCGTAGAGCTTGTGTAGCAGTAAGACCCACCCACCAAGCGTCCCAATTTCTAAAACCCGCTTAGCACCTATAGATCGAGCCAAGAGGTTCAAGAACCTCCCCTGCGCCACGCTAACAGCGATGTCAGGAAGGCCCTTCTGCTCACTGTTCTTGATCGTAGCATCAAGAACAAAATCGTTGGGGATCAAGAACGAGTTGAAATAGTCATCTGAACGCATCCAGTCTTGGGTGGATGTTTCCTTGTGCACTTGACGAGGCATGGTGGGTTCCTGGGATTATGATGGCTCGGTGGTTCCGTGGTATCCATTTATATACCGGCGTAGGGATATTTCAGATACTATAGGTCGAACAGGAAAAAGGGAAAACGGGTACATGATATTTTTATCTACTCAGGGAACACTTATTCGTGTCTGCGGAAGTTTGTTTGCAATGCAGTCACTTGGCACATAATAGTACGAATGGGCTTACTTATGACAATGACAGACTCAGGCGCAAGGTAGGCGAAAGGCTTATATGCAGGAGAAAAAGGTATCGAGAGGAAAGCTACATCACCCAAGACAGGACCCTTCGTGCCTCCTCTGCCCTCCGTTTAACTGTTTCCTGAACTGCTTCTTCCCAGATACTGTCTGGATCTACATGATCTCCCGTGGAGCTCCAGCATGCCTTAACGTGATTTTCAGCATCTTTCAGCTCGAACACAACACAGTTGTCGACTGTGATGGGTTTGCGGAAATCCCATCTAATGATGGTCGGACGTTGGGGTACGTCGTAGGGCGGGATTGCACTACGTCCACGATACAGGTCCTCGAAGATGAAGCCGACATCATCTTCTTCAATAGGAAGTCGGCTATGAGCCGATGAGCACGGAGAAAAAGTGAAGGATCCGACGGAACCTACTTGAGCTGTTCGCCCCTAAGTTTCGATTCTCGATGTAGCATATCACGGTACATCCTCTCGTAAAGCTTTTTCCTATTTTTAATGGGCAGGGGATTGGAAATAGGCTTTTGGGCAAGCTCGCAAAGGATATAGGTCACCGCATTCAAACCAAATATCGCGGGTAGCGGACCTGTGAGGACACTGAGACATAATCCCGATTGACGACAAGAAGAAACGTACCAAGAACGGGTAGTATTCTCACCCGAAAATCATCGAACGCACCAAGCTCCTTGACGGGGCCTTTTTGAAACTCCTCTTCCGGTAGTGGAAGGAGCTTTACGTCTCCTGGTACTTCGGTGGAGTAAACAACAGGGATGCCACTGTTGACACCCAGGAGACGAAGTCTTCGGCGGACGGAACGTGCAAGGGGGTCGTAGACCGTGGAAGAAATGTCGCTGATTTGTATTCTTGTTGGATCGGATTTGGCACTTGCACCCATAGAAGAAAATACCTATTCATCCTGTTTCAGTAACAAGGCCCGTTGACATTCACCAAAATGCATGCCTTAATCCCATTATCGTGGCAATGCTTCAATAGATCAACCTTCGTCTGTATGTTGTCAATGGCGTCTGCGTTACCAGTCAGCAACTTATGACCTGGGAAGGGGAAAGGGAACATACCAATGACCCAATCCGCGCCCTCCAGTAAAGCACCTCCCTCTTCCTTCGTCCACAATTCCTTGACTGCTTCCACCTTGACCCATCTACATATTTGCTTTAATGTGTTCTTGATGGACTTGACTTTTTCAGCACCCACGTCGCTATATCCAGCCGTAGCGTGTCGGTTCAGCGAAGAAAGGGTAACTTGGTCGAAGTCAATGATGCGAATCCTGCCGACTCCTCTGCTCACATAGTCAGAATATGAAGAGGGTTACGGGACGGGTTAACATACGATCTTGCAAGCATCACAGCTGCCCAGCTGCCAACACCACCAGCACCAACAATCACGATGTAGCTATTCCGGATTCTGGCCATCCCATCCTCGCCAAAAAACGCGTAATTTCTCGCGAGTTGTTCCCGTATCAGGCCTTCACCATATTCGTATTCCTCGAGAGAAGGGGTACCATTATCAGTTGCCAACTGTGGCCTTGGTGAACCGGAACTAGTGCTAAGGTCCGATTCTAGCAGAGATCGCTTGATGTCCTCTTCGAGGTGTTGTCTGCGCCACCTCTTGTTGTAACTGTTGTACGTAGTTAGGAGAGCTGCAGTAGCCAATGACGCAGCAACTGCAGTACCAATAAGCTGGGCTTTATGAGAGTGAAAGTTGAACGAGCACATTGGTATGAGCCACATGCTGTACTGAGCGGAGCCACCAACAAAAAGTGACCGATTCCGGAAAAATGTCGGGCCGATCCCGGAATCGTCTATGACATCATCACTTCGTAAAGAAGACTCTCCCAATGAGTTCGTGCAATTGTGAAGGCAACCGCGAAGATAAGATTTTCTGGCACTATGATGACGAAATACCTCAAGTTGGGAGGGGAGTACTTCGGGGCCTCGACGGCGGCGGCGTATGTGTGACCTATCGTGTTCCCTGAGGTCCAAGTGGACATGCATTGAGCAGAACTCTTGTGGTTTAGATTTTGAATGTTTTCTCATATAATTGCAGGCTCCATTTGGGCTCGATGTTGGTCGCCGCCAGAAAGAGTTATATACACATTACTCAAAGGACCGATCCTTTTTGTTACCGTTCAGGCCTCCGAACATATCAAGTTGGGCCAGTGCGACTCACCACCCCCTGACCTTTCGGCAGATAGACACCCAATCATTTTAATGGCGGTATTGTGCACTCAGCCGGTGGGCAATCTCAAAGGCCTGCTCTTATATACTCACAGGGAGCTCGCTGAACAACTGAAACGAGGCCCCTTGTGTGGCATCAAGCATGGAAGATACGACTTTCGTTGCCGAGACGGCCTCCCAAGAGTCGCCAGATGTGGGATGTGTTGAGTGAGCGGAAGTTCCGTCGGCTCGCTATCTGAACATTTCTTCTTGCCTTGTTTCGGCTAGTTTTCAAAGGTAGCTAGTTAGTTGTTTGATGTTGTTTGAGCGGAGTTGCATTCGTCGGGGGATTTGTTGTTCATCGTTGGGACAGAATAGAGGAATTGGGTATTGGGATCGGTGCACACGAGCTCACTGGATGGATTGATTCTGATCTGCCGTGACTGTAGTCTTTCACTTGTAGATTAGTCTTTCCGTCGTTATGTTGGGATCAAGATTGGCATTCAATGTACACCGGAACTACTCCTTGCTATATTGCGGAAAATAATGACCAGAGTGCCTCAGTTCTTCCGTGGAGCCAGGAAACCCCTTCACCCATGATCCTTGAGCACAATCCTCTGTCCATGTGTCCTCCTCCTCTTCTTTGTCAAGGTGCTCTCGAGGGCAGATCGGGTAAGTTAAAAGGGGTACAAACGCCAAATAGTGGAACAAGCTTTCTACATGTTCTTCCTCGACATCCAAGTCGCCACTATTGACCCACTCATCCCAGTTACCAGAGCAACCCAACATAACGAAATGCTTCAGACCGGGGGGAAGCACTTCTGAGCTTCGGTGGCAATTGCATACACCTGATCCATCGCCACCCAACACTGGTGCGTTTTTGTCTAGGCCAGCATGTAAACGCGCATGTGAGTGAGATTGTCAAGGGAATTGAGACTTTTCCCATGAGGGCAATTGAGGCTTTTCAGAGTTAAAGTCGAGATGAGTAACATATTTGAAAATCGGAAGGCGAAAGGTGTTTTCATCCCCAGGCAGTAAGTCGACATTGATGCAGAGGGCCTTGAGTTTTGGCCAGTTTTTAATCTTGAGAATAATGGTTAACTCTTCTCGCACAACAGACCAGCATTCGAGGCTGACAAGGCAGTCGCAAACTTGCAGAAGCTCGAGTTCGAAATCGCTGTTCAAGTATTCAAAACTGTTGTCGGTGAAAATTCTCTGGGCACTCCTGGAATAGAACTCCGTTGGCTTCGACCTGAACGTCTCTTCGTATAGTTTGAGGCGTCTATGATTTTTTTTCAAAATCCGAATGGAAATCTTCAGGAAGGATGATAATTTCATAGATAAGGGGGTCAATCCTGTTGCAAACAGGGTCAACTTGATATCACGACAGCGCAGAGAGAAGGATTCACCATTCCCTGACTTAACGTGACACATATACCCATTCACCTGGGTTACCTGGGTGACCACATTCTGCGGAATGATAAGCAATCTCAAAAGATGCGTCCGTATTTCAAATGGGAGATCGTTGAGTTTCGTGAAGGCGCGTGGCGGGGATGGGGTTGATAGCTGTGGCTCCTGTACTGAAGCTGGCCCAACCCCAAGGTCGGGGAGGTTGTTCTGATTCTGCATGTCCGTAGTTGGGCTCAACCACCCCAGTAAGCTTCGATTGGAGTCCCGCCTGGTAAAGGAAGGGTGTATGCAGTGGGAAAACTAGATATATGAGAATTTTTGAAACTCATATCAGGTCCTTGTCGATTAGTGGTCAAATCATCTCGTTGTGGTATTGTGACTGCTCCGAGAAGCCGGAAGTTCGAATCCTCCCTGGGACACTTTTTTGCCTCTCGGCTTTCTAATTACACCTCACCTTGTATTCACCAACGATTATCGATTACTCGTGGTAAGTCCCCTCCCTGATCCTGAACCCCCTACGGGTCTAGTAATAGTTACCCTGCTCTTATCTGCAAATTTCCTTCCCATACCGAAGTGGCGCACTAGGTGACCAGTGCCATAGCCCTTCTGAATTAACTGAAACAAATCCCCAAATATTCCGAGGCACCTCTCAGATTATACTTATAAAATGGTTTAACATATCCAAATCACCCAGATCATGGGTGTCCTCTCCCTGATGTTCTAGCCAGGAATGAGCCTGAGGCCAATTTACAAGCCAACCAGCTATCCGCTTTGACACTAGCGCACTCGAGTGAATGAATAAATGGATAACATTGCTGATGCGCCGGGTCTGTGAGGTGTACAAAGTTTGTTCGAAGAAGGAATTGTGAGAACCATGGTTGTGAACGAGAAATATTGTCAGTGATAGGTGGTATGATATTTCATCGGAAATAATGTCGTATGAATGGGCGGGGGAATGCTCTTGAGACAAAACAGCCGCTCCTGCAACCTTGGGGTCGAAATGTCGCACTTTAGCTGCCAATCGGTCCGGGCCAGGTATGTGGATACAGAACAATATGCATCCGTGCGCCTGGATAATCCGCGTAACAAGTAAACAAAACAAGAAATCTATGTTAGACGTATCGAATGTATAGCATTTCCATCCATCCTGCCAAATTAACAAGGTGAGCAGTTATGAGAAGTAGAGAATTTTCTCAAAATGCTCAGATCAGCGTAGATGGGCGACCGATAGTTGTAACCTTTCGTCCTTTATCAGTACATGACCAAGAGAAGACGCAGCGGGGTGGGCTCACCTTGAAACCAATCTTGGTCAACGCCTCAGCGTCCACAAGCAAGCGACCATCGAAGACAAAGGCAGGCTTGTTCACATGTTTGTAGATCTCTGTCCAGTTGAGCTCCTTGAACTCTTTCCACTCGGTCGCGATCACAACAGCATCAGCGTTCTTGGTGGCCTCGAGCGCGGAGGGTGAGATAGTCACGAATTTCTTGACTAGAAAATCATCCCAACACGTCAATAGTCTCTTTTGACTGCGAGATGAAATACGCACTTTGTTCAAGTGGGACGAGAGGGCTGGCCTCCCGCAGGTCCATCCAGATCTGTTCCTGGGGCACCTGAGGATCATAGATGTTCACGAGGGCTCGTTCGGACAAGAAGTCCTTGATCAAGGTGATCGCGGCTGATTCACGCGTGTCACCGGTGTCTGCCTTGAAAGCGAAACCAAGAACAGCGATTTTCTGTACGACCCAATCGATAAATGGTGCCCCATTGAAGCGGAAACAAGTAAAATACGAACCTTGCCAGTAATAGTGTTGAAAAGGGTATCGACAACACGTTTAGAGAATCTCCTCTTTTGGTACTCGTTCATCTCTACGACTTGCCTCCAGTAAGCAGCAACTTCAGGAAGGTGACAGCTTTCGGAGAGATAGACGAGATTGAGGATGTCCTTCTGGAAGCAGCTTCCACCGAAACCGACAGAAGCTTTTAGGAATTTGGGACCGATACGTGAATCGTAGCCGATAGCATGAGCAACCTCATCGATGTTGGCTCCCGTTGACTCGCAGATAGCGGAGAGAGCATTGATGGAGGAGATACGCTGGGCAAGCATGGCATTGGCGGCGAGCTTGGAAAGTTCGGAAGACCAAAGCCCAACGGTCAGGATACGATTCTTACTACAACAAGCGACATTCGTTTGAGCGCTACGATTCATAATCCGAGCGGCTCCACTTACGGCACCCAATTTGCGTAAACTTCTGCGAGGCTGTCGCATGCACTGATACCCTCTGGAGTCTGAAGGGAACCAATGAGGACACGATCGGGGTTGAAGAGATCTTGAATGGCAGTTCCCTCCGCAAGGAATTCCGGATTTGAGAGGATGTCGAAACGGCAGTTGGGTTTCGAGTTGGCTTCGAGGATGGTTCGCATAGACTCGGCGGTGCGGCATGGGACGGTGGATTTCTCGACGACAATCTTGTTGCTTGTGGCGATACTGGCAATTCGACGTGTGGCGAGTTCGACGTAGCTACAGGGATGGTGTTTCAATTAGCAATGGCAACGAGCGCTGCCATTCTCAGAAAGGTCAATACGAGGGGCCGTACTCACTTCAGATCAGCAGCAAATCCAGCGCCCACGCCACTCTTCTTAGTAGGTGTGTTGACGCTGACGAAAATGAGGTCGGCCTCCCTAATGCCTCCATCTACATCCGTCGAGAAGAAGAGATTACGACCGCGAGCCTGGCGGACAACATCTTCAAGACCGGGCTCGTAGATAGGAAGTTTGTAGTCCGGGCTATTCCAAGCATTGATACGAGCCTGGTTTAGGTCGACGATGGTGACTTGAATATGGGGGCACTTCAGGGCAATAACAGAGCAGGTCGGTCCACCTGAATTACGCGTCAGTGTGCTTCCTGGGGCGCGTAGTGGTGTGCATAAGACGCGTACCGACATAGCCGGCACCAACTATTCCCAACGACAGGGTATCAGAAACCTGCAACCATCGATAGGTGGGTTTAGACTTACTGCAGCAGATTTTGGTGACCTTAACAGGAGACATGGTCAATGTGAAGGGTATAGAAGGGGGTAATGTGGATGGGGAAGGAGGAAAGGAGGGAGGAGACCGTGAATTTTAAGTACTTATTGAAAATGACAGAGGGGCGTGCAGGTCGTGGCTAATCGGCCTAACCCCTTCAAGTTTCGACCCTCCGTCAAAGATCCTAATCTCGGTTTGGTGCCGGACAAACAAACGGCCAGGACATGCCGATCCGAGGGTTGTTGCCATGCGGTGATGTTCCCCCAAATTTCTTTGCTCGGCAATAAATACCAACACACCAACACACGTTGATGACGGGAACAACGTCATGCTTGAGAAACATCTGGATTTACACAAAGGTATACAAAGGCGACAACAAGTTTAACCTCGGGTTCAATAAGCTCATTTTCCAGGTTCCCCGTTGCATGATCATACTACTTCGACAGCGACCTCATATAAGTACGTGCCGAGCAATTTCGTCTACAACATAAAGACGTCAGTAATTAAGTCGGGCCGCTCAGGAGTGGCGCACTTACTCCTTCAATGTAGTTCGACTTGTCGAGCTTTTCGTTTGTCGAACTGCGAAGGATCATCGATCAGCGCTCAGCTTCCCCCTCTCCCCTATAACAAGTCCAAATGGAACACTCCACTCACTGGGCTCCGTCATCACCGCGACCCATCGGTAACAACATAACATTCACCCCCAAACTCTCTGCGAATGTCAGCGTAACTGGAATCGAACCGCCCTCCCTCGTCAGATCAGGAAGCTTGCCGTAAACGGACTGAAAAGTATATTAGGAGGACCATAAGCGATGAAACGAACGACTTGCCCATGTAGCCCGCTTCGCTGCCTCAAAGTTCCAATGCTCGTGATCGGCTACCCAAGGCAGCCCGCCATGCAAAGTCTCTATCTCGAGTTTGCTCTTCGTCTTCAGCTTCCTGAATTCATCTTGGATATACTGAATGACCAAAGGATCGACCGATGCCGGCGTCTGTGGCGGAACGAGGCTGTCACACATTAGAGTTCTGTAAACTTGCGCAGACGGAAAGGAGAGTATTATATGACCAACCGAATGCTGAACTTTCCTGAAACCTTTGCTGGAATGACAGTTTTGGCACCTACGCCACTGAAGGCTCCCTCAATGCCATGCAATGATAAGCTGGGGAAGCGCATCCTGCCCATCAACACCTCAGCCTTGTCATCTGATAACGCGATAGCTCCACCCGCAGCCTCCTCGAGGTCTTGAATCGAGTAGTCCAATGACTGATACAGCTCCCTATACGTCAAAAGTTTAATTCGCTGTTTAAAATCAAGTCAACGCTGAACCTGCCTCTCTTCGTCACTGACGGCCCCGACCTGGTCTTCGACTCCCGGAACGAGAATGCGACCGTCCGTGGTGACGAGTTTACTCATGATGGCGATGAGATCCGTCATGGGTTCATATACCGTGCGCCCAAATACTCCAGAGTGTAAATCGCGTCCAGGGCCAGTAACAGTGACCCTGTAGTATGATAAACCACGGAGGCCGTAGGTGAGTGCCGGCGTTCTTGTGTTCAGCCAGTAATTATCGGACTTGATCAATTCATCAATCCACCGGCGCCAAAATACGGGCAAGATTCATACGTACAATGCAAACGGCATCCACGCCTTCAAACCAGCCTCCGGGCTTGCTTTCTCTCTTAACAAGGTCGTCTAATCCTTCGCTTCCGCTTTCTTCCATACCCTCAAAGCAGCATCTGAGATTGACGGGGAGTTCTTTTTGGTTTTCGTGGTGCCATTGCAATACATTGACCCATCCGAGAACGGGTCCTTTATCGTCAGAAGACCCACGTCCAATCAGACGACCGGTAGCCTCATCGTTGACCAAAGTGAAGGGTTCTGTGTCCCAACCGTCGCTCTTGAAAGCCTACGCAGCACTTTCAGTCATGCATCCGAAAAGCACATCGATCAGCCCTCACAGGTTGTACATCAAAGTGGCCGTATACGAGGATAGTTTTCTTGTTCTTGTCCTCCCCGATCTTTCCGAGGATGACAGGTGGTAGAGGGAGAGTTTGGTTCTCGATATTTTGGGTTCCAACGTCGGTGAGTTGTGTGGTGACACCGACGGATTTGAGTTGATCGTTCAAGTAATTGGCCATCTTGATGACGTCTTGGCGGCGTGAAGCATCACCGCTGACACTGATAACGAGTAGATGTCAATATCGCAGTGTATTCACGTTCTTGTAAAGGTCTGAATGCTGACCTTGGGATGGCGACTGCATCCGCAAGACGCTGGATGAATTTGTTGGCGTTGTTTTCGACGTAGTCGAGGAATTCTTTAGGTGCGGGCATATTTGAAGTATTGATATCGATGAAGTCGATAAAGATGGGCGTGGAAGAAAGGAAAAGAGGGTGGGGATTAAGAATGGGGTACTTATACCTTACTTATGGGGTGTGCAAGTTCCGCTGGTATGTGACCACGATGGCCACTCACGTTCCCCTCAGATTCCAGAAGTCCCTGAAATAGTGCGATGAGAAACGTAAGTAGATAGACGCTCCACGTGCATCGCAATCGATTGAAAGGAGGCATCTGATCCCACAACCAATACATAAATCAAAAAACATATCAAATAATAAAAGCGTCAACTTCACGGTGTAGCTGCCGGACGAGGGGACGATGGAGCCTTTGCACTTCTCCCTTTGAATCCTGCGGATTGGCCTTGATTTCCTGATGCCGGTTCAGGGGCTCGTGGTTCTCTTATCACCTTGACATTAGATGCGTTCTTGTTCCCACTTTCATTTCCCGGGTTCTCCGCGCCAAAAATCCTTTCGCGTGCAACTGCATACCGTGCTTCTCGTTCTTGGATGGACTCTCCAGACGGTGGCGGCGAAGTCGTAGGAGTACCTTGGGAGGATGAGGAGCCTTGCGGGCGTCTGAGAATGCGTAAAGAAGGTTGGAATGCTGCTGCCGGTGGGGGAACTACCGAGCCAGTACGAGATGGTAGGAGAGTAGGCATAGGCGCAGCAACTTCGGTGTTTCTACATAGTTGTTGTGAAGTCAGAATTTGATTGAGTTGTTTGGGTATATCACACACGCAGCTTCCCAGATTTTCCGAGGATCTTCGCTATCCGCAGGTACGGGCTGCACATAATTTTGAGGTGAAGGCGCAGGTGGTGGCTCGTCCCTTTCGTTAACGTCGTTCTCGTCATCGTCGTCATCCTCCCAGTCATCCTTCACAGGAGCAACCGGCTTGCGCACATTACGTTCCTAACGAGTACCATAATCAATGGTCAGTCCTATTGGCTCAACAAACTCAGGTTTACTGTGCCTGCAGGTTGCTCCCATGGATCTGCTGGTAAATTCGATGATGAGTTGAATGATGTTGTCATTGATAGGAATAAGATGCTTGCTATCTAATTAGGTAAGCAAATGGGCCTCGGCACGGCACGAGATCACCTGTACAGCTTTTACGCCACCGGACATGGACACCACTCACATACCTTAGAATTTATAGTGAACGACCGACTGCATCTCCCCCTTCAAAACCGCTCCGATTAATCAAGCATGAGGTTCGTCGTCACCGTCGCTCGCTACCCACAAGAGAATACAAGAATTGACGCGGGTGGTGTAGTTCCAAACTCTCAGTGGCTAGCGTGCGGGGTTCCGTCAAAGAGCTTCTTGCTGCCTCCAACGGCGAGAACAAGCGCAAATTCGTCGAGACTGTCGAACTCCAGATTGGTCTCAAGAACTACGACCCTCAACGTGATAAGCGCTTCTCTGGAACTGTCAAGTCAGTCCACTTCGATAAAACAAAGCGTTTGCCGGATTGTTAACAGATATATTTCTGGATAGGCTCCCCAATGTTCCTCGTCCCCGCATGTCGATCTGCATTCTTGCCGATGCTGCCGACATCGATCGCGCAAAACAGATCGACCTCGAATACATGTCGGTTGATGACTTGAAGAAGTATGTCCTGTCGCTTTTGATTGTGCTTCCACATATCTTAGTTTATGCCTTCCCCTCAGGCTTAACAAGAACAAGAAGCTCGTCAAGAAGCTCGCCAAGAAGCATGATGCCTTCCTTGCCTCTGAGGCCCTCATCAAGCAGATCCCTCGTCTCCTTGGTCCAGGTCTCTCCAAGGCCGGCAAGTTTCCTACCCCGGTGTCCCACAGCGAAGACCTCACCAATAAACTCACTGAGGTGCGCTCCACCATCAAGTTCCAGCTCAAGAAGGTTTTGTGTTTGGGTGTCGCTGTCGGCCATGTCGACATGAACGACGATCAAGTCCTTGCCAACGTCATGCTCAGTAAGCTTTCCTCGTGTCCTCCAGTATTGGATCTATTTAAACCTTCTGTACTCCAGGTATCAACTTCCTTGTTTCCCTCCTCAAGAAGAATTGGCAGAACGTCAAGTCCCTTCACATCAAAAGTACCATGGGCAAGCCCGTCCGTCTATACTGAGCTATTTACTCATACTATATGTCTGCACTGGCTTCCGACCGACGATTTTGATGAGGATCTGGGTGGAGAGGGAACACGATGTTCGAGAGATTGCTGTCGCAATGCACAATATGGCCCCGCACGCTTAACCAACAATGCCTTGGGGAGGGTATTGATTGGGAGCTGATGTGACAGTCTATCTTTCTTCGTGTTGTGGTTTTCCAATCTGCTTGAATACCTTGTTGAACCCATTCAGGGAGTTTGTATGTTATGATCATGAAATATGTACTGGCAATGATGGCAGTGAAAACACACGCTTTGGGTGATCGTGCGCTTTGTGGCCTTCGTAAACTGCAAGGAATTGCACCATCCTTCGCAACATGCTTAGATGCGGGACCTGGGGATCCTTGGGCGCTCCGCAAACTTTTGATGGTGACCTAAAGCCCGTCCTTCCTGAGCCTAAGCGCTGGAATCCCCAACGCTGACCCTCCGAGTACAGTGACAGCTTTCACCTTGGCTCCCTGATCCAGTCTGTTACCCATGTGGAGATTCTCCTAGAGCGTGCCAAGCCTTCTGCAAACACGCTGCTATTTAGGTCTATTGACTCAGCGAATGTTCTCACTCAGAAGTATCCCGACTTGTCTTCAAAATATCACGACAAGAAATGACCTCGGTTAAGACTATCCGACATCGATGTTCTCACAATTCAGCACATGGGCCTGCTTACCCCAGACGACCCCGCATGGCTGAAAAAACACGGGCTTCAAGCTGACAGCATGACGGAATGGGGTCAAATCCACGCGACCCACCCTCTGGGAAGCCACACAGAACCAACGGCATATCATGACATTATAATAGGCTGTAGGTGCTCATGAGTGCGTAGTTGTTAGATCTGACATGCGCTGACATTTAATGATTATGTTTCAACAGACGT
Source organism: Calvatia gigantea (assembly GCA_025093985.1). Classification (NCBI taxonomy): domain Eukaryota; kingdom Fungi; phylum Basidiomycota; class Agaricomycetes; order Agaricales; family Lycoperdaceae; genus Calvatia; species Calvatia gigantea. The sequence continues at coordinate 1,035,724 of JACAAK010000012.1, forward strand.
TAAATTCCTACTGCGGGCGCCGATGAGCCTTCGTATAGATGTACACAATCCAACGACTGGTCCACACCCAAAAGAACGACCTGTGCGTGATAAGATCGACGAGAGGTCTTCAGAAGCATCAGTTCACATGAACGTCCTCGTGACGCCTCGACGATACCAGGTGAAAAACAATGAAGGTTATATGAGGAGGGAAAGCCATCTGAGGGTCCGACTCGGAAAGCCCTCTGTGGTCGAGGAATATGTGGTTCCAGCTTCCAGCCGTGTTGGTCCTTGGTGCGTTACTTGCAGTAGCCGCACCCACTGTTACACCTGCCGTCCAACTTGATGGTGCGACCGTGACTGGCAAATCCTCGGGTTCCGTCCAGGAATTCTTGGGCATACCATTCGCAAAACCCCCGTAAGTGAATCCCTCCGATATGCGATAATAAAAAGCACGCGTTGTTCTGATATTGTTGTTTTTAAGTGTTGGTGACTTGCGGTTCCGACTTCCTCAAACGATTCCGGCATATAACCAGTCATTCTCTGCGACTGCATTCGGGCCTGGTTGTCCTCAACAGAAATTCGAGTTGCCCATTCTCCAAGGCCTCCCCGCGGAGATTGTTAATGACTTGGTTAACACGGTGTTTTCAGCCCTCTTCCCCGCTAGCGAAGACTGTAAGGGAATTTTAATGTACTAAAATCCATAATCGGTTACTTAGTTCATGGATAGGTCTTACTGTGAACGTCGTAAAACCTGCATCAGCAACACCTGGATCCAAATTACCTGTCTTGGTCGTAAGTCCCATGAAGTTACTTTAAATACGATTGAAACTAAGTCAAACAACAGTGGATCTTCGGTGGTCAGCTTTGATCTTGGCGTCTGGATTCGTCGCTTTCTCATCCTCTTCTTCCACAGGAGGTTTTGAGTTTGGTAGTGCCTCGATGTGCGGAGACAGGTCGTTTGGCTTAGATAGCTACTAATACCATCGATTTCTCTAGGTATGATGGAAGCGGCATCGTTGGGAGGTCCATTGACCTAGGGTCCCCGGTCATCTTCGTTAGCATGAACTATCGGTAAGTATGGACATACAATTCAGCAAACCAAATCTCATAAATATAATAGGGTTACAGGTTTGCCATCTCTATGTATCGCACAATTGCCCCCTAAGTTGTTTCATAGGCTTCGGTTTCTTGGCAAGCAAGGAGGTTAGGGAAGCAGGTGTAGGCAATTTAGGTCTTCAAGACCGTAAGTGACTTCCCGTTCACATCGCCAAAGTCTTCATGAGTATATCAACATTGTTCACAGAACGAGAGGCCTTCCGTTGGGTCCAGAAGTATATTACTGCTTTTGGGGGCGATCCCACAAAAGTCACGATGTAAGCTTTTCTCTATTCCGAATTCTAGATCAAGTGAAAGAAACTGAACTTAAAATTTAGTTGGGGAGAATCTGCTGGAGCAATTTCTGTCTCCCTCCATATGCTCGTCAACGGAGGCAACACCGAGGGTTTGTTCCGCGCAGCCGTGATGGAATCTGGAGCTCCTGTTCCCGTTGGTGACATAGAAAATGGGCAGATCTACTACGATGCCGTCGTCCGTGATACTGGCTGTTCGGGAGCCCCTGACACCTTGCAATGCTTGCGTGCTGCACCCTTCGATAAATTGAAGGCAGCTATCGACAACACTCCGAGCATTTTCTCTTTTCAGGTATGTGCGGTAATGGCGACTTGCAAAAGTGTCTAACAAATATATTGTTCTAGGCCTTACGCTTGGCCTGGCTTCCAAGGACTGACGGGGTGTTCCTGACTGACAACCCACAACGACTCGTAGGTAATGGGCAAATCGCACGCGTTCCTTTCATTACAGGTGAGCCAGCTGTCCAGGTGGGGCCACGAAAGTCAGAGTCCGCTAACATGCCACTAGGTAACTGCGATGATGAGGGAACACTTTTCTCGCTCTCTACACTCAACCTTACGTGAGTGCTACGTGATTTCTCACGCAGTTGGTACCATCTCAACTTCCGCAGTACGGAGACTGAAGTCAGGAACTATGTCAAGAACGTTTTCCTCCCTGGGACCTCAGACGTTCAGGTCTCCCAGCTCGCGGACTTATACCCTTCGGATATCACACAGGGCTCGCCCTTCAACACAGGGATCCTAAATGCCCCCACTCCGCAATTCAAGAGAATCGCTGCGGTTCAAGGCGATGGTGTCTTCCAGGCTCCTCGTCGATGGCTCTTGAAAAATACTTCGGGTAAACAAAATAGCTGGGTGTTTTGTGAGCAATGAGCCGCCATACAGGTTTCAGAAAACTAACGGAGAACATAGTAAGCAAACGTTTCAAAGCCATTCCTATACTCGGTTCTGTACGTGTGGCTAGTTCAGAAATATGGAGGCATTCGCTGACCCGATGGAATAGTTGCATGCCACCGACCTTTTAAATTCGTTTTTCCTGGGCCAAGAATTACGAGACTATATCATCCGCTTCGCCACCAAGCTAGACCCCAACAGCAATAGTATCTTTGACCTAAAGTGGCCGAAATATGCTACTGAGAATCCGAAGCAGCTTATCTTTCTCGACGGCCTGATCCCACAGATCATTGGAGAGGATACGTACCGAAAAGAGCAGATGGAGTTTTTGACTGAGGTATCGCTTCAGGCGCCAGTGTGAAGTTATGGAATACATAAGGATGTCAATGCAAATGTACTTGTAGAGGACATTCGATCCTCGATCCAATCCCAAGTTAAAAACAATCTCAGCTAAGTTTGTCCGAGCCTAGTGACATTCGCCCGACTTGGCATGTATTGATGTAGCAGCTTAGCAACCTCGAAGGCCAGGTTTTTCGCAATTGAGTCTAACAGTTAGCCGCGGAGGACCTTGCTTCTTGCCTTCCCCAGGAACGAACACGCTTGTAGCTTGAACGCCCTGGGATCGGGTTCTCATGTCTACGGACCTCGTACTGATGCGCGTATCCCTTCATAGAAACGACAGTTACTCTGGCTTCCGGTCCCAAGATGCTCGCTCCTGAGAGACCCCCATGTCCGTGTTACTTGTGCCAGCAGGATTCGAAAATGCGACTCCCTCAACAATTCTATCATCTGGTGTCCATCGAAGCTATCGCCCCGGCGACCTCCAGCATCAACCATCACCTTTTCGATTACACGGCACGTACTCCGGCGCCAGCCATCATTCCTAATACCACTGCCCAACCTGCTATTTCAGTAGCTCGCACTGCCAGTCCAGAATCACTGGCATGACGATTGTAAGACCTATTCCTCCGATCCAGCCCTTAGTGACTCGCATACACCACCAGGCAAGGAAATGCCTAAGAGCAAGCTGCAAATGGAACATCTGTGATACCGGCAGAACGCGTTGACTCCCTGTTAGCCTTCTCAAAAGAGCTATTGTTGGACCCACAACCCCGGACTGAGAATCCGTTCCCAATCCTATTTAATTACCATGAGAAGTCTGAATCGTATCTGGGCCTTACAGGTCGACAGTTTGCCGAGAACCCCGTTGAATGCCCGCAGTGTCTGATTTTCCCATTGTCAGTGTCACGAACGAATCTCTGAACAAGGGTAGGAAATTTCTCTCATGTGGCGATGGTTATCCGTCTTAAATTGTCGAATATTTTCCCAGAACAGGCTTCTTGAGGGTGCTTATAACAAGAGCATCAGGGAGACTTTGTAAGGTCAATCAAGCCCAACATGGCAGTGGTTTATCTGCTACTCTCCGCGCTTAGTGTCTTCATTCTTGCCCGAGCTGCAGATCCTGTCGTCATACTTGACACCGCGACCTTCCTCGGGAACAACAACCGGAGGACTCTCCAATGGTTCGGTATACCCTATGCCCTACCCCCGTGAGCACTCAACCCTTTCAACGCTTGACATGTTACTTAACAATGACATCTCAGAGTCGGAGACCTACGTTTCCGCCTTCCCCAACCAATACCACCATATACAGGTTCCCAGCTGGCGCAAAATTTAAAAAACGCGTGTCCGCAACAGGCAATTCGGGTCCCAGTTATCACTGGCCTTGCCCAGGAGGCAGTGGACTTCGTCGTCAATCTGTACGAGTCCCTCACTACACCCCAAAGTGAAGATTGTAAGATTATCCGACCCCCTGTCTACATATCCAACCATTGACGAATACGTCTCGACTGCAGGCCTCTATCTCAACGTTTTCAAACCCTTGCCTACTGGCCTGACTCCAATCCCTGTGGTTGTGGTGGGTGCCTTATCCCTCAATCTATGATCCTTACATACTCAAAGATAATGTACTTTGAAGTGGTTTCCTGGAGGTGAATATCCTGAATCTTGCCATGTTATACCTCCTCAAACCCCGATTTAGGTGCCTTTGAAACTGGAAATGCGGCCCAGTATGTCTTTCCTTTAAGACTTTATTGTGCTAAAGGACTGTGATGCCAGAACCATTTTCGATCAATACACTAGAGATGCAGAGAATATTGGGCATCAAATTATATTTGTGACTGTCAATTATCGGTGAATTGACCGCCCAACCTTTTGCCTGACATCTTCTGACATTTTCCAGTCTCTCAGGCATGTAATGGGGAATTGAATTTGCACTGATTATGGAGCTTACCTCACGGGAAGGGTTCGGCTTTTTGGGCGGCAAAGAGGTTAAAGATGCAGGGGTCGGAAATCTTGGTCTGCAAGATCGTAAGTGCAAAGGCCACCAAACTCAACCACCCATCCAGGTTAAGTGCGTGTCATTTTTAGAACGACAGGCACTCCGCTGGGTCAGAAAGTATATCGATGCGTTTGGCGGCGATCCTAACAAAGTCACTATGTGAGGATTTGGCAGGCGCCCTTTTGAGCCGCTTCTAATCCCCGTCTCCAGCTGGGGAGAGGGTGCCGGTGCTATTTCAGCTTCCTTACAAATGGTGGCAAATAACGGAAATCATGAAGGCCTTTTCCGCGCTGCAATCATGCAGTCCGGCGCTCCCATCCCTGTTGGGGACATCAGCAACGGACAGGTGTATTATGACCAAATTGTGGCCGACGCCGGCTGTACTGCATCCTCTGATACTCTGGCTTGTTTGCGCAGTGTACCATACCTGACACTCAAGGCGGCCATCGATAAGACACCCAGCCTCTTCACCTACCAGGCATGTGAACTTTGATAGAATCATTGGATCTCGGGCTGCTCACAGTGCCCCCTTAGTCGCTTCGTCTTGCTTGGCTCCCACGCACTGATGGTAACTTCTTAACGGATAATCCTCAGAGACTAGTTCAACAAGGCAAGATTGCGCCAGTGCCATTTATCTCAGGTAAAATCAATATTTAGCACTAGAGTTATGATCAAAACACCCTTCTAGGAGACTGTGATGATGGAGGAACCATATTCTCGCTCTCAACTCTGAACGTCACGTAGGTTTCTATATGTACGGTCCAAAACCAACCTAACGACGGGGGTGCCTATTAGCACAGACGCACAATTCCGAGCGTACATCCAACAGAATTACTTCCCTGGGATCGCCAGTGATCAACTAGACCAGTTGGCCACTCTATATCCTGGCGACATCCAGCAAGGCTCTCCGTTTGGTACTGGTATATTAAATGCTATTACCCCAGAGTTCAAAAGACTCGCCGCAATTCAAGGAGACCTTGCATTCCAAGCTCCCCGTCGGTGGTTGCTGCAACAGGCATCTGGGAAACAACCTATCTGGACGTACCGTAGGTTTTATCTATATCCACTCTATAGATCATTTTGCCTGATCTTCTTGTAATAGTGAGCAAGCGTGCCAAACTATTCCCTATTCTTGGATCAGTGAGTACACTCTAGATTATGGCAGCATTACTCTAATAGTCCACTTCAGGCATATTCGTCTGATAGGCCAACCTGCGATGAACGCAGCAGATCTTGAAGGTTATATGTTCCGGTTTGCGGCTACCCTTGATCCAAACGACAACAGCCTCCTGGGGATATTCTCATACAAGTGGCCCAAATACACCTCCACAACCCCGAGCCAGATGACGTTGAATGACGGCCTCTTGCCATTGACAACTGGGCAAGATAATTACCGTGCAGAGGCGATGAATTTCTTGACAAGTTTGAGTCTTACTAACCCTATTTGAGCCAAAATGGTGGCGAGGTCTTCAGCCAGAACGGGGAAGAAGAGACAGGTGATAGCAATTCAGTTAGTGAACAGAACGGAGGTCAATGTAGTATTAGTACGGAGAGGACTTGTTGGCAAGTAAACTCAATATTCTGTGCCTACGCCCAATATTCGTGTGATCTCGGTTCTGACAAAGACGCTCCTCGTCCGGTACCTCTGAGAAACACTACAATCTAAGCATACTTGCTGGGAAAAAAAGTATCCCATCCCTTATTCCTTGCCTTGCTGACAGTTCCTGGACCTCATTATGCGCGACTCACTCGGCGCGTCCCAGCTCCATCGCCTTGTCCCAATGCCCCGGTATACCCCACAAACAAACCGAGACGTCAAAGCAACCCCTGCTCAATCCTCACCTTTAGCACCCTCTCACGATCCATGATCGCATCCGCCTCCAAAATAACACCCTTTTAACCACCTGTTCGGTTCTCCTTCCCGTAATTTCCCTCCTGGTCCATTATCTTCTTTATCATGGAATGCTGTCCGGGTATGCAAAACTCGCCGATTGTCAAACAACACAGGATCGCCTTCCTTCAGGGTGTATTTTTCTGGCCGTTGAAGAGTTCCGAGAATTCCTTTAATGCGGAATAAAATTCGACTGGTGTATCCACAGCGAGGGGGCGCTTGGAAATCCGGGGGATAATTTATATGGCTGATCCGCTCTCCGAGGTTTCTGAGTAAGAAGAAGGGGAGGGGGCAAGTTCGATAATGGGATGCTCGTAATGCAAATGGTTCCCGTCATTGGTGTAATGAAAGGCCACTGAGGAACTGGTGACGATGTCAAAATATTTTGGGTGAGTCTTATGAAGCGTTCCAGCAGCCGTAACCGCATCGACAAAAATTGATTTGCCGCCTCGCACACAGTTCCAGAGACAATGGAGAATCTAATATCTGGGCGGGTGTTGGAAGTACCTATGCGTACCCCCTTAGTCTCGTGTAATCGCTACTTGAGACTCACAATAAATCCATATGCAGTCCTAAGTCAAGATTCGTGGAGGCGATATTGCTCTCTTTCACGTTCATGACGTCCCAAAGCAAACCATAAAACGTCGGTCTGATCTCCTCAAGAGATCTCTGCTCGTCTCCTCGTTCGGTACGCCGGTCATAAATAACAACCTATTTTACCAGTTGCGTTATACCCCGCACAACTCCTTTCGGTGTGTTGATCAAGCCATAAGGGAGGAACACATCCGATCATTGAATAGAGGTATTGACCCACACAACTTCAGAAATGTCTCTTTGAAACTCGCGTAATTTATTGTTGCCAGAATGCCGCTCAAGAAAGGTGTACATAAACAGGGACCTGTGTCCATCCGATCATTTGATCTCCAGGCCCTGATCACTTAGGTCTGATGCCCCCGTTATCAAGCGACATGGGTTATGTGTCTGTAGGTATGTCGTGCGTTCTGTGCAGCTTTTGTTTCGTCGATGGGTGTATGCATTCGGGTGACTGACAAGAATCCTAGAGCCAGAAAGGTACGGAAAAGGTTGTATTGAGAGCGTACAGTGTGACACCTGTTTGGGATGGGGTGAGTGATGACCAGGTACGTTTCCAGCATGATACGTAGGAGGGTTGGAACATGGGACTGGTTGATATATGGAATTTATCGTGATCACTTCCGATCTAAGCTATCTGACCGGATTGGATAAAGACGTCAGAATACGGCAACAACAAGTTCCGCATGATATTTCGGGCTGTCATATAATGTAGGCTATCACAGGAGGAGATTGGGAAATTGTCAATGCCTCCTATCACTCGTGAACGGGCGAATACCAGAATTGTAAAGTATGCAGGACACTACGATGCATTTTATACACCAACAAGAACAGGAAAGTTGCTGCTTGCTTGCTCATTTGTGCGTTTCGGGTGCTACCCTGCTTCAATTCTATACCAGATTTTATCAGACAGCGTTGGAGAAGGGGATGGACGGAATCAGTTAGGCTCACCATAAATTGTCGGAAAGCCTCAAAACATTGTAAACAAATACGCCTGTTGTCCAGCGACTTCATGCCGTCCCTATCAAAGTCCTCAGGATCGGGGATAGGAGGGATGAGCCTCTCCACGGTTGTGGACACCATCGGGTACTGCCCTGTCGTAATGCAATCCAAGAGGTAATCTGTCATAGGAATTTTAAAGAACGACGGCGAGGTTCCAATCATGACAATCCCAGAGATCAACTGAGACTCGAGCACAGGTAACCCAACTCTTTCGCGAACTCTATTATTCTCGTAGAACGCAGCCGCTGCCTCTGCAATGAGCTGCGGTTCAGGTTCACCTGCGTAAAGGTGGCGCTTGAGGTGCTCTAGTAAGTAGATGCACCGAAAAATGTGATGATAGGCATACCCTATCTTCCTGGACGAGTAACAAAAGTTTGGCGCGTGGGTGAGACAGGTCTACTACGCAAACATCTGCTTTGGAGCTAACTCGTTCCCCGCACATTACGAATCCCATCTCCTTGCGCGTGCGTACAATACGGCGACCTTCATCATATTTCATCAGCTTGAGAAGAAAGGCGGCGAAATCACCAACAGAAGACTCTTCTTCAGGGGGGACATATGAAGCTTGCTCCATGTATTGGAAAAAGTCGAGGTCATTTTTGACAGTGAGGTTTGGAGGCGCGCGGGCGTTATCCAGGATAACTTGGGGTACCGTGGGGTTAGGTAGCTAATCGCTACCGAAGAATGTTTGAGTATCCACACTGACAATCTGGATATTGAAGGCTCGAAGTCGCTGCCCGATTTAGCTGAGCGTATTAAGGTAGCCATGTCGAGTGAGGACTGCAAGAAGGACCCCCGAATATCCGAATATAGGGCTGGATCCCTGATCGATTGGGCTTTTTATCCGCACAAATTTTCTGAAATTTTTGCGACTCTTATCCGGAAAAAAAATCAGGGACCTCCGGCCCCCCTTTTTTATCCGGACTTTGCACCAGGGGTCAAGCGTTTCTACGCCCAAATGAGGCGGTCTGGAAGTGGGACCGCCCCCGACTGCCGTCTGCAAGGTTTTTTATCCGGATTTGATCAGGGTCCCCCCCCCCCATTTTCGGGGGTCCTCTGCGAGACCTTGAGGGTTGAGCATGTTGAACGTTGACGGACTTTGATTAATAACGTGACCTATGCTCCCCAATACGTACCAGAAAGAGCAGATGGAGTTTTTGACTGAGATTTCGCTTCAGGTGCCAGTGTAAAGTTGGGGGTTATATAGGGATGTCAAGGAAAATGTACTCGTAGAGGGTAACTGGTCCTCAATCCAATCCCAAGTTAAAGAATGCCACCCGTCCGACACAAACCGAGACTTTAAAGCAAGCCCTGCTCAATCCTCACCTTTAGCACCCTCCCACGATCCATGACCGCATCTGCCTCCAAATAACACCCTTTTAGCCACCTGTTCGGTTCTCCTTTCTGTAATTTTCCTCCTGCGCCACCATCCTCTTTATCATAGAATGCTGTCCGGGCGTGCGAAACTCGCCGATTGTCAAACAACACAGCGTCGCCTTCCTTCAGAGTGTATTCATATGTATTTTTCTGGTCGTTGAGGAGTTTCGCGAATTCCTTTAATGCGTAATAAAATTCGATTGGTGTACCCACAGCGAGGGGCGCTTGAAAAGGTGGGGAATAATTTATGTGACTGATCCGTCTCTCCGAGTTTTGCGGGGGGGAAGAAGGGGATGAGGCAAGTTCGATAGTGGGGTGCTCGTAATGCAAATGGTGTGCATCATTGATGTAATGAAAGGCCACTGGGGAAGTGGCGAGGATGTCAAAATATTTTGGGTGAGTCTTGCGAAGCATCTCAGCCGCCGCAACTGCGTCGACAAAGATCGATGTGCCGCCTCGCACACGGTTCCGGAGACAATGGAGAATCTGATATCTGGGCGGATGTTGGAAGTACCTATGCGTACACCCTTAGTCTCATATAATTGCTACTTGAGAGGACTTACAATAAATCCATATGCAGTCCTAAGTCAAGGTTGGTGTAGGCGATATTCTTACTCTCTTTCACATTCATAACGTCCCAAAGCATTCCATAAAATGTCGGCCTAATCTCCCCAAACAACTCTGCTAGTTTCTTCAGCTCACATCCTTCGTTACTTGTCTCCTCGTTCGGCACACCGGTCACGAATAATAACCCGTATTTCGCCAGTTGCGTTATGCCTCGCAGAAGTCCTACTGGTGAGTTGATTAAGCCTATAAGGGATGAACAGATCCGATCGCTGGATGGAGGTATTATCCCACACAATTTCAAAAATGTCTCTATGAAACTCGCGTAATTTATCGTCGCCGGAATGCCTCTCAAGGAAGGTGCGCGTGAACAGAGACCTGTGTCCATCCGACCACCCGATCTCCAAGCCTTGATCACTAAGCCTGATGCCTTCGCTATCGAGCGACAGGGGTTTTATGTCGAGAGGTATGTCAGATGTTTTGTGCAGCTTCTGTTTCGTCGATGGGTGTATGCATCCCGGTGACTGGCAGGAATCCCGGAGCCAGATATATGGAAAGGTTGTATTATTGAGAGCGTGGAGCGTGACACCGGTTTGGGATGGGGTGAGTGATGACCAGGTGCGTTTCCAGCATGGCGTACGAGAGACTGTGCAACCAAAGCCTGCGGATAGACCACGAAGGAGCATGGGAGACAAGTCGCAGTTGGTATGGAATTCACCCGAGTCTCTTACGGGGGGGGAGACTCAGCTAAAGCCGCCTGATTAGATTAGATAAAGGCCCACCATAGCCATAGAAAGAATATTATGATGGCGGAGGGGTTTCATGTGATATTCCGAACTGCCCTTGGGCGTAGGCCACACGAGAGGAGGCTGCGCATTTGTCGTTGCCTCCTTCAATATATATTCCTCGAAGAGGCGACTATTAGGATTGTAGCATATAGGAGACTGCATTTTTATACACCAGCAAAAAACTGGAAAATGACTACTTGCCCATACGCCGCTTCAACTCTACACCAGGTTCTGCTGGCGGTGGGCGACAAGGGGAGCGGATAGAGTCGGTTGAACTCACCATAAATTTCCGGAAGGCCTCAAAGCATTGTAAACAAACACGCCTGTTGTCCAACTGCCTCATGCCGCGGCATGGGTGGGGCATCCTCCCAGGCCTCGTACACACGAGGACCACACTCGTTGAGTATGTGTACAGCCACGACTTCTCGTTTTGTCTCTCTGTGTGGATCGAGACACATTGACTAAGCCTCGGTCGGCCGTCTCCGAAGATAGGGGCGAAAGTGGTAAAGTGCATCGGATCAAACACAGGCTCATAGAAGCTTCCTATATGGGTGTGGTTGTATGTATACAGACATCCGTTACATCCTATCATCAGTATTGAGTCAATAATGGGCAGATCCAATGACTACAACATTTGTATGTTGGTCGCAGGTTCAGGCCACTTCCTTCCCAACATATCCAGAATCGGGGTTATCCAAAATATGCTCTTCGCCTGGGCTTGGGCGAGGCTGCTGCATACTCATCGATACATGGTTATGCGACATGGGGGCTGTAGTAAGTTCCGGGGTCATAGCCGGAAACGGTTCGCTGTACCCGTTTCCGATTTTCACCCTACTGTTCAACACTCGCATCAGGGAGTTAGCATATAGTTTCCCAAGGATGTAGGCGGGGATGTTGAACGATTGGCTACGAGGTCGGGTTAGGAACAGGATGCCTGCAATAATGGCAACGCTCGCTGACAGAAAAGACGTCGTGAGGAAAGACGCTGACGGTGGTTGAGGGAAGACGCCTCACCTGTCGCAGTACCCGTCTCCACGCTCAATAATATGAGCTTTGAGATGGGGGACGATGCATAATGAAAATCACGGCTAAATCTGAGCAGCTTCAGGGGGTAGTGTTACGGTTGGTTTGATCATTGGGCTTGAAGGCTTGAACCACGAAACGTACCAGACAAGTCATAGATACAGCAATCAGGATATCGCATATCACTGTTGACAAAATCCAGATCTACGGCGCTTTGTAAACTTTCTGCTTGCATGGCAGGAAATAAACGGACTGATGCCATAATCAATGATTCCTGTGACTTCAGTTGAAAAAAGAATTTCAATTGGTGAGTTATCACGCCTTCAGCCAAGCCAGCGACGAGTTGCACCATTGAGAGCTGTGCATTGTTCGAATAAATGGCTTCATCAGGAGGAATTTCGAACGTATTTACCACGAGAACCGCAATGCCTAATGCCTTAGATTTCGAGATTTTGTAAATGCGGTGGGCATAGAAGACTTGTGCAATGAACCCGACTTATGAAATTTCGTTAGACTTGTTGGTTACATTGATAGGAGGAACATTGTACTCACTAATCCCACACAATATAGGAATGGTAAACCATGACATTCGGATGGCCCGTGTAGCGAGTGGCTGCCCGAACCGCCGAACAAAGGTTATGTATCGATCATAAGAAAGCAGGACAGTCTGGACAGTTTCAAGGGCGAAAACAACATGAACCAGCACCTTGTGAGCAAGGCGGTCGTTCAGGGAAAATCGTGTGATATGTGACTATGTGTATATGTGTCGAAAAAAAATCAATGTCGGAGCGCTTTCGAAGTAAAGACACATACAAACTTGTGCGACGAGAAGCCCGAATAGGCCCCAGTTGAACATAAGGCCAATCAGCTAAAGAAGTTACTGAGCCCAAGTATTTGAGGACACTTAGCGTTCAGTAACGAACCTGAGAGCTCGCACTGTGATGAGGGTTAAGGTCAATCTTTTTGCAATTATATCATTCTGCTTACGCACCTGTCTGCGATGGTCGCAGCAGAAGTAGCTATCGAGGCCATCGTATGTCCAGGTGCGTGTCCAGGAGCAACCAAGGCGCAGCAAAACGGGAACGTTGGAGGATTCCATACTGCCTTTGGTTTTACATATTCAAGCGTGCTTTCAAGGGTTCATGTACGTGAGCCAAAAGGTGACAGGAACAAGGCTGTTCTGGCCCAGTTTCCCATGCAGCCTAGCTGGAATCCTTGTAAGTTCGGTAATTCATCAAGGAGACCTCTAGGTGTATTATGTATCCTTGCTCAAGAGATGAACTGATGAAAGTGGCGACAGTTTAGGGAGGACGTCATGACTGGTTAGCGCACGAGTACGGCATTCAAATGCCAGAAAAGAAGGGCCAGGTACCCCTGAGATCCCCTGCTCGACCGCATGTTCTCCGCATTGTCACCTTTCTAGTATCATAACGTGGTGGGCGCAAAGAATCAATGCAAATAAATGAAGTTAATGGGGCCCCGTTTGTGGTCAAGAAGCGCCCAATTTCGGAGGAGGATGGGAATGCCCCCGCTAAAAGATGACTTGAGTCTTGATGATACGAGAGGAGTGCGACTCACCGTGGACGGTCCATCACCCTGGTGTCACCGTCAAGGAAACCGACCTCATGATGACCTTCTATGATTTAAGTGACGGAAGTGAGAGCTGTTGAGGGGAGTTTGTAATAGGAACATAATTGGGCGTGTGATGCGGACGGTTTGCCACTAATCATTTCAGTTTCAATTCAATTCATGCTCATTCCTTCTGACTACCTCAACCACTGGAAGTCACTGTAATCGGAATATGTCGGAGTTGTCGCTCCAAGCTCACAAGATGTTTAGGCCCCTATTTTGGTGAGGTCGAATAACGGAATTGCTGTGCGCACCGATATTCAGCTGGAAAACACAAGAAAGGCTAGCGCCGCCTGCCCGGGTTGATAATGCACAGTATTGTCGCGTTGTGTTCTGAGCTTGATATTAGAAAGTGTCACACGGTATGATGAAAGATATCATACCTGTTCCTATTCATCAACAGCTACGAATTATAGGTCCGCGGGGATGTGTTGTGTCATTTCAGAAGGTTATGACCAGGGGCCGGGCAGTCGGAGAATGCTACTCACGACTCCATTGTGTGAATGATTGACCATCTGTCACAGGCAAGAATCGAGATGTCTTTCATAATTGGGGTGGTGGTGCGCTTGACAAGAGCAGGGCAGGCGGAAACCTTCTGAAAGAGTCATCTTTTGCCTCCTCTACGATGTTGCCTGGGGGCGTGAGACGTGAAGAGTAAAGCAGTACCTATGATACAAGCTGGGGCCGACAGAGGTGTAACATGGACAGGCGTTGTATCAAAACCTCTCAGTTCTTATAGCTTCGCCTGGGCAGGCTTCCTAACATAAGCAATACCCCCACCGAGGACAACCTATAGCACCAGAAATATCAGCACACGAAGATGCGCACCATCAACGGGCACAAAAGCCCACCTTTCCAGAACTCAAATTCTTAGTAACAAACGTAACCTCCGCCGTCCCCTCCGGTCCCGGCCCCACCTCCCAAGCCTGCGTCTCAAGCTTATCCCCGGGCTTAACAGGACTCGTAAACCTCACACCAAATAACTTCAAGCTCCTTGGATCGTTCCCTCCAACAGTCTTGATAATTGCCCGAGCGGCAAAACCGAAAGTCGACAACCCATGGAGAATTACCCCTCCAAATCCGGCGGCTTGACCAATGCTCGGGTCGATGTGGAGGGGATTGTAGTCGCCGCTCAGACGGAAGGCGAGCGCTTGTTCCGAGGAGGTGGATTCAGTCACTGTGTAGTCGGGGGAGTTGGCGCGGTCTTTTGGAATAGGCTTTGCCGAGGGAGGGCCTGCGATAACTTGTGAGAACTTTTGACCAGTAGCTTTGGCGCCGAGGTTGAAAGAGGAACTCTGGGATTTTGCGAATTCGAAGGACGGGTGAGATTGATTAATCGGAAGAGGGAAGTGTGTGCCCTACGTAGAGTCTGGCGTAGACTTGACCATCCGGACCAACGAGCTTGTTTTCGGCGGTAAGCACGATACCAGTCTCTATTTATACTGGTAAGTCATCACAACATGCGAGTAGAGAGCGGAGATAAGCGTACTGTTCTCGTTAATGCCGGTATATCGAGTCTTCCATGTCCACCCAGGACCAGAAACAAGGGGAATATCCTTAATAATTTCGATGGACTGTGTACCATGAACCTGAGCCATAAATGGAGTATTAGAGTATCATTACGGTAGGAGGCTTTAATGCATACAACGCGCTTCGGATCCATGGGAGGCAATCCGGGGATGGGTCTGCCTTTGACGCGGTCAGCGAAGAGGTTAACGTCCGAGTCATTGCCTTTCAGCTGAAGTACAACGGGGTACGTAGGAATAGGGGCAAAGTTCTTGTCTTTTCAATATGATTAGGCCGTTAACCCTCAAGGCTGGAGAAGAGTAGAAGCCTACCAAGTTCTAAACGTTGGTTGCGTCAGAGCAGGAAAAGTAGGCTCTACGGAAGGGGAGAAGGCGCACCGTAGACAAAATGGAATTCATCGCCCTTTGCACCGACGCCGACAGCGTAAGTCAGCAAGTCGCGCTTGTTCCAGGCAACCTGTTGTAAAGCATGGAACAAGAAGGTCGTTACTCAGCCCCGTCCTCCAACTTCATGCTATGAGAACACATACGGGCTTGTCTGGTAGTTCGAAACCAACGACCTTCGAAAGATCAGCAGACATTACAAGTGTATCAAAAGCAAGAGAGTAGGGGACTGGCGGGGGGGGGTGGTTTAAATAATCACAAGAGGATGAGAGCGGGGAGACAGGATCCGGTAACTCCGGCTATGTCTCGTGCCGCTCTTGGTATTGCCTAAATCACGATTTAAGCCCCTGACGGCGGTTGCGCAACGACTCATTCAGTGTTCAAATATTCAACGTCCACCGAAGACATCTATTATACAAAAGCGCGGATGTACACTACATTATGGTGCGGTAATTCTATAATAAGAATTAGGGGCGCCTAAGTAACGACCTAGGGTCATGTAAATGGCTCCGTCTCAATGTCTCGGGTAAAGCGAAATTTTACTCGGGCTTGCGCTCTTGAATTTCGCCAGATTCTATGTCTTCCATCTTGACACGCTCATATGCGCCTTGGGAAGAATTATTTGCGAGAGGAAGAGATTCCTGGTGTTTGATCCAGGTATACCAAATGGAACCGAGAAGGATGATGGCAATGGAGGATGCGCGTCCGCTTCAAGGAAATTTGTGAGCACGGAGGGGATGTATATATGTAAAGGTGAGACGTACGTCGTGATAATATCATGGAATAACCACATTCCTAAAAGTGACGCTGCAACACCGCGTACAGCCGAAGAAATCATGTGCGTAATGGGAGATGTAACTTTGATGGAAAGAAGACTGGCAATGCTCATGAGAAAACCGAAGATACCCTAACACCATTATAAACAAATTAAATATGATCTGCTAGGAGCCTGATGTTGGGATCTTACAGTGACCAATGAACCCCAAAGGAATGTTGTTAACGGGGAGATGGTATCCTCGGGTCGCAAGAGTTCGTCCAAGCCAAAGAGAAGTTCGACTATTGCGGGGACCTCGCCAACAACCAAGATAATGGGAATAAGCAGAACAGCGCTTAAGAGGTTACTATACCATGCCAGCGCCAAGGCACTGCCATTGACGACGTTAAGGCTCTGCTTGATGACAACGGAGTGGATGGCTGCGATTGCTGAGCTGGCAACACCAAAGAAAACACCAGTCATTGAGATAGGTGTAGTGTCAAGGAAGACACCAACGAAAAAGCCGAAGGTGACAGCCGTGCATGCAAGGAGAATAAGCAGAGATGGTCGGGCATGGAGTAAGACGTAGGAGGTTGCGACTGTGAAAGGAAGAACAAGACCGCGAGCAACTTGGTAAAAGGAGGCGTCTACGTATTTGAGGGTGTAGTTGCTAAAACTGCAGGTCGGGGGTAGAGATGTAAGATCGCAGGATCAATGGAAAAATAGCGTAAGGCAAACCTGAGGCTCAAAACGTTGAGGCAGATCATAACCACGAGTCCTTTGCAAACAGAAAGATCGAACGAGAGGCGGTCCGGGAGGAGACGTAGCGCATCGGAAACAACAAAGAGAACGACGGCGATTACAAGTTGTGACCAGAGGAAGAAAAGAGGTGCCTGGGTGGCATTCAGCACCCATTTGTTGCTTGGTTTACTCTCAACGCAAGGTTATTCACAGTTTGGATCCAGTGCTTACACCATGACCATCTAGCGAAGCAGAAAAGTTAGCCCGAGGAACTCGAGACGCAATGACATTACCAACCGCAAGTGCTGCAATGAGGTAGAATACAACGACACCTGTCTGCAATAAGACATATTCTGCCGACTGACAGCATGAAGAAGTGCAAAGAGGCGTACCACCATGGTTTTTGAGGCCGACTTTGACGGATTTTGCTGGGCCATGTTGACAAGAGTCCGTAACAAAGAAGAAAAGAATGTCTAATCCAAGCTGGGAACAGAGAATGGCGTCAGTGAAGAAGAAAGCGTGGGAAAATAATTATTATTTCGACTTTGAAATGCATCGCGTATCAACGCGTCTCAGTCGACATGTCCGACGACGAACACTCATCTCAGCCTACCCCGGCTCTGTTACAAGCCTGTATGTTGGATGGTGTCAATAGAAACGGCCACTAACACGAGCGTTTAGCACCGGATGACACAATCCGCATTCTCCTGGCAACTGACAACCACATCGGTTTCAACGAACGCGACCCAATACGCGGTCAAGACTCCATCAACACCTTTGAGGAAATCCTACAACTGGCAGTGAAACGAGATGTTCGTTCACCTTCTCTGGCATAAATCCAGCTCTGAACATCAGCAGGTTGACTTTATCCTACTCGCAGGAGACCTCTTTCACGAGAACAAACCCTCGAGAGATTGCCTGTATAGAGTCATGGCTCTCCTGAGGGAATACACTATGGGTGACAAACCCGTTCAGGTAGAACTATTGAGCGATCCGAGTGAGGGCAAAGCGGAAAGCTTTTCGTGAGTGGCTCATGTACCGCTCCCGTTCTTTAATTAATTGAAGGTGGCACTTTTGTAGGTTCCCTGCTGTTAATTATGAAGACCCCAATTTCAACGTTGGCATTCCTGTATTCTCCATACATGGCAACCACGACGATCCACAAGGCACAGGCCCGGATGGTGCCCTCTGTGCACTTGATGTCCTCTCCATTTCAGGGCTCCTAAACTATATGGGCAAGATTGACCTCCCCGTCTCGGACGTCAATGCCCAAAGCACGGGCATTGCCGTACGCCCTGTGTTGCTGCGGAAGGGCAACACTTACCTTGGCATGTACGGGATCGGTAACGTCAAAGACCAGAGAATGCACTTTGAGTTGAGGAGCAATCGCGTTAGGATGTATATGCCAAAGAATAAGGATGAGTGGTTTAATATTTTGCTTTTGCATCAAAATCGGTAAAACTTCTCAGTCAATTCCTTCGTGCTTTCGGTATTGATTTGGATAGCGTCAAGCGCGGTCCTCAAGAATTTGTTCCTGAGGGAATGTTTGACGACAGTATTGATCTTGTGGTTTGGGGACACGAGCACGATTGCCATATTGCACCTGAACCTGTAGCTGGGAAGAACTACTATATCATCCAGCCTGGTTCGTCAGTCGCCACGTCCCTCGCTGATGGCGAAGCGCTCAAAAAGTGAGCGTTCGCTACTCCTTTCATAGTACCTCAGGCGTTACAATTTTCTGCTATGTCACAGACACGTCGCGCTCCTCGAAATCGTAAACAAAAAATTCCAGATCACTCCCATCCCACTCCGGACAGTCCGCCCCTTCGTCATAGAAGAAGTCCATTTGCTCGAAGCATCCGAAGAAGAAGGTTTCGACATTTCAGATAATATTGAAATCGCCAAGTTCCTCAAATCACGCGTAAACGCTTTGATCGAAAAAGCCCATGAACAGTTCGCAGAGCGGAACACGCAAGCTAAGGAACAGGGCGAACCAGAACTGAAACCTATGCTTCCTCTCATACGGATCAAAGTCGACGCTACAGGTGTGACAGAGACATTCAACCCTATACGTTTCGGTCAAGAATTCCAGGGGAGGATCGCCAATCCGCGTGATGTGCTTACGTTCCATCGTTCGAAAAAGTCGGGTGCCGGGTTGAGGGGGGGGAAGGTTGCTATTGACCAGCCTGAGCTGAGTATAGATGACCCGGAGTTGAGTGTACAAGAAAAGTTGGCAAAGGTGAGGGTGCAGACGCTTGTGCAGGAGTATTTGGCGGCGCAGGAGTTGCAGTTGCTTGGGGAGACGGGGATGTCAGACGCGATTCAGAAGTTTGTAGAGAAGGATGATATACATGCTATCCAGACGTAAGTATTTGTACCAACATCTGACGGGCGGGATATTTTCTGAAGACGTTGGTTTTTAGGCACGTTGAGAAAGCATTGAATTCATTGATTAAAGGTGTATCGAGGCAGGAAGACATGGACGAAGATGATTTGGAGGAACTAGTAAGTCTCTTAGCCCTCTTGCACGTAACTAATTAAGTTTGTCTTCTATACAGTTAGCGAAAGCGAAAGAAGAACACGAGCGACAATACATTGAACAAGCCAAAGCTAAAAAGTCCAAGGGCAAGGTCTGTACACCTGCCATCCTCTAAAAGCATACTCCTTCCCTCATATCAACAATAGGCCAAAACACATCAAGAACAAGCACCCGAATCAGACGATTCGATGCTCATGGACGTCGATGCAGGAGGCTCCGATTTCGACGAGGAAAACTCGGATGCTGCACCTCCACCGACAAAGAAACGCGGTACCGCAGCGCGCAGGACTACCAAAGCCGCTGCAACCACTGGCGTTGGAAGAGGTAGGAGAGCGGCCCCTGCGAAGAAGCCTGCTGGTGGTGGGAGAGGACGAGGACGGAAAGCCGCTCCCGTCGAGGCAAGTGATAAGACTTCTGGCGGTTGCTGGGAATTAATTTTGTCTGACTTGCCAGAGTGATGAAGCGGAGGTTATTGAAGTCGATGATGTTGAGGATGACGAGGATGACTATGAAGAGGAAGAGGTAGTGCCTAAGCGCAAGAGTCGAGCCGATGTGTTGAGGTTTGTTACACTCCACCCCGTTTTGCACCTCTTGATTTTCTTACTTGTCGGGTGGCCCTATAGTCAACCAGTACCGAAGAAAGCGCCTGCAAGGAAAAAGGCCGCTGCTGGGAGCAGCACGCAAAAACAGAGCCAGCTGAATTTCCAACCCGCAGGGAGGAGTTCAAGGGCTGCCGCAACAAGGGCGAAGGGGAGGCTAGTCGTAAGTTCTCTTGTTCATTTAGTACAAAAAAACACTCACCTAGTGCGTAGATTGAGGATGATAGTGATTAGAATTTGACTTCTATCCGTTGTGTTAGTTTGGGCATTGAAGACCCTATTTTGGTAATATCATGCAAAAACACCCTTGTCCAAATACGACTGAACGAGACACAAGCATACTCCATGTAAGCAGCCTTGCGAGTTTGAGGGAAACCCAATTGCGTACGAGGCCCTCCCTACTGAGACGACTCGGATTCCGAAAAAGTAACCGATCAATGATCTTCTCGGGCGAGAGATATCCGGATCGAATTCGGTGGGCTCAACTTTCCTGTTGACGTCGGTCAACGGTACTGCGGGTGTATATAAAAGGAGATCCACTGATGATAATTCGCTGATAGTGTTCTACGGTAGAGGTCGCCGTCACTTGTTCAGCTTTCCGTGGGTGACTGAGAAAATAAATTCGTGACGCAACCGGCCAAAACCAGTGACTTCTCCGGCCTCAGGCTCGTCCGAACTCCCCGTAACTCCGGGCACCCTCCTGGAGGAAAGGAAAGATTAACATACGACATTCAGGCACAATCTTTCCTTTCCCCGTTGTCCCAATCCGAACGAACCTACGCCCGCAAATCAGCTTGGCTTCTTCGTTCTTAATGCACCCAAAGCGAGTAGAGGCTGTAGATTGGCGCCGGGCAGACTCGTGGAAGGCGAAGGACCTTAAGGATCCTAGTCAGTCGGTGAATTGTTCCCACTTAACCCCGGTGGTTTACGAGTAGCACGGAGGTCGGAAAGACTCGGTAGGTGGGACGGCATATAGCGTGGCAGCGCCTCGTTTCAGTGTACTAGGGATGGCGGTGATTATTTTAATCATTTTACTAATAGTACTGCAGACTCGGGGGCTGAAGGGTAGTTGAAAAGGACTTCGAACTTCGTGAAGGCGGCCAACCAAGGACTCCGTAATGTTGTTTACATCCACACAGTTGTACAAGTATTTATAAGTGGTTCACGTCATAGATGATCGAGCCGACTCTTCCGGGAACTTCCAAATCATATTTGTCCCACTTTCATCAATTTTGGATTGTACTTAAACTCAGCGATCCTCCAAGTATGCCCAGCCATTCATATTCCTGGTTGTTCTCTTTTCTCTTGCTCTAGTTATGCAAAGTCCTGCACGCTCGATCCTCGCGCAGGCCTGGGCCTCCAGGGTTAACTCCTCATTCTCAGCACGCGGCACAGCGCGTAATTTTAGTTCGACAATGACCAGAAACAAACAACGTGTTGTCATTTTGGGTTCAGGGTGGGGTGGCTATGGATTGCTTCGGGGGATTGACAAGGAACGATATGGTATACACTTACTACATATGCTGTTGAAATTGGTCTCAACAACTGTAGACGTTGTCGTCGTTTCACCTTCCACGCATTTCAACTTCACACCTTTACTTGCAAGCACCTGTGTTGGAACGTTAGAGTTCAGAACCGCTGTTGAGCCAGTTAGTCTGCTCATGCCTTCTTTTTTTTTGAAGGATTGAAGTTCTGACAATGCTATTCTCGTTAGGTTCGGAGATACGTACCTTCTGTAGTACGTGGGCCATTATTTTTGAAAACCGCTCTTTTTGACGCCAGAAATAGACATACTATCAAGCCTGGTGTGATGCTATTGGTATGCCTTATGCTCTTCCTCATCTTGCATTTTTCTCAAAACACGGACAGATTTCACGAATAAGACCTTGACATGTGTACGTACTTGCCTCACCGCGCCATAGGAAAGAGTTGCCCACAGAAACTTTGTGTAATAGATGCCTGCCACACGACCTGTGACGAGCAGGGCTTCCGATCCGGTCGAAGGCGAGGAACCCAGATATCAAGCTGCGGACAACGTCCCGTTCACAATGGCTTATGATAAACTCGTCATTGCCGTTGGAGCTTACTCACAAAGTGAGAATCACTTGCTGAGGAACCTGTTGATGAACTCTGTATAACGGGTTTGATAGCGTTCAACACCCCCGGCGTAAAGGAACATGCGCATTTCCTCAAAGATGTTAAGGATGCTCGCAAGATTCGCAGTCGCATACTTGAGTGTAAGTTAGGCCCGCTCTCAGAAAGCCTAGATTGATTATTTGCGCGTAGGTTTTGAACAGGCGAGTCAACCGACTTTGACCGATGTTCAGCGTCGCAATCTGTTGAACTTTTGTATTGTCGGTACGTTTTTCAATTACGCAATGGCGTTGTCAATCTGATATATATGTGTTATAGGTGGTGGTCCTACTGGCGTTGAATTTACCGCAGAGCTTCACGACCTGCTTCAGACTGATGTCCGTAATCACTATCCTCAAGTTGCCAGATTCGCGAAAATCACTATCTATGATGTCGCCGAGACCATTCTGAGCAGCTTCGACAAGTCGCTAGTCAAGTGGGTCCTTCCTGTACTATCCTCCTGGGTCACTTCGTTGACTTTGTGGCGAAAGGTACACGGAGAAGACGTTCTCTCGCGAGGGTGTGAACATCCTTACCAAACACCACGTCGAACGCGTCGAAGCAGTGAGCTCTTTTCATAAACCACTTCCCAAACTCGTTACGGAAAAAATTCTCAGGGAAAATTATTCCTACGAGAGCGTGGTGAAGGTAAACAATTTGTGTTTTACGTTAGACATTTCTGACCCTCAACAGTGCCGTTTGGTCTCCTTGTCTGGAGTACAGGTTTGGCACCCAATCCGCTAATTGCTTCTATCGCTGATGTTAAAAAACAACCAAAAACTCAAAGGTTTGCGAGCTCCTATGATAACCATCACCACACCGACATTGACCATCTCGTTCAGCTTAATCACCAACAATCGCCTAAATGTCATCATGAAAGATTCCAACGAGCCTAATCCAAATGTATGGGCTATTGGTGACGCAGCCATGATAGAAGAGGCGCCTCTGCCAGCAACAGCACAAGGTAAGTGCATCAGGGCCCAGGTTTTGGATAGCTACCGAATCTCTGCAGTCGCCAGTCAAAAGGGGAAATTCATGGTGACTGAACTGAACAACCTTGCAAGGGATAAAGAACCATCAAAGCCTTTCGAATTCCATAACATGGGCAGCCTAGCCTATGTCGGGAATTGGTGGGTAACCTCGTATCAGTCAGTGGGATGCGTCGTTTATGGGGTGTACAGGAAAGCCATCTATGATCGGGGACTACCGGAAGGAGAGAAAGAAGGGTTTATGTCAAAGGAAACTGGCCGTCTTGCGTGGTTGCTATGGCGTTCTGCTTACTTTACCATGACTCTGAGCTGGAAAAATAAGTGAGTTAACACCCGCCTCTCAAAATGTGATATACTGATTTCTCCTTAGAATCTTGGTTCCGACATACTGGTTCCTTAATTGTGAGTGTTGCAGGGTTGCTTTTGGCGTCCCCATTTCTGATGAGCGGATTCAGGGATATTTGGTAGGGATCTCACTCGGTTTTAACGTCACTAATCAGTCGCTATCCGCCCGCTGCTTACTCCTGGTTAAATGCACTCTACTCTATCACCTACTCCTATCCGATCTCGCTAATAATTTCCGTGTCTAATCGCCTCATAATGGATTCTTGATCCGTGCTTCTGTGCTATTATACATGACGCTAACAATAGATAATTGAAACTGGGTATCAACGTAAATAAGGGCGACATTCGCATTTCGTTTCTCTGGAAGAGGGCAACACAACCATCCTCAGTTCGCTGCAACCGGCCGACTGCTTGTACTCCTCTGGACAGGTTCCTATATCTCTCCAAAAGCCCTGAACGAAGTCGAGGTGTTCGAGGACTACGCTCTCTGTTACCGTACTTCCGGTTTGAACCTGCAAGTCTGCAAGAATCTCACGGAACGAGGGATCCAGGTCTTTGGAGGTTTCAATGACGCCATTGGTTTTGTTGAAACCAATATGGGCCACATGCTTTAAATGAGTCTGGGGTAGGTGGTGAGATCATCGAGGTGGAGATGCCGGTGGGCGGAGGAGACGGTGAAAGTTCTTTGGGTTTAGATTTCTTATTGGACTTAACACTCAGACTGCGGGAGCGGCTCTTGGGGGATTTTGCTAGATGGAAATAAGGTGAGTGGCTTCACCATATTGTGATCGAAACTGAATATGTACACGTAGTTGCGGCTGTGGCCGTGGTTCGAGAGATGACCTCTCCCGAGAAAGTGGAAGCCTCCTTATCATCACAAAATAAGAACCCGTATTTACGGCTCTGGACATCGCAGTCAGTTCAACAGTCCCGAAGGCTATGAAGAGCACCAAAACACTCACACTGCCTTGGAATACGTGGAAGAACGGTCGGTCGAGCTCGTAATTCAGCTTTGCACCGGAACCAGGGGGGATTTTGAATTTCCAGATTACTTTCTCGACCTCATCGTCAACGAGCTGGAACCACAAATCTCCATTTGGCTCCGCACCCTCCCCCTGACCTTGAGCAACGATCTGCTCAACAGATCCTCCTTCGGAGGTGGCACGGTGTTTATCCCGGCCAAAGACCAATGTCCCCTTCAAGTGGGAGTAGGTCCACTGGCTCCCGTTATTTTTATCTTTGTTTCCGTGGCTCCTCCCGAAGCTCAAAGTACCGCTGTGGTTCGATGTGAGTTGTGTACTATGGTATATCCGTGCACTTGCGATAGCGTAGAGCACGTAGGTGTCGGATGCTGCTCCTGGGAGGGGGTATTCTGTAGGGTCGGAAATGACCCGAGGTTGTGCGATGCTTCCCAACCGACTTGGCTCGGGACGAGTTTGGGGCTGATGGTGGTCTGATAGGCTTCCGCCACCGGTAAAAAGCGAGCCTTGCGAGCCAGAAGAATGCGAAAAAGCAGCGGAGGATGATACGGTGCCAAAATTCTGAGTTGCAGCCATAGTGGAGACGTGGGTTGGGGTAATCGTGTTGTCTGAGGGCGTTGGGAGGAAGTAAACGATAGAGCTCAGCTCGGTGTGCGGTTGACGAGTACCTCAAGCTCCTCTTATTCACATCGATTACAGCCTTGCGGACTGTGCAGTGTGATGAAACCTTTTCATTTCGGGTGCATCGTGCTTTCCGTGAGGTTGGACATGCATGAACCTCAGTTGGCTTCCACAGGGTGATGGAGAAACTGTTGAGTTGAATTTACCACCACACGATCGACATTGGACCTACTTCTATTCTTGGCCTTGACTGGCTTCAAATGCAGGGCCGTATCACCTTGTGGAGTGTCTCGCAACCCTGGCTTACCCTTCGTGATCTTGAGCACCTGTGTTCGATCGTCCCGCAAGAAATTCATATAACTACGGCCATCGTTCGTAGTGCCTACTTCTCGCGAGCAAGTGTTGCGCCCCAGGTGTTCAGTGACATATTTGAGCATGCCGTGTGATTGATACGGGAAAAGATAATTGAGCGGGCGCTACACTAGAAGAGAAAGGGTACATACTTACTTGTGCAACAGAACTACAGCTACCTACGGACCCGTATGGTGAAATTAGTTATTGTAAAGATAGGTCCCGGTGCCATCACGGAGAGTGAGTAGTACCCAGGGCACCGGAGCTCAATTGAAGAAGTCGAAATAGGGAGCGGCCATTGCTGAATGGCGGGTATACGTATACCGGGATATTGCCTCCCCGCCACCACATAGGAACAACTCATGGCGGCTATGGAAACAGTACAAAAAAATCCATTGAGAGAGCTCAGGAACCTTCCGGACAACACCGCACTGTCAGAACGGAATGCCAATCTGGTGGTGGGTTTGTTTTCTGACCATCGAACACCTGCATGAGGCGCCCATAAATTACGGTAAGAATCATGTACTAGTAGTGCTAGTACATGATTCTTGTCAAAGGTTCTTTATATGGACGAAGCAGCATGGCGCAGTGGTAGCGCGCGGGGCCCATAACCCCGAGGTCACTCGATCGAAACGAGTTGCTGCTACTTTCTCGAGCTACTCCTTTTTTTGGGGGGGGGTAAAGGGCGCCGATACCGAGAATCGCCACTCAAGAAATCGAACTTGTAGATTTTGACCGCTTAGTAGCAAGAATGTCTCATGTTGCCTTCCGTGAATCCAAGGCCTGTTGTTATCGTGAACCCCTCCTGCCATGGCGCACAAGCTATCAGGTTGCACTGAGCAATGAGGACGATCAACAGGATCCCAGAAAAGGAAGTGATTTTAAGGGTCAGTGAGTCTGGCTGGACTCACTACTCACTGGAACTGTCTTCAATTCTTTCCAATTCCTGCAATCATATTTAAGTTCACCGTATTATCCGTATTTGTTCATCCAATGGTGAGGCCACCCAGCAACGGTGACCTTCCGCCAGTCGGGTACTAATTAACTGACGATGGGTTCCAAATGCCACACTAATGTACTGTACGAAAAAGGACGCCACAATTGCCACATAATTTAGCCTAAAAGGTCTGAGTATACTATATATCCATAGATCCCGAATACGAACCCGTCACAAACACAAAGAAAAAAAGAAATTAGAGGGGACCCCATTGAGTCCCGGCTTGACCTGAGAATCCACCTTGGGTGAACTGCGGCTGCCCAAACGGGTTGCCCATCGTCATAGGCGGCTGAGTTTGCACGAAACCGAACCCATATACTCCGTTCGGTTGCATACCCATCATCGTTCCTTGGACTTGAGTCTGCCCTGGCATTCCGTTCATCATGGGTTGCGGGCTTGGTGTCATATGCCCCACCCCGCTCATCGCCATGCTGCCATTGAAACCAGGGTTCTGTTGAAATTGGTTGGGTGTCGTCGATTGTGGTTGTGGGCTATGCGACGATAAAAAGTGTGCATTCGGGCTTGGGGAAAGGAATTGAGGCTGCGACTGGGCTGGCGAGAGCGACGATGGTTGAGGTTGGGGTTGGTAAAATGGTGTGGGTGAACTTTGTGGTTGAAGCTGATTTTGGAATAGGGTGTTTGGACTGGTTGTAGCCCAATGGCATTTGGGATGTCGCGAGCCGAAATGGTGGTGCCGACAGTTGGGGTCTGGAAGGGGGCCATGGTTGACTGTGCTGAAAAGGGATGTTGTTGGTTGAGTGGATTTGCGGAAAACGGCTGCTGGGGGAAAGGGTTAAGGGACGGATTACCAGTAGGTGGTCCTGTCATGTTGTTGTATGGGTTGACCACTGTGCCTGGTAAACCTGAGGGCGTGCTACTGCTGAAAGGCGTCCCAAGGTAGGAAGGGGTGGCAGCTTGGTACTGTAAAGGAAGAGAAGCGTTCGAAGAGGGTTCTTGGAGGGATATAAGATCTGCCCAAACGCCTTCTGGCTTTGCTGCAGGTGGAGCAGTTTGCGGATTGTTCTGTGACAAAACCGGTTGTGAGACGGAGCGGGCTGCAGGGGGGTTCGGAGTAACTAGAGCGGCTTGCGATGGCGTTGCCCGAGATTGGAGCTGGGATTTAGTTGTCGAGAACATGTTTGCTGCGATATCGGTCGCGGTCGTCGGTTCCGGAGCAGGCGGCGCAGGTTTTGTGGCTGATCGAGTGGGCGGTGCCGTGTTGGTACGAGGAACCACAGATGAAGCAGATCTAGAAGGTCCTAGTTTTGAGGCGACAAGAGCATGCTTATCCATAAACCGTCGGTATTCATATTTTGCTGAAGGGGTAGTTGGTAGGAGAACTTCGAGAGATTGGGTGACGTACATCTGATATACTGTTCGAGGTCGTTGTCTCGCGTCGGATCGTCCAGTACCGTGGGAGGAGGATGTCGAACTTCGTTTTGGTTGTATATAGCATTAGATTTGAGGTTGCCCATCTCCTTCATACGCTGCGATGTTTTTAGTACTGAAGATCTCGGGAGGTAAGAGTTCGACATACACCAACCTGCTCCTTAGACCATGAGTCTAAGGTAATACTCTTACTGATGTGATGTTAGCAGTACGTTAGCGAGTAGGAGAGGCAGACGAACACTTTGGAAATGTGAGTTCCAATCTTTCGGTGAACACTTGCGCATCCAACACTAGAGGTAACATTAGTGTGTGGTGTTATTAAGCACATAGGCCGGATAAACGCACCATATAAAAATTCCTAGATTGTACGACGCCCAGCGGGGATTCCTGGTCTTGCAGTCTGCGCACACATCTGAAAGGGGGTTGTGATGAGAATCTGATGAACGTAAACAGGATCAACGCACTGTTACCGGGCTGGGAGACAAGCTCGAGAAGTATACGCTGATTGCGCTCTGCGGCGAGCTTGTTCACACCAGATGCCGAAGACATGTGGTTTGAAAATAAAAGGTGAGTGGACTGCGTTAAATTGAATCAGCCGACCAGAGTGACTGTGACGTTAATTGTGTGGCGTCAGCCCCAGAACCAAACAAGTTATTCTTACTTTCAATTTCACTCACATTTGCCTTTCAGCGCCATGTCTAAATGTGCAAATCTCGCTAGACTTGCAAAATCCCCAATTTATACCCATGTGCATGTATGTGAAATCTCCCAAATATTATCTTCCGTTATAATAAATGTCCCTGCAGTTTTACCGCCAAAATCCTGGCTCGCCAAGTGACCTCTACCAACACAGAATAAGTCGTTCTGACATTCTGGATCCTTCACACCCTGCGGCAAAAACGCCATACAGGTTTTTCCCCAACGTTCAGACAGTACCATTTTCGCCTTCGCGCGTTCCCAAATGCACTTCTTGTCCCAAATTCTGATTCAACTGGAGCCCCAACATGGCCTAAAATCAACAGTTGGGCTGATCGGGTTACCCGTGCCAGTGACCTGCGGAAGGAACTACGTCTGGAGCATGCGGCTGGGATGCCACAGTTACGATCAATGGTGCTTGATGAGTTCTCGGAATGGGTTGCCCCGCCCTGTCCTGGTACCTCATCCCGCGTATTCAATACCCATGACCCTCTATTTTTCTATCGGAAAGGCGCGGACACACAAACATGCAGTCAAACGGCGGAGGCTTCGTACAAAGTTTAAAGCAGCAGTTAATCTTATTGTTACTCGAGGGGCTCAAGTTAAGCTGGTTGCGCAAGACGTCAAGGAACTGGTTTTTGATGATGAAGCAGTGAGAAAAAGAGGACACAAATGGATTTTACCCGGTATGTATCTCGCAATTCATCTGCCTTCCGTACCTCTGAAACGTGATTATCGTAGATTGGGCTTACATTTGTTACCCTGCTCCTTCATTATACCTCGCGTCGTATCCAGAATTGATCCAAGCAGTCTCCACGGCACTTGAGAATATCTGGGCCAGCGGCATGCGTCTCGAGAAATCTTGGGCAGAGGCGGAGATGCGCGAGCGGTCGGGTTTGCCGCCTTTATCGAATTTGGATTCCAGGCTCCAAAGGAAGACTCGTCCGCGTCGCACTGATGATCAGAAAGTCCACAGACAAGGACTCAAAGCCCGACAAACCAATGAAAGATGACCCGTGGTATGATTGAAAAAGGTCTATTAATCTAAATCGCCCCGTGTCATAACCTTAGAGTCACCCCACATCAAACTACGCACTCGGTTAACTCAAGCGGGTTGTTGCTTTTGTCTGACTTGCGCGTCTATACCTGTCATTCACTAGAGACCAGCTTCCTCTTGGTATCGTCATCAAGGGCATACTTTTTCATATGGGACGAGCATGATTCTTGATCACCCTCGCCCAAGAAATAATCTAGAGATTATTTATTTGGACGAAAAGTCGGCGAGTGACATCATCCAAGTCACGAGCGGCTGCCCCTGGCAAAATGGCAACTGGCAAGAGTGGCAGAACATGGCAGAAACCCGCGGAAATTCACCCAAAAATTTATTTTTTTCTCGCATTTATGCGCGTTGAACTACATTTACATAGGAATACATCTAGTCATTCGATGTCGGTGCCGGGAACGTACTTGGGCTCTAATTCTTCGGTAGAGAAGTACTCATAACCGTATAATCACATGACCCGAAATCTAATCTATCACATTCCTTGCAACTCGAATACCGAGCCTCCAAATCTGGGCCTGAGCCACCATACAGCAATTTGTCATGCCGACACCGACAGAGCAACAAACTACGAGCATAGCTTCTATAGAACAATATGCAGCCTACCCTTTTGATACTGACGAGATCTACCAGGTGAGTCGAGCCATTTTCTCCAAAAACCCTGATTCGGAACTGACATATATCCGCGTTCTGGCAAAGCAAGGTCTCGCTAGCATCCTGGCCGGTGGTGCACTAACAAACAACTCAACAAACGAAGAAAAAGAAGAGATATTGCGACGGACAAGAGTCTTCTATTTTAACAAGTGCGTATTGACCACCCCATCCCCGCTTGTGCAAGGGCTTAAACACCACACAACCCCATCTTAGGGTGACCGGGAATTCGATAACTTTATATGAAGCAAAGGTGTACGAACAATCTCACCAACAGCAAACACCTGCTTCCCAATCTTCAGAACCAACTTCGGCCCAACCCGAATCTATAGCGACTTCAGGACAACCACAAAACGAGGAACCCCGCGTTTTAACATTTGTTGAACTTAAGGAGCTCATCGAGACGGGCCGCCTAGATCAGATCCCCAATAATAAAGTCATCCCGGATGCTCTAAATGTGAATTGCTAACTCCCTACAAAAGCCCTTGACGGACGGCTGACTCGAATGTGAGTAGGAAGCACCACCTAGCCGATCAGCAGCTCCGGCGCGAAAGAAACCTTGGGAGGCCGCAACGGAGGACCAAAATGCACCGGCAACGTCCACGGCCATAGATGCGCAAGAAAAGAGCGGCTAGATGTAAAATTATTACACCTCGTTGTAGCACTATCATTCACTCAACTTCCGAAAACAAGAGATCGGGTTCGAGTCAGGTCACATTCATGTTTACATTTACTAGGAGAGTAAGGAAAGTACGATCAAGGTAATTCACAGGAACTCAGAGCAGGAAAGGGGGCTGATATGGGACAGGGAGAAGGGAAAGCAAGGAAACGAAAGTCTGCATAAGCAAGGAGGTAGATAATAGAGGACTCAAAGAGACTGGGATCGCGTAGGTCATACAAAAAGAACCAGAAGGGTAAAAAGGAACTGTTCTCTTTAACTGTTTCGCCGGGCTGGAAAACATAGCGCTAGGATCCGCACAAAAACCCAAACAACTCCACACAGAGCCCAGAAGTATAGAGGAAGGCAATAATAAGGCGACGGGAGAAAGGCGGAGGGATCATTCCGTAACTTCCACGAGTAAATGAGGAAGAAGAGATTCAGGTGGGCAGACCCAGCAGTATGATGCGGAGTAACTTCGCATCAGACTGCCTACGAGAGCGGAACCGTCATCACGGATCCGAAACGCTCTTGATCAATCATCAGATCCCTTTGAACGTTCGCCGAGCAAACATCACAAGAGGCTTCTCGTCGGTTAACCAAACGATTCTAGCACTTGACCAAGAAATCACCATGTCTGGGGCATAGACTGCAAATGGTTGTCCGGACATGGGCATCTTATGCGGATAATGTGGCAGATGTTGGGCCTGCTCATAGGACATTTGCCTTGCATGGCCATGTGGGCTCACACTTCCACCACCATAACGAGGCGACGTGGGTGGACTTGCCAGCGGATTACCAAAGGCTGCAGCGAAGGTAACAGGGGCATCAAGGTCCGTTGCCAAACAGCGAGGAATTCATTATTTGTGGTGATGAAAACGCCGGTGCTGGCCTTGAGATCGGCAACGGTGAATGCAAGGGGATATGGTCATGTGATGTAATTTGATTGAATACCGGATAAGCTTGATAGGCAGGTGATGAAAGTGACGACAAGCGTTGCTGCTGGTATTGATCGCCCAGCCCAGGAGACGTTGTAGGGTGTTGAAGAGGCTGCGCCAATGACCGTGTAGTTAGGGCTGTGCCTATGGTGTTCTGCTGTCCCAGCTGAGAATTGCCACTGGTGAAGGAAGACGACCAGGATTGGGGAAGTTCGTTCTGATATTGTCGGGGGGACTTATACGTGTTCTTGGGAGGATTGCCTCCAGCTGCAGATATGAGAGATTGCTCGTCGGGAGAGGCGGACCATATATTTTGGGGGAAGAGAGATAAAGAACCGGCAAGTTCACTGCGGTTGTTTGTGCCCTTCATCACACCCTTTAGGAGATCCTCTGCGGTAGTTGTATGCGCTGCGTGAGGAACGGATGGAAGTGGAATAGTGTGCCTTTGGATGTTGGTAGGCGACTTGGGTGAGAGCGTCGTGGGACTTGTGATAGGCTTGATTGAAGCAATCGGGAGTAGGGGAGTAGGAGGTTGTGGTTTTAACACAGGAGAAAGTGTTGGTCTGTTTGAGGTGTTAGAGAGATGTTAGAGCTTGGAGTAAACTACGCACTGGAGGTAAACGATTTTTTCCTCATCTTCGTCGTCAAACTCCCGATCCAGCAACCCTTTATCGCGAGCCCTGAATGCCTCGTCAATTACATCTTCCTCCCCTGGCGACATTTCTTCCATGATGTCAATCTCATCATGATCTGGTTCGAAGGTGGTCTG
Organism: Calvatia gigantea; assembly: GCA_025093985.1. Lineage (NCBI taxonomy): Eukaryota > Fungi > Basidiomycota > Agaricomycetes > Agaricales > Lycoperdaceae > Calvatia > Calvatia gigantea. Next base: position 1,068,335 of record JACAAK010000012.1, read on the forward strand.
TTGTTGAAGTTGAGGACTCGATGGGCGTTCATGGGAAGGTTCTCTCGAGAAATCAGGATACGCAGATGGCCTTGCTTTCCCTACCATGTCTTGGTCAAGGACGACCGTATTGCCCTCCAGTTTGATAGGAAAGTTCTGACAAGTTGCGTATATCAGCATTGTTCGGAAAAGGAGCACGAACGGCTCCAGACTTACGGGTAATTCTGCCAACAGCCTCGCATCCTCCAACAAATCATAAATCCTCATCAACTGCTCAACATTCGGGTGAGGCTTTTCTCTAGCCTGCGGTGATCCCTGATTGTCTCCCTCAAGATTCTCGCCCATAAGTTTCTTCAAAGGTAAGAAACCACGCATGTCAATATCCTCGTCCAAAGGTGAAACCAAAGCAGGTAGGCCACTCTTCGGGAATGCTTCAGCCAGTGCATGGATGAACGCAACATAGCTCTTCCAGAACTCGATGGTCCTGATGGAATATCCACTGATTTGATGGGGAGCATCCCTCAATACCTCAATACCTTTCACCCTCTCCTGTTCCAAGAACGCGAGATATTCTAGATCTTGCATGAGAGTCTTGGAATTGGCCCTTAACCATTTGCTTGCGATTCGTAACGCAGGCAATGTCCTCCTGAAGACTGCGGTAATCTTCAGTGCGAGTCCATTCTCATTGACATCCACGTCAGATGGAGGTGGCACTGTAAGTTCCGCTTTTCCGACATTGAGAAGAGTGCCATGCAGATCAAAGATGTGTCGGATGATATGCCAATCGAGCAGCAGAGATGTGTTCGCAGGCGTTGGGCGTTCCGTCTTGGGACGAATCATACGGTGCTTGCAAAATGCGCCTTGGGAGAGGACTATGATCTGAGAAATGGTGTCGGGCAAGAGAAGCCGCTCTGAAACCAAGAGATCGAAGTCATCACGGACAAGTTGGTCGAGTTTGCGTCCGATAGAATCCATCCTAGCATCCATTGAGAATCAGTGCATCAAATGAACCATGTACACATACTTTTCAATTCCCCTCTCTTCTCCGATACGCCACAACGCATGCAGGGCGAGGAGCCGCTCTCGGAGCGTCTCCACTAAGATATTGGATGCAACGCTACGATCTTGGGGTTTCTCTCGCTCTCGGTGATTTCGTCCTTTCCATGTATCCAAGGCCCGAGATAACACCGTGTTGAGGTTGTCTGTGGCTGTATCATAAGGTTGCTGCACGCACAATGCCCGATAATAATGCACAAGGGACACGAAAGTATCCTTCTGATAGGATGAAAGGATGGCGAGTTGATGCCACGGATTCCCTTCATTCGGCACTAATAATCGCGCTTGTTCATAGCACTTCTGGGCCTTATCATAGTTCCTTGCCCGAGGAACTATCTCCTGACCCCTACGATTTCTCCTTCTGGCAGGCATCGCCGAATCGTGGCCTGCTCTGGGACGTCCATTAGAGTCATTGTACAACTCCCGGTAACGTGCTATATCGCCTAAACAGACAAGCGCTTTGCTGAAGATAGCAAGGCGACTACCCCGGTTAGATGTCGAGGGTAGGAGTGCGTTAGGATCTGAGTTCTCTTGGGGGAACTGGTAATGGTTGCGCCCGTTCTGGATCCGACCGCCGCTGGGATGAGTCGGCTCGCCGCCTTCCGGATTGGGATCGGTGTTCGCAACCATGATCCCCTGTGACTCGGATAGTATCCCAAGTTCGGCCAACACTGGCTTAGCTTCCGTAAGCCCAAAGGTTCGGTACATCCTCTGAATCAACAGAGTCCAAAACTTTTCCTCCTCGGCTAAGAATTGTCGAAAACGCTGAATGAGTTTCCGATACTCAACAACACCATGGTGAGGGTTGGTGCGCTGTGGACCTTGAGCTTGAGTTTGCTGTTGATTCTGCGCTTGTGGTTGCTGTTGCCCTGCCTGTCGCTGTTGCTGCTGCTGTCGGGCGTTCTGTAAGATTGCACGGTCGAGGGCGGCGATGCGTGTTTTGTATGAGGAGATGAACGCATAAGATGTTTGCATCCATAAGTGATTCTCGACATCCTTTGATTCCCTCGCGTAAGGGTGAACCAGGAGAAGATTCAGATAGTGTCTCCGGAGACTTTGTTTGTGAGGTTGTCAGCCCAGGGAAACGGCGGAATCAACAATAACACTCGCTTCTTTCGCTGAAAATCGACGTCTCTATCGAAGGGTTCCTTGGTTTGTAGTAATTCTTTCAGATTGGTGTGTAAAGTTTTCGCCTCTCTGTCGGTGGAGTGGAGTGAGGAACCGAGTCGGGGGGGAGGGCCATAGCAACGTACCGGGCAATAGTTGCGGGTTGTTCAGCCATTGTTGTAGATAGATAGAACTGATTCACGATGAAACCATGGTATTTAAGGAGATTATGATAGAAACACCGAGAAGAGGCTCGTTGAATCAGTGATGACAAGAAATGATCATACTTGGTCCAGAAGACGTGGGAACTAAATTTGCCGCCCCCCTCCCCTGATCCGCGGTCGTCTCAGATTACACCATCTACTGTACTTTACTAACATGAAACAGATGTCTATAGAATTTACCATCCCTCCTCGTCGTCGCTCTCGTCGCGTGCATTCGGACGGAACAATGCAAGCAGATCATCCATGCCAAGTTTCAAGTTCTTCAGCTGGTCGCCACTCAGGGCCGCTTGAGCCAATTCTCGTTTTTTCTCTTGCAACTGCTCATGACTTGTCAGCTAAACAGCTTCCTCCGATCAAGCAACGTTGCATACCAGGAGAATCCGCTCCTCAACGGTGTCGTCTATCTTGAGTTTGAAGATGTTCACGTCCCTTGTCTGGCCGAACCGGTGTGCTCGGTCAAAGGCCTGGTCCTATTGCAAACAGCCGAGTCTGCGCAAATTCCGGGCAATGCTTGAATTAACTCACCTCAAGTGCAGGGTTCCACCACAGATCAACGAGAATGACATTATTGCACGCAGTAAGATTGAGGCCTGAGAATGAATCTGTCAACCGGTGTAGGTGTTGGGATCGAAACAACGCACCAGTACTACCAGCCTTGAATGAAATTAGAATAACTTTCACATCGGCGCTGTTCCTGATTTTTGCCAGTGCTGCTTCACGATCAACGGGTGCCATCGACCCATCATCTAGGTGAATGGCGCCGTCAACATAATCAATACATCACCCAACAAAATGGGTATTCAACTCACATCTCACAAAACGAATTCTTTTCTCCTTCAGGAAGGGCATGATCAAATCAAGCATAGAGGTGAACTGAGAAAAAACGATCGTTTTCTCCTCACCCCGCGACCTCTCTTCAATATCCTGCAACAATTTAAGGATCATTCGAATTTTTGCAGGAGGTCGGGCGTTCAAGTTCGGCCAGCGCCGCCTTCTCGGCGAGGGGTACGCAAGTCACACAGTGACCACGCCATTTTCCCTCTGCCGAATTTTGGGGACTGAGCCTATATGAACGGAGTTAGTGTGCTTGCGAGACATTTGGGTTTAGAATGGACATACTCCATGGTGCACATCTGACATTTCGGTGCCGCAACGCCCATTTGGCCGAAAGCCGCAACGAGATCGTCTGCATCGGCTTCAGAATCCTTTTTTGCCGCTTGTGACTCAACAGCCTCCAAATCCTTTTTGTAATCCTTGGTGACGAGAAGCGGGTGATTGCAAGCTAGACATCTGATTAGGGAGCCGGCAAAATGAGTAAATATGAATAGTACCTTGCCGAAGCCGAAGCAAGAGCAAGAGGACCGAAATATACTTGTTCCCCTTCTCTTGATTCATAAGCTTCTCGAGAGCCTCGTCCATTTTGTTCTCCAAAGACTCGTAAAATGTTCGCTCGGTAGCATCAAATGGACAGGAGATGACCTCGACCGTACGTTTGGGAAGCTCAATCAGCTTCTTCCCATTGATAACATCGTCTTTCCGTCGCCTTAACATGATTTGCTTGAGAATAACCTGATATGCAGTCAGCAAAAATTACCTGGGAGAAACAAAGCCCACTAACCTGTAACATCTTCATCGCCTTACCAGCCCCCTTTCCATTCTTTATGGGCTGGGCAACCTCTCGGTTGAACTTATCGTACCAATTCCATGGTCGGATATTAAGGAACTTGAGCAGTGAGTACAATTCTAAAACGCTGTTCTGACTGAGTAATTCATGGTCTTAAGCCCTGGAATCTACTCGGATTAAAACAGGCTACTCACATCGGTGTGCCCGTCAAGCACCATCTGAACCGTCCTTTCAACTCGCAACATGCAATGGCACCTTTCGTGTTATGGTTCTTGATATTGTGCGCCTCGTCTGGATCAGGGTACACCAGTCAGAAAATACAAGTGTCGACGCAAAGAGACTCACCAAGGACGATACGAAACCACTTAACGTGGAACAGGGCATTCTTAGCTTTTCGATTCGAAGTCGCAGGTTTCTTGACATTCCTGCCGAAATGTTCAGCCTCGTCGGAGTCTGAGTCTCCTTGCCTCTGGCTTTCCTTGGACTTGGATTTACCACTTTTGGACTCATCTTTGGCGTCAGGAACAAAGTTTGCGTATTCGGATTTGACGGTGTCGTAGGTCGTGACGACGACATTGTGCCTACGAAGAATATATGGATCCGTCGTACGAGAAGTTCCTTGGTGCTTCAGGACAGAGAGCTTGGTCATTTTCTTAATTTCATCAGCCCACTGTCCGACCAGTGCCAGGGGACAGACGACCCTAACGGCGGAATCGTTAGTTGCAAACACCACAAGAGAGACTAAGAGGACACTCACAGTGTCGACGCCGCCCATCCGTCGTCTTGGTCTTCCCTTGTTGCCGGGTTGTCTAAAATCCTTGTAAGTGTTTGAATGGTTTTGCCCAAGCTAAAACGCGCACATTCATGAGCCACACATTTGCAACTAAGGTCAACTGTATAGCACCTACCCCATATCGTCCGCCAGAATACCACCATAACGTTTGTCGTCAGGATTCTCCCTTCCTACCATCCAATTCCTTCCAACTACTTGATGGTCAAGCAACTGAATACCGTCTTTGAACCCTTTTACGATTTTATCTTTTTCCTCAATCTCAATCTCCCCATCATCGCCCATATTACCCGAAATTAGCTCCTTCAGTGCTTTCTCCGTCTCTGCAGCAGTCATGTCATCGCTACCATGCGTAAAAGATCCAGCGGTGGGTATATGAACGTGAGGGTCGGGAATAGCAAACCCGCGTGCCTGTTGTTGCTGACGCTGACGCTGGGATTGTTGTTGTGATTGAGACTGTGACACCCTCGCGCGATCATAGTCAAAAGTCTGTGGCTTCATCGGTATACCAGAGTTCAGCAAGTCCTTGTTTGAGGGTATGTGTATAGGAGCCGGGAGCGAATTCTGGGGAGCAGAATGAGGTTTATAAGCTCCTTGCCCGCCCGTGGAGACTGGTTTTATCCGGCTCACCCCATTGTGCGGCTGCAGTGGCCGCGTTGGTATATTGGGGTTAGGTAATTGTGTTGGTAGTTTGATAACATTACTGAGAAGAGTTGGAAGTTTAAAAAGGTGACCGACGAAAGAGGTGTACTTCGTACGTACCTTTGTTGAGATTGAGCTTTAGATTGGGGTGGCTTCGATAAGATTTCAATTTCGCTGTCACGATCTTCAGCTGCATTCCCTTGTTCGCCTTCATCGCTTTCTTCTTCAACGCTAGGTTCTTCCTCGTCAAAGGAAAGTACAGCTGGACGTGTCCTTCGTGGAGGAGAGGACGAATCGCTCGTAGACGCCGTTGTTGCAGTCGACACAGTGGAAGCAGTTGAGCCAACGGACTACATGATATTCACTCAAACCCCAACCAGAGTAAAATTCACAAAGAAACCCTCACGATAACTTCAGGCCTGAGCTCGTTTTTTGGCTTCGATTTCGCTTGCTGGTTTCGACCGAGAGCAAAGAACGTTTGGGCGTCACCCATGAAATGTTCACGACTGTTCTTCAGGTTAGCACCATTAGCCACAAATTAACCCGAATATATCCTTACAGTCGTTCTATGGGCATGGTGGTCTGCAAGGTAGTGGTGAGTAAACTTGAAAGAGAAGTGGTGGATATACTTATAGGGAATTTGAACTGTCACAGATAAATTAGGTCGCGTCAGCGTGGCAGATCACGCGGAGGTCACGCCTGCCCAAAAGTCTGTTGGAACGTCACCAGACACTTCAAAAGCTTCACTGGCAGCACTTTGATTGTACATTGGCAACATTACATTTCCTTTCTTGGTTTTTTTTCTTGTCATAACCACTCGGATCATCCCCTTAAATAGTTTGTTCTGAGATATTTCACAACTGCCCTAGCCTCCTACCAGAATAGAAGTGTATCCCACCGAGTTGGTTGCTTTTCTCCCTCTTGACACCTTGACCCTTTGCAGTGCTAGCATTCCTTGTACTTAAGCATATCTATAAAGATGGCAAATCCACTAAATTGAACCATCGGGGCTTTCACTATTCTGAAACTGTTCTTGCTAAATATGAGCCTTCGCCGTCACAGTCCCTTCATCTCTCATGGCCTGACCACTTAATGAATTTGCTAGACAACCCTCACACGAACGAAACCTAGAGTTCTTTCCTTCAAAGCAGAGAAACAGGACCATAGCTGTCGGATTCCTGGGCATAGAAATTTTCACCCTGCGAGGATCCTCCATTTTTTTCACCTTTCACCGGGGGAGCCTGTCTGTTCGGTCTAAGCACCTCCCTATTTTGTCATCATAGCAAGCTCCAAGGTTTCCTGACAACTTGTGATGAAACACAAGCCAATTCTAGGGAACGAACACAATAACTCAGGGACTGCTGCTACAACAAGGGCTACATTATGACTCAACAGACACGGAGTTGACATACAACAAAGGGGTAAAAATTCAAACAGGCAAATCTAGGAGCAATATTTCACGGCGAAATACAAATTAAAAAACATGCACAAGTTGTTCTATCCTCTAAGAGTGTGGCACGAAATCATGCATTAGATTTCGCGAGCTGAGGAGTTGGGGTTATGGACGCAGTACCTCGGCCGCACCGCTCGAGACTCCCATCCTTCAGCTCATAAGCGGGTAAGTACCTGGTGATTGGAGAACTCCCGGGCTGCGCCTCGTCTGGGGCACCAGGATGGCGATCAAGGTCAGTTGGCACACCTAGGGGTAACGATCCGTTCGGGGTGGTATGGGTTTGCGTCAGGGAATTTGGGAAGGCTATAGTCGACGATAAACGACCATCACCGGCCGGAGAAGGAAGGATGTGTGTGCCTGGTACGGCCTCTGTCGGAACAGAATGGGGTAATATTGGAGAAGCAGAGAGAGGGCCAACTAGGCAGGAGAAATGGCCATTGGTGGTACCCTCTGGGAGGCGAAGAGCAGGATTAGGGAATGTATTATAGGTCGAGCCAAGGGAGGTATACCTGTGGAGGAAATATTAAGGGCACGACGTCACAGAAGTTCATGAAACATACCCTTTATCGTATAAATTACAATAAGGAACATTTAAATGACGAAGAAATGTCCAGACATCGGCATACGACCAATCAATAACCGGGTTGACGCGTTCAAATTCTGGCCACCCTGGGTCTGTCATGTTACGGTGTGAAAGTTTCGCTAGATATAGATGCTCAGTTAGAAGTAGCGTACGAATTAAATTATGCTCGCCTCCGTGGGGATCTGTCCGCCGAGTCCCAATCAGAATGGCTGTGATATGTGGGAACAACTTCTTGTATGTTTCTAATGCCTGGCGCATGCCTTCCCCGCCCTTGGCGTTACCAACTGGTCGTGGTGAAGATAGGGGAAGTTCTCCCTTGCCTGATGGTATTGGCGGTGTCGGGGCGGGGGTGGGTATACTTTCCACTTGGGACGACGAAGGGCGACAAGAGTATAGATCAAGGTTGTACACACGGACGGTGTCATCAATGAACTTCTCAAGGTCGGAAAATGGAGATGGAACGGGTATGTATATGGCATGGATAGGTTTCATCGGTTCTCCTGGAGCAAGCCTACGGGCAAGAGCACCTACATAGAGGTGTAGAAGCACAGTACCTGGAGTGACATCAATTACTGTTATGATGACTCTACCGCACTTGGACTCACAATCCTTGCCTCCATTAAAGCTAATCGATGTGCTTTCTGGTCTACAAACGGGAGTAAGTGGTGGGGTGTCATTAAAACGGCACCGGATCCTTACCCACCCATGGGAATCGAGGCACTGGTCTATGACTTCTAGAGCCTCCCTGACTAGCGGCGCAAGGTGGTGATCCGATTCGGCGAGCTCGTACACCTCCTCCGCGACTTTCTTGGAATCCATTTGTGTTCCTTGTTTAAGGGTTCTGGTACGTGGCAAATGTTTGTTCAGTGAGGTAACGGGAGTACTCTGTCCGACTGCATCGCATCTATTAAATGGTTAGTTTCGATTTCACGTGATCGTCCACAGCTAAAGATTATTAATTAAAGTCCTTTCGCCATTTCCGGCCATCCAGCAAGGAGCTCGAAATAAAAACCCTTCAATTTGGCCAATCGCTGTGAATCTTGTTCTATCTTCATGTCTAAAGCCGTTGTCCTAGTCACCGGAGGAAGTGGGCTCGTTGGACAGGCCATCAAACATGTCATCGATACAGAGCCCGAGGGTTCGCGGTTTGGAAGGCAGCCGGGCGAGACTTGGATATTTACGAGTTCATCAGAAGGTGACTTAAGGTGAGCGGGCATACTTGGCAGACTTTAAGCACATTTCTTACCTGATATTTTTACAAGAGATGCTACTCAGACCCGTCGACTGTTTGAAAAGTACAAACCTACTCACGTCATTCACCTTGCTGCTCTGGGTGAGTGGCGCAGTAATCAGTGTCCACAATCCTAGATGACATTGATTGTCGTAGTTGGCGGGCTCTTCAAGAATATGAAATACAAGGCAAGCTCTCGGTTTTCCGAGGCTAGAGTGACAATTAACGTCGCAATCAATCAGTTGACCTTCCTCCGCGACAACATTTTGATTAACGATAACGTCCTCCACACTTCGTATGAATATAAGGTTCAAAAGGTCAGTATCATGCCTCTCGACTTGTGTCTTCCCCGATAAGGTTGAGTACCCCCTGGATGAGAACAAAATCCACACAGGCCCTCCCCACGAGAGTAATTTTGGCTATGCGCATGCTAAACGTATGGTTGACGTACAAAACCAGTATGTCATATGGGCCGTCACCATGTTCACTTGTCTGAGTATAGCATAGCGCGTACAAGGAGGAGCTCGGCTGCAACTTCACCTCTGCTATTCCTACAAATGTGTTTGGTCCTCATGATAACTTGTTGAGTGTCACGCCCTCCTCCCCAAGGATATTCATTTATGAACATCATTGCAGCGATCTAGAGGAATCCCATGTCATCCCTGGTTTGATCCATAAGTGCTACCTTGCCAAGAGTACGTTAGACGGGATACTACTCGAGTCCATTCTCACCCCGTTTACAGAGAACAATACTCCTTTCGTCGTTGCAGGCACTGGAAAACCCCTACGTCAATTTATCTTTTCTTGGGATCTTGCGAAACTCTTTATCTGGATGCTACGGGAATACGATAACGTTGAGCCTGTTATCCTTTCCGGTCGGTGTTCTAATATAGCCCATTATTCTTTCCCGCTGACGAGTCCGCTTTAGTCGGTGAGGATGAGGAAGTGAGTATTAAAAACGTTACCGATGCGATCGTGAAGGCCGTCGGCTTCAAAGGGGACTATACCGTATGTCCGCTTCACGACAACCCTCGAACTCAGGCTTACTGTTAGTTTCAGTTTGACACCTCCAGAGCGGACGGTCAGTTCCGGAAACCCGCATCCAACAAAAAGCTCTTGACCTTGATGGGTGGTTTTGAATTCACTCCCTTTGAAAAAGGTGGGTTCCCTTGTATATTTCGGCTATCATGATCTCACCACACCCCTAGCTCTCGGTATTACTGTCGATTGGTTCCTCAAGAACTACAATACGGCAAGAACAGGCAACGCCGGTCGCTCTCAGTGATGTTTCAGCACCAGGTCACCTGTGATAAAAATGTAGAAATGCTTTCCCACTACGATCCCCACCACCTGCCACACCTTTGAGATCCCGTAGGTAACAAATGTAACCCGTTGGGTCGTCGGCGGTCGTGATTGGTTATGAGTTGTTTAGCGCCGATACCTCACGGTGGCCTCATGGTTGGGAACTCTCGGCATATCGTCCGATGGATCGTATAGTATATGGACATTGAATGTATTAGACTTCGTTCAACGGGAAATGAGGTGATTCAGGCGTCCCATAGCAATGAAAGTTGCTAGTGGGAATGTCTGGTTGTAGACAAGAGAGCGAATGAGATAAAATGGGTATCGTGGAATTCGTTCCATATCTACACCATAGTTATCCGGACTCCAGACCTACATAAGAGCTCTGCAACGCCGCAACCACTCCTTCTATCTGCTTTCATCATGTCCATCCTAGAAACAGTTCCTGCCTTCACAAAGCTTGATCTTCCACCACCAGAGGAATATCGGAAACGTAAAGTCGCGTTGATCTCTGGTTTGCCCCGTTCGTTGCTACACGTGGTCGCCCAAGCTGACCTTAATCGCACCAAGGTATCACTGGCCAGGATGGGTCTTACTTGTAGGTCCTCCGCACGAACTCCTAATTTCTTCTAACGGTCACTAGGACCGAATTTCTCCTGAATAGGGGCTATCAAGTCCACGGTATTATTCGTCGATCATCGAGTTTCAATACTGGCCGTCTGCATCATCTATATGAAGACCAGCACGAACGTACGTCGTCTCAATGCGTCGTCATCCACACCATTCATGATTACGCCCTCACCCTGACTATGATACCTTGAAATCTCACCAGGGCCCAATAAATTCAAGTTACACTATGGTGACCTAAGTGACAGCACCAATCTTGTGTACATCATCGCTCAGGTCCAACCAACCGAAATTTACAACCTCGGAGCCCAATCCCATGTCAAAGTCTCCTTCGAAATGGCCGAATATACCGGCGACGTTGATGGCCTGGGTACGTTGCGTCTCTTGGACGCAATTCGCACCTGTGGCCTCGAGAAGCATGTCCGATTCTACCAGGCCTCTACTTCCGAACTTTACGGCAAGGTCGTTGAAACACCTCAGAGCGAAACAACCCCTTTCTATCCTCGGTCGCCGTACGGATGCGCGAAGCTCTATGGCTACTGGATTACCGTGAACTACCGGGAGTCATACGGGATGTACACGTGTAATGGGATTTTATTCAACCATGAAAGTCCGAGACGAGGAAGGACCTTCGTGACAAGGAAGATTACGCGTGCTGCTGCGGATGTCTCGCTAGGGAAGCAGGGATGCTTATATCTTGGTAATTTGGATGCATTGCGTGACTGGGGGCACGGTGAGTGTAGATATTCAATGCACCAGTTCCTCAGGCTTGACGGTCTATCCCATCCAGCTCGAGATTATGTTGAAGGAATGTGGTTGATGCTGCAGCAACCTACGCCAGGCGACTATGTCCTTGCAACCGGAGAGATGCACTCTGTGCGGGAATTTACGGAGAAGTCATTCCAAGAAGTTGGCATGGAACTTGAGTGAGACTGAAGTTTGTCACTTCCTGTTCTCTGTCTTATCGCATCTTATCAGGTGGTTTGGAACTGGTGAACAAGAACACGCTATCGATAAAAAGTCAGGCAAGACAGTTGTCCGGGTAGACCCCAAGTACTTCCGTCCGGCAGAAGTCGAGTACGCCCTTCGTTGTTCTGTTGATGACTATCTTTGCTCAGGACACCATTAGCCTTTTGCTCGGGAACCCGTCGAAGGCCGAAAATGTTCTTGGCTGGAAACGTAAAGTCCCGTTCGACGAGCTCGTGAAAGAGATGGTGGTGGCAGATCTGAAAGCTTCCGGCAGTCTCGTTGAAGATCAGAATTGAATTGTTCTGGTGGACCTGCATACCGCCCACGTTCAAGCTAGCCCACCAGAGAGGCGCATCTCAGCCAACGACGGAAGCTAAGACTGGTTGGTATACTACAGGTTTTGCGCAGTTTCGGGACGGTGCTTCCAATTAATGTACAAAAAGATATTGGTTCTGTTCTTAATATCCCTGTTCCCCATTAATATGAAATGATTGAAATGCCATCATTGTCGGTCACTCTTCTGGGACACATTCGGCGCTAATGCCCAGGATGCAGGTAAATCTGCCTAAGCAGTAGCTGTCGACCCAGTGTATGCGTGGATGGTCTGATCGGCACATCCAGCAGGGGTCATGTATCCATAAGGACCCAAGTTGATGTACAAATCCCTGTTTCCAGTGGCATCAGGGCAAACCAAGAAAGCCTGACGCGCAAGCTCGGTCAGATCCGTATTCTCATGCTGAAATGGAGTAAAGCTAACACTCACGTTGTTCTGGGGCCGGCTGACATTAGGGTCGCTCCACAGAACGGTGTCGCCACTCCAGGAGAAGGCGCCAGAAGCAGCCGGGGTCTTGGACCAACTAATCTTGAGTTTGTTCATACTCGAATCCGTACGCGGCTCGACGACAGCATAAAGGGAGGTACCGCCGGCATTCTGGACAAGTTGGCCATTGGTAATCTGGAATTGGGCGGCGGTGTCGGGTTCTCCGAGAACAGCGTCTGAAACACTGTTGACAACCTCGGAACGGAGGTACTTATGGAAGTTGGGGTCGACCTATTATAGTATGAACGTGAAGGGGAGGTTAAACGAACTTCCTTTAGTAGTGCTTGCAGAATGAAATCTCACGTACTACAGCGCGAATGAACGAGTATCCGGGAGCGAGAGTGGTTGAGCCGCCAGGAGCAGATGATGTTGTGCTAGTTGCTCAGGGCAGTTGCGAGTGGTGCTGGTAGCTAAACGGGCTACAGCTTACCTTCCTGGGTTCGTTGTGGCTGTGGTGGTTGGCCTTGTGGTAGTAGTGCTTCCGACGCTACCAGGAAGGCATTGGGAGTACCAGTCGTTTGAATAGGTGCAGCTCCAACCGCTAGGACAAGTTGTAGGACCAGTCCAACCGATACCTGCGCACTTTCATAGGTCTGATGTGAGCAGATCATGCTGAAATGTGACCATTAAAAACGCCTCACCTGGCCATATTGGGGAGCAGTTTGAGCGGAAACGGCGCCAGCGAACAGGAGGGCACCCGCAACAAGCGTAAGAGATTTGGACATAGTGGGTTCGTGGTAACACACCGACAACCCGAGGGCTTTTTATACCTCATGTACTCTGTCTTGATAGAATTCCCCCCGTTCTACGAGTCCCTGGTATGCCGAACTTTGGGCTTTTCTTCGGACTATGAATGAAGTGGAACCATACGTAGCTGTTGAGCGGATCCTTGTGGCGGTCCAATCTCGGGGGGTGGAAACCAGGCTTGTCGCCTATTGTCGCTAGTCCAGAGGCCACATGATACCTGCAATATAAACGATCAATCAATGTTCGAGAGCTATAAATCACAAACCAGTAGTCTATTTTTGTCGGAGTCACTTGAGAACTGGGTTCTGAGATCTCTGAGAATCAAACTTCGGATGCTAACATGCCTGTCTGACCTGGGTAGCATCTATGCCTCTATCTGGCATCATGATGGTGGTGAGCTCAAGTCGGACAAGTACGTTTACTGACTGTCCGATATCCAAGAGAAGAAAGACATTACCCTCCATCAGTATTGGTTCAGAAAAGGAATTGTGGTTGATCTCCAACGTCAAGAGATTAACCGAGTGAGTTGCGGTCGGGACTTCGTCCGCTTCGATGATGCCTAAATCTGAAACGTCCGCAAGCCAGGGGGGTAAATCTGCCGAACATTCCCTCGGGTTTACGTTTTTAACTGGTCGACATTGAAGAGGTATGGCCAGCATGGATCCAGGTGCCATAACTGCGGGAGGTACAACAGTCAAACCGTTTAAGCCTGAGGCCGATGGCTGCCGGTTGCAATGCTGGATTGGTTCTAAGCACCTATGTCCATCCCAGATGGACAGGATACAAACAGAGGAGTTAGAATTTGTTGGCCGGTGGCGATAGCCGTCCAGAGCGTTCACCAAGCGCTGATATCGCTCAGTACCTTCCACAGAAATGTGACCATTTGTCACACTTGCTCTTCCCATTATGCCTTCCTCCAACGCTCTGCCCAATGAAATACTCCTGGAAATTCTCGCTTTGCTTCGTTCCAATTGCCAGAAACCTTTGGATATATTACTGGTATCCTCCGGCTTCCATCTTTTGTTTTCTCAATTGCTCTATGGTCAACTGGAATTCAGTAACATAGCCCAGTTAACGAAGTTCGTGAGCACTTTCAGCTCTACCTCCATTCCTCAACCGATCAGACATGTAACTGTGGCTGTTTATAATGACCCACACATCGGGCTGTACACTCAGCTTCGAGACTTCTTCTTCCTTTGTGCGAGTGCGCCAGAAGCTGAAGTTGATGACTGTGGGCGCGTTGTCTTCAAGAGTCTCAAATTCCGGTTCCATACCCACTCTCAGGACGTCTCCCTGTATATGATTTATGAAGCGTTAGTCCGCGTCAAGTAAGGCTTTACTCCGACTATTCTGCCAACATTCATGATTCAAATGTACTTAGTCCCCGGACATTCACCTGGGTCGGACCGGACCCACCCCACCATTTCTCTGCAGCAGTGTGTATTTCCACCAACCCCTCATGGTTGTCGCGTCAATGTTCTCTTTACCCCAGATTGTTCCTGCCGCTCTTTCATACGTACTACGAGCACTGGCCACGCAGTCCAATCTCACGCAGCTCACATTATCGCACGTCAAATTCCCAGATAACGGCAAAGTCTTCTTACTCCCACGTCTCCCGTCCCTAAAGACCCTTACGCTTTCGCAAGTGATATTTTTACGACCAGATATCGTTGTAGATTTCCTAATGAAATCCGGTAAGGTTATAGATCCAGTCACGCGTACTTTTTTTGATCATCCGTTCGCAGATTCGCAATTGGAGGACATCAGGCTTGTTGATGCATACCAACAAAGTATTTGGGGCCCACGACTGCGCAGGTCGCATATCGAAGCTGCCGCACGCCACTGTGTCCAACTAGAAAGTATCGGAGAGGATGGTGCCTCCAATCGTATGGAAACTATGTTGACGGAAGTGATGCACAGGATCCGCCGAAGTGTCGTCTGTCAGGGCAAATTTGAACGCATTGTTGGAGGGGACCGTGTTCTGAAAGACAGTATCCTCGTGTGATATGCAGCCCATGACCTTCTGTGTGTTACGATTAACTCATACTATGGGTGTTATCGTGTGCAAATGGGCACTGAGCAAACGCAGTTACAGCAAGGCCAGTGGACCTTTTAGCATGCATACTAAGAAGGCTTCCTACAGGGGAACTGGCCGTGTATCCATCCTTGTGAAAAATGCAGAATTAGGAGGTTATTCAACTGGTCGGATTCTTCCAGCTGAAGTACTGGTGACGGCTGAACCCGTTTATGCGTGTGGGTCCACGGGGGTTCCCGAACGAAAATGGTTACACTCGACGATTCCGCGCAACGCACCTGCTGTTACTATCCCAGCCAGAGCGTCCTTACACGGGAATAATCAAGAATCGCAAGCAGATAAGTAGCAACATGTAAGTTCAGCTCGTCTGCACATTCACATTCAAAATCTGACTGCATGGCCATATCCCACCGCCATCACCTCAAGCGTTCTCAGGGGCCGCAGTTCCCGGGATTATGGGATTGCGACTATAGTCAAGAATCCTGGTTACGATAATCCGGATAACTATTTCGATAATCTCGGATTATATAATTATCCCAGCACTCCCGGTCAAAGTGGAGTATCTTGATTATCATAATCCAGGATAATCCAGGTTGAACACACAATAATCCTGGTAGCATAATCAGGTTTATTCTTGATTAACAGGGTTTTACAAGATAATTCTAGCTAATCTGTAACTAAACTATATGATTAATCAATGTTGAAACTGAGTTGCTATGACGCACGTGAGTCAGTGACAAGTATTTTCTGTCAGAGACCTACCTGGACCCACAACCATAAACTCATGCTTGGGTTGGGAAATCCAACACAAGGAATCACATTCTAATTTTACATTCGTGAATCACAACAATATATCCTTTACAAATTCTACGGAATGAGTCTCACTCATCCTCCTCATCTTCAAACAGCGCCCTATGGAAAGCCGCAACTCCATTGTATCGGAGGTTCTTCCGCCTTCTTCCTGGCAGTCTGATGGCCTCTTCGTCATCTTCTTGGTCATTGTGGCTTGGCTCGTTGCGTACAACCCAACGATAATGACGGCAGCGGTCCGCACTAACTCATGATAATCGTCTTCGCTATCGCCGTCATCTCCAGGATCGCATGCCTGATCCCATCCCTTCTCCCAACCCCCTCACGCAGGCGATCGTTCGATGATTGTGTTCACTGTCATCATCTTCACTGCAGACCAGGTCTATAATTCGGCTTTGCAATCTTAGTTTCGGTTGCAGGAATCATGTCCGTTAGCACCGTCCTCTTCGCCGTCGTCCTCTTCGTCGTCGTCCTCTTCGTCGTTGTCGTCCTCTTCGTCGTTGTCGTCCGTGAAGCTGTCTTTGTAAATCTCCTCATCCTCTTCCCCAGGGTCTGGATGGGAGCGTGAAGAGGAACCAGGGCCGTGATGTAAGCTTCTGCTCCCACACCCTCCTCCTGCTCTTTTTTGGCATCGTTCATTTCTTCGATGTGTGCTGCACCGTCAGGTCCCCGAAGTGGGAGCCTTTGACCAAATGGCCAGTTGGCGACGTCGTAGATTATATCGATCACGTCAATCCGGCGGCCAGGTAAAGCATCGTGGTTACCCTCTTCTCCACCACTGCTCCAACTATGCTCGCTGTCTTCGCCATCCTCCGAGAAGCTTGGCGTAAACCCTGCTTCCTCCGAGTCTCCCAACACACTCCCCTCCCCCGATGTAATCGTCTGTCAGGTCTATCTCGCCGAAAGGCTGTCCATGTAATGTGTCAATGTTAGCATCACCGTCACCGTCTTCATTTTCGTCTTCGTCTTCTTCGTCATCATCATCCTCGGAGTCTGAGTCAATTCACACCTGGATTATCACATGTATATCCATCCCAGATCTCTCTCAACCTCCTTCCAAGGAAATTTGGCCCTATATCACTCCCATCGCTGCAGTCGCCCTCATCGTCCCCATCATCCAACCTGGCATGCCCAGTATACTCGTGATGACAATTCGTGCACACTCCAATCCACATCTCTGTTTATAATGATCCACGCCCTGGGCTATACACTCAGCTTCGAAATTTCTTCTCTCTTTGTGCGAGTGCACCGGAAGCTGAAGTTGATGACTGTGGGCGCGTTGTCCTCAAGAGTCTCAAATTTCGATTTCATACCCACTCTCAGGACGTATCCCTGTATGTGATTCATGGAGTGTTGGTTCGCGTCAAGTAAGGTCTTACTTCAGCTATTCCGGATGATTTCATAATTCAAGTGCACTTAGTCACCATTTCTCTGCAGCGGTGCGTATTCCACCAATCACTCGTATATATAATTAGTGTTCAACGCATTCTCTATTCTGGATCGATCCCGCCGCTCTTCCATATGCACCACGAGCGGTGGCCACGCACTCCAATCTCACCCAGCCCACATTATACCCAGATAACAGCGAAGTCTTCTTGCTCCCACGCTTCTCGTCCTTGAAGACTCTTACGCTTTCGCAAGTGACATTCCTACGACCAGACATCATTGCGAATTTTCTTATGAAATCCGGTAAGGTTTTTGGCCTAGTTGCACGTACTTCCCTTGATCATCTATTAGCGGATTTGCAATTGGAGGACATTCGACTTATTGACGCATACCAACAAAGCACTTGGGGTCCGAGATTGCACAGGTCGCATATTGAAGCCACCGTACGTCACTATGTCCAACTAGAAGTACCGGAGAGGATGACGCTTGAAACTCCCAATCATATGGAAAACATTTTAACAGAAGTGTTGCACAAAATTCGCCGTAATCTGTTAGGGCAAATTCGAACGCATTATCGGAGAGGACCGTGATCCGAGAGACAGTATTCTTGTGTGGCACACAGCCCATGAAATATTCAACAGGACAAGGTCTTGTTCATTATTTTCGCCCCCAGACAGCACCCTATGGCGAATCGCAGTTCCATTTCGCCTAGGATTCCCCGGCCCCTTTCCAGTAGGCCCGATACCCCCTCCCCCCACCTCCTCTTGGACCACTTGATCATCATCGTTCGGCTCCTTGTTACAACCCGATGATGGGCCACGCAGACTACACCCTACCGACGACACTTGGATAGGTCTGGTTGTCGCCTTCCCGCACCCGTAACCGAAGACGACAGGCCAAGTTATAGACTTGGTTGACAACGAAAATGATGACAATGGAAATAATCATTAAATGATCGCCTCAGGCGAGGACGTTGGGAGGAGGGGTGAGATTGGGTGTGCCCCGAGAACCTGGAAATGGTAGTGATAGCAAAGGCCATGCCGGCCATCATCGCCGCTGGGGTGTAGTCCGCGTGGCCCATCGTCGGGTTGTGCACGAAGAGCTAAACGATGACCAAGAGGAGAAAGAAACCACCAGACCCAAGAAGAGGGGGAGAAATCTTAGACGCACAGCTTTTCATACGGCGCTGTTTGAGGACGAGGAGGATGGGTGAGACCCCTTCCACAGAACTTGTATAGGATATATTGTTGTGGTTTGTGGGTGAAGAATCAGAAAGTGATTCGACGTGTTGACCTTCACCGTAACAAGAGCCCTGGTGATGACGAACTCTGTTTACGCATGTGGGCCCGCGTGGGTCCCAACAGAAATGAGCGCCAATACTTGCCAACTAACGCCATATAAGCTTAACTGGCAACCTAGGCTCAGCGTTTTCACGCCAGAATGATCAAAGAAACACTGGTACACAAATTCTGTTCACTCGTAGATACATCCATATGCAAACACTTGACTAGCCGTATTCCACTTCAAGAAATGGTAACTTGAGTATTCAACACACCGCCTGCAGCATTGACAGTGATACTGATGGTCTCCGGGATGGCAGGATCAATGATCTGGAAGAAATTATCCTGGGTCCAGTACTGCCCCTGCACATTGAAATCCCCCCCGCCGTAAAACTGCGGGAGCACAGTGGCCGCACTCGCCGGGAGGGCGGGCGGCAAGCCTCCCGCGACACCAATCCACTTTGTGTTATTGGAGCTCCAATACCCGAAGGCAACGATGTAACCGACTTCATTGACGCCGGCCCGTTTGATGCGAAGCGCACCAGAAGTGCCGACAACGCCGTTTTCGGAGACAAGGGTGAAGGTTTTTGGAGCACTATCAAACTCCCAGTTTCCATTGGCACCTGTGACTCCCGGGGCGTTGTAGATGACGGCTTCGGCGACTTGACGAGGCTGGGAGGTCTCATTTTTGATGGTGACGTTGAAGGAGAGGGCTGCCATGATTTAGATCCTGTAAGTCAGGATGGTCAGAAATGGACTCGGTGGGAGGGACACGAGGAGAGGACTGACTGTTCTGAATGTAATGCCCAGATAGGTCTGGCTTTTGAAGGAGGCCATGCCCTCCCTTTTATACATTTTGATTTGCGAGCATCGCGGGGATTGTGGGGTATGCAGCACCTGCCTCGACGTACAGAATGCAGCTGCCAGTCGCTTTATTGGCGTGCTGCACACGGAGATTGCCTATTGCCCACGGAGATTGTTTATGCTTCCTACCCAACCTCCTCGCGCTCCAGCACCTACTTCGACGTCCGGAATGCAACTGCTATCAATCTAATCATGTATTGCTCACATGGATTGTTTGTGCTTCCTAGCCAGCCTCGTTGCATTTGAGGTATAAACGAATCTCGTCACGAGTACGTCAGAAGGGAGAAATGGAACCGCCATACAGACGGGGGATGATAGGAAGGTGATATACAGACCGAAAAGTGTGCCCCCACCACACCCTTGTCATACCCATCATTTCTCTTGTCGTGCCCTTGCGGGTGAAATATGCCACCACCAGCCATGTTCATCGGGACTTTAGGCATAACAAGTAAGCTAGTTAGATTTCGGTGGTTGTGGTTTGAGAGACACTGCACAGGCGACGTGTTGATAGTGATATATTATCATGGTACTGTTTACTCGATTGGTACTATCGATATATCCATGAGTGCGTTCATTCATTGGTTATTCCCGGTTCATGAACGGCACGGCGCTGATTTACTCCTTGCCGGTATATCACCTTCCTAATTTGGTTCTGATGAACATGGTTGGTGGTGGGCGTATTTCACCCGAATGGGCACGACAAGAGAAATGATTCTTATGACAAGGGTGTGGTGAACTTGGCATAATCTTCAGTCTGTATATCACCTTCCTAATTTGTTATGGACCAAACCTCGGCTGGCCGTTCGGGAATTGCGGCACGACAGCCTAATGGGCAGGATTTTATGGTTTCGTAGAAATACGCCGCAGAGTGCGGCCTGGCTATTGAGTAAACGTGGGACATCGTCTGGCTCGGTCACTGGATTAGTGTTGGCGGCATCAGTGAGTCATCGGCAAAATGCAGTGGCACTTATGCTGACTTAAACAAAAAAGACTTATTTTTACCTTATGGAATGATCGCTAAGGCGTATAAGCTGCTTAAGCTCACCTTCAGACACCTGTTCGAACGTGTTCACAGGCCCTGGAATGTGGAGAACAATCGTGCCTTCGTGATGGGAAATCGCGCGATCGTCGACTGTCGATTTGGGGTCCTTGATCATGAATGTGAGCGGCGATGTGTCATTTGTGACCAGCCCCTTCTCGAGCGAGACGATTGATATTGGACTGGGATGGCCTGTAAACTCCGGGTTATGTCCACCACATTTCCCAACATCCATGTAAATCCATAGCATTCACAATTGCTGAATTTGATCTGCCAGGTAAAGTCATACATGGCAACCGCCATTCTGCCGGTTCAGCCAGCAGACTGACACCGGAGAGTCCTGTCACCCGCTTTAACCCAGGCCGAGGCCTGTTGCACAGCATCACGGAATTGTGACCTCCGGCTTGAAAGCTTCCTTACTTAATCGGGCTCACAGAATCCCGGCACATTTCCACCACTTGTCTGTGATTTCGTCTTCTGGAAAAAAGCCAATCTGGCGTTTCCACAAACGGAGTTCACGTCCTAGACTGCGAGCATACAGAACCCCGTGCCAAGCACCTCTCGTTTGCGCGATGACATCGGCAGCATCAGCAGTACCTGTCCCTCATCTTATTGGAGTATCAGCAACCTCATGGTGGTTCTACCCCTCGTGTCTGGGGTTTCGTGGTGGGAGTTAATTATGTTCCAATCGTGAGGAGGCTGGGTCGAACCACAAACAGGTTCCGTGAGAAATACATGGGATAAAAGGGAGGGCACGTTCTCCCTCGCAAAGCCAGACCTCCTGGACACTACTTTCAGAAAAGTCAGTCCTCTCCCCGCCTCCCTCTTGTCGAGCCCATTTCTGACCATTCTGACTTACAGGATCCAAATGGCCTCACCCTTCATAATCACCCTCAACAACCGGACCTCTCATCCTCGTCAAGTCGTCGAAGCTGCCATCTACAACGCCCCGGGAGTCACAGGTGCCAACGGAAGCTGGAACTTTGGTACTCCAGACGTCTTTACCCTTGCCTCCGAAGGCGGCGTTGTCGGCACTTCTGGTGCGCTTCGCATTAAACGGGTCGGTGTCAAGGAGATCGGCCATGTTGTTGCCTTCGGGCATTGGAACAATAACCGGATGTGGATCGGCATTGCAGGGGACATACCGCCTGACTCTGCGGAGACTGCGGCCACTGTGCTCCCACAGTTTTACGGCTCCGGGGGGGAATTCAATGTGGAGGGGAAGTTCTGGACCTCGGGTTTTGGCTTCGCGAGGAATAATATTCTCACCAGGGAACAGGTCACTATCGTTCTCACTACTGTGTCCGGTGCGTTGAATGCTCTCGTCACTATCGTGAATACTTGAGCTGGTGGGAGTGGAAGACGGCTAGTCAAGTAGTTGCATATGGATGTATGTACAAGCGGACACGATTTGTATGCCAGCGTGAAACGCTGAAACTGAGCTGCTATCTGGGTTGATATGGCATAAGTTGTCGTTGACAAGTATTGGCGCTCATTTCTGTCGGGGACCCACTGGGACTCACTTGGACCCACACCCATAATCGCATTTAGTCATCACCAGGGCTCCAACGGTTGGGAAATCCAACGCGTGGAATCACTCCCTAATTCTACACTCGCAAATCCTCGGAATATGTGAGCCAACCCATTCCCAGGTTATCGCGCGCGTATCCATCCCAAATCCCTCTTAACCTCCTTCCGAGGAAACGCGGCCCCACGTTACTTGTACCATCGCTAACTTAGTCATCCTCATTGTCATCGTCACCAAACCTGGCATGTCCAGCATACTCGCGATGACAATCCTTGCACACCCCACCTCAAATCTCGTGCATACAGGCAAGACACCTGTAGATCCCACCATCCTCGCATCGTACATCCCCGTATCCACCAGACCCCACTCCCCTTCTGGATCTTCGTGGTCTGCAGGCGGTGGGGAAAGAACTGGGGTTGACGATGACGATGAAGTATGCACAAGCCCTGTAAGAACAAGAAGAAAAAAGATATTGCGCCAGGGGCTTGAATTACGATTTAGGGCAATGGCAGGAGCGGTATGAGACATAGCCAGAGTAAATTACTTTAATCGGGATGATAGCACGGGTCAGGTCCGCACCTGAGATCGTAACTTCGGAAAAATCAAATAATACTACCCTCTTGTTGAGAGTCCACCCATGCGAACTCAGAGTCGTTCTTCAACAGTTTAATAAACAGCCAGCCACAAGCCGTCTGTATTCCCTTTCGCCTCACCTTCTGAAATGCTTCAAGTGAAGAGTGCCAATATCGGGATCGAAGTAACACTGTTTGTCGCCCACCCAACTCCCACCACTACATTCCATACACCACATTCCACACTCAAAGTGCACACGAACGCGACCCATTACTGCTACAATGCGAAGTTCTACATTGATCTAGCCTCTCTTATCCTAATCTCTCCTTCACTCTCATGGATATAGCCCAACGGGACGGGAGAAGGGGAGTAGGGGGGACCGGATAAAGAGACCAGATAAAGAGAACAAAGACAATGGAGAGCGGCAGGATAGTAAATAAAATTTCACCCCGGCCGATTTTGGTTCCACGTCGCCAGTAGCGACCGAGTTGGGGAGTATATGACACATCTTGGCCACCGATGTTGGCTATGAGGGCGGTCGCGATCCAGAGTGCCGAGAGCTTTAAACCCTTGGTGGGTGAGAAGAGATCAAGAAAAGGATCCCTATGATGAGACATAGCGCGAACTTCTTGGTCTCGGTAGAGGTGCTTGCCAGATTGACTAAAACAGAGCAGGGTTGGAAGATCAAAGTAAGACGTTCGCTTGCAGGGATTGTTCGTGCTTCTTACCCAACGTCCTCGCGCTCCGGCGCCTAATTCGACATCCGGAATACAGCTGTTAATGTCACCATTCTGATCATGGGTTGCTCAGGGAAGTTGTTTGTGCCCCCTACCCAGCCTCATTGCATGCTAACTCTCGTCACAAGTGCTTTGGAAGGGAGAAGTGGAACCGCCACGACGCCACCAATACTACAGTTCAGATGGGAAGTGAATGCTGCCGAAAGACAATAGCGGGACGAGCGGTAATGAGATTGTTCCAGACACGAAAAATGGAACCACTCGTAATACTATCTGATACTACTGATACTGCGGTACAGACGGGGGGCAGCCAATCACCTAAGAATACTGAATAACCGGTCTTATTAGAGGGGTACTACCATAGCTGGTACCCCTCTAATTAGAGCGGTTTAGCCCTTTTCCCTCATAGGACAGAAATTGGGTCCAACTTAGCAAGAAAAACTTGTACGAGAAAGTACTCCATTGAGCGGCTACCGGCTAAGCTCCCGGATGCCGTTGTCCATGACACTTAGGGCCCGTTCGGGTCCCCAGCCTAGGCAGACTTGCCTGCGAAATTTGAGGCGTACGCCTTGATCCGGGAGCCTGAGCTTCAGAGGGTCGAAGCAGAGCCGAGGGTACCGTTCGGGTGACTCCAGCCCCAGTCAAGCCACGCCTAGTCCTGTCATTGGGCGCGACTATAACGTACTTCGAGTTCTGAAGGCCACTGGAGGCCTGCAACTCATTGGAGAGCTTTCGGAATACCCCTCGACTAACGCCCAGTTGTTGCTTGAAGCGAAAATGGTGCCCAGAAAATAGGTCAGCAAGCCACATTTCACCGGTCAAAGTAGAGGTGTGCTTTGGCTCAGGGACTTCGGGGGTTTCGAGGACTGCCATGACTGCTGCAAGGGCAGACAATGCTGCAGAAACCTGCCGTTTGCGTTGCGAATCGGCTGGATTGCTGCGGAGGACGACCATGACTGTATAACCTGCACACCAGGCCGCACGCTGATGGGTCCCGAGGCCGTTTTCTCACGCTTGGCGCCATCCCATGCCCAAGCTTTGCGGTTGCTAAGCCGATCCGCTTGCTCGATGCCGGGGACCCGAACGGGCCCTTAAAGCTTAAATGGGAACTCAAACCTCGTTAACTAGCGTAACCCCGTCGTCCCCTCCGGTCCTGGTCCCACCTCCCAAACCTGCATCTCAAACTTATTCCTCGGTCTAACAGGGCTCGTAAACCTCACACCAACTACCTTTAAGCTCCTCGGATGCCGTTCTGCCCAACAGCTTGAACAATTGCCCGAGCGGCACAACCGAAAATCAACAATCCATGGAGAATTATCCCCCCACTTTGCTTGACGACAACGGAGTGGATGGCTGCGATAGCTGAGCTGGTGACATCAAAAAAACACCAGTCATTGAGATAGGTGCGGCGCCAGGGAAGACACTTATGAAAAAGCCGAAAATGACACGCCCTGACTATCCCACCTCCGACAATCACTCACTTGCCAAATTGGATCTACTCTACAAACCCTATGCGCTCTCTCCTTTCCTGCTACTTTGTTTCGTATGCCGGCCTACCAGCATCCAGAACAACAACTCCAACCCCAACGCCGCCAACACTAACCCAGTGACCGAACCAGACGACATCACACATTTGCTCAAACAGCCAAGCCGTGCTCTGTGGCGCATTTTTGTGAAACCATAAATCCTGGCCACTCCGCTGTGCCGCAATTCTCGAACGACCAGCCGAGATTTGGTCCATCAAAAGTATGGTGGTTCACCTATGTAATCAAGAGTAAACTCGTCGAACCACCATCTACACCACTGCCTTCCGCCGCTGAAACGTCTAATGCCAATGGAAGGAATCACTGTAATGACCCTCGGCACAACATTTTCGGGAAACAGCGCTTGCGCGAATTTTGTCAACGCCGTGTCTTTCCGCTGCCACCTGCGAGCCACGAAGGCCCAGATGGGAGGAGATTGAGGTCTAGCGGATACGGGGTGTACGATACGGAAGATGGCGGGATCTACAGGTGCCTTGATTGTATGCACGAGATATGGGGTGGGGTGTGCACGAATTGTGATTGCCAGTATGCCGGACATGCCAGGTCTGATGACGATGACGATGAGGACGACTTTAATGATGGAAGTGTAGGGCCGGGTTTCCTCGGAAGGAGGTTGAGAGAGATCTGGGACGGATATGCGCGTGATAATCCGGGAATGGGTTGGCCCGTAGATTCCGAGGATGGTGTCGACGATGACGATGATGCTGACGGTGATGTTGATGTTGACATGTTATAAGGACAGCCTTTTGGCGGGATAGACCCAATGGATGACGGGAGTATGTCGGGGGAGGGCAGTGTGCTGGGAGACACGGAGGAAGCAAGGTTCACGTCAAGCTCCTCGGAAGACGGCGACGACAGTGAACATAGTTGGAGCAGCGATGGCGAAAAGAAGGAACGTGATGCTTTACCTGGCCACCAGATTGATGTGATCGACATGATTTACGACGTCCCGCATTGGCCCTTTGGTCAAAGGCTCCCACTCCGAGAACCTGGTGGTGTAGCACGCACCGAAGAAGTTGACGATGCCGAAGAAGAAGAAGAAGATGCAGATGCAGAAGTAGAAGCAGAAGCATTTCATTCTGGCTCTGATTCCTACTCATATTCCCATCCAAACTCTGAGGAAGAGGATGAAGAGGGCTACAAAGACAGCTTCATAGACGACGACGAAGAGGACGGCGCCACCGGACACGATTCCCACAAGCGAAACAGGAGACGACAAGGCCAAGATATAGACTTGATCGACAGTGAAGATGATGACGATGGAAACAACCATCGAACGATCGCCTTGGCGAGGAGGTTGGGAGGAGGGATGAGATTAGGTGTCCCCCGAGATCCTGGAGATGATAACGAAGACGATGGTCATGATGCTGGCCATCGTCGCCACCAGGTTGTAGTCCGCGCAACCCATCGTCAGGTTGTGCACGAAGAGCCGAGCGACGATGACCAAAAGGAGGACGAAGAAGCAATCAGACCTGCAGGAAGAAGGCGAAGGAATCCTAGGTGCAACGGCGCAGCGGCCTTTCATAAGGCGCTGTTTGAGGGCGAGGAGGATGAAACTCGTTCCGCAGAACTTGTATAGGATAGATTGTCGCGATCTGCGAGTGTAGAATTAGGATGTGATCCCATGTTGGATTTCCCAACTGACTAAATGTGTTTATGAGTGTGGGTCCAAGTGGGTCCCCGAGAGAAATAAGCACCAGTGCTTATCAGTGACTACTTGCGCCACATCAACCCAACTCAACGTTTTCACCCCAGAACGGTTAAAAAACACACCGACATACAAATTCAATTCACTTGCACCGAATCGCACATACATTCAAACATAAACACTTGACTAGCCGTATTCCACTCCCACCACCTCAACCCTTGATCCTAACCTCAGCATTCAATACACCCGCACCAGGAATAACAATGATAGTGATGGTCTCCGTGGTGAAAGGATGGACCATCTCAAAGACATTCCTCTGGGTCCAGAACTCGCCCTCCACATTCCATTCCCCTGCGCCATAAAAATTCGGGAGCACATTGACTGCAGTCTGCCCGACCGGTATGTTTCCAGCGACACCAATCCACATTCGGTCATTTTGGTTCCAATACCCGAAGGCAATGATGTAACCGACTTCATTGACACCGACCCGCCTGATGCGAAGCGCACCAGAGGCACCGACAATCCCGTCTTCGGAGGCGAACCTCCAGACGGTTTTACCATCCCGGTCATTGCGGTCCCAGTTTCCACTGGCACCTTGAGCACCCGGGTCGTTGAAGACGACATTTCCGGTGACTTCGCGAGGCTGGGCGGTCAGGTTGTTGAGGGTGACATTGAAGGGGAGGGCTGCCATGATTTAGATCCTGTCAGTCGGGATGGTCAGCAATGGGCTCAGTGGGAGGGAGGCGAGGAGGGGACTGACTGTTCTGAAAGTAATACCCAGATAGGTCTGGCTTTTTGAGGGAGACCATACCATCCCTTTTATACATTTTGAACCTGCGAGCACAGCGGCGAATACGAGGTGTGCAACACCCACCTCAACGTACTGAATGCAGCTGCTATCGCCCCATCATTCTGCTCACGTATTGCCCACAGGGATTGTTTCGTGCTTCTTACTCAACGTCCTCGTGCTCCAGCGCCGACTTCGACGTCCGGAATGCAGCTGTCAGCGTTATCATTCTGATCATGAATTGCTTACGGAGATTGTTTGTGCCCCCTACCCAGCCTTGCATTTGAGGTGTAAACTACTCCCGCCACAGGTGCTTCGGAAGGGAGAAGTGGAACCGCCACGACGCCACCAACACCACAGTGCAGATGGAAAGTGAATGCTGCCGAAGACAAAATCAGGGACAGGCGGTAATGAGATTGTTCCAGACACGAAAAATGGAACCATCGTGATACTACTGGTATCACGGACGGGAGGTAAACGGAGGTTCTTGTGACGACTTGGCTGCGCTTAATATACTTGTGGTTTATTGATTTATTGACTATCTTATCGTATATCGTATATCCTACAACATATGCATCTGGGCCGTGAAGTCAATTGCACCTAAATCACCGGGATTTGGCCTGATTTGGCGGGGATACTTGGGTTCGTCGTTGGGAACTACGTTGGTACCCTCTCGTCCGGATGTCACCTTCCTGATTTGGGCTCTGCGACCCTCTGGCCCAGACTGGCTACCCTCCGTGACCCTGTCTGGACTGTAGTATCTGTATTATCATAATGGTTCCATACTTCGTGTGTGGAACATTTTCGTTACTGCTCGCCCCTGATTTTGTCTTTCGGCAGCACTCACTTCCCATCTGCACTGTAGTATTGGTGACGTCGTGGCGGTTCCACTTCTCCCTTCTTGTGGCGAGAGTAGCAATGAGTCTGCGTAGAGGGCATAAACAATTTCCGTGAACAATTCATGATCAGAATGATAACACTGACAGCTGCATCCCGGGCGTCGAAGTCGGTGCTGGAGCGTTAGGACGCTGGGTAAGAAGCATGAACAGACGCCGTGAGGGAATGCCTTACTTTGATCTTCCCACCCCCACTCGGTTTTAGTCAATCTGGCAGGCACCTCCACCCCGACCAAGAAGTTCACGCTATTTTTTATCATAGGGATCTGATCCCTTCTCACCCACCAAGGGTTTAAAGCTCTCAGCACTCTGGATCGCAACCGCCCTCACAGCCAAAATCTGCCAGGGGTGAAATTTTATTTACTATCCTGCCATTCTCCGTTATCTTCGTTCTCTTTATCTGGTCCTTCCTACTCCTCCTCTCCAGTCCTGTTCTGCCATATCCCTGAGAGTGAAGGAGAGATTGGGATAGGAGAGACCAGACCAATGTAGAACTTCGCATTGTAACAGTAATGGGTCGCGTTTTTGTGCGCTTTGAGTGTGGACTGCGGTGCATGGAACGTAGTGGTGGGAGTTGGGTAGGCGACAAATAGTGTTACTTTGATCCCGATATTGGCACTCTTCACTTGGAGCATTTCAGAAGGTGAGGCGAAAGGGATACAGATGGCTCGTGGCTGGCTGTTCATCAAACTGTTGAGGAGCGACTCTGAGTTCGCTTGGGTGGACCCTCAACAAGAGGGTGGTATCATTTGACTTTTCCGAAGTTACGATCTCAGGCGCGGACCTGACCCCTGCTGTCATCCCGGTTGAGGCAATTTACTCTGGCTATGTCTCATGCCGCTCCTGGAGTAATTAATGAACGAACGCACTGGTGGACTGTATTAATGGATAACCATCCGTAGCGTTTAGGAGCTCAGATTATTTTCTATACCTTATCCAATTTGAGCATTCGCCAAGTAAGATCTAGTTTCCAGAAGCAGTGATCATAGCACAGAATTACAGGAAGGAGGAGTGCAGGGGAAATGCGACAACCAAGTGACTTCCAGTTAATAACTATACGGGTGAAGAAAGCCATAACGTTCAGTGAATATTCACAAGTCAGCGAAAATCACGGAGAACCCGATAATCTTGCAGGGGGTGGTCCGGGTACTGAAGGTAGGCATCAGCGGAGTCTAGGCCCAGAATTTGGGAGGGTGCGCTTGCAGAGAGGAAACGGCAACAAGTAGATAAGATGAATGCACAATTTGATCTCCGTCAATGCTGTCAGACCTCACCTAATTTTCTGCGGATTGGGGTGTCAGTGTCGTTTACCAGCGTTTACCCCCTATGGTATCAGTGGTATCACGATGGTTCCATTTTTCGTGTCTGGAACAATCTCATTACCGCCTGTCCCTGATTTTGTCTTCGGCAGCATTCACTTTCCATCTGCACTGTGGTGTTGGTGGCGTCGTGGCGGTTCCACTTCTCCCTTCCGAAGCACCTGTGGCGGGAGTAGTTTACACCTCAAATGCAAGGCTGGGTAGGGGGCACAAACAATCTCCGTAAGCAATTCATGATCAGAATGATAACGCTGACAGCTGCATTCCGGACGTCGAAGTCGGCGCTGGAGCACGAGGACGTTGAGTAAGAAGCACGAAACAATCCCTGTGGGCAATACGTGAGCAGAATGATGGGGCGATAGCAGCTGCATTCAGTACGTTGAGGTGGGTGTTGCACACCTCGTATTCGCCGCTGTGCTCGCAGGTTCAAAATGTATAAAAGGGATGGTATGGTCTCCCTCAAATAGCCAGACCTATCTGGGTATTACTTTCAGAACAGTCAGTCCCCTCCTCGCCTCCCTCCCACTGAGCCCATTGCTGACCATCCCGACTGACAGGATCTAAATCATGGCAGCCCTCCCCTTCAATGTCACCCTCAACAACCTGACCGCCCATCCTCGTCAAGTCACAGAAAGTGTCGTCTTCAACGACCCAGGTGCTCCAGATGCCAATGGAAACTGGGAGAACAATGTCCGGGATGGTAGAGCTGTCTGGAGCTTTGTCTCCAATGGCGGGGCTGTCGGTGCCTCTGGTGCGCTTCGCATCAAACGGGTCGGTTCAAATCAGGTCGGTTACGTCGTTGCCTTTGGGCATTGGAACCAAAATAACCAAATGTGGATTGGTGTCGCGGGAGACGTATTGGTCGGGCAGACTGCAGCCGTTGTACTCCCGAATTTTTATGGCGCAGGGGTATGGAACGCGGACGGCCAGTTCTGGAGCCAGGATAATGTCTTCCAGATTGTTCATCCTGGAACCTTGGAGACCATCACTATCACTGTCATTCCTGGTGCGGGTGCGTTGAATGCTGAGGTTGAAATCAGGGGTTGAGGTGGTGGGAGTGGAATATGACTAGTCAAGTGTTTGTATTTGAATGTATGTGCGACTCGGTGCAAGTGAATTGAATTTGTATGTCAGCGTGTTTTTTAATCGTTCCGGGGTGAAAACGTTGAGTTGGGTTGATACGGCGCAAGTAGTCACTAACAAGTATTTCTGTTGGCACCCACTTGCGCCGACACGCATAAACAGATTTCGTCATCATCAGGCTTCTTGATCTGAAGTCCAACAGATGGAATCACATTCTAATTCTCACATTCTAATTTTACACTCGCAGATTGCGACAATCTATCCTATGCAAGTTCTACGGAACGAGTCTCACTCATCCTCCTCGTCCTCAAACAGCGCCCTATGGAAAGCCGCAGCTCCGTTGCGTCTAAGGTTTCTCCACCTTCTTCCCGCAGGTCTAATAGCCTCTTCCTCCTCCTGGTCATCATCGCTCGGCTCTCCATGTACAACCCCATGGTGGGCTGTACGAACCGCTCCCTGGTGGCGACGGCGGCCAGCATTGTGACCGTCGTCTTCGCTATCATCTCCAGGATCTCGGGGGACACCAAACCTGATCCCTCCTCCCAGCCTCCTAGCCAACGCGATCGTTCGATAATTGTTTCCATCGTCATCATCTTCACTGTCGATCAAGTCTATATCTTGGCCTTGTCTCCTGTTTCGCTTGTGTGTATCATGTACGTTGACGTCATCCTCTTCGTCGTCGTCTATGAAGCTGTCTTCGTAGCCCTCTTCATCCTCTTCCTCAGAGTTTGGATGGGAATGTGAGTGGGAATCAGGAGCCAGAATGAAATGCTTCTGCTTCTGCATCTTCTTCTTCCTCAGCATCGTCAACTTCTTCGATGTGTGCTACACCGCCAGGTTCTCGAAGTGGGAGCCTTTGACCAAAGGGCCAATGGGGAACGTCGTGAATCATGTCGATCACATCAATCTGGTGGCCAGGTAAGGCATCATGTTCATCCTCTTCGCCATCGCTGCTCCAACTATGTTCACTGTCTTCGCCGTCTTCCGAGGAGCTTGACGTGAACCTTGCTGCCTCCGTGTCTCCCAATACACTGCCCTCCCCCGACATACTCCCGTCAGTCCGTCAGGTCTATCCCATTAAAAGGCTGTCCATATAACATGTCAACGTCAATATCATCGTCAGCATCATCGTCGTCGTCATCGTCAACATCAACACCTTCATCGTCCTCAGAATCTCCGGGCCAGCCCATGCCCGGATTATCACGCGCGTATCCATCCCAGATCTCTCTCAACCTCCTTCCGAGGAAACCCGGTCCTACACTTCCATCACTAAAGTCGTCCTCATCGTCATCGTCATCAAACCTGGCATGTCCAGCATACTCGCGATGACAATTCGTGCACACCCCACCCCAAATCTCGTGCATACAATCAAGGCACCTGTAAATCCCACCATCCTCCGCATCGTACATCCCCATATCCGCCAGATCCCACCCCCCTCCTGGATCTTCGTGATTTGCAGGTGGTGGGGGGAAGAACTGGGGTTGATGGCGGTGACGATGGAGTTCGCGCAAACCCGGTTTCCCGAAGATATTGCGCCAAGGGTCATTATAATGATCAAGCCTTTCGTTGGCATTAGGAGTTTCAGTGGCGGAAGGCGGTGGCGCGGATGGTGGTTCGACGAGTTTACTCTTGATTAGGTGAGCTACCATACTTTTGATGGACCAAATCTCGGCCGGCCGTTCGAGAATTGCGGCGCGACAAAGTGGGCAGGATTTATGGTTTCGTAGAAATACGCCACGGAGTGCGGGTTGGCTGTTGAGTAAACGCGTGACATCGTCTGGTTCGGTTACCGGATTAGTGTTACCAGCATTCGCGTTGGGGTTGTCGTTCTGGATGCTGGTGAACCAGCGTACGAGACAGAGGTAGCAGGCAATGTGACCGCATGGAGAGAGCGCGTAGGGTTTGTAGAGGAGGTCCAAACAGATTTGGCAAGTGAGTGATTGCTGGAGGTGGGATAGGTTATCTTCGTGTCGAGATAGCAACTAATGAGTCAACGCGTGTGAGAGGAATCATAACAGGGAATGAAGAACGTACTGTTTTCTGGGCTTCAAGCTGGGCTGTGAGCTCGGCTATTTTGGCTTGAGCGTCCTTCATAGAGTCGGTCATAGGGGGAGCGACTGTAGACTCGTTTGATTGGGAGATAAGAATATCCGGATATTCAGAAGGAGCTTTGGCTTTTCCCTTATCAATAAACTTTGTTATCGCAACCGATGTAAGTTGAGTCACACAACGAGCGGAGTTGAAGGGCTCACGCTCAACGCAAGTTTCTCATCCTCCTCGGTCTTGCAGATGAGGGATTTCGCAAGTACAGTCGACGTCGCGTGCGTCAATAATTCAACAGCAGTTGCAGGTGATGAAATGGAAGCCTCGGAGAGAGTAATTGAGGATGCAAGGGAAGGGGGGATGGGTTCTTTGGATTTCGACCGAGTTGAGGCTGATTCGGGATTTGTATCGGGAATGGTGAGGGGTGATTTCCTTTTCTTTTTTCTACGTTTTTTCTTGCTATCCTTGGAGCTAATGGGAGTTGCAACGGATTTGTTCTCTGACTCGACGTCCTTCCTGTGTTTCTTGGACTGTCGTTGTTCGTCGTCGAGTGCGTTCTCAGAGACTGCGCGTTTCTTTGTATTGTGCAGCTGAAGGGTATCTGCCTGTACGCTGAGTGTGCTTGGGCCTGGCGTGGGCTGACGAGCGGGCATGGGAGGTGGGAGGAGAGAAAGAGCGAAGGGCCTCTGAGCCTGAAGGCCTGAAGCTGAGCTGCTGAAGCCAGGGACGCCCACTCATTAGTATACTCACGTGTGGTATCCCACAATGGTCACGTGTAAT
This sequence comes from Calvatia gigantea, assembly GCA_025093985.1. Classification (NCBI taxonomy): domain Eukaryota; kingdom Fungi; phylum Basidiomycota; class Agaricomycetes; order Agaricales; family Lycoperdaceae; genus Calvatia; species Calvatia gigantea. Next base: position 1,101,841 of record JACAAK010000012.1, read on the forward strand.
TGAATTACCTCCCACCGCCCTATTTTTAGTGTTTATTAGCTCACAACAGCATCAGGTACTTCGCCAAGAAAAACATGCAAGGCAGACTTTCCACAAAACACTCATGGCCAGCGGTGTCCCAGCATCTGCCCGCAGCAGGAAGGGACTGAAACTCTCCTCGATCCACACAGGCAAGCGAGCATATCCTAAGACACGCCCACCAGATCTTCAGCTCTCCCAGTCCCCGTCCATCGCTGTGCTGTTGACTCCCTCATCGCCAGACATTCTACCAAAGCACACCTCACCTACCTCTCCAAAGTTCCACCGCCCGCGTGCTTCTCTGTCTGCCCTTCCCTTGTTGCCATCATCGTGGAATAGTATTCCAATACCTCAATCTCGTGCCTTCTGGATTGTGCTTTGCTTCTCTCTCAACTTCTCTCTTACGCTCTGCAACAAGATTGTCTTGAATAAATTCCCTTTTCCTTACACTATAACCGCGTTCCATACGCTGGCCGGGTGGATGGGAACAAAGTTCATTTTACGATCCGGGGACCGACCGCCGACCCTCTCCCTCGGCGAGTCTATTGTCCTTATGTCCTTCAGCATCCTCTATACCCTTAACATCGTCGTAAGCAATGTCTCGTTGAAATTGGTCACTGTACCGGTATGGTTTTCTATCCCGTCGCTCGAGACTTCCCTGTACTCACGCTCAACTATCAATTACTTCGTGCTTCCCGTCCGCGTACCTGCGTTTGACATCGACCCCCGCAGTTCCATCAAGTTGTTCGAGCTTCCTCTCCATTCTTCACCCTGATTCTATCTGCCCTATTCCTCCACATACGTATCACTCACCGGAAATTGATCTCCTTGATCCCCGTTGTAGTGGGCGTGGGCCTTGCGTAAGTCCAATCACCCAAATGCCTTTACTCCCGACTAACTCCTCCGCTTCTCTGTCCTCGCATTCTGATCTTCTGTTGGTAATTTTTAGAACATACGGAGATTATTACTATACTCTCCCTGGATTCCTCCTCACGCTCTTCGGCACGTTCCTGGCATCCCTCAAAAGTGTCATCACGAATATTCTGCAATCACCTCATTTCCACTCTAAAACACTTCCTTCTCCACCTCAAGAATCCTTATTTCCATACTCCCATTCGCGACATCCACGGGTCCGGTCCTCCAAAAGTTCTTCTGATTTTATCTCAATCGCTTCCTCTTCCTCGTCATCGCCTCGACACCAATTAGAAACTAGATTTTCGGCGTTACTATCCTCAATACCCAAACTACAATTAACACCCATCCAACTCTTATACCTACTCTCCCCGCTCGCATTCATCCAATGCTCCTTCCTCGCACTCTATTTCGGCGAATTCAACAAAATAACATACCAAATCACTCAACTTCATCAGCTATCGGCGCCGGCGTCCCTTTCGGGTAACCACCCCAACTCCACCTTTTCTGCGATTGTACTGAACAGAAGTGGAGCAGGTGTAGCAGGCGACGGAACTGGCGCTGACGCCCACGCGCATGCCCACGGTTTGATCTCAGCGGCCTCGCTGTTGACGCTTCTCCCGGGCTTACTCGGATTATCTCTGAATGCGATCATGGCGTTTGCGCTTAATGTCGTTAGTTTTCATACGAATCGAAAAGTCGGAGCGCTGGAAATGAGTGTTGCTGGTACGTGCCTTTTCGCTTCCTTGATAATAGCCGATATTAGAGTGGAGTTTTGATGTGTCTTTCTTTTTTGTTCCACGATGCAGCGAACGTAAAACAAGCTTTGACCATCCTTGCGTCCGTTATTTTGTTTAATCTGGCGATTACGAAGATGAATGCGCTTGGAGTGTTGTTGACACTAGTTGGAGGTGCTTGGTATGCCAGGGTCGATTTAAGGGAGAAGGGGAGGATAAGGTGATGTTGGATTTGGATCTGCTTTGCGATACTGACCCATGTGCTTGTTTTCCTCGGTTGTCGGTTGTGGACTTCGACTATATAGACTTTGACTCATATCTACCTTGGACAGCCTATCTCCGTGTATTATATCTTGCGCTTACATACATGCAGTGTCCGCACCATTCATCTACATAAACCATTAACCCCAATAGTGTAGCACCCAGATATCTGTCATAAAACCATATGGAGTTCATAGTTGGGCACTAATTAGTGTTTAGCTTTGATCATCCCCGACATCAAATCAAAGCTGTTCCCATCTGGCTGAAGATTGATATACTCTTCCTCACCTCCTCCCCCATACGAGAAATACGGACTACTGAGAGTCCTGCGTTCAGGAACGGTTCTCAACAATCCATAGTCAAGTGTTATACCCGTGATTCGGACTTGGATGGGTGGTGTAACAGTTGTGAGCGTAACGAGTTGATCGCTACGGCATCCATCAATCAATCACAGACAATAACAGTGGAAAAAAATAAGGAGAGACATACGAATGCATCCATCGTTTCAGGTATGCGTCGAGGAATGGTTCAAAACTTCCTTTGGCAGCGACGAACTCGGTCCACATCTCCTCAAATTTGGTGAGGATAAGTGCAGCCGTTCGTTCTATCGACAAATTCGCGCGTCTTTTATTCCCGCTTGGCGTGTTTCGTGGGAGGTGGACGAGGGATGTCATAGGCCGTTCGTTGAATACGTTCAACCCACATCCTGTAAGCAAGCCGTCAATCATAAGTTTATGGCATGTTGTCCACATAAGGCGAATAAAGACACACCAATGACAATGTCAACACCTTTCGCACCAAAATTGGTATTAACAAGTATCCCGGCAATCTTCTTCTTTCCTTCTTGGCCTCTTGGTCCAACTAGCGCATAGATATCATTCGGCCATTTGATCCTCACCCTCCATCCTTCACCCTCAGCGCCCTCCTGTTCGTCACCACCTCGTCCCAGGACACTATGATCCCTCACAGCTTCACAAACAGCCAACGCGAACAGATACTGCACAAATACAAGTTTACTCCACGGGACACCATCGTCCGTCGTTAATCTTAGATGAATAGAGTAAGACAGCGAAGCCGGAGGGAGAAAGCCAGACATTTGAGCCACGTCCCCGAGCGGAAAGTTGGTGTGATGCGAGAGATACTATTGGTGTAGGTAACGACGACAGGAAAGTTGGGTTTTTGTCAAGGAGGGTTTGGGTAGAGGTTACAGCCGGGGAGAAGAATAATGCTGAACCGAGAGGCCATTTCTCTGATTTTCGGGACCTGGACACGGATGAAGACTGAGGACGAGGGTGGCCGGTGATATGCGAGGTATTGGAAGAAGAGGTCGAGGTCGAAATAAGAGGCGGTGTAGATTTTGGACGGCAGCGTCCCGTCGCGATGGATAACGACATGCTTGGGCTGCCAGGTCGAAGGATCACTTTTTGTTGCGAATAAGGCTTTATATTCTAAGAGCAGAGCGTTGGCAGAAGCGGATTCGTGGAAGTGAAACGTATCGTTAGCATCTTTGAGGATTTTTGGCCTATTAGAGTCTTCTTCGTTATCAGGTTGGAAAGCACTTGATAGAGCATCAATAATTCGCGGGACAATTTCTGGCCTATCGGGAGAGGAAACAAGAAATTGGGGGAATGGTCGGGCAATGGGTCGTAATTCGTCATCCGAATCGGACTGTCGCAGGAAGTTGGAGGCCAAGATAGAGGATAGTGCGCCGGAGTAGCTTGCGACGCTCCTTGTCCAGTTCCATAGTGCCATCTTTTGTCGAAGAAGAGACAAGGGTGGATGCAGGCTCTTCAGTTAGATTCTGGTCAAGATCAGGGGACCACAGCGCGATACGCCCGCCGCCAATATCGCAGCCAAGCCCAGCGATCTTTCCCTCTTGACCATCGTCTCCTCCGATGTACCTCCCCAGGACCCTGATTCCGCGTTCACCTTCGAATCCAGTGAAATCTGTTCGTGATGCTTCATAAACGACTCGCACTATATCCCCATCCAAGGTTTTCAATTTTACTAAACTCGGTTTTGAGGACTGGGCACCGAAAGTGGGGTATATGTCTGTATTGATAATTTTATCGAAAAACGAAAACGAGGAATTCATTTTTGGAGTATCCGCTCCCAGGACTGAGCTGATCCAAGCCAGCCACGATACCTCTGGTCGAGCAACTTGCACCAGCGCCAAATGCTAGGAGAGCACCTCCGCGATCAACGTAGTCTCGAACTTGGTTGTGTGCGCAGATGCTGAAGAAGGGCTGAGACAAACGCGGAAAGACGAGGAGCGCACAGGACAACGACCAGGGCTGTTTTGCGAGAACATGATGTTCTACTGGCTGGACGACGTAGTGCGAGAGGAGCAGAGTGCGCAGAGAGCTGAGGACGGCGTTGAGGGAAGAATGGACAACCTCGGGACCGTTGTAGACTAGCACATTCATTTTTTCGTTTGATTGTTTTAGTTATCTTGCTATTATCTTGATTCCTGAACTCGTGGGAAGATGGTTGCAGTTGCCATCACCCGCACACTTCCCTGATGTCAGAACCATCGTGCCTTTGCAATGTCGGATTCAAGGGGACTCTCCGGTTATTTCGATCGAAGTACTGCTCTTGTTCATGATGGTTGCTCTCAGTGAGTCTTTCATCTCGCGTTTCAGTTTGTCCTCATTCATTTTCAGGTTTGAAGAGCGCTATGCGCGGCCAGCATACAAAAATATGAAGCAGTATTTTGAGGAGCGTCCTATCGTCTCGGTATGCGTATTCCTTATTCAATGCTCATCGGCGGTGCTCACATTATCACACAGACATTTGTGACTATCTTTACTCTCCTCAGCCTAGCCCCTGTTGCTTCCTTCATGTGGGCATCCCCCTCGCATACTGAGAGACTAAAGCTGATGCATGGTGTTTTGCTGTATCATCCAGTGGCGCTGCTCTCTTCGTCTTCCTCACTGCTCACCCTTACATCTTTCCTCCTCGCTTCGCTGGCTGCAGTGGCAGTAATACTGGCTCTGTGTTTGTCTTCGAGCTTCGAATCCTCATCTCTAATAAAAGCTCATTTCACAGCATACATGCAGTCACCCTCCTGGTTCTTGTGCTCTTCGGCATCCTTCTCGCTTCCATCTTCCTAACAGGTGCAGCGCTCTCCTCCTACTCCCTCCTCCGCTTCGCTCTCCACGTTCAGCGTGAAGGTCCCTCCACTGGTGCCTGGGAATGGAGGCAAGAAACGAGAGACACATTCCTCTCTCGTAAACCTGCAGCCAAGGAGGAACGTCTAACGTCCAACGGATCATCCAAGAACATTGACTCCACCGCTGCAGCCAATAAAAACGGCCCAACTGAAAACCAACAAGCTGGCGGTGCCGAGGATGAAAAGCCCAAGACTCATGGACGTGACGGCAATGGCGAGGCAGAGCTGACCAAAAAGGAGGCAGAAAAGGATGAAAATGTTAGCCGTAATAGTTATGCAACTCCTGATGCTGGGGATACTGACGGAGGCTTCGAAGTGCCGGGTACAGAATAATTATCTCCTCTAATTTGTCCTTTTTTGTACCACTACCAATGTGTTTTCTTTTTGCCTTGCGTTGGACCCTAGTTTATTATAGCCAAGTATTAATGCATGCATATGCGGGTGACCGGTATTTATCCTGAGGCTGGTGTGATGGTATATGCAGGTTCCAATGGAAGCCGACAATGCCCATAAATTAACCCAAAACGTCAAAAGTTTTACAACCCTAAGAAGGGACAGGACCACCCTCAGCAGGAGATTTGGACCAGAAAGATACTAAAGAATTACGACCGTCTTCACTAACGGATGATCATCGATCAGATACATATTATGTTTTACAACGTGCAAGCGTTGCGTTGGGACTTTTAACGCCCTACACCCAGATTCGGAAACTGTTGCCAAGGGCCGAGCACTTCCTTGACTCGCACCACACCGTTTGTTCGCAACTACACTTTCCAAAAGGTCGCCACTGGTACTGCCGGACTGAGTCGGGGTGGTGCGCAGCTTGCACGCCCATTGGTTCGGGTCATTCAAGCGCCTTTGCTGCACGAGTGAATAAAAATCTAGACCAAATCCTCGGGTGTCCCTCTGAGAACCCGAATGACGGGGCTTTGCCGGAAATTAACATACACGTTGAGTTGCATCCCTCAGCTAGACTGGCCAGTTGAATCCTAGACAGACAGGTCGGGGAATATCCAGATATCAAGGCGATTCGAAAACAGTCAGCGACGGATTCATTGGCCAGTCTCGCAGCGCTAACCCGCAGATTCAGGTTTTGATTAATACACATTACCCGATCTCGGGCCGTTCGTACGTCTTCAAATGTCCACGATGGGCAAGTGACTTACACGTTCCCCATTACTTATGACTTCAACAGATGGGACTGACTATTATATTCATTGACCTCACTTCGATCGGTAGATATGGACAACGCAAGCGACAACTCTCGGTTTCAAAAAGGCTCATTTTGCAACGACCCTGACAAAAGTACCATATATTACTGGTGCGGTTTTGCTTTGAAAGATCCCTCCATACGCCATGCTGAACAACACTGTGGCCGTTCTCTTAACAGATACTCAGCCACTCGTCAATCCCACCCTCAAATTCATTCAGGTGGGTAGCATGGTCGCTATGGTGCTGTTTGGCATGTCGACCGCCCAAGTTTACATGTATTTCCGGTACGTTGGTTGGTCCTATATTATCTGTGCGTCAGTCCTCACCCAATACTCAGTGCATGTGGTGGTGATAACCTGTATTTAAAATCTTTCGTGAGTTACCGTGTGTTCTGGGCGATTCGTCTTGTATTCAATACCCTCTTGCCAAAAGGTTGTCCTTATGTGGTGAGTCTTTCGTTAACCTCAGTCCCGGAGGGGGGGGGGGGTTTAACGGCGAATATATCTTTACCAGGCTCCTCGAGTTTGCTCACACCTTCCTCACGGGGTGGATGATTTATGAAGTGAGAGGAATTTCAATGCTACCAGTTCCTCACTAACGGTCGCCGTAGTCGACGATCACTCACCCCCCAGTTCTGGCCATCTGGCAAGCAAACATGATCGCGGGCCTGATAGGAGCCCTCATCTCGGCTTTTGCTCAAGTAGGTCCGCTATTCCCTCCAACGTTTCCCGTCTTTGAGACTTCGCACTCCCTAGATGTTCTTTTCGTACAGGCTCCGGAGGATTTTAGGGTCAAAAGTTCTCCCTGCATTTTGCTGTCTCGTAGCATGTTTCAAAATCGTGTCTTTCTACACCGTGGTGATTCAACAATTGATCACGGGAACGCGAGCCCCCCCTTACCAGAAGCTTATTATCGCCACGGGCATCTTATCTTGGGGGAACGACCTCCTTATTGCTGCCGGACTCGCTTGGTGCATCCGGACAAGGAAGGACAATGGCTTCATAAAGTAACGGGCTGCCCTATCTTTCGCACTTCCAACCAACACTGACCTCGAATAGCGAGTCTAAGATTGATAAGGTCCTAAAGTGGTTTTTCGGTAAGCGCCCCCGCGCCGTGCTATCGTTCCTCGACTTATGCCTTCCTTTTATTCAATGGACACCAGAGACAAATGTCGTAACGTGGTAGGCCCTCTTTTCCTGAGACGGAAGTGGCACCTTCTGATACTTACGGCGTTTGCACGCCAGCCTTGCGGCGTCTCTGACGTTCATATTCGTGAGTTAGAGGTTCGCTTTGGCCCCTGTTTCCTTCTTAACAAAACTATAAGGGTCAAGTCAACGACCGGCTCTTCACGAATTTCATCTGGGTACCGCTCGCTATAATCACTTGTCGACGTAAGGGTAATTTCTATCTCGCTGCCCAAACTTACTAACCGCTCGGGATGTCTTAGTGTATTCCATGTGCATATTCGCTGCGTGAGTTAAAGGCACCACAATTTCCGCCACACAAACCACTAACTATCAGCAGCCTCATCGGCAAGTTCAGACTGGCGGAGCAACAAGAGGTCCTTTTTGCTAATCCAGAGTTCGGGACGGTGGGCTCTCTATCTTGGTGGATCTAACATGTAATACTCAACTTTAACAGGACGGTCTGCGCGATTTTGGCATCCCTCTGGAGGCAACCACTAACACAACTCGGCGTTTCTGTTGATAATTACCCACCTTTTCAAGAGGTCCACATCACTCCTGTTGGCTTGGGGTCATCCAGAAAGCCATAACTCTCGGTGCATAATTGATCCACTGCATCCATTCATCTGTAGCGTATACAACTCTTACCTATACGGTCATTCATACCTTAGCATCATCAATTTTCGCAACTGTAACCTGACAAGTGCACGTATGAATGTATCTCTCCTCAAACGCTGTATCCCTGAGGTCACTTCCCGAGTGGTTGCCTCCAGGGCATCGGAGATATCTATCTAACTCGGGACAATTTAGACTAGCCCCCGGTTCATCGGACGATCGACACGATCAGGTTTTGCCTCGTGTCCGGTAAACTTAGGTAAAAAGACATGCTGTGGCTGAAGCTTACCCTGGATGACAGAGCTGGATGATTTGATGCACCCCGCAAGACACTGATATTTTGCCGTACAGATTCACCATGTGTGATTCAGATGGTTGGCCAAAGTTAAAAATCAACGGCGATAATCGGTAAGTAATGCTGAGACACCCATCTAAGGTGCCGCAGTCTGACTAGCTATCGGAGATTACGGTTGAGTAGTTAGCCGTGGTGTCCGAAATGAAAGAATGGGGTATGCCCATGTTGACGATGTAGACAGTGTTGTAGCTGTTGGGAAAATATTACGAAAAGGTCGTGAAGGGCGAACCTAGGCCATAGGGGATGTAAACGAGGCAACCAGCAGGTGCATATTCTATCGAAAGTATGACCCTGTGCAAGGGAATTCAAGCATCTGAATTGAGGTCCGCACTAAAACAGGCCAGAGGTGACTATGTTGGATTTCCAACGGAATGGTAACTTCATTCCATTGCCACGGTTCGGTCGATCGACACCTCATTAATCCTCATTCGCCAGCGGATGACGGAGTGATTTAAGCAATCTACCTTCTGCAACATGAGACATATCATGATGCCCAGTCCGTCTCGCATCGCGTTGCATTGGAGTTCCTTCACCGACACCGGGAATTTTACATCCGTTCCGGTTTGCGTAAGTGTTAGGAAAGGCACGGTGGCGTCGACTTCGATGTGCTGTTCTTGTTCTTCCCACTAATCTCGATCGATGTGTCCGCCCACCACGAGCCAGACTCAATAGCGACCAATATTAAATTTGCTTGTGTCCCTTGGCTCAGCACCTAAGTGCGTTCCAGCCAGAGCTGGACGTCCCATTAGCAACTCGGTTGCACCCCTTACTCGGAGGGATCACCGAGGGTTAGGGATACCCGGCGGGTTGCGGGTATGGGTGTGTGAGGGTACGGGTACGGGTACGGGTACGGGTCAGGATATTTGAACCCACATAGACCCGTACCCTTGTAGGCAGGTAGCGGCGGGTTTTTAGCCCAAAAAGGAAGGTGTTATATTGTACATATTTACTGTAAAGGTGTCCTCAACGACGACTGGGACAAGGTAGTCATTGATGACTAAAATATAATGCAATTTTTTCCTCGATGTCTCATACCCCTGGCCCAAACCCGTGCGGGTTTAAGCACCCATACCCACCCGCAACACCCTCTACCCGTACCCGCCAAAACCCTCCACCCGTTGCTTGGGGTACGGGTTTTGGCGGGTACGGGTACGGGTGTGTCCCCCGACACCCGGGGGTTACCCGTGATAATCCCTACTTACTCCTGAGGGCTCCAAGAACATGCCTAGGCATACGGAAGAGACAAGTTCGGTTTATATCACATACATCATCATCATACCGAAGGCCTGGGTGTTCGTACGGTAACAGCAGACTTCGCACTTCACGACAGGCATTTCTAAATGCGAGGGTTGACGATAATGGTACTGCGTTCGCCGCACCTCCCGCAGCTATCCTCCGTTTGTTCTTTTCCCGAGTTGTCTGTCTGTCTGGGTTGTTTCATTCGAGGCAACTGGTGTATTTCAGAAATGAAGGGCTCGAATCATCTCAAGAAAATGACTCTCATCGACCATTCATCGTGGAGATACAGACGCGCATAAATCTCTTGATGGTTCAGTCCACCTCCGTCTATTGCAACACCCTAAAAGTAGTTGCCGTCATTCAATGACAGTGCATTTGATCCCAATATTGCCCTGCCAGCATAAGGATATCTACCCGACAGGAAATTCTTTTGTGTGCTGGATGACTCCGTCCGTGTATCAGCATATTGGGGTCCCAGCAAAACGCAGTAGTCACGGTGAACCAAACGGACATTAACAAGTGCACCTCCTGTTTGAGGCATTCAAGGAGTGAAAATTCAACAGATGACATCTTTCGCATCATCTTTCACGGCGAAGGTGGCCGTGACCAAGTCGTATGCGTACAATCAAGATTCAAATTCTTGAGTGCAGGATAGCCAAGACAGTGTGCCGTTAACAATGCCAGTTATCCAACTGTCCCCTCACATTCTCCCACTCCGCCTCAATCAGGCTCTCAACTTTCTCATTCCGGGGTATGAACTGACAACCAAATGGTAGCGGTTTTGAATTAAACTGATTGGTGAACGCATCTGGGTCTGCATGAGCGCCTTAGTGGATACACAGGTGACCGGGCACAAAAATGAGGACGCCGCACCAGGCAAATTCCTTGTACCGGTTTCTTCTTTCGCGGGTCTCATCTCAAACGCCCACAACATACGTGAGATCGTGATATACAACGAATTGAGACCTAGATGCATTCCTGGGCATATCCGTCGCCCGAAACCAAATGGGAGATCAAAGTCTTTGAGGTTCATCCGCGGGTGTGTCTTGGGGTGGTTCGGAGATTGGGGAAGGAAGCGGTCAGGGAGAAAGAGATTGGGTGAGGGAAAGAGCTCTTCAGTCACGCATAATTCCACTGCGGACCCGGGTACATAAGTATTCCGCTCGCCAAAGGTGAGGAAGAAAGGGACGTACTACATGTTTGCGTAGATTGAGGACCCTTTGGGTATGAATCTATCAAGCACCTCAGATCTTATCCTTGAGGAACCATCAAATAATGCACAAAACACACCCTCCTTGGTACTCATCATCTGCAGTACTGGCGTGAGCCGTTCCTCCGAGCACCGGAATCGGGCGCCAACTATTCAAACATAAAGTCCAGTGATGGCCCCTGAAGGGGTAGGGGTGGCGTACCGAAGGGTCTCATTTACAACAGCCAACACATATGGCAACTGGTCTTTATCGTGGAACTCGGGCATTCTGTCATGCCCTATAACTTTGTCAATTTCCTCTTGCGCTTTTCTCATCACCTCCGGGAACGTAAGCATTGCCACTATGAACAAATTCATGCCATCAGCAAGGAAGTAACCTCAAAGCACCGAATGAGGATGTTTTCTAACGCACATATAAAAACACTGAGGGTTCCTGCAGTCGTATCAATTCCCGCACCAAACGGGCTCGATACAGCATACGCAAGCTGAATGTCCGTCAGATTAATCTTCCCCGCTTCCTTATCCGCCACAGCTTGTGATGTGAGACAGTCAGGGCAGTTACCATTTTTGGAACGTGTACGGACATCGTTGAGGAGATGGAGGAGGAAGTGTTCGTCCTGTTTTTTACGATTTTCGGCATAGGCGCGGAACCATTGGAAGCGGCGCTGTGGAAGGGGAAAGCAGGTGAGGAGATAAGGAGAGCAAGAGGCCGGGACATACTGGAAGTCTGAGGAGCCATGGCCAGGATTCCACAAGAAATTTTCCGGGGAGGCTGGAGCTACTGTTAAGATTGGGAGTAAAAGGGCAGGGGTGGAAATACCTCACTTTACACTGTAATCAAATAAACTTGCGGTTAGAACGTATCTCCGTCGGGTTCATAGACCGTTCACCTTGTCAGGTCTATTGAGCGAACTCAGCGCTCATACGATGTTTGGGACTAGAACCGGGGAACTCACAGTCCATTGATGCAATATTTTCTTTGACAATCCATTCGTCCACGCTATCAACTCTTCGGCCATACGTTGCAGCCACCACCACACTCGCCGCAAATCTACGTCACACAGAACTGTCAGCCGTTTAACTCGAGTGCATCTATCCGTTTTACCTCTTGAGATGTGCATCGAAATTTTTTGGATCGTTCAATATTTGCTTGAGGAGTAATTTGGACTCTAACGATTGGATTTCGTGATACACTGGTGCTTTGCGGGTATGGAAACCATTATGCAGCATCTACAAGTTTGAAATAGAGTCCACTGTGAAGACGTGAAAACTAAACGCGATGACGAACCCTGCGCCATTGTTTCCATAGCTCGTTGGAGTTTGGAAGCATCAATCCACGGCGGTTTTCTGAGAGGATTTCCGATCTATGTTTGACTGTGATCAGACTCGGTAGAAGCAATCTCTATGTTAGAATGGGCACATACGCCATGATAAACCGAGGTCGACTAGAGTAAATTTCGGACCGCTTCTCGAGGAGGTCCCATGCCGGTTGGGCTTTTCCGATGACTATCAAAGTATGAAATCACTAATGAACCCCCTAAACACCGATTAGGAACTTACTAATAGTAGGCGTACTCCCTAGCATAATGGAAGCTACCGGGCCTAAGTCACAGTATTAGTTGTCCTTTAAGCTAAAGAAACACGGGGGATGGGTAGCACACCATATTCCCGGTTCCACTCCTCAAATTTCTTCCAAGGTTTCAATGCGGGCACTTGATTCATATTTCCAATCCAGGGGAGCCCGAGAGGCCCCGGAGGCATAATTCGTCGCAGGCGGAACCACCGCAGAGCCTCATACAAGATGTAAGCTGAGACCAGAGCGAGCACATGAGTAATCATATCGCCTGTGTGGCTATGCAAGAGTGCAAGAGGAGCGATAAGGTGCGCAAAAAGTAATTGCCGAGTCTTTTATAAGCAATGGCTGCAAACCTGGAAGACGGGTAGGTGACTGTTTTGGAACGGGATGGATGTTTTCGGCCCGCCAATCGCAGTGCCGATGATGCAAATGAATCACAGCTTGCTATCCGCGGGGGGAGCACGAGGGACGCCAGGAATAGCTCGCTTTCACAGACGAGAGGTAGGTTCCACGGTGGCCTTCTGACAATTTATATGGAAAAATGTTCGTGACGGCTCGCAGATTAAGGGGTACTCTGGGGGGGAGGATTCGGAGCGGATGTTGATGCTACAGTGGTTTAGTGAGGTGCCAAGGGAGTACGTGTGGCACCATGACAAAAATGATGGTGAAGGTCGAAAGTGGCGGGGGCGTCGATGGGCCAGGCCTCAGGCCTCAGGGATCACCTGGGGTGCGTCGCAAAATTTCCCCTTTAGACATCTTTAGGACACACGATAGACGGGCAATTGAATGCAAGTGCAGAGGGATTTGAGACGACTGTCTAGATTGTCCCTGTGAGAACCCTATTATTGTAGGTGCCTCTTCCCGTTCCCGTTCCTCGGTCGCTTGCCGAATGGAGTGTGTCACTCCACAGTAGGTAACTCCAATGACGCCTAAAATGCGGGAGGTTGGTTAATCAATGGTTGTCAGGCCGAGGGACCTGGACGAGCGCGCTACAATGCACTCTGAATGGCAGGTACGCGAGAGGAGTAAAGACGGTGTACCTTTGGAAGCAATTTCTTTGACATAATCATTCTCTTCTCCGAGTCGGCATACAAATCCCTCGGTCTGCGGATCGGAGAACCTACTTTTCGAAGGTGTGGAGTAAGTGCCCTCAAAAACAAACCTTCAACTTTCCAACACATGTAGATACTTAATTCTAGCTCACTTCTTACAAGCCAAACTTGACATGACAGTCATGACATCATGGCTTTAACGTTTTAACTCCGGAAAGGTTCATCTTACCTCTGAAATGGTGACACGAGTTACTCAGAAGGAAGAACCGTGCATCCCGCGGTATGATTCAAGCACTGCCGTTTATCGTTATCGCCGAATTGGCCCACGCTTTTTTGGAGTCTTCTCCTCGGAACTGACAGGCTATTGAGGTGCTTCATATCCGGCTAGATGCTACAATGATGTGAGAAAAAATAAACAAGTAGGATGGTTGAGGTACTTAATTGCAGGTCCATCGTGGCGTAAAATGTTGACTTGGCTAATTTAAAGCCACCATTTTCTTCTCTCAGGGTCACACATTCTTCTCCTGATCAGATACTTCCCGAGCCTGAGTAATTTCAAATGGTTGCTACAGAGCAAGCACAAACAAACGAACAAGAAAAGAGACTGCGTATACGTGAAGCCTCTCCAACTTCTTCGGAGGCCACTAATCCCCGCGTGAAACCATCTCCGAAATCTGGACAAGGGAGGATACCTGTACCGTTCTCGTATACGCCGAGCGATGATGGGACGGACGGAAATTTACTGATATTGTTGCATGGATTGGGTGCGTTTCTTTGTATTTGTTCTGTTGGAAGGGGTCGGGTATTGACGATGGACTATAGGAGATACACACGAACCGTTCGCGAAACTGGGTAAACAGCTCAAATTACCACAGACCGCAGTGCTTGCGCTGCGTGCACCCGAGCGGTAGGCGTTCCCATCGATACTTCTTTCTCCATCTAACCCAACATCTCGTCTATAGGATACCCTTCCTATATGAGGAAGCGTACCAATGGTATACGTCCTTCGATCCTCTCGGCGAGCTTCTGCCAAATCCGAATCCAACACCCGCATTGGAACTTCTAGATAAGGTCGTCACGCATCTAACAACAGAATGCAAATGGCCACTTGACAGGATCCATTGGTTTGGATTCGCGCAGGGCGGGAGCGTCGCCGTTGAGTTTGGATTATGGTGGTGGAAGGAGAAGCAGCTGCTAGCTATGAGGAAGGGATTAACTGCTTCAGCAGTAGAAGGTTCAACGACATCCCCACCACCGCTACCACCAACATCATTTGGCTCAATAATATCGATCGCGGGGCCCCTACTGTCTCATCCCTCCACACTCTCTTCTCCATCACCCACGCCCCTCCTCGCGGTCTTTCGCCCAGCACCATCAGAACTTACGTTCACATCAAGCGATATCTCGGCAGTCAAGAAAGGGTACCGTGTACTCAAGGAGGAGAAGTATAGAAATGTCAAAGGGGGGATGCCTACGGGAAAAGAGGAGTGGGAGGTGATTATGAGGTTTTGGAGTGAGAGGTTATCGAGGAGAGTTGGGGGTGGAGGATTGTACGAGGTTTTGAGTGGGTTTTCCTGAGCCCCGAGCTGAGGGTTTTTTTGGGTTGATAAACAGGTAATGGCATTGTTGACTTTCGGAGTGGTATAATATACGAATGAAAATTTATATTTAGAACATTTTGTTGCCTTCGTGGAATCCAATTCAATTATCCTTCGAATGAACAGGGAATAAGGCGAAGGGGGATTATAACGAAATATTGTCCCCCTCCTCCGACTATTGATTATTCCCCTCCGTCTGCGGCGGCGGCGGCGGCAGCAGCAGCAGCAGCAGCGTCGGCAGCGGCATCACCTCCTGAGCTAGCACCGACGGTTCCTCCAGCGTTGGTGGTGACTGTATGAGTGGAATGGCTTGTTGGGCCGCTGGCGGTGGTAATCCCCGGCCCGGCGTGATGGGCTTTATCTTCAAGAGGAGTGGGCAGCTTTTGACTGTCGTAAGCAAAGGTTTAAGTGTTTCTGCGAGTTTGTAACCAGAGACAGGTGAAGGGGAGTACCTTTGCACTGAGGACATGATGGGTGGTTGAGGGAGATAAGGTACACAACGATGATGGATTTTATATGTTTCCACGTACCTGTCGTAGCTGTTGCAGGTTGGGACGGATATGGAATTACAGCCTTGATTTTTTTCTTATATTCTCCGGACGCTCTCGGAATGGTACGAATTGATTGGGCAGTGCCATGCTCCCTTGGTTACTTACCTGAGCCGCCATAAATATCCATGTATCTTGTTGTGGGCGAGTTTGAAATGTTTGGTGGGAGCCGACTGTTGAGCACTGTACGTTGGCTGGCCTGTCTGATACTCTGAGGAGAGTTTCCATCAGAATTTTGTTGGACTGTCGCGTAATTCGTTCCGCTGAGGAATGCGCTCAAGGTACATCTGTTTAGGTATCGGCGAAAAGCGCAGTCTGCCAGGAACAACCTCTCACACAGGTTTGATCAGATGAGTAACTTCATTAAATAATTGATGGTTCGGTTCGACATGGACTTGAAGACTTCGCACTTTTCCATCCGTGGGTTTGAAGTACTAAATTCGGTCTCGGAGTGATATTTAAACATGATGGTACGTCAACGGGATTGCGCGGGGCATTCATGGAAGATTTGAGATGTAACTATTAATTGGGGAAACTTGAACCAAGACTGTTTTAGTCAACCGCACAGGTTCTTGTGGGGTACATATATGTAAACGTAAAAATGGTGAGACAGGACTGGCTTTATTGTACGTGGGCGAGAAAGCGTGTCCCGGATATGATGGCCCTTAACGCAAGTGTAAATACCTATAAGCGACTAACGCTTCGGCTGAGCGCTGACTGGGTTCTTATTGGTTCTGGGACTTTGTACGTGCGTCGTTGGAGAACTTGGGTTAGCGCGACTTACAGCTTTAAATCTGAAGGGGATTACAAGATCCGAGATCTATGGTTGAATTAGGGACTTGAGGGTTTTATTCACGGAAGGAGTTCCTCTGGGAGGGTTCTGTTGTTGCTGTTGTGAGTTTTGGGAAGTGAGATGAACGAACCTTGATTCGGAAATTTGATGTGGAGGTGTTCGGTAAACAAGGTAGTGCCTCGGGGTCAGCCGAGCGAACTTGGCGGGAAGGGGAGGTCTTTGGAAAATGAAAGTCTCGGATATTCGTAATACAAGACTAGGTCAGGAGGGGCGAGGCACGAGAGATACGAGGGGAGGCGAGGGGAAGGAGAATGGGGGAGGGGGGGAGGGGGAGCAGTAGGGAAGGGTGACAGGCGTGAGTGGGCGGCTGGAATGAGCATATTATTATTGACGGCAGAGGAGGGAATGATTCTCGTGGTGATGTGAGAAGGAGAGCACAGGGGCTGGGTGATGGCGTCACTGTGGCCCACGGGATAATCGCTGATATGTTCTGTCTTTATGCATTCGGAAGGAATCTAAATAGACGAGGGTTGGTGGGTGGAATCGTTTCTCCGCTCCCTCCATCATACTGTTAGGGATGGTATAGCGTAAGTATGCCTATGTAGGCTACGATATGGACAGGGGATGGGATGGGATGGAGGGAGGGGAGGGGATGGAGGGATTGGAGGCGGGGAGACCGGGAGGAGAGAGAGGCAAGAGATCTCGATCTAGATCGGGGCCGTAGCAGCGGTTGGCAAAGAACGGCGCAGATTGAGTTGTGCGTCAGAGTGAGGAGAGAAAGACCGAGTTGTGTTTCTCCCTTTCTGCATCATACATACTTGTCCTCCCCCCCACCAATGTCCCGTACCCATCTCCCGCCGTCCGCTGGGCGGGGGCGAGCGTGCGATTGTGACGCGTGACAAGTTATTGTGTGTGTGTGGGGGGGGGGGGAGGCTGTGTGACTTGTGTTGACTTGTGCACCTTACTAACAGCGTTACAGCGGGGAGGTCTGCGTAGTAGCTGAGAGCTTGCGACAATCGATCCACGCTGTGTCGATTTTTTGTTTCCCGATCCCCCGCCCTCCTCTTATCCCCTCCCCTCCCGCCCCCGTATTTTGCTCATCGCTCAGTCAACTCCCTTTTTTCATCCCCGGCAACCCCGGTCACCTCTCTCCTTACCCCACCTACCGCCTCCCTCCTCTCCTGCCCCTCCTGTCCCGCCCTTCCGTCCGTTAGGTATGTCCTTTCTCCGTTCCGTCCCTCCGTTCGCTTCGGCCCTGTCCTCCGCTCCCTCCCTCCAATCCTCATCCTCCGCTCGCTGCTCACCCTTGGCCCCTCCACAGCACTCCGCTCCGAACTCGCCAGCACCTTCCCAGCGCTGTCCCAGCAACGCATCTGACAGCCACGACCTTCTTCATATACGACGCGCACAGAAGCTCTCTCGGTGGGTACCTGCTCTTTCTCTTTGCCAGACACGTGTCTCGTCCTCCGCGGCGCGTGTCTGCTCCCCGGCTGTACTCACACATCCCACCAAGGGCCTCGCTCTCCCTTCCTCCCGGGCCCCTACTTGGTAGCAGTCTAGATCTCTTCGCGCTTTTGATACCACTTTCGTCCTTCTCCAGTGATCGGTCAGTTCTCTCCGGTTCGCTTTTGTCTCTCTCTCTTTCTCTCTTGCTTACACCTCAACCAAATTCACTTAGGTGTGACCTCTTACCATGTTTGTTTCCTTTTCTTGCAGACCTGACCGACCTTCTTCTAACTTGGATTTTTGTTGCCCAGCAACCCAATCACTCGCTCAACAATATGAGCAATCCCAATCTATATGCCTCTCAATCCTTCGTTCCCGGCTCCAATCCTAATCCTGCAGGCATAAATCCTGCCATGCTGGCAGCCGGTTTTCAAAATGGTCCTATTGGACATCATCATCATCATCATCAGCAACAACAACAACAACAACAACAGCACAAATTTTCCTCAAACGCTTTCGGTGGCGCTGTAAATCCCGCCCAGTTAATGGGAGCCCAAGGTGGGGGTATACCTATGGGTATGAACCTCAATGTCATGAACCCAAACGCCGCCATGAATGCCAGTGTAAATCCTACTCAACTACTCCAGCAACAACAACAACAGCAACATCAACATCAGGCCTTGGTAAATGGCTCGATGGGAAATATGGGCGGGGGTGGCGGCGGCGGCGGCGGCGGCGGCATGAATATGAATATGAACATGATGACCATGAATCCCGCCGCCATGGGCATGACTAGCATGTCTGGGATGGGTGGTACTGGTGGCATTAACCCCGCTGCGTTATCTGGAAATTCGGGGTTTAACCCCATGGCACAGTCTCAGCAGCACCCCTCGCTACACCAAGGACACTCCGTCTCGATGCAACAACAACAACCACAACCACAACAACCTCAACAACATCAGCAACCTCAACAACAACAACCTCAGCAGCCGCAGATGAATCCTCAGCTACAGCAACAACAGATGATGCTCAACGCCCTCGGGATGACGCCTCAACAATTTTTCTCGCTAAGTCAGCAGGAGCGACAACAAGCTTGGATGAAGCTCTTGGTCCAGATGCAACCTCCCGGTGCAAATACAAACCCAAACCAGAACCAGAACCAAAATTCCGTCCAACAGTCGCAGCAAATGATGCCTCCTCCCGCTGTTCCGCAATCTCAAGGAGGAGGTGGTGGCGGTGGTGGCGGCCCGATAAGCGTCCCGGGTCGTCCACCGACGTCTCAAGGTCATGTACCTGGACATCCCGGCACCCAACGGTCCCCCACTGCACAAGGTCATCGCCCGCCTACTACTCAAGCTCAAAATAGACCCCCGACTGCCCAGGGAATGCATATTCAAAGACCACCGACGGCTCAGGGCGGCGCGCACCGACCACCTACCGCTCAAGGCCATCGTTCTGTCTCTGGTCCTGGACCTGGATCTACCCCACAGACACCTATTTCCGCCTCGGCTACTTTATCGATGGGGATGGGTCAAATGCAACAACGACCTCCTACTGCTCAAGATCAGAGACAAGGGCAAGGGCCGGGAGGACAGCAGCAGCAACAGAGACCACCTACCGCTCAGGGAATCCCTCAGACGCCTATTAATGCCCACATCGCTCCTGGGACCCGGCCTTCCACCGCACAAGCTATGGCTGGACAACAAATTTCGAGACCTGGAACGGCGATGAGTCATCGTTCGCCTATTAGTGCCGGTGGTGGTGGGGGTGGAAGTGGAAGTGGAAGTGCTAATGCGCAAAGTCCCGGTGCGAGGCCGTCGAGTCGTCTTGGTGAACAACAGGTGGGGAGTTTTAACTTTTATATTATACCCAATGATCTGATCGCTGATGCGTGTTCATTACTCGTTTTTTTAAAAAAAAACAGACGTTTGGCGGCATGAACGGATACCCTAGACCACCTTCTTCTCAACAACAACAATCGCAACAAATGCCGCAACAGTCCGGACAGCCGAATCCGTACCCTTCTACCCCTCAACTACAACACCAGCAGCAACACCAGCAGCAGCAGCAGCACCAATTTGCTCCGAAACCCATGCAGCAACAAGTTCAGGGACAGTTTGGGTTCCCTCAGATGAATCAAGCTACGACACAACAGAACCAGGCTTTAGCTGCGGCGATGATGCAACAACAACAACAACAGCAGCAGCAGCAGCAGCAGCAGCAAAATCAAGCACAAATGAATTTACACGGACAACAGACGCCTCAGCAACAACAATTCCATATGATGCAGGGTGGCTCACCTGCGTTCGGTGGATTACCGGGTGGTGGTCAGCCGAATATGGGGATGCGAGGATCACCGCCGCCGATGTCTATGGCACCTGATTCGCCCTATCGTAGTGCGAAGAGAAAGATAGACTCACCGCATATAGGGTGGAACTACTCCTATTAATCAGATGGGCCCACCTTCGATGATGCCGCACCGGATGTCTATGTCTGGTTCTTCGGGTGGTTCTTCTGGAGACCTTGGTGTTGGTGGTGGGATGAATGGGATCCCCGGCGCGCCGAATGCTGCTAGTCTTCAACAACAAGGCCATGGTCATGGTCATAGTCATCACAGTCAGTCCCCTCGTCCGCAGAGTTCGGCGGGTGATATGATGAATATGAATTTTACGCCGGCGGACGCGGGAGTGATGGGTATGGGTATGGGTGGAGGTGTTGGCGCAGTAGCCCATGGGCATGGGCCTGGCGCTAATCCACAGACGCCGGTGAGACAGGGAAGTATGATGGGTGGAGGTACCCCCGGTTTGGGCGCTGGACAAGGTGTCGGGATGGTTAATGCGTCGATGGCTTCCCCTATGGCCCAGGCTCTTGCACAGCAGCAGCAACAGCAACAGCAACAACAGCACCATCAACAACAGATGAGACAGGCTTCGTTACCGCCTGGTGCCTCGCCTATGTCGAAAGAAGTTGCGCTTGGTATGGCTGGTGGTGGACCGGCGGGTATGGGTGTAGGCGGTATGAGGGCTAGTGTGCCCCCCGCTATCCCTGGCCCGAATGTGACTGGACCTGTTGTTAGGACACCGAGTACTGTTGCTGGAACGCCCGTCCCTGGATCTTCGACTTCTGCTATACCCCCTGCCGCTGTTTCAGGTGGTAACGCCCTTCCAACGCCTGGTTCAGGAAGTGCTCCTTCATCGTCGCCTTCCTCATCCATGGCAGGCCAACTCCCACCACTCCCTGCGAATGTACAGCTTAACCCAGCCACGACGCAAATCACACCCGTACCCCTTATTGACAGTCTGAAGCTTATCCCTGAGATCTCTGAGAATGAAATTGGCGAGATTCAAGGGTGGATGAAGATGGACAAGGAGTATGAGGGAGTGTTGAAGAAGATGAAGGAGAGGATGACGGTGGAGATGAGGGGCATGTTTGGTGGTGCGATGTGGTGGGAGAAAGGTTCATCTGATGTGGATGTTAATAGGTGGAAGAGAGGACGGGAAGGATTTGATGTGAGGTATCCGCTCAGACGCGGGAAGGAGAAGGAGGGAAGGGAAAGGAGGAAGAGGCAGAGAGAGGGGTTGAGATTGTACGTCCATTTTTCTTTTTAGTTTCATAATGTTTTTTTTAGGTCGCTGATTTCCGCCGCCTTTGTTTTTTTTTTTCGTCTTCTGTTCCGTGTAGGCCGAGAAAACTGGATCCTGAGGAAGCGGATAGGCCGGAACAACTTGTACCTATCCGACTGGAATTTGACGTCGAACATCACAAAATGAGGGATACGCTTGTGTGGAACTTAAATGGTATGTGGATTTTTATAACCTTCGATGCATCTTCTAGTGGCATGCGTGACTTACTAATTACCAAATCAAAGATCCCGTCGTCACACCCGAAACGTTTGCTCAATCTATCGTTGACGATTACAACCTTGCGCCAAGCTTTCATTCCATCATCGTCAAATCAATCCAGGAGCAACTCAGTGACTACAGAACACACTCACTCAACTACGACCAGGATTCTGGTGAGCTTGTTGTGGATCTGACAAGTGAGACACCAGTACTTCAAGGTACATTGGATGATTCGCAAGTCCAGTGGTGGGAAGCTTGGAGGAGGCGCATGAGGACTGCCTCTGGAGCAAGCAGAGGCGGAGCTTCCAGGAGGTCAAAGAAGAAACGGAAGCTGGACGTCGCTACCACAGTGAAGGTAGAAGAGCGAGAGAAAAACGTTGTTGCTTTTGATGTGTCGATGGATGAGGAGGAGTTTGGAAGGCCCATGGCGATTGATGAGATTAAGCTAGATGAGGAGTTGATGCACGAGGAGATGAGGATTCTTATCAAAGTGCGTTTTTTGCTTTGGCTTCATTTGAATGTTGCGTGATTTGTTAACCGATGTATTGTCGTAATTATCATAGTTGGACATCATCGTTGGTGCTATGAAGCTTGAAGACCAGTTTGAGTGGGACCTTGAGAACGATGGGGTCACACCTGAAGAATTTTCGGAAGTATATACTCAGGATTTGGGCTTGGGAGGGGAGTTCAAGTAAGCCACGCCTCTTTCATTAATTTTCCGGTTATTAATGAGCATCGTATTCCAGAACTGCGATTGCTCACAGCATTCGGGAACAAATACAAATGTACCAAAAATCGTTGTTCCTCGTTGGTCATCCCTTGGATGGCACGCCTATTCAAGATGAAGAGCTCAGACAAGCATTCTTACCGAGTCTCGCTGCGGGTGCACGCCCCATGGATCAGGTACCATCTTATACACCAGTGCTCAACGCTGTTAGCGATAGCGACATCGAACGTAGCGAAAAGGAACGTGAGAAAGAGATGAACAAGAGGAGGAAGCGCAACCAACGTGGTCGTCGTGGTATCGTTATCCCTGATCGCGAACCCGTCAGGACGTATAGAACACCTGCCATTGGGTTCCCTGAACTTGATCCTGCAACATTGGCGCTTGCGGCCGCGGCGAATGCTTCTGGTTCACGTAGGGCCGCAGCTGCGGCTGCTTCTTTGACGATTGCGAACATGGTTGCATCCGAGAACGGCACAGCATATATTCCTACTCCTACTCCACTCCCTACGGCTCCCATACCACAACCAACAAAGGAGAAGAAGCCAAAAGGCTTGTTCAAAGCTCCTTCTGTGCCTTCACCTGTACTCCGTCCCAGAGCACAAGTTACCGCGCCGACACCATCCACTGCCGCTGATGTGAGCAAGTTGCCTGCGCCATTGGAGAATGACCCGCCTCCCGCTATCCCCCCACCTCCGCCACCTCCCGAGCCTAAGATGAAGTTTGTGCCGAAGAAGTCGGCCAAAGAGTTGGAGCGAGAGGCAAAGGAAAAGGAGTTTGTAGACGGGCAGCATCCGAACTGGATCAACGGGATTTGGCATTGCTCGAACTGTGGTTGTCCCGAGAGCATCGCCGTGGGTCGGCGAAAGGGTCCTTTGGGCGACAAGTCACAGTGTGGGCTTTGTGGTAAGTTGACATTCTCTGTATTATTTCATGTTTCCAGGATGTTGAACGAGCGGGATTTTAGGCAAATTCTGGCACAGACATCGCCGACCTCGACCTGTGGAGTATAATCCCGATCCCGAGTATCATACGCGCAAAGATAGTGATTCAAAAACTCCAGCCAAGAAAAAGGCAGCGGCTTTGAGAGCGCAGAGCGCAGCAGCAACAGCGACGCCAGTGGATGTGTCTGAACCGCCCACTCCTGCAAAGAACGGGGACGCAGACGCTGTATCCCGGCGTTCGCTTTCGCCAATGAGAGACGAAGACGACAGAGCAATCTCGCCCGTCTCCACTGCTTCGAGTGCTTCTGAACCCCCACTCGCCCAAAAAGTTAAACTTAATGGAGCCACGCATATTAAGCCCGGAACTCCGAAGGTCTCCGCCAAAGGCTCGGTGAAGCCTATCACACCTAGGGAAAAGGCCGACACCCCTTTGGGAAAAGAGGATAAGAAACCAGTCACACCAAAGGTTAAGGCGGAGAATGGACAAGAGGCTTCACCACCTGCTAGTGCGCATGCTCCTAGTTCGACTTCGGAAAATGCGTCTACGACTAATGCGGTAAGTGTGCGGTTCTTCTGATCTCGCTTCGAGGTGACTGAGGCGTTGGTTTTTTTCGGTATGTAAGGCCCCACAGCAAGTTCCACCATGGTTGACTGGCGCACTGCAGAGTATGAGAGGCAAGTATCCCGATGACAGGTTTGAAGCAATTTTGCGGAGGACAACTGGAAACCCGCCTGACTGGCGTATTAGATGCTTGGATTGTCCTGGGAAAGTGAGTTGCATCTAAGCCCTGATTTCTAGATGACGTGAATGACTAAAATATTGATAGCTGTATACTCCTGGACCTGGAGAGTCATTGTCTAATTATGAGGTACACCTACGGAACAGACAGCATCGCCAACGAGTGAACGAGCGCCTTAACGTTACTTCACCACCAAAAAATTCATAGCTTGTAGCTGGAAACTTTTCTCCTCGGACTTGGGTACTTTCGTCTTGTGTTTTCTCCTCACGTTCTCGTTCTCTTGTTTACAGTTAATTCCCTATCCTTTGTTTCACATCCTGAATCCGCCAAGGCGACTCTTTACTTACGATGTTGTTCTGTCTTATATTGTTAAAGCTTTCTGTATTGTTATACGGTTCTGATCTGTAATTACAGCTACCTGGAATATCAATTATCGTTATGTCTAGAGCAGGGAGCTTGAGTCTATCCGAACTAAGACGGTGTACATAGGAGGATGCGGGCATCCCCAGGAGTTCTTATGACGACACTGGTTCCAAAAATGCCTGGAAGTTTCGTCTTCTGGTCTTAAACCGAGCAAGACCCAACCTCCTAATCCCCCTAGTGCCAGTACATATAAGGCGGACGGTGTCCGCAAAACGGGTTCCGTCCAACCGACCAAATTACTGTTCAATGACGCTCGCCCAGCCTCCCGTATTCTTCGTTTTTCTCGCCTTGTGCCTTTGTGGGATGGTGGCAACAGCACCAATGGAACGTGAATGTAGTTTTGTGTGTCCAGACGCAATGCCATCTTTCCTTCTGGCCCCGAGCGAGGCGGACAGGGACAATATTTTGCGTTGCGTGTAAGTGCTCCTACTTGGTGGTGTGCCCGAGCAAAAGTCTGACGCGTCGCTATCACTTTCAAGGTACGAAAGACGGAATGCAGAGGATACAGAACGTCGTAGTGAGGATAACCAGATGGCGTGTGCTTATTCAATGACCGATGTAAGTTGTTCTTGCTGGCCTTGCTTGGGACAGATGTTGACAGGAGCCTTGGCCAGGGAACATTCCACCAGAGGGAGATCCGTGGCGTAGCCGTTTCGGAGATAGGAGAGTGTCCAAATAAGCTAGACTGTAATGAAGTCGATGATGACTAGTTGAGCGTGCGGGTGCGGAGATAGTGAAGGCGATTGTTTATATATCACGTGTACTTTTTCTTCCCACCGTTTTAATTACATGGAGGCCATCAAGTTGACGCTGAAATTTGATAATCTTTTCAAACTCTTGGCCTCATGCCTCAATTCGATGGCAGGCTAAAGGCCCAGAGCATATTTAAGTATCAAAGGAGGCGCCAGGAAGGGGATTTGATCCGATGCTAATCGATTGCCGACGCCGTTACTGATCATCATCATCCTCTCCGGCCCGGGGGTTGTTCCCGTTCCGCCAACTATCCGGAGCTGACATTCTTCTCGGGAGCTACTGCACACCTTTGTTCATAGTTATCACGAGCAGCATCAGGGACTTTGCTGTTGAGATGCCGCCAGCTCCCGTCAAAGATATCCTCCTGGTCGGGTTCGGCGCTGTCGGCGCGATATGTAAGTTACTTCGTTAATTAACTCGGTACCTGTTAATTTTTCTGGACTCAGATTCATACACTCTGAAGAAGGGTGGATTAGCACGCGTTACTGCTGTGGCTCGTAGTAACTACGATGTTGTGAAGTGTACGTATAAAGACATCTCTCGGGTATTATACGGTATCGACCACAGGGGCGCCAAATTATAGCAGAAGGTGTGACTTTCCATAGCCAGAAATACGGCGAGATCACAGGCTTCAAACCAGATCGCCGTACGTATTTCAAGATTTTGAGTGAAGTAGAAATTAGGTGAATTAATCTCATACATTGAACCACAGTTGTCAGATCCGTCGCAGATGCTGCGGACAAATCATATTCCTATGTATTTGTCACTACCAAAGCCGTTCCCGAGGTCACAAAGACGTCCGACATACTCAAACCACTGCTGTCGGCCCCTTATACGGATGTTCACTCCCAGCCGACCTATGTCGTGGTACAGAATGGATTGGGAGTAGAACAGGAACTATATGACGCACTCGTGAAGATTGGCAAAGGACCCCCGAGTATCATCGGTACCGCGCTCTATATCGGAGCGAATCTGGTGGCACCAAACGTCGTGGGACACAACAACATCGTGAGCTTGCCTCTGCTCGGCGCTTTAACAATTCTGCAATCTTTTATCATATTAGGATCGCCTTGTCATTGGTTCCTACCGGCACAAGGATTACAACACAACGACGAACTCGTCAGAGGAAGCCAAACTACTTCAAGATATTGGTGACATTCTCAAGGCAGGTGGAACAACAGTTGGAATTGTCCCAGAAATACAGCGAGCCAAGTTCAAGAAGAATTTCTGGAACGTGGCCTTTTCGTCAGTATCCACCTTGACTGGGTGAGTAGTGTCATAGACAGGGTGTAGTGTCTTGTCCTTAAGAATTTTCTGGATAGGTACCGCCTCCCAGCACTCTGGCGGCCACCCCCGACCGATCCATCTGTTTCGTACGAGCCGTATGTTGTGCCAATGACCGCGGACCTGATCGAAGAATATACATTACCCTCCATCAAGGCAACACTGGATGAACTCGTGGCAGTAGGCAAGTTAATTCATCGATACTTATATCGCTTTCTTAAAAGTATTCGTCGAAATAGGTCGGGCCATGGGTTTTCCTGATTCTGAGGATGGCCTGTCGTCATCCTATTCCGAAGAAATGATGAGCTTTACGAAGGCTATACACGTGGACCCCTTGAATACTCATACACCCAGTATGTTGCTGGACGTCCAGAGGGGCCTGCCAATCGAAGTGGAGGTCATCTTCGGTGAGGTAGTAAGGTTAGCTGGGGAGTTCAACGTGGCTGTTCCGGTTAGTCAAAGTTTAACTTGCGCTGGCTCCGCGGTGAAGACTAATTCCATCCACTTAACAGCGTATTGAGACTCTTTATGGCCAGCTTTTGGTGATTCAAAATCAGATTCTGGGAAAGATTCAGAGCCGTAGGAATTAGATGCCAGCTGCAAATATGCGCCTGCCTACCTCGGAATTATTGGTGGTATATCTCGACTTGAGGTTATTATTGGAATCTACAGTAAGGGACAAAACCCTTCCAATGATTTTGACTTTTTCATGAAATCTCAAATAACTCAGCAACCACTAAGCCAATTCATTTCAAATTTTTAATGAAGGTAGCCATGCTTCTTATCTACAAATATGTTTAAGCATTTAATATTATACTTTGTTTCTATGGAGATATGAATTATTGAATATTATGAGTGCATTGGAAGGGTTTTGTCCCTCATCTTCTCCAGGCACATAACTCTGTTTACTGCTCTCAAACAAATTCAAATAAAATCATATGATGAGAGTAGATTGTGTATAAAGATGAAAGCTTACTTCTCCAGGCCAAAGTAACCCAATAACTTATCTTCTGTTGACATGAAACCTCTCTCTTCTTCTCAGATTGATCATATCCTCTTTCTCCTTGACAAAGGACATACTGCTACCCAAATTGCTTCCACTACTGGTTATTCCCTCAGTACTATCTCTAGAGTTCACTCTAAACATAGGCCAACAATTTCCAAATCCACTGGTGGCCGTCCAAGCAAGCTTTCCCCCTCTGATACCAAATATGCCATTCAACTTCTCACCTCTTGCAAGGCTGATAATGCCTCTCAGGTCACAAAGGCCCTCCAAAATGTTACCAACCAACCTGTTTCATCCAAAACAATTTGAAGGACACTCAAAAGGGCAGGGATGAAGGCTGTAGTGAAGAGAAAACAGCCTTTACTCACTAGGGTTCACAAGCAGAAGAGGCTGGTGTTTGCAAAAACATATGCAAACTGGACTGTGGAGGACTGGAAGCAGGTAGTTTAGACAGATGAGACTAAAATCAATCGGATGGGGTCAGATGGAAGGCATTGGGTGTAGAAAACAGCAGGAGAGGGGCTTAGTGACAGGCTGGTGAATGGAACTGTCAAGTTTAGAGGAGGTTCTTGCATGATATGGGGGTGCATGCTGTGGCAGGGGCCTGGCCATATACACCACATTGAAGGTACTGAAGAGGGAGATTACGGCTAGGTGCACGAGCATGTCGGCGTCCGTCCGATGTTGTTCTTGACCAAAGGGATTGTGTTAGAAAGGGCAGGTAGGAGTGGAGATCACGAAAATGATGAGACAACAGAACGGAGGATAAATCTGTTCCGAAGGCTCGGAACGATAAGAGAAGGGTCCGGAAAGGTGTCGAGAGCGATTACTGAACGTTCGGAAGGCGGCGTTTACAATTGCGTGGCGATTCGGTATCGAGACGAGAGAGAGAAGAGAGAAAGAGAGATAGATTAGAGAAATAGGCTAGAGACAGAGACTTCGAGTCGAAACTTGGCTAATTCGTAGCTACCTGACTACAACAAAGTATACAGGTTTTTATAGAGGAGAATGGTGGGCTGTGTGCCCGAATTACAAAGAGTAGAATGTAAATTTTAGAGAGAGAACAAAGAAAAACATACTAGCGGGGATGAAGACGGGCCGGAAGCTCATTCTATGAGGTTCTAAATTATGAGGAATGTAGAAAAAGTATAATAAGTGAATAGAAAAGCGGTCCATAAGTTTTTTAGAGTCGGAAATGAGAAGTACAGGCGGGCGAGGTGGAGTTCGGAGGTTGGAGCTTCTGTGGTCGGGACTTCCGAATTAGGAAATCGTGTATGATCCGGACTTCTGGATGGCTCAGAAATGGGATTTTCGGGGTCGGTGTCTTGGTCATCGTTCTCGGAAGTGAAAGGCGTCATCGGTGAAGTGGAGTAGTGGGAGGAGTACGCGTACATGACACTTTTCAGTGTCAGGTGCCGTCCGATCTCCACATGTACGGGGGACTTTTCGTACTGACTTCCCAGTCAGTCCGAAATGTGACTCCTGATGGATTTTTCGAGAGCGCTGGCATCGTCGTAGATTGCGGGCGTCGTTCCGGGATCGTGGGTGATGTCTTCGAGGTCGGTAGGTGATAAATCTGTAATCTTCGTCACGGGAACTGATCGCAAGTCACGAGGGTGATAGAGCACGAGGCGGAATGCTGCAAATCGGAGTTTGGATACTGACCCATCGAGTTCTGCCAACACATAGGATCCTCCCTTCATTCATCGCAGAACAACCATGGGGCCAAAGTAGCGAGGTTTGGCCTTTCCTCCTACATCTCCATCAACGCGGGAATTTCGTACCAAAACGAGTGCTCCGGGATCAAAATTGTAGTCGCGTATAAGGTTCTTGTTTGCCTCTTCAAAATGCCAAACTGACTCCCATCGTGCTTTCAGTAGTCATCGTTTGGCTTCAGCAAGGTCTTGTGGGCGTTTCTGTAGTTGGATGGCACGGTATGCCATGAGTTCGAGGGTAGGAATGGGTTTAGAGAGTGGAGGTGCCAGATATGTGGCCTCTGTGAGATTGAAGGGGAATAATGGCTCGACGCCATGGGCTAGGTAGTACGGTGAATATCCAGTCGACTTCTGGATTGAAACACGCTCTGCCCAGAATACTGAGGGGGCTACTGTCGTCCATTTCGACTCCTCGCCTTCCGCTGCCTTAACTAGTGCCTCTCGAACATCGAAATGGCGTCGTTCGACTATCCCATTTGCGCGTGAGTTGTACGGCGAAATTTTAATGTGATTGATCCGATATTTCTGTGATAGGTATTCGGCTGCTTGTACGAATGCAGGTCCGTTGTCGGTGACGATTTCCTCGATTGCTCCCCATCGGCACAAGATCTCTTCGAAGATGAATGCTCCAAGGGACCGGCCGTTCTCGTTTCTCAACATCCACCACTCTGGGTATGATGATAGTGAGCACCGCGCGTGCACAATATATCGGAATCCATTGGACTTCGGCATGAACATTGTGTCGATATGGACTTTTCGGAACAGGGAAAGTGGAATTGGAACTGTCGGAGGTATGTATATGTGTTTCGTAGATCGCATTTGACATTCATGACAGGTTTTGATAAACCAGCGCACATCGTCATCGAGCCAAGGCCACCAGAACCGCTCGAGCAGCCGGTTTCATGTTGTGAAGATCCTCTTGTGTCTGAGCTCGTCGTGAGCTTGTTTCAGTAAGTCCAATCGTTTATCTTCATCAACTACTAACTTATGCTTCATTGTAGGATCTTTTCGCCATAACCGATCATCCTTCAAGAAAAACTTCGTAGCCTTTCTAACCAGGTTCTGGAACTCATCTTCACTCATCCCTTCCTTCCTTCGAGGGTCCTTCAAGAAGTTCTTGATTTTCAGTAGGTCCGTATCTTGTTTGTGCGCCTTATCTGATTGCGGTATTAGTGATGGTTGAGTCTGGTCTTGTCCGGGGCTTGAGTTTGTTAACGCGGCTACAGTCGCACTGGATGATGAAGATTGTGCAAGATGTGGGAGGGTTTTCGGGGTAGATAGGATACTTAACAGCTGCAACGGCGCGTTGAGAATTTCAGTTCCAAAGGCGTTCGTTCGTTCTATCCATCGAGGCAGACTTGGGTCGCCCTGGTGTTCCTGTGGTGCAGACTGATAGTCGCACTCGTGGAGGAGGGCCGCCGCTTGGTCGATCCATTCTTCATAGTCATCGTTGTCATCAACTGGGTCTTCTGGTGCTTGGGGTCATTGTGATAGACCATCTGGGCCATGTAAATGTCCTGGAACATGACGCAGGTGAAAATTGAAGAGGAGGATTGCTGCAATCCATCAGTTGATCGTGGCATTGGGTTGGATATCTGGGTTATTAATCATTCCTTTAATGTACTTCACATCAACCTCAACAACAAGATTCTTCACTCCAATTATCCAGATTCTGCAATCCTTCAACACACGAAATAGGCCGAAGAGTTCGAGTTTCGCTTGTGAATACTTGGACTCCCTTTCTGATAATACAAGGGACCCGAATCGAGAGGGATAGCGACGATTATTGGTGCCGAGCTGGGATATAATGTACCCGACCGCAATTATTGAGGTGTCGACTGCTAGAATAACTTCTCGGCCACTTGTATAGTCGATTGCGCGTATAGCTGGTGAGTTCTTTGCCATCTCCTTTAACTTTTCCATTGCTATTTGCTGATCCTCTCCAAATTCAAATTCAACAGCTTTTTGGGTGAGGTTTACGAGTGGTCGGGCTATCTTTGCATAGTCCTTGATGAATATTCGGATTGTTCCTACTGTTCCCAGGAATCCCCGGACTTCGCTGAGTGTTTTGCAGGGCGGCCAGTCCACTACTTTCTGTACTTGCATAGTATCAGGTAGACGGCCTTCGTACGTGCATAGATGACCAACAACAAGAGCGGAGGGGACACATATATGTGACTTGATCCCCGAGAAGGTACCTCCAGCGTGCTTTATGCGTTGTATAACTCGATTGACATTTTGTAGGTGTTCCCATACGAAGCGGCGGATTTTTGGGTTTTCGGGAATAGTCTCAAAGCCTCCATTGTTGGTTTCATAGCGTGTAAGGGGTCCTTTGACTGGGACATCATCAACGAAAGGAACTGTGATATGGGGAATTTCATCTTGAAGTAGGAATGTGAGATCTCCGTGCTGGACTTGCATGGAATTGGTGTACCCCATAGGGATAGATGTGAGGCGAAGCGTTCCAAGGGGTGTCTGAAAGGTGGTAAGGTCCTGAGACTGCACTGCGAGCTCACGTTGGTCGAATCCGACGAAAAGATTGAAGATTCCATAACATCCTCGACCTCCAAATGACTCTGCATACTGTTCGACGATGGGTGGGACACCGCTGTCCTTGACTACGACTGTGTTAAGTGGTTGGAGATCATGCACTAGTCGTAATGATTTTCCATCTTTCTTCAACACACAAAACCATTGCGATCGATAAGAAGAACTTGATGGTTCATAAACTCCTGCCGCGATCTTGGCCTTTATGATTTCGACAACGCGATCAAAGATTCCTGGTGGTATGGGGATGTTTTTGAGACTCCAAGGTACATGTTCGATTGTTGGGATGACTATAGGGTCGAAATAATCTGACGAAAACTTTCCTTTCTCTTCTTCACACCAGGCAAATCCTTCCTCCTGTGCTCTGATAAGGTAATGCACTAGCTTTTCCTCCTCCGGCCAGAGAAATCCACTCTTATTGATATTCATAGCCTCTTTTCGCTCCTCGGTGTAGCGATTTCCTGGGGAGAAGTCAGGTGGATGTGTAGGGAGTATAGGGAGTGTCTCGAGGGGATTAGATGGGATGCGACGGACTATTCGGAAGTCCTCTGGTAGTGTGGTTGCGACGGGCTTGACTCAGTTGGCGACTTTCTTGTATGCGAGTGAGGATACTGGGTTCGAGATTTCTTGTAATGTGCTGATTGATATTTCATAGATTTCCTTGGGTTTCTGGAGTGTTTCGAAGGGAGTAGTAATAAACGCGAGCGGGGCGATCATAGAGCAGGATAGTGGTGAAACTGATAAGGTGAGCTGATTAACTTGACTTGTCTTCTTCGACTGATATATTTGTTCGTCTCCTCGACTATTGGCCGAATCATTGACCTTTAAAAACCCGAATTCCTAGGTTGGGTGGAACGAATATGAGGCTTGGTGGGAATGGTGATAACGGAGTGGGTATTGGGATCAACGAGGGTGATATGAGAGTCCCCATTGGTGAAGTGTCGAGTACTTGCCTGTGTGAGGGTGAGGAATGGTCGTCCAAGTAACATTTCGTACGAAGCATGTTCGATGACTTGAACCTGAAGGTAGAAGTCACAATCGCCTATAGATACCTTGAGATTTGGTAAGAGTCCAATTGTTGAGTCTCGCGATGCATTTGCTGATTCCATAACCATAACTTGGTCAGGTCGCATAGCTAGTCCTAATCGTTCCCATATGTCGCGTCGAATCCCAATTATCTGGGACCCTTCATCCAAGATCGCATCAACATCAACTTTTCCCTCAATATTAAGTTGGATAGTTCGTAGGTCCTCGACTGTGTTCGCGACGATAAGGCCAGCGGGTTGGGAGGTGTGATTAGTAAATGATTCAAGTGGTTCACTTGCCGTGGCATCTTCAAGTGTTGATACTGAGCTGGTGCTGGGTACTCGTTTTGTGGTGACTTGTTCCTTGATGAAGCAACGAACATCAGGTGCGACTGCAAGGAGTTCTCGCTGGGTAAGTGTGATAGTGCTTTCGAGTCCTTTCTGGATTACTTCTTGGACAATGTTCGGGTCTTCGATTGGCGTTGTGTAGCGGAATTGTGGAGTATGGGTATTCGGAGCACTATTCTTGTTGTCGGCTGCACCTTGGGTTGCTGGGGAATTCTGTGGAGGGTTCTTCGAGGCTGGGCCATCATTTTTGCCCTTAGATGATCCTCGAGTGTTCATGGCTGAGCTGGACTTAGCCTTGGTTGCATTTTCAACATGTTTTCGGAGTTCTTCAGCCCATTTGAGTGAGGTTACAGCCACATTATCGAGAAGGCGAAGTTCTTCAAGATCATGAGAGGTGATTTCATTGAGAGCTGTCTCGACTGGTTCTTTGACTTCGGAAGGGGTAAGGTACTGATATTGAGATGTTGGGGGAGTGGGAACAGCTTCGAACATATTGGTTGAGACAGCGGATGCTCCCTTGGTCTTGTAATGGTTATCAATTCGCTCCTTGATACATCTTCCAGGTGCGAAGCGATTGGTGACAAGAGTCCCATCAGGTAATATAATTCGGTTAGTGGCGTCGCGTTTGCAGAGTCCTCGTGATATGTAGTCAGAGATAGCTGGACATGCAGAGAGATAGTGGGATGGGTCGAGACATCCTATACATCCCTCAATGCGTGGTCGTCGGCTCGAAGATTCAGATATAGGTGGTCGGCTAGATATTGAAGGAGTGGACTGAGAGCTTCCTTGGTGCCCAATTCCCAACTTTCCTGCGAGCTTGGAGACAAAGGCATCGGAGACAATAAGTTGTTCAAGCGATGTGAGATCGTAGGTCTCTCGTGGTGGTTCTATGGCTGCTGGGACTGTATAGTGAGGTTGGGGAATTGTTGGTGAAATGAGGTGAGGTCCTGGCTCGCTCGAAGCTGAGTTCGTGGATAGGAAAAATTTCGCAGCTTCGTGAACGTCTTCCATATGCCATGGTTTGTACAGGGGGTGATCAGGATACTTGATTTGTAGCCGTGAAAGCACCTTTTGCTTGAATGCCGGGTCGAAACCATTGAGGAATAAGGTGTCACGTTCTCGTCGAGAGATTTCGCCACTCATCCAGAGCCATTCTGTGATGGTGACAAAGTTTCGGTAGTACTCCCCATACTGGTATCGTGATCGCATGGGCTCCCGGGATTGCCTGTCAGCGAGAATTTCGAGGTCAACGATAGTATATTTGCGATCTTCATCGGCTCCAGGGTAAAGTGCCATAATTTTCTTTTTAAAAGTGTCCCAGTCATTTCCCTGGGCTGCGCGTTGGCTTCGCCAGATTTCATACTCTTTCCAGTCGAGGTACCGAAGTGAGTGCTGAATCTTTTCTCGACCAGTAAGCTGACTGTTTTGTCCAAGAATATCAATTTCATCAAAGAAGCGCTTCAACGAGAGGGGATGTCCATCAAATCTCGGAGCACTCCTGTCATGCGGCGCAGGCATAGCATGTCTCAGAGTTGGAAAGGGAACTGATTGATGAGGTGCTGGAATGCCTGGAGTCCAGTGGGCAGGAATAAATGATGGTCGCGATGGTGTTTGGAATGGGTTGTTGGCATCATCAGCCGCAAATCGGGGTCGGAATGGTAATGGCTGTGGTTCGGGTGATTCTGGTCGCAATGGCATAGGCATAGATGACTGGCGAGATAAGGATAGGGGCTTGTGTGATTAGGATAGGTGATTAGATTGGTCAAGAAGCCTCCCTCGCGGTGGGCTCCAAATGAAGAGGGAGATTACGGCTAGGTGCACGAGCACGTCGGCGTCCGTCCGACATTGTTCTTGACCAAAGGGATTGTGTTAGAAAGGGCAGGTAGGAGTGGAGATCACGAAAATGATGAGACAACGGAACGGAGGATAAATCTGTTCCGAAGGCTCGGAACGATAAGAGAAGGGTCCGGAAAGTAAAGGAAAGATATGACGCGCAGGGCTAGGATAGACCTCAGTCGACGTGGAACGAGACTAGATTAGATTGTGTAATTACCTAGGATAGACTACGGAATGAGTTAGCTAGTGTGTACAATGGAGAACGATGGTTTGCTTACCCTCAGTCGACGTGGAATGAGACTGAGGGTGTGCAAGGTATGAGGCCAGCGAATGAGTGTGATGTCACGTGATAGCGAAGTGATTATCTACTGTAAGAAAAAGATAACGGAAGTCTACCTATATTCCAACACACCCCCTTAGACTGAAGGTATGTGGAGACCTAGTTTAGAACGTAAATGAATGAAGTCTGGCTCCTTAAGAGCCTTAGTGAGAATATCGGCAGTCATTTCCTTGGTAGATAAATAACAGATAGTAAAGGTCCCATCAGAAACACGTTCACGAATAAAATGATGTTTGATGTCTATGTGCTTGGTCCTTCCATGAAAACGAGAGTCCTTGGTGAGATCGATACTGCTGGTGCAATCCATATAGACAGTGATGGGAAGTGAAACGGGCATCTCCAGTTCAGCTAGAAGTTGAACCAACCATAATCCATACTTGACAGTGTAAGCTCCAGCCATGTATTCCCTCTCAGTTGATGAGTCCCCAACTGTAGGCTGTTTCTTACTGACAGTGATAATAGATTTATCACCCATCTGAAAGACACAACCAGTGACAGCTCGACGATCGTCAGGGTCCTCAGCTCCAGATGCATCAGAATAGCCAGTAAGGGTCAGGTGACGATTATCCTTGGATTTTCCTCCCAAGACTTGGACAATATCACGAGTACCAGCGAGGTATTGGAGTACATGCTGGGCAGCCTTCCAGTGCTTTGGTCCAGGGTTGGAGTTGAATTGAGCAAGGAAGCGAGCAGCAAATCCGATGTCTGGGCGAGAGATGAGCGATATCCAGGTGAGAGCTCCTACAAGTTCACGATAGGGAGTCTTGGCCATTTGCTGTTTCTCTTCCTTGGTCTGAGGTCCATCAGCCTTAGAGAGTTTACAGCCAGGATCGAGTGGGAGCGATGTAGGATGGCAGTTCTGCATATGAAATCGCTTGAGAGTGGTATCGATGTACTGGCGATGAGAGATGGAAATGGTTCGAGCTAGATGGTCCTCAATGAGAAGAAATCCCATGAGCCAATTCGGATCCTCCTCCTTCATGTCGAAGAGCTTGTGAAGTTGGGAGCGAACATGCTTGAGTTCATCCTGTGAGCATGAAGTACTGAACATGTTGTCGACATGGATGGCAATGATGGTAGTACCAGACTCCAGCTTGCGATAGAATACCGCATTATCAGTGTGGAGCTGTTTGAAGTGGATAGATGTAAGACGCTCAACCATGTACTTGTACCAGAGACGGGCAGCTTGTTTGAGTCCATACAGACTTCGGATGAGTAGTAGCGCCCTGTTGGTACCATCTTCAAAGCCAGGTGGTTGCTTCATGTAGATGATACAGTCGAGGTTGCTGTGTAAGAAAGCACCAGTGACATCATCTTGAGCACGTTCCCAACCAAGGGTAGCGGATAGGTGAAGGATGAGCTTGATTGACTCCAGACAAGTGGTAGGAGAGAAGGTATCATCATATTCGAGACCAGGGATCTGATTGAAACCTTGGGCGACGAGACGAGCCTTATATCGGAGTACTTCTCCTTCAGGTCCGAACTTGATCGCGTAGGTCCATCGACAACCAACAGCAGTCCTCTCCTTCGGCATCTTCTCAGCTCTCCAGGTTCCTCGAGTAGAGTGAAGAGATATCTCTTCCCTCATAGCTTTCCACCAGTTGTCAGCATCAGGTCCAGTGATAGCCTCCTCGAAGCTCTGAGGGATGACTGGGCCATAGGCAGCTAGGTAGGCAATGTGAGCGAGGTCGTCTTCAGGAGTGTGCTCGACAGCTTCATGCTCAGGAATTGTAGGAGGTAGTTGGTATTTGGAGGTTGGATTGTTGAGATGATTAGCTCGAGCTTCACGTATTTTCTGACGCTGTTTCTTGGCTTCGAATTCCTTAACTGCTTGTTCCTCGTTGGCTTGTTTGATCCATGATGGTCGAGAGATTCGGGTAGTTCGTCGAGGCTCAGATGGATTAGGAATGGAGGAAGGAATAGGATTGGGATTAGCAGTCGAAGGAGCTGGGTGAGGATCAGGAATGGATGGAGGAGTGGTGAATGGAGGATCGGAAGGTATAGGAGATGAACGAGGGAGAGGCGAACCAGTCTCCTCAGGTATAGGGATGGAGTTAGGATGACTCCGAGAATGAGTGGGATCGTCGATGTTCACCCCCTCACTTGTGACAGGAGGCATAGATGTATCAATACCTGGATGGTTCACTGTCTCATAGACGATGACGTCCCGAGATACCTGAAATGACCTCTTCGAAGGGATCCATATCTTCCACGAAGTGGAGGCAGGATCGAAGCCACAGAATACCCCTTCAATAGAGTGGGCATCAAGCTTTCCTCGTCGAAGTTCATGTGGTGTGCGAACATGGCAGCGTGATCCGAAAATTCGGAAGGCGGAGACACTGGGCTTCTCGTTGAAGAATGCCTGGTAAGGAGTGATGTGGTTGAGTGTCTTGGTTGGACTGCGATTACGAGCGTCGCTAGCATACTGGTGAGCTTCAGGCCAAAAGCCATCAGCCATACCAGCCTCCTTCAACATGGCGAGGGCATGCTCATGAGTAGTACGATTGAATCGTTCGGCTACACCGTTTTGTTGAGGAGTGTGTGGAGCTGACATCTCGTGGGTGATACCCTTGTCCTTGAAGTATGACTTGAGTGCATGTCCTGTAAATTCGCCACCGCGGTCTGATCGAAAATAGACCACTTTGTTGCCAATTTGGTTCTCGAGAGAGGTGATGAGGTCTCGGAGGTGTTGTCGAGCATCGCTCTTCTGCTTAAGAAAGATCTTCCAGCCCATCCTCGAAAAGTCGTCAACGACAATGAGGACATGGTGGTACCCTTCAATAGAAGTGGAGAAAGGGCCTTGGAGATCGGCATGAAGGCGCTCAAGGGGTCGTTTCGCTTGTCGCGAAGCTTGCTGAGGGAAGGGAGCTTGTGGATGCTTGCCGAGGGCACACCCTGCACATGCATTGAGTCGATCCGAGGTCTTGAGATCAAGCCCAGAGACCATCTGATGCTTAGCTAGGTGTTGGAGGTATTCCTCATTGAGGTGCCTAAGTCGGCGATGCCAGAGATCCAGTGACGATATGTCAGAGGAGATAGCAGCAAAGGCTAGTGAAGATGGAGGTGAAGTCTCGAGGGGATAAGAGCAGGTGAGGTGGTAGAGGCCATTTCGTTGGAGATGTCCTTCCATAACGATTTCGGCCTTCTTGTTAATTTGGACCAATCCCCCCTTCTTTCGAATTTCGAGGCCTTTTCGATCCATTCGGCTCTCAGAAATGAGGTTGTCGCGAGCATTGGGACAGTATTTGACATCGAGGAGAGTGACGATGCGAGCAGGGCGGCCTTTCACGGTGACGAGGAGCTTAATGTTCCCTACACCTGTGGAATGTAGCTGAGGGCCGTCGGCATTGATACCTCCAATAATATCGTTGCGAGGTGTGAATGTTGTGAATGCCAATTGTTGGTTACATATGTGTGCCGTCGCACCGCTGTCGAGAATCCAAGTGTCCGATTTCGGCTGTGAGCTGGTGGTAGCCATATAGGCTGAGTCCCCAGCAAGAGAGTTCCCCCCACTAGCCGTAGATCGATTGTCGTCCATAGTTTCATCAGCTTGAGCTTGATTAGCTCTGTGACGTGAGTTCCCTCCTTGTTTCCCCTTATTCTTCTTCTTCCTCTGGCGAGGTCCTTGACCTTCAGCCCCACCCCCTTTCGACCAACAGTCCTTCCAGTCATGACCCGAAATCTTGCAGTTCGTGCAGAAGGGTTGACCAGGTTGCTGAGTCTGATTTCGCCGATTATTGTTGTTGTTGTTCCTGGCCATAGAGCGGTATGCGAGAGTGGCAGTAGCCTGGTGATTCTTTCGAACACCATCCTCTTCGCGAATACGACGTTCAATTTCAGTGGCTGTGTAGTTTTCAGGTAGGCCAGCGAATACGTAGCTCCAGTTGGGTGGCATAGATAGGCGCAGGATACAGGCAAAAAAATCGTCTCCGATGTTACGTTTAATAGCCGCAATGTCTCGACGTAGTATCTTCATCGTAGTGATGTGTGTGATAACATCCTCGCCGTCAACGTATTCCGTTGTGATAAGGGTGCTCAGGAGCAGAGTCCAATCCATCATAGACTGTCCCACGAATATAGATTGAGCTTCCCCCCACATATCGGCAGCGATTTCGTGATAACCCAATTGTATCTGGATATCCTCCACCATGTTGGCTGAGAGTATGGCGCAGACAATAGTGTTTGTGCAAGCCCATCTCTCACCGTGTTCTGCGTTGTTGGTGTCACCCTGAACAGAACCGGTACAGTAGTCGTAAACGTCAAAGATTCGGAATTGAGTCCGCATCTGCTGGACCCATATCTTGTAGTTCGACACATTAAGTTTAACGGGGAGGTTCATCATGTATTGATAACGACTAGGCTCGATGTGAGCTACATTAAGAGTCCAATGGACTTTGTTGGGTTTCGACGGTGCCTTCCCCCTAGGTGGTGTGCTCGGCTCCTCGTGCTTGACCGAAATGCCTGCCAAAGCCGCCGACATAGTCCTGGTATTGGACTGTCCGGTCTGACTCTCGCGACCTAAGTCTGCGGATTCAGATTGTCCAAATGGCGACGAAAGTCTACCACCGGCGGATCCTTGGCGACCATCAGAGTCTACCTTGGATGCCTGGCTAGCTTGGGACATAACGTGGGTCTAAGAGAGGTTGCTCGGCTCGAAGGTGCTAGTATAGCAGGGGTAACAAA
The DNA here is from genome assembly GCA_025093985.1 of Calvatia gigantea. Lineage (NCBI taxonomy): Eukaryota > Fungi > Basidiomycota > Agaricomycetes > Agaricales > Lycoperdaceae > Calvatia > Calvatia gigantea. The sequence continues at coordinate 1,141,979 of JACAAK010000012.1, forward strand.
AACGGCGGGAAAAGAATAGGATGTTGATAGGATAACGTCGGAGGGTATAAACGAATGAGCGGCGGTTTGATAAACGAGTGAATGGGTTCAATAGGTCGCGACACCGGGGCCCATAACCTAAAGGAAAGATATGACATGCAGGGCTAGGATAGACCTCAGTCGACGTGGAACGAGACTAGATTAGATTGTGTAATTACCTAGGATAGACTACGGAATGAGTTAGCTAGTGTGTACAATGGAGAACGATGGTTTGCTTACCCTCAGTCGACGTGGAACGAGACTGAGGGTGTGCAAGGTATGAGGCCAGCGAATGAGTGTGATGTCACGTGATAGCGAAGTGATTATCTACTGTAAGAAAAAGATAACGGAAGTCTACCTATATTCCAACAGAAAGGTGTCGAGAGCGATTACTGAACGTTCGGAAGGCGGCGTTTACGATTGCGTGGCGATTCGGTGTCGAGACGAGAGAGAGAAGAGAGAAAGAGAGATAGATTAGAGAAATAGGCTAGAGACAGAGACTTCGAGTCGAAACTTGGCTAATTCGTAGCTACCTGACTACAACAAAGTATACAGGTTTTTATAGAGGAGAATGGTGGGCTGTGTGCCCGAATTACAAAGAGTAGAATGTAAATTTTAGAGAGAGAACAAAGAAAAACATACTAGCGGGGATGAAGACGGGCCGGAAGCTCATTCTATGAGGTTCTAAATTATGAGGAATGTAGAAAAAGTATAATAAGTGAATAGAAAAGCGGTCCGTAAGTTTTTTAGAGTCGGAAATGAGAAGTACAGGCGGGCGAGGTGGAGTTCGGAGGTTGGAGCTTCTGTGGTCGGGACTTCCGAATTAGGAAATCGTGTATGATCCGGACTTCTGGATGGCTCGGAAATGGGATTTTCGGGGTCGGTGTCTTGGTCATCGTTCTCGGAAGTGAAAGGCATCATCGGTGAAGTGGAGTAGTGGGAGGAGTACGCGTACATGACACTTTTCAGTGTCAGGTGCCGTCCGATCTCCACAGTACCATGGATGGTGACCTTTATGTTTGCATTTTGGATGACAAACTTTACCAAAGTCTCAAGAAATACAGGAAGAAGAAGTGGCAAGTCCTTTTCCAACAGGACAATGACCCCAAACACACAAGCAAAAAAGCAAAAATGTGGCTTGAAAACAGTGGTTTAAAGGTTATGGAGTGGCCACCACAGTCCCCAGACCTTAATCCCATTGAACAGCTCTGGACTTATGTCAAAAACAGGCTAGAAGAGTATGAAAACTACCCTTCCAGCATAACTGAACTCAGAGAAAGGGTGGATATAGAATGGGGCAAAATTCCTGTATCAGTGTGTCAGAATTTGATAGAGAGTATGCCTAGGAGGGTTCAGGCTGTTTTACAGGCCAAAGGGGGCTATACAAAGTACTAGAGAACTGATTTTGTGTAGTTTCAGACAGAGGGACAAAACCCTTCCAATGGACTCATAATGTTGATTAATTCATATCACCACAGGAACTTAATATTACATAATGCTGTTTATACCTATTTGTAGATAAGATACAAGACTACCTACATTTAAATTCTGAAGTGGATACCTTTACTGGTTGCTGAGTTATTTGAGATTTCATGAAAAAGTCAAAATCATTGGAAGGGTTTTGTCCCTTACTGTATTCTCAAATGGGGATCTCATTAAAGCCGTGTTTCGTACTGTAACTTGGCACTGGCAGGCTTGTCGTACCTCCTGCATGTGCAGAATCCACATGCGTCAAGAAGTCCACACTCCACAGGTGGAGAAGCAACTAGAAGCAGTCTCATGCCAACTCTCCCAAGCACATTTGCTTCTATTTGGCTATTTGGCGCCCGCTATCCTATATAAGCTGGCAGATCCGCAGCCTCACAATATTCCCAGTGTTTTGTTCAACCTTACACTCGAAGGCGTAGGTTGGCCAACACACTTAGGTATTATACTAGCTATCTTGAACTCGACTTCATCCTCTGTTCCTAGTTATTGAGCCAGTCCATTCCACGCTTCATACCATCATTTTAGGGGCCGACAATGGCATATCAAAGTGGTCGCGGTCGTGGTCGTGGTTTTTCTGAGAGGGGCCGAGGTTCTGACTTCAGGGGAAGGGGCGGTGATCGAGGACGGGGCAGTGATAGAGGTAGTGACCTGGGTCGGGGTGGTGGTCGGGGTCGGGGCATTCCACCGGAGTACCCACTATCTCCTCGTTAACGCCAAGCAATCTATTGATAACCTTTGTAGTATCTATGCCCCACCTGGTCGTACTGCCCAAATCGACACAAGGCTTCGTGATGCGTCTCAAGATGAACTTGTCGCACGCTTCAAAAGCGTGAAAATCAACGAGGTGGACCCTTCTCTGCGCCCTGGTCATTGCACAGTGGGAAAGGCCATCGCATTAAGGACCAATTTTTTCCCGATATCTATTCCCAAAGGACCTTTTTACGAGTACGAGGTTGCCATCACCCCTCCAATCAAGGTCAGGCGCGTTAGGAGACGCATTTTCGAACTTGCAGAAGACACCAATGACTGGAAGGCTACTTTGGCTGGGTTTGTTGCCCATGATCATTCGGCTAAGCTTGTTGCGCGTAAGCGCCTTCCCCTGCCTTTAGCAATTGATGTCCCGTTCTACGACGAGGATGAGGACCCACCCGCAGCTGGTGCCCAGGCTAGCAAGGAATATACGCTCTCTATCAAATTTGTTCAGGAACTCGAGACTGAAAGTATTCAACGGCGAGCAAAACCTCTACTAGAGTATGAAGTTCGTACTCATGATACTTAAAGATATATTGCCGGAGATCCCCAATATCGCACCTACGATATTATGCCGATTGTCTCAGCATTTAACCTCATCTTGGCTGCCTACCCCACTCGTTCCGGAGGCGGCGGCGTTATGGTTGGACGCAATAAATTTTTCATGCCTGGCACTGGCCCTTCCATGCCTCTTGGAGGGGGGCTGGAGGCCGTTCGAGGTTTCTACTCCTCTGTGCGGACCGCACACAAGCAGCTTATGGTCAATGTCAATGGTATGTGTTCCCATTTCGTACTTGAAGTTCAGCACCAACACATATTCCTTTAGTCTGTACGACGGCTTTCTACAAAACGGGCAATCTGGCCAATGCCATGGTGGAGTTCATGAACATGGGTTCTAATGCACGCGCAACAGCGTTCGTCAAGGGTCTCCGAATTAAGGCCACTCACCTCGGATACCGCAAGACGATCAAGCAAGTACACAAAGATACTGCCAAGAGCTACATCTTCGACTCTGGAGAATATGGGAAGCTTTCCGTTGAAGAGTATTTCCGCAAGAGTACGTCTTCCAGCTTTGATTTTCTCGACATGTCTTCTGATGTCGCCCTTCAGAATACAAGATTCAGCTGAAGTGTCCCAACCTGCCTCTCATTGATGTCGGTGGGCAGAAGGTCAACCTCCTACCCCCTGAACTTTGCGAGATCCTCCCAAATCAACCCTACAAGGGAAAGCTCCTCGAGAGTCACACAGCCGCAATGATCACCTACGCAGCCCAACCCCCCAACGCGAATGCACAAGCAATCGAGTCGCAGGGACTTCAAGAGCTTGGATTCACTCAAAGTGCTTCTACCCTTAACAGCTTTGGTGTTGGCATAGGAAAGGAAATGGCCGTTGTTCCTGGTCGCATTCTGGCTCCGCCCAAAGTCAAATACCACAAAGACGCTGATGCTGCCGACTTCAAGGCGGACAAAGCGAGTTGGAATTTGAGGCAGGTCCAGTTTGCGAAGGGTGCGGTTTTGGAAAACTGGGGTATTCTCCTCATCCGTGATGGGAACCACGAGGAGTTTAATGGGCCGACGGATCCCAAGTTGCGGGAGATCTTAGTAGATTTCATTAACACATGCAAGACGAGTGGGATAGTTGTCAAGAACTTGCCCACCATAGGAGAGGCTCATTTACCGCCCAGAGATGGGAGCGACCCCATGAGGGAAGGGGCAATGGCAAAGATTCGAGAAGCCTTCCAAAGCTCTTTCAAACAAAAGCCAAAGATGATTATGGTGATTTTGTCGAACTCGGACAACCACGTATACTCCGGACTGAAACGACTCTGTGATGTCGTGTTTGATGTTGGTAAGTCGCACGTTCGAGATCAGTCTTGTTCTGGTTAACTCCGGATCTACCTCGCAGCGACGATTTGTGTCCAGGCTGGAAAAATTCGAGTTGGTATGTACTGCACTTGGCTATAGGTGGTTGACGTAAAGATATTGACTACACTTCAGGGGGTCCACAATATTATGCGAATGTTGCTATGAAATTCAATATAAAACTCGGTGGTGTCAAGTAAGTGATCCATCTGCCCGTTTGAGTTGTAGCGCGTCTCAACAGCACTTCAGCCACACCCTCGACAAAACTAGTTTGACGTGGTTAAAAGAGAAACCTACGATGCTCGTGGGTATTGATGTGACCCATCCTGGAGCAGGAGCGGTAAAAGGCACCCCTTCCATCGCTGCTGTTGTAGGTAATGTCGATGATAATTTTGCTCAATTCCCCGCCAGTATGCGGATGCAGGAGTCAAGGAAAGAGGTGCGTAAAATACCATCAATTGCTTGGTTTTCACTGACACTGATCCCAGATGGTGACCGAGCTCGGGCCCATGATGACAGAACGATTGCGCGCTTACAATGCAAGGAATAAGAAGTATCCAGAGCGCATTCTAGTCTACCGCGATGGTGTGTCTGAGGTAGGCTTCATAAACTAGAGTCGTACTTGCATTCCTCCTGATTTTTTACTACCTTCTAGGGCCAATTTGCCATAGTCCTGGAGGAAGAGATGCCCGCCATCACTGCTGCATTCCAGAAGATCCGTCCAGGTTACCGGCCCAAGTTGACCATTATCATTTGTGTAAGTTTCAATCTCTCAACGAATGCGTTCCTGCGATGGTGTTGACCATTCCTCAGGCGAAGCGTCACCACACCCGTTTCTTCCCTACCGATGCACGGCACGCCGATAGAAAGTTCAATAGCTTGCCTGGAACCATTGTTGACCGTGGCGTCACGTCTGTTTACCTCTTTGATTTCTATTTACAAGGTTAGTTTTCCTCCAGTTATTACCGCCTTATACCCGAGGGCTCATAGGTATATGCCCAGCCCACGGAAGTCTCCAAGGAACAAGCAAGCCCACCCATTACCATGTTATCCATGACGAGTTGAACTTCACGGCAGACAGACTGCAGGTCTTGACCAATAACATCTGCCATATGTTTGCTCGTGCTACCAAGGCCGTCAGCCTCGCTTCTCCCGCATATTATGCTGATCTTGCATGTGAGCGCGGGCGATGCTATCTGCAGGAATTGCTGCAAGGATACCGGAGCGATGGCGTGACGGCCACCAGTGCAGACGAAGAGCAGATCAAGAAAGAGGCTGCGAAATGTTGGAGGAATGGTCCGACTGGTAACAATATCAAGAATATCATGTTCTATCTCTAACCCCGATTTTTTGCCATCTCATTTGTGTACTTCTATATGTTTCATTGCTGCAAAGATGCCATTGAATTTGTTTGTGTGTCTTGTATATCCAGAGTTCTCAGCACATTACACAAATCTATCAAAAGATCTCGAAACGTAATCAAAACACAGGTGACCTATGGTAGCGGCGCCATGGATCACCAGGTCTCAACTACATTCCACTACGGGCCCGGTAGTTGCTTTCCTTTCCCTCCGACCAAAAGCTTGAGGTCTTCGTCAACTTTTGACGGTGGACTCCCTTTCGGACCAGCAATTCGCTGCTCGCGATTCCACTGTTCTCGCATCGCTTTGGGCTCTCGGGGTGGTTCACGACTCCCAGGCTGTGCAAGTGCTACGGAAACTGCTACGATAGGTTGTTCCTCGTGGCTTTTTGTTCAAGGGACCCCTCTGCACAGGGACCAAATTTAGCGGTACGGCTGCACGGCACTTGAACGGTCATTTTTGGAGGTTCAGAGGCGCACGGGACCTTTGGTTTTGAAGTATCGGTGCCCTCACCGAGGACTACTTGCCTTGGGGCCGCGTTAGGCATGTCTGGCAACGGTGAACTCGTTGGCGATTCAACCTGCGGGTCCCCACATTCGGCACGGGGGCGAACCTCAAAACGGCTAGTGTTACCTTTGCACAAGGCAACTTTTATTGTCTTTTCCGCTGCGTTAGTGCTGTCCGGGCTGTCACTCTGAGGTTGTTGGGGTGGACTAATCTTGAGTTTGTGCAATGTAGGTATCAGATCCTCAACAGGAGACGTTTCATTATAGTTGCTTTCGTTCTCAGAATCATCGCCAAGCTCGATGGTGAACCGGTGTGACGCAACGGCTTCAGAGCAGGGTTTGTTGTGCGTGGTTTCCTTGCATTTGATGACCATAGCTGCAAAAAATGCCTCGAGTTCATCCCCTTTGGAGATTGGAGGTATGTCTTGGGTTTCCTGGATAGCTTCGAGCGCGGCGGCGTGAATAGTAAGGGTATCATTAGCGCCACGAGGAAGGCACGGTTTGTAGCTTCATAAAGGTTAACCCATATCAAGCTACAATCGTTGCGAAAGCGTAACGAACCTCGGGTCCTCCACAACAATATCATGGGCACGGGTGACAAGAGGCGTGGGCCATTCAATCCCCCATTTCCTCACCGCCTTGGCATCCGCGAAGTGGTACCAACCAATCATGGCATAGAGTGCCTGTGTGAGTTTGCTCCGGAGAGAGAGTTCGCGATGCCTGGTTTCCGCAGTGACGGATCTCGGCGGGGTCAGTCGTTTGTCATACAATGGATACTCGGGGTCCCAGACATCGAAAAAGAATCCGAGTTTGAGAATTGAACTAAGGTAGCCTTGTGTCCAAACGTTGATTACAAGAATTGTGATGCTCTGGCGGGCTGCATGAGTGGCAATTAACGCAGAACATAGACGCGACAAATGGTATACAGAGATAAGATGTGGCCCTTTAAGAAGTGCCTCTCGGTTCTCGGGGTAAAGGACCATGAATATTTCGCAAACCCAGAACTTGACAAGATGAGTGGCGATTTCGACCCTGTCGCGATCATTCCCAATACCGCCGTTTGCTCCGAAGACGAACTTGGTATTCTGAGGAAGCGCAGAAACCACAGGTTCGGCCATGGTCATGAATTTGTCTGCTCTAAATTCCAGATAGTCATGAAGTTTTTCTTGATGCTCGAGGTTATCCAAGAGGTCACGCGAAACGTAACGATCTCGGTTGAGGCTTGCGACCTGTGTACACCGCTTCAAGTTGAGGTAATCCTCTGTCGCCGCCTCGATCAAAGGCATGAATAGGACTTTCAAGCCAATCTTTAGTAACGTCCCAGCCATGTTCCTCGTACACAGCACCAGTATAGGCCTCAAAGAGGTCAGCTAGTACCTTCGGTGGGGGGCGGGCCTGTTGAGGACTCCAGCCATCGACACTTTCACCGTCTGCTGCATCCAGCATGGCGGTTCTGTGGAGCTGAAGCTGGTACGCTAAGCGTCCAAGTGTATCACTGTTAGAGACGGCTCTGCCAACAACCTTGAGCCGAAGAAAGAATCAACGACTTTTAAGAAGGCCCCACAGCAGTTTGACCCATACCACTTGTTGATTCAGACAAAAGCTGTCTTTTGCTACGGCAAGGGCGCACGTGAGATTGACATGCGATGCCCTACGAATTCCAGCAAGTCGTTATTCCTCTCCCTCCCAACCCTGCTGTTGCGAGTTTGTTCAAGGCGACGATGGCGCGTCCAGTTGTCGTATTCGTTCAGGTACACAAAAAGTTCAGAGGGAACCGGGGCAATATGCGGACCATGTCGGCGCGTCATACAGATGGTCAAGGTTGGGTGGTAAAGGTAGAACAGGCAGAATGGTCATCGCTTCACCAGCTTCTGCTCCCGTTATCGCAGATTATTACTCATGGGCGCCCCTGGTCCTGACAAAGACACATAATTCTGTATAAACCTATGCAGCTTTGACGAGGCGGCTACAAGGCCTGCAAGTGTTCCGCAACAGGTTATCGTAGCTGAGCCAGATGTGAGGTGAGTACCTCGAGCGGTGCTAGTGTTCCGGGAAATAGGCCTCGGACCCATTTCGCAGGTGAGAATCACACCTGGCTTCCAGGGGGGCTATTTCGCGGGGGTGAATAACGGCTAATTTGCGCACTCCTATTTTGGAAGGTCCCTTGGGGAAAGACATAGGGAAATCATTGGTCCTTAACGCGATAGCCTTTCCCACTGTGCCATGACCAGAACACAGAGAAGGGTCTAACTCGTTGATTTCCATGCTTTTGGACGGCGCGACAAGTTCATCTTGAGATGCATCGCGGAGCCTTGTGTCGATTTGGGCAGTACGACCAGGTGGGGCGTAAATACTATAAAAGTCATCAATAGATTGCTTGGCGTTAACGAGGAGATGATAGTAGGTACTCTGGTGGAATGCCCCGACCCCGACCACCACCCCGACCCAGGTCATTGCTTCTACTAATCGCTGCCCCGCCCTCGATCACCGCCTCTTCCCCTGAAGTCAGAACCCCATCCGCTCTCAGAGAAACCACGCCCGCGAGCGCGATCACTTTGGTATGCTATTGTCCCCAGGATGATAGTACGAAGCGTGGAATGGACGAGCTCAATGGCTGGGAGCAGAGGATGAAGTCGAGTTCAAGACGGCTAGTGTAATACCTGGGTGTGTTGGCCAACCTACCCCTGCAGGTGTAAAGTTGAACAAAACGCTGGGGACATTGTGAGGCTGCGGAGGGAGAATTGGCACGAGACTTCTTCTCTACCCGTGGTCCTGGACTTTTCGATCCATGTGCATGTGCAGAAGGTACGACAAGCCTGCCAGTGCCAAGTTACAGTACAAAATGCGGCTTTAATGAGATTCCTATCTTAAAATAGAATCCAATAATAACTTTGAGTCAAGATAGGCACAACCAAGAATTGCGGGATAGGCAGACGCACATTTGCAGCTGGCATCTAATTCCTATGGCTCTGAATCTTTCCCAGAATCTGATTTTGAATCACTAAAAGTTGGCCATAAAGAGTCTCGATACGCTGTCAAGTATTAGCCTTCACCGCGAAGTCAACACGGGTTAAACATTGACCAGCCGGAATAGGTACGCTGAACTCTCGCGCTAACTTTACTCACCGAAGATGACTTCCGCTTCGATTTGCAGGCCCCTCTGGACGTCCAGCAACATACTCATTGTATGGGTATTCAAGAGATCTATGTGCAGAGCCTTCGTAATACTCATTGATTCTTCGGAATAGGATGACGACAGGCCATCCTCAGAATCAGGAAAACCCATGGCTCGACCCATTTTAACGAATTTTTTTAGAAAGCGATATAAGCATCGATGAATTGACTGGCCTACTGCCACGAGTTCATCCAGCGTTGCCTTGATGGAAGGTAACGTATATTCTTCGATCAGGTCCGCGGTCATTGGCACAACATACGGCTCGTACGTAACCGATGGATCGGTCGGGGGTGGCCGCCAGAGTGCTGGGAGGCGGTACCTATCCAGAAAATTCTTGAGGAAAATACATTACACCCTGTCTATGACACTACTCACCCAGTCAAGGTGGATACTGACGAAAAGGCCACGTTCCAGAAATTCTTCTTGAACTTGGCTCGCTGTATTTCTGGGACAATTCCAACTGTTGTTCCACCTGCCTTGAGAATGTCACCAATATCTTGAAGTAGTTTGGCTTCCTCTGACGAGTTCGTCGTTGTGTTGTAATCCTTGTGCCGGTAGGAACCAATGACAAGGCGATCCTAATATGATAAAAGATTGCAGAATTGTTAAAGCGCCGAGCAGAGGCAAGCTCACGATGTTGTTGTGTCCCACGACGTTTGGTGCCACCAGATTCGCTCCGATATAGAGCGCGGTACCGATGATACTCGGGGGTCCTTTGCCAATCTTCACGAGTGCGTCATATAATTCGTGTTCTACTCCCAATCCGTTCTGTAGCAGGGCATAGGTCGGTTGGGGGTGAGTATCCGCATAGGGGGCCGACAGTAATGGTTTGAGTATGTCGGACGTCTTTGTGACCTCGGGAACGGCTTTGGTAGTGACAGATGCATAAGAAAATGGTTTGTCCGCAGCATCTGCGACGGGTCTGGCAACCGTGGTTCAATGTGTGAGATTATTTCATCCACATTCTGCTTCACTCAAAATCTTGAAATACGTACGGCGATCTGGTTTGAAGCCTGTGATCTCGCCGTATTTCTGGCTATGGAAGGTTACACCTTCTGCTGTAATTTGACGGCCCTGTGATCAATAATACCCGAGAGATGTCTTTATACGTACACTTCACAGCATCGTAGTTACTACGGGCCACAGCGGTAACGCGTGCCAACCCACTCTTCTTCAGAGTGTATGAATCTGAGTCCAGAAAAATTAACAGGTACTGAGTTAATTAACGAAGTAACTTACATATCGCGCCGACACCGCCAAACCCGACCAGGAGAATATCTTTGATGGGACCTGGCGGCAGCTCAAAATCTCAACAGCAATGTTCCGAAGTTCCTTGTGATAAATAATTAAAGTTGTACTCCCGCAGAGAAGAATGTCAGTACGTCCCAGGATAGTTCACGGAACGGGAACAGAGGATGATGATGATCAAAGATAACGGCATCAACGTTTCAAATTTGAACGTTTGAACAGTCGATTTGCATCAGATCAATATTTCATTCCCTTTTGTGGCACTTTTTTCTGATACTGAATGAATGTGCTCTGGGCGTTTAATCCGCCATCGAATTGAGGTGTGAGGCCTAGGTTTGTAGAGATTATAGGTTTTCAGCGTCAACTTGGCCGATTTGAATGAGAATTCGGAGACAATGTAATTGAAAGGGTGGGAAGAACAAGCTCATGGGGTATATAAACAACTGCCTTTACTATCTTCGCTCGGCGAGCACCCTTGAAGCCTGGTCCTGGTTACTTGTGGGGTTCCACTCGGTGAGGAGGCTTTCAGAAATGGTGATGGACCAATGATACATCAATCATAATTTGGTGAGGAAAGCCCTCGACCCTATTCATTTGCAATGCAAGGTGATTGGTTACGGCTTGCCTCACCGTTATGGTGACGTTTCCCAACTGTGGGCGAATGTCCCCTCTCCGCTATTTGGTCGTGCCCGTCCCTCAACGTCAACTATCATCCCAATGGCTGTTTGGTTGGATTTTCCCGCAGAAATCCTCGAAAAATTCCTTGTATCTTTGGACAACATCGATCTCGTTTACAGAATTGCAAACGTCGACCGCACGTTAAACTCTCTGGCGTTAAAGGAATACTTCAGGCGGTTTGCCGTCGTTGGGGTAGAATGTGTTGTTGTTGGCAATATGGACACCCGGTTGGCTTTGCGCGCACTGCGGTCAGCGCTTTGGATCAAACGAGTCCCAACTTTGACCGTCCGTTTGAGCCCAAGCCCGTCTATGTTTCGAGAAGTGCATGATTTAACGCGGTTTATCCGTCAACTCAACTCTCTCGGCGCGTTGAACCTCTATATCCTTGGACATGGCTACATGCCTCTATTCATGTCCGCAGTTGAACGAACAAAGTTGGGGAATATCTGGTGGAAGTGTTTTGGCGCCTTATTGGAAGCGGCCCTGTTGAGAGGTGTTGGGGGTTTGTGTGTGTTTGAACCGGCCCCTGATATGCTGCAAAAATACATCCGCATGGATCACCAACCGCCTATTCAGGAATACGAGAAACTCCGATACTGGGTTATGAAAAGACAAAACAAGTTACTGTCCTACATCCGAGGGGCCGGTGAGGATCATTACAATATCCCAGACCCTTTGAAGGACCCAGTTCTTCATTTGCTTGAGCGGGGCACCCGGATTCATGTATGGGATAAACCCAGCGTGAGAGACATGCACATTTCACGCATGCTGCTTTCACCTCTCTTTTTCCGCGATACCCTCGACATACTCAGTGCGCATGCACATACAATTTATACGGTCAACCTTCACGAGATCGTCATGGATCAAAAGTGCTGGAAGATGTTGCTCGAAAATCTTCAAATCCCACTTCTGGAACGATTCACCTTTACTGGTCCTTCTGTCTTTGTGGAACAAGACTCATTAATCCCTATTGACACCCTCCTTTTATTTCTACACCGTCATTCAAAGATCACCCACCTCCAACTCAACAATATACTGCCGGAATGCATACCAGAGTCACTGTCGAAGCATAAACTCCCATCAATGCTGAATCTTACGGCCTTGACCGCTCACGCTGCGCTGGCGGGCCCTTTACTACAGCACCCAGATAATTGCAGACATCTAGAATTCCTTTGCCTTTCCTGCCTGTCACCCCACTCGTCAGGAACCACGCGTTCCGTTGGCATTTGCGCCCCAGAGTTTGACTTGGCGCTGGCCGCCATCGCCTCGAACGTCTCACACCCCGTCATGATCGAATTGGAATTGGAAACCGCAATTGACCTTCATCGTTGGATGGGCGGAGAAAGTGGTCCCCAATCCGCCTCAATTCCACGGACATTAACACACGTTCATGATATCACGATTTTTCTGTGTGGAAATGACACAATGGACACGCACTTCCTAGCCAAGGTCCTTCCAAAATGGTTGGGATCGTTCCCCGCCTTACAGCGGCTACATATTCATATTGATGCTAGGGGAAAAAAGACGCTCTCCCCTGCAGTCATCGATTCTTGCCCCCATCTCCAAACTTTTATGATCAATTATGAGGTGATTCTCTCGATCCGGGAGGATAGTTAGTATATGGAGGTCCGCTGCCGCTGTATACAGTTTGAATTCTCTCCGATACATACAGCAAACTCAGTGGGTACCGCCCTATCCTGAGATCCTTTCCAAGCTGGTTAGGTACTCCGACGTAATGGGAAATATTACCATTGGGTGTATGCTCGTTAACAAGATAAATGTAAGCCCGTGCTTACAACGAACAGGCAACGTTCAACAACCATGCTAAGGTCATCACCGAAACAGGCAACCTACAAAGCGATAGCCATACTGACACCTCCTTTCCTTATCCTTACCATTACAATCTTCATTGCTCGTCTGTATACACGTATAACAAAAACGTCCAATATACCGCCCGTGCCTGCTTACTCGGTTATTATTGTGAGTGACGTCTGCATTAACGCAGACTTACAATAAAGGGATTGAACCCACCAAGCAGGGTCAGCTGCGAGAAGGGCAGATTTGGTCGTGATTGGGTTCTGAGAGTGTAGGTCCGCGTCGAACCAAGGTCAGTCCGAGAGTACCCAAGTCGCCTATGAAATGAGGTAAGGAATGGTCATGGAGCCCTTGGGAGGGTTTATAGCTCGTAATCCCCTCCGCAATAAACTCTGGTACTTCGATCCGTTCATTGGGCACAGGCCGAATAAACCACCAGATAGGTAGAGCCGCAGTCGAGGAACCAAGCCTTCTGAGCTGTGTGGTCACAGTCGAGGAACCAGCGGCCCAGTACTTGGCCGGCTCAGCTTTCTAGGCAAAACTCGTTCCACCACCTCCTATAGATGCTTACAGGCAGTTATATTTGGATCCGTTACTATCATACGGCCCATACCCTTCTCCAATGATCTCGGTGATGTGGATTAGAGAGCACAATCCCAAAGGAAACTGGAAGCGACATTCCAGAAAGGTGATATATGAATCGCTTTGAATTACTTGGCCGATGCTGGGGCGCTTATGTGACAGTGCCAAACCACCATTGAAACGGGCGGCGGCTCCGGCCTATGCAAGACATGTCCACCAGGGAATACGGTCCTGAGGCCACAATCCCAACCTGCGGTTCTCCGCCGGGTGTATGATGGAGAAAGTTCAGAGTTTAAAATTTTATTAATGAAACGGCACGGGTCTGTTACATACATACAAGGACTCGGTCATTGTTACTCTCTTCGTGGCAATCACTTCAGGACACAATAGGTCCCTTTGGCCCACTCCAAGGTTCACCAAATTGCTCATGTAGCAGCACATTGCAAAGGTGTCATACAAGAACCGGGAGCACCGACCTTAACGTGGTCAGCTTCTTGCTGTGGTGACATTTGGGCGGACTCACCAATGTGACGCAACAAATCTCCTTTTTCTTGCAATCTTTATCATCATCACACGTGGGGTAAGCGTACCGAGCTGAGGTCAGGGCAGCGGCGAAGAGAATGACGATCAGTTGTTTAATTTGCATACTTGGAACGTATCACAAGTCAGCGGATTCTGAAAGTTGTGGGACGGATGGCCTAGACCTTTCTTAGGGGACTTGAGGGACGGATACGTAATAGTGAGATTTCCCTCCGTCTGTGTTTTTATGCATGCAAACGGGCGCCTGCTACTAGAGGTTAGGCTTGGTACCGTTTTACCGTTCATTCCTGCCCCTGTACCTGCTGGTTAAAGCCGTGCCCCTAGAAGTGTAGGTTTTGTGAAGTCTGAGAGACGTTGCCTCATCGCGTAAGGGGTATACGGCAAATAATTCTTCGGATCCTTTTGAAGTCCGATTGTGATCAATGAAAGATTACCTTCCCGCATAACCCCCGCACACAAATGGGATTAGGGTGAGCATCTCTGACAGTCGGGGTGAGCCAAGAGCAGGTTTGCACTGGGGGTAGGCGTTCAGTGTCGTTGATAAGGGGGGGATGGGGGCCACCTGCTAGGTGGGGTATACGAAACCTTTCTGCGCCTTCTGCCCCATCACATTAGTACTTGACCAGTGAACCCGCAGGCAATGCATTGATAGGGCCGAATCACGATCTTCAAATTTAGGTTGTTTGAGCTGAGCAAGACGGTGGATGGAAAATCCCAATTGTCATGCATCACGTTGGGGATCACTTGGGCCAGTGACAGCCGTTGGTTTGCCCCCGCTCTCGTTCCTTCCTGTTGGGTGCTGTTCGTGAGCCTCAATTGGTTAACGTCCTTGAATTGGCCACCAAGCTCGTATCAAGGTATGCTAATGGGTCGGGTTATCCTCGCGCGGCTCTGGTACGTGCTTCGAGGTCCTCGTTACAAGTGTTGCTCTCGATGCACTCCTGCACACTCGAACATCACCACAACCCCCATTCTTTCCTGGGGAGGTTTGGACCAACAAGGAGCCAAAGTTAGGGCTTACAAACAGCAGTGCCCTATTCGTCGATATTGCTTTGCTGACCGAGAACTTCTTAGATGGTATATAATTATACCGACTAGGGGGCCAGGCTAACCGGGTTCGACCGTTCACCTAAACGTGTATCATCGTCGTATTGAGTGCTTCTGTCTTATATTCAATATTCTCACGGGGAATCTCATTTCTCCCAGGTTTGCACCTTAAGGAAGCACCCACACCCATAAGAGCCGTCCGTGTGCCCTAAATTACTACCAGATGTTGTACGTGTGGTGGAAAGACCAACAACTCTCTGAGCTGGCAACATCGGGGGCGTTCGCTCCGTCATCGGCGGGTGGGTGTAGAGGCTTGCTCTGCTGGGGACCGACAGGGAAGTCCACAGAGAGCAGACCCCACCTCAAGGAGGGAATGAAAGTCAACTGATTGAATGCTCGCGGATGCCGACGCTGAACTTGAAGAGTCTTCGTTCGCGAAGGAACCTTCACGACGCCCAGCGAAGAGGGCGATAAGTTTCTGTCGCTACAATTTCGGTATCATAAACCTGGGCGCCCCTGCTACGCACTTAAACACTAGGATGCCCGACGTTCTGAGCTCGTACAGAAGCCAGGAAATTCCAATCTTCGCGATTCGGGAATCTTCGAGCGGCTGGACGGTTAACACCCACTCCCTGAAGTACTCCCAAATCGCGACCAAAAGCCTTCAGATCACCGTACTAGAATATGGTTTCCAGTACCATTAGCGCCTGAGCGTACATTCCATGCATCGAGGACAATTGTGGCAAGATAGGTGAAGTCAACTGGGGGATGAAACACGGAAACCAGGTTGTTACAGAGTTTGGCAATCAAAGGCGAGTCAAGAGGCTCACCATTATAGACAGGGTAGGAGACAGCGAAAGTTCCTTTCGGGTGCAAGGCCAGAATAGCATCGGTCATTAATCCGAGGCAGGATGATTAATATCACTTTATGCCGGATAAATGTACTTCTGTGGTATGCCCTTCTCACGCGAATTCCGTGATTATAGTGCCCAAACGTGGGCAAAGCATAAACGCGGCATGGGTCCTAGTTGTGTATCGCCCCAAAGGTGTGGGGGAGCTTCTGAGTTTATGACTATCACTTTTGGTTGAGCAGACTTCTTCATATTCCGTGTGTATTCAGGATGTGAGATAACAATGACGCAAAGTCCGGAGTGTTTTGTGTCGGAAAATTCTATGGCTCTCTGGCCTATGAAATAATCTAATGTCCTGCGGCCCCAGATGCCAGGTGACCCGCCTTGCTCTTCTGGAAGTGATCGTAACTCTTAGCCCAGGAGTAGACGCCATAGCCTAGAGTCATTTGATCAGTTGATAATTGTTCGTCATGTTAATACGGGCGAGTGCGTACCAATGCCGAAAGGAATAGCCCAAAAGACGAATTCACCAGCGAGGCGACGGTAGCCGTTAAACAGGTAATTGCGGAACATGTGAGGGGCGGACTTTGTCTGCCAGGGAGAAATGCCTGGTTGCCAGCGTCCATCAAGTCAGCACACGAAAGAATAGAGGAGCGTGGTGAGCGCACTATAGGTAATGATACCCTTCTGCCTCATACCAGTCTTGTCACCCCACCATAAGTTCTAGATGGAAACATCGTTTGAGTATGGTTCGGTGATATTTGGGCGAGATTTAGAGGCTTACATAGACCTTTGCTATAGGAGTTTTGAAGTCAAAATAGGCTTTCAAAAGTCTTTATTAAACAGACTCACGTCCGGGCATGTCACTGGCGCGTGCGAGGGTGGGCCTCATGATGAATTAGAGCAGAAAAGAAGAGTAGGTCGACGGGAGAAATGTGCTTTCGGTGTTGAATGGAAACACTCCGTTCCCGTCCGCATGAGCACCAAATATAAGCAAACAACTCGGCGTCATCCATCACAAGTTTGTTGGGTGCTGAACACGTTAGCTGCGACCACAACTCACCTTCATCGTCGTAAGTCCTCGTCTTGGGTCTGGTCCACAACTTTGGCTAATGAACGAGCTATATAGTGTACTATACACCATGATATCGCATCAGACACTCTATTCTCTCGCAAATTCGCTCGGTGTTCTTGCTATGTTCACCGTGGTTGGTTACCACATCTTGGCGGTCAACGCACGGTATCTAGAGGAAAATACTAAGCAAAAGTCCCATTAATTTGATGGCATACTGTAGGTATAAGTAATTTAATACGGTTTCTGTTGGTCTGATACTTTTCGAAGCTGTCAGGGATTCATTCCCTCGCCTTCCTTTGTCTCCTCCCTTATTTTCCTCCCTTATTTGTTGGCTTGATTCATGGCTCTTTCCTGGTTCTTTTCGGCTATTAAAGTGCATTACATAGTGCTCGCTCCTAAATACTATTCAATCCAAGGACGTCAAGGGTGTAATACTTGGTCCAGTCACCATTTTCTGATTGAGAGATTTATCTGCGCCGTGGATATGCTGTTGGGGAGTGTTCATGGCCTTCTCTACTCCCCCGCAATGATTTAATCCCATGGTTAATTCAATGCCGAAAGCTCAGGCTCAAGTCCAAGCACCCTCCAGGCAACTTCTCCCTATTGTTTTTTTATGTTTATTTCCCGGGACATAAGCTTTAGCCATGACGTCAGTCCCTTTCAGGATACCAACATCCGACATGAAGCACAGGACGTGATTTGATTCATATAACCCCGCGTCAGAGGGTAGGCTCTGAAATAGCCACGAAACAGGACTACGGAACGTGTATCACAGCCATAACCTTGGTTGAACACGTTGCTATCACAGAACAATAGTACATTCAGCCCCTATGCATTTTCGCTTCTCCTAACCTCGTCTTGTTCTGTTTCGGACCTGCTAGGTCAATGTGCCATTATGCCTCCTCTCACAAACCTGATAGGTATCGCACGCGTTAGCGCCTAGCCAAAACAATGTACCGGACAATCGCTGCCTCGTGGCAACGGCCTGTTCCTTGTGTACCGAGCGTACCCAAGATTACAGCACAATGCATGTCAGAATGCACCTCCATTATCAACGCGGGTTCCCGATACATGTACGTGACACATGTTTGTTCATTCATATCTGCACTAACTGAGCGCTCACACCTTTATTATTCGTTCTTGTTCCTCCAAACCTCCACGGGTGATTGCTGGCATCACCATCTCCTCTGCCTCATTGACAACAGGATCCATAACTCTACTGGCTTATTGCTTACTACCTCTTCTGCACTCATGGATACAAGCGTAACCGCAGGGAGCCCTTTTTCTGCTCAACTTCGACGCCTGCCCGTCCACCAACAGAACCCCCGTCGGATCCCGTCGATGCAGTGGTTGTTCAGAAGTAATATCCCTCGCCACCGACGCTCTCTCCTTGGTTCAGACATTCAAAGGCGCAACTTCTTCGGAATGAGCGAAGTCTTGAATGTCCTTGCTAATGTGAGGCATTTACCTTCTTTGCTCGACCCTAATTTACTGACACACCCATAACGATTGCGCGATCCGTGGTAGCCTGCGGAGACAGTCCGCTCGTTGACTGAATCAAAGCGGCTTCTCGCTGAAGCCCGACGCGAACTCGAAGAACAACGAGAACGCTCGCAATTACGCCCCAAACACACGTTTTCTCGCCTCCCTGGGTTTTTCCCAAGGAAGGCCGAGATGCTGGCTATCGGGCGCGCTTTGGGAGGCGAACCATCCTTCACAGTCCTCTTCGGTGCGAGTTCCGTAGGAAAGGTATGTGTTATCATACCCCATTGTGTTATGAGCGGCTACCGATCTCCGGTTTCTGGTGCTTCCTATTCGACAGACTGCGCTGTTACGAGAGGTTCTCTCTCAACCGCAGTATCATGTGCTTCATTTCGATCTTAGAATTTCTGGATTTGCGGACCTGTCGAGCTTGTACACAAGCTTGAGTACGCAGATGGAGCAATATTTTGAGGAGGTTGCGCGTCAGATGGAAGGCTATGAGGAGTTTGAGAGGGAAGCATGGAGCTTCAAGGTACGTGGTTGTCAATTTTGCTCTAACAATTCTGTAAATAACCCGAGTCTATGTGACAGCACGACCGCCTTAACGTACAGAATCGTATCGCGGATTCCAACGATCCCCGGGTTCGAATAAGGACAAGCGATGTCGCGCGTTTAATGGAGCTCTTTCAGGTGAGTGCAGAATACCCCGGTGCCACGTATTTCTGATGATCCCTTGATAGAGCTCTTTGTTGAAATACTGGGAATTTGACCCACTCGAGGAACCAGGCAGAAACGGCAGTCGGAGACAAAATTCCGATAACACTTCTGATGCCACACATGTCGATCCTCACCTTGCCCAACCCGCGCCAAGGCCCCGGTCACCTTGGTTTGGGCGATGGAAAGCAAAGAAGAAAGCGCAGGAATCGAATGAGGAGCCAAAGCCGAGGGAACGACTCGTGAAGAAGATGCCGGTGCGTTGGATAAGTCGTGCCGAAATTGTATGAACCCAATGAACATTCCTAGGTCATCTTCTTTGATGAAGCCCATAAATTGTAAGAAAATTCTAAGCAACTATCGGGTTTGTTTGACAAGCGTTTTCAGGCCTGCACTCATCCAATCAACTGAGACGATGAAATGTCTGCTGGACTCCATGCTGGTTCTCACAAAACAGGACAGGCTATGTCATGTCATCCATGCGACGAGCGACCCGTTCTATCAGACATGGTTGAGACAACTGAACGTTATGCAACATTGCAAAGTTTGTTTCCCCACGGAAATTTCATGCTATACCGTATTTCTGACCTCCCCTCCCGCAGATAATCACTATTGGTGACTGTACCAAAGCAGAAACGCGGACCTTTTTCCGCGATCACCTTATCCCGCGGGTCCCAGAGCGTCTCCGCGGGCGGCTCGAATTCGAGGGTCTTTATGATGCTTTCGGTGGCAAACTCGCTCACTGGCAAGATTTCATTACGGACTTCAGTATGTCCCCATGACTTCACTCATAACACCGAAACAAAACTCACCCCAAACTTAGTCAACTCCAATGGGCAATTGGATATACGATCAAGTTCACATTTCCTCCAAGCCCACGCACTACTCAACCTCCACATCATCCACTCCTCACAAGCTGCAACGGGTCTTCCCCCAGATACCACACCTTCTGAAAGCGGACACGGCCACGGTCACAACCGAGGTCCAAGTGGGGATAGGAGTGAAAGAGAGGGTCGTCGAGCACCAAGCACAGTGCATGCCAGCGCCAGCGTCCATGAATCTCTTCACCCCAATCTCGGCCCTGCGGGCTTCAAGATCTACTCCCCCATCACCAATCCTCACGGCTCAGACCCATACATGAACGTGCTCGCGAATGATGAACGGTCAGTAGCTATGGTCGCTGGGTATTATTCTGCAGACTTCACGGCGATGCAGTTGTTGAAGGTGATGAGTCGACTGACGAAGTCCGATACACCATATCTGCCGTACTTCATGCTTTGCCGGGAACTGGGCGTGAGGGCGGTGGATGGTATGGTCAAGGGAAGGGTTTTGGATCTGCGTTGGACTGAGCCCGTGAGTAAAGAGAACGGAGAGGAAGAGCGGGTGAGAGGGTCCCTGGCTGGCTTTTCGAGCGCCGGGGTCCCGCCACCACCACCACCACCGATGAACTATAATGCTGCTATGGCTGCCAGTGCGAGCGGAACGGCTATTGATCATCTAGGTCCCCCACCACCACTTGATGACGACGACGTGATGATACCAGTGTCGGATGCTGAGATGCGGAGGAACGTGCATAGTGGCATCCAGGTGGATCCCTACGAGGAGGAGTACCTCGAGCTCGTCGGACCCAAACTGGTTCCAATGACCCCAATCATGCGATACGCAATGAGGGAGGTTATTGAGGAGTACGAAGATGACCAATCCGTCTCGGAATATGCTTCTCTTTCTGATGTTGATGAGTATTAATATTTGTTGCTAGTTCTCATGTTGTTGTCCTTCTCAGCCCCTCTTCTCAACTTGCTGTCCTGTTTTGTGTTATACTTTCGTGCGGACTCGAACCACTCTTCTTTGCAACATCCTACTCTCAATGTATAATCATTCATTCGCTTTACACCCTTCCAGTCGTCACCTTCGTACTATACACCACCCCGTGGTATTAATCTAGTCCTGCGAACTTCACATCAGCATTGTTGTCTAACCATGCCAGCCACTTCTTCAAATAGGCTCCTCCATGCGTGACCGTAGATGAGTCACCGACGATGCACTGTATGAACTGAAGTTGAATCCTGACCACTGCGGTAAGCAAACACAACGCACAAGGTGCCTTCTCGCCCTTGTCATAGCCACTAGCGCAGAATGTTTAACGTTGTGCTTATCCTCTCAACGCCACAAAGCCTACCGTTTAATCTCCGTTTCTCTTTCAAGAATCCAACTTCCCTCTGGGAAGGATGAGACACTGATTGGGGAATAAGTCCACAAAACTTACAGTATCGTTACTCCGAACAAGGCTGATCACGATTGCCTCCTTCTCCCGACCCTGCATTCCATCGACCGTACCAATCTCAAGCTCGGGACCATACTTTGGTCTCAACAAAGACGTCAGCAGCGTCACTTGTGCTTGATACCTGACCGTGGATCACTCCTGTTAACAGTTCGAACGGGTGTCGGGTTGTATACTCACGGCGTGATGATAGCCATTTGTGAAGGTAATAATCCAGCATCAATCTAGAACAGGCCTTAGAATCCCTTCGAAATGAAACAAAACAAGACGTACAAGCTTGTCGACCCAATTACTGACAACCGTCGCCTCGTTCTCGTTGCATCGACTTCCTTCATCTCCATCCGCGCTGTCTACCCTTTCAAAATATTCACACCCAGAAGTGTCAAAGAATACAACGGGGGTCTGTAATAGTTCCTTCACGTCATCCCCAGATTCTGAATGTGCATTAGGTAAACCGTCAAGAAGATGTGAGGCGACTGATTCATGCGACCGAAGTTTGGATGAATAGAGAGTTTCAGATGGGAACTCGCATATTTGCGCGTGCATTCTGAGTAAGTAACTTAGTCGCCTGTCACAAAGGCGATGTGCGGCACCAACCGATATTGAACCTCAAGCATACGCTTGATGCAGCGACCGTACATCTGTTCAAGGCGTTCAAACAGGGTTGTCTCAAGGGTTCGAGGTGGTCGAAGAACCGGTATCTTTCTCGTCGAAGAATCAGCTTTCATCATTTCATCTTCGGAAACTTCAGAATCGCCTTTGGAGTCAGGCTGAAGGCGGGGGCTCTTCGATACTATTCGATGATTCTGGTGCTTGGGATGCTTTCTTAGCATTTGACGGTGACTTTGAGGGTTGTTTAGCGTCTTTCTTTGCCCTATCTTTCTTATCTTTCTCATCTTTGTCGATTGATATGATGGTAGGGGGGAGCTGCATTGGATCTCCAGCAAGGATGAGTTTTTTAGCTTTGAATATGGGTACCCAACAAACCTGGAGAAGAAAGTGGTAAGGTTTATGGTGCTTTTCAGGGTATAAACATACAGCTTCTAATGCTTGCGTCGCTTCGTCAATGATGAGAACGTCGAAGTCATAATTTTGCAACTGCCGACCACCAGAGGTATGGCATGTTGCGACGACTACTTGGGCCTCGTTGAGTACCGATCTGACAACGCCACCTTCTCGTTGACGATACCTGGCGGACTGCGTCAGCTGCGAACTACCTAATGAAGGACATGCGCACGTACTCCTTCCGCAGCGCCTTTACCTCTTCCCAAAGCTTCTTGCGTTCTGCACCCCTTGGCGCCTTGCCCTTGCTCCCCTTCCCTTTGCCGGAAAGAAAGTTCAACGTTGCTTCAAGCTCATTTTTGACATCTTTTGCTAACGCAGCCTGTGGAATGGTCAATAAAGTCGACATGGAAGCAAACTGGGAATGACGCATGCCTGATCGGACCGAGAAGTTTGAGCCTCAAGTGTAGAGTCCAGGATCTCCCGATGAGCCATGACACGAGCTGGATGACCTATACGTGTCACTTTCAGCTTTTCAGCCTTTTTCGGGTGCTGGTAGTGCCAAAAGTCGCTCAAGGATGTTATCCACAGAAAGATTAGATGCGCCGCAAATAAGGAGGCGTTGGGGTTCGGGATTCGAAGGAGTGACAGTGGTCAGTTGGCGGATGATTTCGATTAATGTATGCGTTTTTCCAGTTCCTGATTATGTTTTCCAGAATCAATCTATAACGAAAGCTTCGGACTGACCTGGAGGTCCGTGTATGCAAGCTACCAATGGTGACTCTAGACAAAATCGTACGGCCGCTTTTTGGCTCGGGTTGAGGTTCCCGTCGAAGAAAGTGAGGTCTTTGATAGGGTTACGATCTGGAAGTGACTGTATTCCTAGAAGAACCTGGATAAGGGGCGTCATCTGTGCCGATTTATCATTCTACAAGTATGTTAATGGTGGTAATTTAGGGGGGATGTGTTTGTGTACCGAACGACCCTCGATTATCCTTTCCAAACGATCTATTGCCTTGTCCATCCTAGACGAGAGTCAACAGAATCCTTACGTGAATCGTAGCCACATACACACCTATCGTAGGTTACACTGTTGGCAAGCTTGACGACGCGGCATCTTTCTGGCAAGTTCAGGTCATCAGAGCTTCCTTCTGTAGGGTCTACAGCAATGACGATGCGCGTGTCGGAAACCTACGGTGACGTAAATATGGGGATGTGAAGTAGAATGTGAAGAACGCACCTTATACACTACGCCTTCAGCTCCTTGCCTAACTTTCTCATCATCCGCTGCAGGTTTCTTCTGTTTCTTGGCTGGAGCATTTCCGGATACATGGGGTTCTATCCGGGCAAGGTCCCCGGGTCTACACGAATTGTGAGCAAGTGGAAGACAATAATTGCCTAATAACACACCTGAATGTATGCGGAGGAAATATTGGGGTCGTGTGATACGCAGTTGGCCGTTCTAATTCGACGAGGCTACCTTTCACCAATTTTCAGCAAGATCGTATCGCAAAGGGCGAAAGATGTACGTTTTGCCGCCCAAGCCGATATTGATACTCGCAACTCCAAGGCTACCGAGCGACAAGCCTTTTTGTTCCAAGAGCTTCGGTCCGCAGTTGGATAGCAGCAGAGAACTGCGCTCGATCTCCGCTTCGCGTTCTTTGGCCAATAATACGCGTTGTCGGTTGATGAAAGCAGTGAGTGTGGCGTCGGTCATGACCGTCTGTGAACAAGATGTTTATTTACAGTGTTGCAGGGTCGGATAATGACGAAATTGGGCGTGTTATCTGATTTTGTGGGGTCTTCTTTCCTTGTCATGGGACTCGTTCTTATGAAAGACATTTCGGTCGGCTCATGTCTTTCCCAGTGTTGAACATCTTTTCCTTGAGTGACTATGTGTATTCATGACCTCGAACCTCAGCAGACATGGACGAACAATGTCTGGCGTCCGGGGGACAAGGGGGCGCCTGCCCCTCAAGATCCTCACCCTGAACGGATCTATAAACCGGAGGTACTGAAGACCATTGAAGAGAAGATTAACGAACTAAGCGAGGAGCTCAGGGCGCTGAGTCTGGATATCCACGGTGTGTCGCTGGATTTTCCGGTATATCTCCCTTCTAGCTATAACGGCATTAAATTTCTGCAGCACACCCTGAGCTTGGGTTTGAAGAGCAGTACGTCCTCGACCTTGAAGAATTGAGACACAGACATGAAATTTAATCAAAGCTACGCACACGATGCTTACACCAAGTTCATGAGGAAACACGGGTGGGATGTCAAGGAGCATTATCACCTCGATACAGCTTGGGAAGCAACCTTTGCGCATGGCCAAGGAGGTCGAGTCATTGGTGTGAATTCTGAGGTGGGCCTTCCTCCGTGAAATCGTTCATTTTTGACGTTGCTATTACGCTAGATGGACGCCCTCAGGGGAATTGGACATGCTTGCGGCCATAACCTGATCGGGATAGCAGGTAAGTGGATTTTCAGAAGCTAGCGTTCGTTCCCTTCCACCGTCTGCAGGGGTTGCTGTGTCCTTGGGTCTTCGTGCTGCCCTCGAAAGACATAATATACCAGGAAAAATTGTTTTACTCGGAACCCCCGGTTCGTGGACCTGCACAATCTGCTATTCTACTGCTCACGCGACGATCCGATAAATATAGCCGAAGAGGGAGGAGATGGAAAGGTCATCCTCCTCAAGAAAGGCGCCTATGATGGAATGGATGTTTGCTTAATGTGCGCCTCTCCCCCTCTAGAAAAGGCCCAGCGACTGAACTGCCTTTCAGGTGCCATCCCGCTCCTGGACCCATAGGTTCTGTCAGTTTGAGCAGCTGCCTTGCACTCGAAAGGATTACGACTGAATACGAGGGTCACACGTTCCGTACATGTTGACTATAGCTCAAAGAAAGGAAGGTGACGCCTTTGATAACAGTGCCCATGCTGCTCTTTCACCATGGGAAGGCAAAAACGCATTGGATGCTGCCGTTCTTGGCTACAACAACATTTCTGCCCTTCGGCAGCAGCTCAAACCGACGCACCGTGTGCACGGTATATTCGAAGGCACCGATTGGGCAGTCAATAGTGCGTCCGCTTCTTTGTCCCTCTCCGATCCCTGACCACCTCACTCCAATGAACAGTCATCCCGGACAAGGCTAGATTCGTGTATGTCGTTACCCTTATTTTTGTGGGCGCGTACAGAATGCATGGTTTTAAAGTTCCTACGTCCGTGCTCCTACCCGCTCAGAAATGGAAGAAACCGTCAAGCGAGTCACGCCATGCTTCGAGTATGCCAAAACACATCATTCTCAACCTTTTGATTAATCATTTCCTCGTAGAGCTGCGGGATTGGCAACCGGATGCAAGGTCAATATCAACAGCTACGGCCAAGCGTTCGATCTACGACAGAACAAGGCTCTCGGTGGGTTGTGATCTCTCGATCCCAAGATACTTCTGCAATAATGATTTGCTAATGCGCCCCCCACTATGTGTAGGCGGACGAGGTTGCCAACATTGTCTTGAACAAATACGGATCCATAGACTACGAATGGGGTATCAAGAGCGCATCCACTGACTTTGTAAGTCCAGCTATCCTTCTCGGTACCTCACGCTTACTCACTTGCCTAGGGTAACTATTACATATGGTAAAACCCCACCATTACCTTTGACCAGCTTGTCCTCCTAATGATTCCTCAGCTCTACCAGCTCTGCATCCAGGTTTCTCGATCCCAACTGTTCCTGATGGCGGCAACCACACTCGGGACTTTGCCAAATCAGCAGCAACTATTGAGGCTCATAAACAATGCCTGATTGTCTCGATCGCTCTTGCCGGCACTGGGATGCGCGTTCTCACCGATGACGCTTTCTTCGTTGAGGTATGTACCCTGACGAAGCATTTGACGACAGATTGATTTTGATTGCGTGCTTAAGGTCCGTAAGACGTACGAAAACGATGAAGAGATTCGGAAGGCCAGGGGTGCGTAAGCTGGTAGCTGAAGCCTGAGGAGACAGTCGATATATACTTGTTCGATAAAGATACCTTGACATGAAAAAAATAAGACAGCGATTGTTTAGGTTACCAAGTAGTTTGGACTGTGGTGAGGCGGAGATTGAGAGTTGTCGGCTGCTTAAGTTTCTGGAGAACGATAGGTCAAAACGGATATGAGAAGACGTCTGCGTTTTCTCGTTCAATCAAGGCCTGGAATGCTACCACCAATCCAAGCAGGGTCCCATCCAAATCCGATTCCAGAGTGTAGAAATATCTTTCGAATCACCTCCCAAGCCCCTTGCTTCCCCACTCCACCCGAACCCGGTTCAAAGTGACTGCCTTGAAAAGGATCACCAATTCCTAGCCTCCGACGTAACTTAGCGCGATTGACAGGCCGATTTGCGCCTGGAATATGCAACATCGCCTGCCCGTAAACATGTATGCCTGGGAGTTTTGGAACCAAGTGCACGGTATGTACGATCAAAGTGTCACACAACCTGAGTCACGGTCCACGAAAGATCCTTGAGAGGAGTCGTGGTCATTGAATTGGTAGCCGGGGACTACTGGCAGAGGACTTCGGTTAAAGTCGTGATTGTGAACTAGGCATTCCGCTAACCCGCAGTGGAAGTATTCGTAGGGTCATACGTCAGAGGGGTGAGCTGGTGAACGGTCACTTGTCGCATGGGACCGAATATGAGAATGAAGCGGAAATGGCACCAACAGCGCACCACTCGAGCCCTTGCCTTCCCATCTATCCCTCAGAATCGGATTCCATTTCAATCCAGTCTGATTCATCATCACCTTCGCTCTCCTTTGTTCCGCGCGCCTCCTTTCCTGCGCCTGTGGATGAGTCCTGGTGTTCTGCTTCGACAGCTTCATCGCTTTTAGCACTGGATCTCTTCTTTTTCTCCTTAGGCTTCTTTTTGGGGATTTGCTCCATGTTAGGGTGTTTGTAATTCGGTGGAGGGAGACTTTGTTCAAATAGCGAAGCTGTGTGTTTGGAAAGCAGAGAATTGAGGCGTGAGCGACTAGCTTTGGCTAGGCGGTGACGGTGAAGAGCTATTAGTGTGTGCTATTCAGTGAATGTACCACCAAGAGCGAATGAGACACACCGGTGCTGGGTGAGGGGTGAGGAATGGAAGTTGAACTTGAAGCAGGTGTTGTTTCGCATAGAGTTTGCATCCTCGTGATCACGTTCTGCAATATCCTGGTGTAACATAGTCATTGGACAATATATCGGCGAGGGTATAAGCACGACATACGTTTCGTCGACGAGATGAGCCGCAGCAGGAGACCCAAGAATGTTAACTAGGTCATGCCAATCAAAAGGCTCTATCCGGTTTTGCATACTATCTGAACGTGCAATGGTATGCGCACATATGAGAGAGAATAAAGACTCGTGCAAGTCCTCAATGACTGGAATGAGTAGCTTTGCGAGATCCTGTATATATGTTTCCTCGTCTTCACTGTCGCTGTCGGGTTTGGTATCAGCACCCTTTTCCCGCCTCAAAATGGATTCTTCATCAGATTCTGGTTCGATGGACATAAGGACTTGCTTCACGATACTCCCAAGCTCTTCCTGCAAACTCCAGTCCGGCGGAGGCACATCCTTCGCAGGAATAGGCCATCGCGTCCACTGATCCCGTTTTCTCCAAAGTGGGGTATCCGAGTCCGATCCCGAGCGCGACCGTGTTTCGTTTTCGACTGGTTGTGCTGTCGGTGTTGGTGGGCGACGTCGATGAGTGGCTATCCTGGTCGTGTTCGCTGGAGCTGGGTTCTTGAGATTCAGTCAGACGAGAAGCAAGGTCGAGTGTGTCTGCAGTTCTGAGCGCGCGGAGGAGGCTTGAGTACTCTGTGAGCTCTTCGCGCAGGGCGGCGGGAACGAGTTGGCGTCGACCCATGAGAAGGGCTATTTTTGGACTCGGAACGAGGGGGGAATAATGGGAGGGCCGGTGATCATCTGATGACGTCAGGGAAGCCGTGGGAAGTCATGTGTAAGAACTGCACAGGACGTGCAGCAGTATCCTCTCCCACAAGAGTCCCCTTCCTCAGTCCGCTCATCATATTAGCATGTATGTTGACCTCACCACTGCTACGCTGACATCGTTTCTGATGGTCATTTTAACAGAATGAGAGAGAAGTGGAAAAAGAAGAGATCTCGTAGGCTCAGGCGCAAGCGCAGAAAGATGAGAGCCCGTTCCAGTGCGTGCCAATTGTACCACATACCTGGCCATACTCATTCTCAATATCTGCCAGAATAAACGACCCTGGTGTATCCCGGCAAATGTAAAAACAATCGTCTCGCCCGCCGGTCCTCGAGGGCTAACAAGTTGCGGCACGTGTCTTGCATTCGCCTGTTTGCATCGCAAGTGTGTATGTCTCGGACATTGGAGATTCACTCTTGTCTGTCGGTTCTAGTGGGGTCCTATTACCCGTTTGTTGGGCTCTGGTAGATTTGACTGGGTCGCTTGAATGTTGTATAACACATCGAAATCGAAAGCCAATTCCGGAATCTGTGACTCTATGTGGGATCTGAGATGATGGTCACACTTGTGACAACCGTACCCTTATAATTATCATCCATGAAGTCCTCTGGCAAAATCATCATCAAGCCTCGCGCACCAACGCGTTTAAATGCACAAGCCCACCATGAATCTATGGAGGTTGATAGTGAGCCCCGGGATGAAACAGAAAACGAAGAGGTACACGCTGACGATGATAACGAAAATAATGACAACACGAATGGCGAGAACGATACCCCCAATCCACAAGCTGACGCCGACGAGGATGCTGAAGCTGAAGAAGAGAATGCCGAAGAGGAAGAAGTTGCTCCTGTGCCCGTCAAACGCGGTCGAGGGAGGCCGAAAGGCTCTGGCAACAAGTCATCTGGAACTTCAACACCCCGAGGACGGCCAAGAGGCCGCGGTCGACCTCGGGGCAGGCCAAGGACTACTGGTGCAGGATTGACAATACGGTTGAAAGCAGCCAAAGGAGAAGGAGAGGGCCCAAGCGAAGAGGAAAATACCCCTGAAGCAGAAACATCTACACCAGCTACTGTCCCTGCCGAAGCTGAGGAGGATACAACTGCCAAGGAGGCTCCTATGGGAGGAGGCAAACCCTTCAGGAAGGTTGGAGACAAGATACACTGTTATTGATGGAGACGAGTTCGTGACCGAGGACGATCCCAAAGGTGACAAAAAAATCGACAAGTGGGGTAATCTTCTCGGTGGTACGTCCATCCAGTCACAACCAACGGCCTCGGCTAGCGTCCTTCTAACGACTGTAACACTTAGGGCGCAAATTCAAAGCATCTACTTTCTGTTTACCCAACCGCCACCCTCAACGCCAATACATGCTCGCCATCGACGCAGCCCGAACTTCCGGATTCCGCGATTCCTTATACTACTTCCGTCGAAACCCTCTCGCATTCAAACTCAACGCCACCCAACCAGAAAAGGACTATCTCATCTCCGAAGGCAAACTAGGTTCACACCTGCGCACACGAAGCGTCACTTTGATCACTGCAAGAAGTGCGTTCAAGCTCCATGGCAGCAAAATGATTATAGGTGCGTTTACTTAACTTGACCACAGAATCAACTCAGTTTGTTAATGACGTAAATGCAAGGTGGGAGATGGGTTACAGACGACTACTACGAAGAAAAGGTCCTCGCAGAAATAACAGCCAAAGACCTCAAAGCCGGTGACCTAGTCGGTGAACTCCCAGACCCGAACGCGCCCTCCCAGCCTCAGCAAGGACCCCACCTCCAACCTTAACGCCTCATTCAACCCAAACGTCACAGGCGGAGGAGGAGGCATCTACCGCGCCGGAGGACCTACGACTATATTTGGTGGGAGCGGTTGGGGCCCTTTTAGTGACGGACCTTTAAATGCCGTGAGGAAGAGTTTGCTGAGTCGGGATGGTGTAACCGAAGAGAATTGGATGTGGATGATGGCAAGCAGAGTTGGGGAAGCTGATGAAGAGTGGGCAAGGCTAAGAAAGGAGGGGAGGGGGAGGGCCGGGTTGACTGTCGATGGTGTTGTCATGGGTGGGAGGGGGAGCGCATGGGAGAGACCTGATCCTGTCGTCGCGAGGGATGCGAAAAAGGAGAAAAAGGTGCAGGGCGAGGATGGTGATGTTGTGGTTGGAGATAGGAGTGCCAAGGGCACGAAACGGAGACGACGTGTTGATGCAGACTTGGAGGGTGCGAGGGGCGTTTATGAGCCACACAGCAGCTTGGCATTCTGTGAGCGTAATTTCACTATCTAATTCGCAAACATTGCTAATCGGAATCTCTAGATCGTACAGATACACAACCAACTCGAGCGAAATGGGAAGCAGTACCCGATCCAAAACCTCGGATCCTTGGAGGTACAAAGGCCGGAAATGGCGCTTGGAGTATCGCCTGGGTCGACACTGTCATGCAACTACCGGGGGAGGACGAAGAAACACAAACCCAAAGAGAAAAAGAGCAGCGAGAAAGAGAACAATTTGTAAGGGAAGCGGAAGAGTTGTTTGGTCCCGGCGCAAGTGTGGTGAATGATCGAGGCGGGAGTGTATTGAACACGGGAGGTATGAGTATTGGAGTCTAAAGTATTGTCTTGATGCCCGCCTCCGTTGTATAATTGGAATGAGGCAGAGTCTATGGCCTAGGCCTCAGGCCGGCAGGTGGGCCAAAGCGATTACTGAACCTGTTAGTTGGGATGGATGATGATGGCGTCTAATATAAGGTGATAATGTCTCGGGTCGGGTACTCAAGAATGGATACAAGTTCAAGGATTTTCGAGGCGCAGTTGACGGAACCGTGCCGTGAGGAACCAGGGCTTTAGCTTACATGGTGCTTGCAATAAATGGATGTTAAATGCATTAATGCATGTTCAAGTATCCGAATTGTATGTAATAGAAAGAGTGTCAGGAGATTCATAGCTATCCGTAAGATTGTTACAAATTGAGATAAGTAGATATGGATGAGTTATAAGTACACATATCGAAAATTAACCATCCCATGATTTGTTTGAGGGTGTGCGAGGACCAAACAAACCGGGACTCGTAGGTCGTGGTACAGTAAGACTAGGCTCGACAGAAGGTGGAGTTGGTGCTTGGTTAGGGTCAGCTAAAAAAAATAATCTTAGCCGCATAACCATTTGCAGCAAAAGACTGCTCACGAAGCCATGTAGCCCAGGATTGAACTTGACGTCGAGGATCGATATGATGCGCAGGTGGGTGTTGTGGGGGTTGAGGAGCAGGGGCAGCACGCGCTGCGTTATCCTTCTTTTTCACCCTGCGTTTGCCAATCTGCCGCCAGCCTGGTTTGGTAGCTGGTGGGGGAAGGTCGGGCGGCATTGGAGTGTCTGGTGGTGGGGCTGGTGGTTCTGACGGAGGTACTGCTGTCGACGGGCGCCAGTCGGGCTGGAATTCACCACCTGGACCATACTTGGACTTCATGGAGAGCAGGAATCCCATCTCGCTAATAATGTTGTGAGTGAGGTTCTGTCGTAAATAGATATGTGAACGTACTGCTGGAGGTTCCGTCGCTCTTCGCGTAATCTCCCTACTTCTCCTAGCAACATGCGTACTTCAGCGGCCAAAGCCTTGCTGAACTCGTCAAGATACTTGTGAATACAGTTAGTATATGGCCTGTGTTGTTGAAATCTGGGTCACTTACACCTTGAACGTTGAAAGGTACTTGCTCCTGCGCGGTTGATCTGACAGCCTCGAGCGTTTCCAGATGGTGCTTCCGACAGTCGTTCCGCCAATCGTCAGAAAGCTGTCGCAAGAGTTCTCGTTGCTCTGCATTCTGTCGCTGAAGCTCCTCGATGATGCTTTCCAAACCTAATACTGGGATTAATAAGTGGCCTCGTGAATCACAAAAGAAAACGGACTTGGTTTCGACTGGGCTTCTAATCGGTCATCATTTGCTCGTTGTATCTCGGCTTCAAGATCGTCATGAATCTTCTGTACCATTTCACGCAGCTCAATCATTTGCGCATCTTTGTTGTGCCTTCTGCCCGCCTTTTCTGCGTACCGGTTATCAGAGTCGAGTTTCTTTTGGTGCGTCAAATCACGGTTGTCTTGCAGAAGGTTCGTGATATCGCCAAGCTGTGCTCTCAAAAGCTCATCACGTTCCGCAAATTCTGCTCTCTCACGCTCCCGAATATCGGCTTCTTCGGTCAACTTCGCCTGTCGCTCGTTCTGCAATTCAGCCTTCACCGTAGCCAGCTCGTCTTCCAGTGCCCTGATCCTGGATTCCTGTTCCTCTTGAAGTTGTCTTCTTGACTCTGCAGCTTCCGCCGCCAGCCGTTCGTGATCAAGCGCTGCCGCCTCTTGTTCTCGAGCAAATTCTTCCCTCTCCAGACGTACGGTCTCCAAAATATCCTCAGCATGTTGTGACGCAACTCTCTCCACCACACTTTTCACGGAAGCGATCGATGACCTCTCGGCTGAGAGACTCTCAGCTTCCGTGGGTGGGCGCGATGCCTCTGGATACACTTCTGGAACCGGGGTCCTTGGTGTTCTAGGCGTTTGGGGTCTCGTGGATGGAGGTCGTTCGGATGGACCTCTTGGGGGCGGGAGGGCTTGGAGGCGGCCCTCAATAGCGTCCCAAAGATGATCGGCACGCTCACGCGTCTCCTGGTCGCGTCGTTCCTGGCTCTCAAGGAAGATCCTCTCCCGATGTTCTTCGTTGCGTCGGAATTCGGCTTCGCGAGAGTCTTCGGCCTGGATCGCACCTAATGCAACATCATGGAGGTGCCTCTCAAGCGCACCAAATCTCGCATTACGCTCTCTTTCTTCTTCTGCCGGCTGAACATCGATTGGTGTTGCGGTTCCATGCCTTGGGGGATGGATCACGGAGATGACACTTGGCGATCTCCTGACTGAATCTCTACGAGGTGGAATTGGAATGGGCGTCTCATACATGGAGTGGCCAGCATCACTCTCGGGGATGGTATGTACCGGTTGGTATGGAATCTCATGTGGTATGTGTTCTAATGGGCGCCTTCCAGGGGTACGAACCTCAGAAGGTCGCCGCACCACTGAGACCGGGGTTGCTCTTCCTTCGGTTGGTGAATGAGGACGGGTCGTGGTTGGTCGACTGGGAGGGATGGGGACGATTGGAGTAACTGGAGTGATTGGGGCGGGATGATCAATAGGAGTGTGGTGGACTGGTGGGTGACCATCATCAGCTTCATAAATGGAGTGGGCGGGAGTATAATCCCCTGAAAATTTTCAGAATTCAAGCATGTATCAAATGAAAAGTTGACATACCTGATGCCCGACGGCTGGTGGTTCTACGGCTAGGTGGGGTTCGGCCATGAGGATGGGTGTCTTCTGCGTGTTCGAGGGAAACCACTGTGGGAGGCCTATGGGAGGTACGAGATCCTGTTGGGGAGGGAGGAACTACATAGATCGGTGAATGAGGTCGAGAATCCGCTGGCCCCGCGTAAGGAATATGATGCGTTCCAGGAGGTGGAATATGATAAATTGATGTTTCCGAGCGAGGTGAGCGCGGACGCGACGGGACATGTGTAGATGGCCAACGGGTGCGTTCAGAATGCACCGGTGAACCATACCGAGGGGACGGAGTACGCGAGTGGGGGTCCCTCGACGTCCGAGAGCGAGCACGACCATCACGTCGTGAAGTAGGGGAACGGGTATAACGGTGGGGGGATCGTGAAAGCCGTCGAATATGTTCACGGCTCCTAGAGCGTGGAGGACGGTCGTGCCTTCTTGATGGGGAATCGCGTGATCGTCGGCTGTATCGATCCGGGGTTCTTGAACGTGAGCGGCGATATCGTTCTGAATGTCTTGATGGTGAGTGTCGACGGTAATCTCGTTCCGGGGTCCTTGAACGCGACCGACGACGGGGCGAGTAACCTGAGGGATGATAGTGACGACTTGGAGATCTATATCTAGGAGAATATCCCCGTCGTGGGGAGCGGTCTCGTCCAGATGAAGGATGGCTTGGATCTGCAACTATCACTGCGGGTGAGTGTGATCTACCCCTTCTCGAGTGAGGCGATGGATATCGGCTTGGGATGATTTGGGTCGTTTGAGGTGGTAGATGATAGTGGGAAGGTGAATATGAACGGGATCGACGACGGTGTGAAGGAGAACGACTTCTGCCTCTAGACGGAACTGCCGTAGGAATTGTGATTGGTGTAACAGGTTGATAGCGAGGTGAACGCGAACGTGAACGCGAACGGGAATGCGAACGCGATCGTGATTGTTGGAGGAGAATCGGTGGGGGTTGGGAATACTGGGATGGGGGCTGCACACCAACAGCAGGAGGTATGACTGATCGGCGGTCCTGTAGTTGGTTGAGAAACTGTAGGGGGGAAAGGGGCGGGGATGTGAGATGGCTGCTGGACAATGACAGGAGCGGCTGGGGAACTGTGGCGACGGCTATAGCTAGAGCTTCGACTACGACTACGACTTCGACCGTGCCGCCTGTGGCTTCGACTTCGACTTGAGGGTGACCTAGAAGATGGCTGGATTAATACTTGGCCAGGAGGTTGGGGAGGAACAACCACGGCGGGGGTTGGATAACCGGATGGTGCTCCAGGTCCGTAATGAGACCGACGTGAAGGTGAGTAGGAAGAACGCGAGTGTCCGGTAGGGATGATGATAGGCTGAGATGGCATTGTAGGAGGTGGAGGGGTCGGATAATGGTAGTGGGAGGGGCTACGAGAGCGAGAACCGGAACGAGAACGAGGATGAGAGCGAGATCCGCGTCTCCTTGGGTGGGAAGGGCTGTAGGAGCGAGAACGAGATCTATGTCTCCTTGAACGTCCGGAAGATCGTGGGCTTCTCGAATAGCTCCTTGACCGGCGCCTGGAACCGCTCCTTGAAAAACTTGACCTAGTCCCGGAGGTCTGAATGATCACGGGGGGCTGCATAATGGTCGGGCCGGGTTGGGCGTAGGTACTGTCTTGTGGAGCAGATGGTATGATCATCGTTGTCGGGGGCGGTTGTGGCGACAGGCCAGGCAGGAAGGGTTGTTGTCCCATAGGAGCACCTGGTTGCTGGATGACAATGGTTGGTGGCTGTTGCGTTTGGAGACCAGGATGCCTGGGTGAACCAGGGATCACTGGAGCATGATCCTGTGGCGGAACTGGAATTGTATGTATCTCAGGCACTCGACGTTCGGGTGTTTGGCTTCGACCTGAGCGTCGAGTTCCTGTGTGAGATCTGCTGCTTGGGTGAGTCCTACTACTCCTCGGCGTCCTTTCCGTACTTCGGCTACGACTGGTACTACTGCCACTGGAGCTACTCCGACTTCGATCGCGATGAGAACGGCTGCGGGCACTCCTTGAACTCCTCGATCGGCGTGTAGACCGTCTCCGGAGTGGTGAACCACTCTCCTCTGTGCTTTGAGTACTACTGCTAGAAGAGCTTGTTGGTGCCGGTTGATATACGACGCTCGTCCGGGGTGGAATCACTCGAGGAGGCTCAGATTCGGGGGATACACCAGGGGGAATAAAAGGAACCATTGGCGGCGAAGCAGTTCGCGCTGGAGTAGGATGACGTGAATGTGGTGGCCGGTAGCCCTCTGGAGGAATCACTGGCCCCGACACAACAATAGTAGCCCCGGGCTGCTGAGGCTGAACACCAGGAATTACAGGCTGGAACGCTGGTGAAGGAGTTACATCGGGAATGACTGGGGCGTGAACGGGGCCTGTACCCGGGTGCACAGGCATCTGCTGGTGTCCAGGAATATAAGGAGTAGGTCCAGGGATGTATGGAGTTGGTTGCGGGAATGTTGGTGCTACACTTCCGGGAATAGTGAACGTCATGGGAGATCCACTTTCACTGGATGAAGCAACGGTTGAGGGCCCTCCTGGCACCACGGCATCAGCAGGGACCCAAAAATAAGACGGTATTATGGCTTACCTCTTGGCAGAGTCATCATGCCAATCTCTCTCCTTAGATTTTCGATCCGCGCATTGACACCCCTTATTTCCGCTTGTCGATCGCGCACATCCCGTGCCAGCCAGTTGTTAAGATCGGCCATGTACCGCATAAGTTCCCGTTGTTGGTCTACCGTTGCCACTTGTGCAAGACGATTTTCCTGAATTACCCTCACTAATGTATTCGCGGGTCTGAGGAGAAATAACATACCCGAAGGATCTCAAGGAGTGACTCAAATACCGGCGGCATCTGAACCTGGACCTACTTGGGATTAGCCACGCGCAATTTAAGAACAAGACATATATGCGTACAGGTCCGGGCGGCATAGGAATGTAAGTACGCTCGGGCTGAGTTTGAGTAGTTGAGGGAGGTTGAGAAGGTTGTGGGCGTTGCGCCTGATCTTGACCGCGTTGAGTGTCTGGTCCCTCAAAACGTCGCCGGGGTTGTCGTGGCTGTGGGGAATAAGTATATCTGTTAATGAAGCTGGTAGATGACCCACTTGTTGTTGAGCAGGTAAATACCAGCGTTGCTGTGGTCTACCTCCATCACGCCCAAGGCTAGGTGGCGCTGTCCTTGACAAATCAACAGGAGGCTAGAGATTGACATCAGTACTGTAGTCGGCATCGGCCAAGCTGGGTACACACAAAAATGGGCTGGGGTGGTGGCCCCCGCCGTGCGGTAATCCTGTCCACTTCTCTATCATGGTCGGGCGGGATAAAAATGCGACGATGCGGCGAGTCTGGGACACGTGCGAAAGTATCATCACTATCAACTAGAGTTGACCTCGGTTGTCTCTGCCCCCGGCGAGTTGCGCGTGAGCCGGTACCTCGGGGATCTGCCCATGTGACGTCGGGAATAGATGGTGCCGTGTATGGGCGAGGTGGCAAGGTTTCCAAGAACGATATTGGGCTGGAACTCCCAGGACGACTCTGTCTCGGTTCGAAGACAAATGGCTGCAACGGGGGAGGGCGATTTGCTGCTGGGGCAGGCAAGCCCGACAAGATAGACTCCTGTAACTGCTGCAAGATGGAAGGCATCGCCTGCGAAGGAATCGGCATACGAAGGGGCGGTCTACCGGGTGCAAATCCCTCAAGTTGTTCACGAAACTCGCCCAAAGAGTCGCTCGTGGTAATGATTGACTCCGTTGGTTCGGACTCAACCGGAATATGAGGTAGAGAAGGCTCCGGAATGACAGCCTGATGACGGGGTATACCCTGTTCGACAAGATCTTGTATCAAGTCCTCTATTCGACGGAGACGATCACTGAGCTCCGAATTGTCGGGGGTGGGTGGGGGTGGTTGTGAGCGCAACATATCGAGTGCCCGATTGGTTGAACCTTGTCCATCACGAAGTGCGTTCAACTGATCACGTATGTCACCGAGCTGGCCCCGCAACGAGCCCATGAGGTTGTCCAACGAGGGCTCAGGCAGAGCAGGGGCAGGACGGGCGGTAGGTGTCGATAACGAGGAGGTCGTCGCAATAGACCCTTGAACTACATTGATAGGGCTAATGGGACTCGGTGTTGCAGTAGTTTCAGGCGTAGGTGTAGAAGTAGATGTCTCTAGACTCGAGGTTTCCAAAGACGAGGTGAACGACGAAGTGGAAATTTCAGATTCATCACCCTCATCAAAGGGCTCGGCGTCACCAACGTCCAGGTAGTGTTGTTCTTGTATGGATGGAGCCCATTCCTCCATGGAAGGCTCGTAGAATTCAGATTCCTCCTAGTAATGAATCATCCGAATGATGGGACGACAAGAAGGATACACTGCTTGCATTGCTGTTGGAACGTGCCACAGTCACCGTGGAATCACGAATCTGTCCCTGCATAGTTATAAGTTCTTCAGTCATAATATTATCACTTCCAACACCCTTGGATATGAGTGACGGTGGGCGCTGGGGTTCTTCATGAATCCGTTCGAAGACAATTGGCCTTTCAACAACACGAGGACCACGAGTATGCCGCTCAATTATGTGAGGCACCCCTTGGACATCCTGACGGATGACAATGGGTTGCTGAGGCGACGGAGTACGGTGAAGGAAATCCGAAAGGTCTCGAAGTTCATCACGAAGTGCTTGTAAATTGTCCGCCAGACCTCTATTTTCGTCCCCTCGTGTATCATTGTACCGCCGCAGTTCGTCAGCCAGACGATCGAGGTCCCTGCCAATATCCCGAGGAGGTTCGATGCTCTCCGAACTTTCAGTCCTAAGGGTACCTGGCGCGGAAACGATCGAACCACCCTCAGGCGTGTCGATGCTAACCTCACCAGACCCTTCGGGCGTCGATAGGCTGGGAAGGCTAGGGATGCTAGGAATGTTCGGAAGCTCATGCGGAGAAGGGGGTATAGGAGTAGCAGACCCCTAAAGAGGTATTAAGAATGAACGACTGGCAGAATACAGGAAACTCACTGATCGATCATACACAGATGCTGGGGGTGTGCTTAATAAAGACGGCTCTGTAGATGGCGAACCGAACTCTTCCTCTGGTTGTAATACCTCAACCTCCCTCTCAACCTCTTCTATCCCTGGTTCCTCGGCTGTGTCAGCTAATGACGAGTAGTCAAGGACAGACGAGTCGAGATCAGACTCCGTAAGAAAAGATGATGTTATCTCCGATGGCGTCCTTGGGGCCACCTACGGCTGAGCGTTGGACGGGAGATCTTGCAACCGATATAGTTTCCGATGAGAAGGATAAACTCGAAGGTGTAGACACATCGGATTGTAGTGACTCTGAAGGAGGGAGTGTAGGTACCGGAGTGATTGAAGGCAGTGGCGAAGCTGCCAGGAGCGAGGCCAAGGGTGAAGGCGAAGGAGGAATTGTGCTGAGTCTGTCAAATGACGAAACTGAAGAGGCACTTGAAGCACTCGGGCGTAAGAACGACGTGTCATAGGAGATCTCTGGCATATCAGCAATGACTACTGAACGCACAGTGGGCGAGGGGCGTAAAACTGATGAGTCATAGGAAAGACTAGTCTCCCTTGCCCACGGGGTACTCTGTGGACTCGAAACGGGCAGTGAGCTAGGACTTGAAATTGGCAAAGGACTCGGAGTAGGAACGTCTGAAGATGTGGGAAGTGTGCTTGACAGTGTAGTCAGGAGTAGAGGCAGGAGTCTCAGACTCAACCTGAGGGACTGGTGCCGGGCTACGTGGGGTAGCGTCGGAAGAGGGTTCAAAGGTGGAAGGTGTGAGCACAGATTCTGATTCCAATGACTCAGTCTCTGGAAGCGAGGACAACAACTCAATGTCAGAACTAGGAATAGGTTGGCTCTCAATGGGCTCAGTAGCGAGGGTGGGGGTCGGCATAGGTGACGGCGTTGGAATATGAAGTGATTCCGTGGGCGAAGGGAAGGATGACATTGGCGAAAGAGCTGGAACCGATGGTGGCAGGGGAACCTCCTCAGGTAGCAGATCCAGGCTAGATTGCGGCGACCTTATGGAGGGCATTTCAGATGGTGTTGGAATGTTCACTACACTCCTATCATCGAAGAGACGAATAGAGGACAATGTCGGCGAGGATTGCACAGATTCAGAGGGAATCTCCTGGTGTTCCGGCTCAGATTCAGGCTCTGGTATTTCTTGTGGGACAACCTCAGAAGGAGTTGGCATTTGGGAAGCGGTGTGATATTCAGTTTCAGTGGGCGGTTCACTAGCAGTTTTATATGTGGTTGAAGCACCGTCGGCAGTCACGAACTCGGTTTCAGGCAACGAGGGAATAGTAGAAAGTGATTTGAAGGACGCTGGGGAAGAGATCTCGGACCCAGCCGCTTCGGCAGTGAGATATTCAGAGCTGGCTTGGGAGACAGTCCGGTACTTCTCAAAGGCGACATCAGAAACTGCATCAGAGGCGACAGACCGTGCTGGTGGAGTGATAGTTTCGCTGAAAGTTGAGCCAGAGGCGGGCGTGAGAGTCGTAAAGTCAGACGATGGACAGATGTCATAACCTGTCTCCTGTTCCACGAGTGAAGCTGTTGCTCACAGTGCTTGAGCTAGCGCCTGGGGTGTAGGCGCTGCTGTAAGGCACACTTCCTGACATGGAGCTCCCACTGCCATGCATGAGACTACCAGGGGTATAGCTGGCAGTCGCGCTCCCATTTGCACTACCAGTACCACTGCCAGGAGTGTAACTGCCAGTGTAACTGCCCGATCCACTTGGAGTATAACTTCCACTCCCATTGACGGTATAGCTCTCAGTCCTGCTCCCGGTCGTGTAACTCCCACCGCCACTAGCTGTGTAACTCTCAGTTTGGCTTCCAGGTGTATAACTTCCACTCTGGGTGACCGGGGTATAACTTCCAG
This sequence comes from Calvatia gigantea, assembly GCA_025093985.1. Taxonomy (NCBI): domain Eukaryota; kingdom Fungi; phylum Basidiomycota; class Agaricomycetes; order Agaricales; family Lycoperdaceae; genus Calvatia; species Calvatia gigantea. The sequence goes on from JACAAK010000012.1 coordinate 1,182,638, forward strand.
TTCCACTATAGGTATTACTACCTGGAGTATAGGTACCAGTGTATGACCCACTCCCAGTATAACTCCCACTGCTGATGGTATTTGTTCCGCTGCCAGGTGTGAAGGTGGAAGTTCCCGGAGTATATGTAGGCGAAAGCGTGGCGGATGGAGTATAGGCGGAGGAAGAAGGTTGAGCATTCTCTTTATCTTCACTCTCAGCCGTGTAGGTTGATGTCTCAGAACGAGAACCACCCCGAACGCGGCGGGTGACAGCCCGAGCCCTCGAGAGCGTCGATGGAGATGTGCCAGAGAACGTGACCGAATCATCATGAGAATCACCGAGATACGAAGCAGAATCAGTGCCGCGATATGACAATGTCGACGGAACGACCTGGGTCGCTGAAGATTGGGTGAATGTTGTTGGGACACCAGATATTCCATAGCCGGTTTGCGTCATTGTTCCCGTCCCAGTCCCAGTCCATTCCGTTTGAGAATAATATGTAGATGATACATTCGACCTGAGTCCACTGGATGAAGCAGAGAAGAAATTCTCATCGGAAACTTCAGATCTGGCCCTATCGCTCCCTCGTCCTGTACTCGGAGGCGGGGTGATAAAGACATCCTTCCCCAGTGAAGAACCACTCGACACAGATACGGGGGAATATTCGAAGAATCGCCGCAAATTTCCTTTACTCGAAGGCCCGGCACGAGCGCGGTCCAAGGCGGAGTTGAATTCCGAGTCCATATCAGTCATGGAACCCGTTCTTCTTAAAGAGTTTCCTCGACTTGGTGCGATGACGCGACGGTCACCAGGATAGACATAGCCATCATTGTGAATGACGGTATCATCGACAGTCCCCGTGTGATGGGAAGAGACGAATGAGAGGTGGCGAGAGAGGGGGGAACTCTCCGAAGCATAGTCGGCGATGTCGGGAATGGAATTGAGGGGTGGGACAAACACAGTGGAACGAGAACCGATGGAGGTTGTACTACTCCGACTGTCGATAGACAAGATGGTGCGAATAGAACCGGTTGGAGAGCGGGTAAGTTGCGAATCAGAGACCGAAACAGGTCGGTTGACAGCTTCCCTTTAATCGGGGTCAATAACCGACTAATAAAAGAAACTTGATTGACGCACCAGATGCGGTTCACCCACTTCTGCCTCTCCAAAAGACTCTCCGCCGCTAACCTTTCAACACCGTCACCGTAAGTCATGTGGAAGGGGACGAGCATGTCCATCAACGGCTGCCCATCCCTCTCTGCGCTCTGGAGCCGAGCTGCAGCAGTGCCCACGTCATCCCGAGCGCTGGGGTGTGTCGGAGAAGGTGCTGATTGCACACTGGTACAGTTCAAGAGATCCAACGCAACGATGCCACGTCCGCCACCAGGTGCGAGCCAGGAAAGAAGCAGCATATGGGGATATAGTAATGCTTGACACCTTTGCCAACGATAAGGGGGGGCAGCATGAACATTAAGATACCACAAGAGCCCAATATGAAGCGGCTAAAGAATGACGTTCAATATCCTAAATAAGAAAGAGATAAAAATAACACACCGCTTCGTTGCTCTGCGTGTAGGGGCTGAACTGACCAAGATCAAAGCCAGGAGGTAAAGCTCCACTACGACTACTCCGAATACTTGCATTGTCGCCATTTCCACCATTGCTATCCCTTCGCGGGGTAGTTGGATCACTCGGGGGCCGCAAACCACCTGATTCACGAAGTCGAGCTCCGGCACGCTGAACGCGTCGTCGAATACCAAACAAGCCCTCACTGTCAATGATAGGTGGAGTGACTGTGTTCGTGCCTGAGCCTGATGGCTTTTCTTCAGTAGTGCGAGGTACAGAAGTACGTTCCTTCCACGCTGAGACCAGGTTCCGAACAGATGCGAGTGGGGAACGAGGGGACGTTTGAGGCCTCCGCAGGGTAGCCCCCGAAGTTGGAGTGAAGGTTGATCCGGTGTCCGTATAGGATGCCGTCGTCAAACTACCGGAATTAACTCCAGTGACAGTATCAGTTCCGGTTTGAGTATTGGTGTAGGTGCGAGTCAACGTGTCAGTGTACGTGCTTGGCGTTTGAGTATAACTTGGAGTAAGGTACGAGCCGGTCCTCGTGTAATCGGATGTGTCACCACGAGTAGGTGGAGAAAGCAAACTTGAATAGGTGGGACGGGTCTCGGAGGCTGTGTAGGACCCCGAAGAACCAGAAGACTTGGAGGGAGAAGAAGGTCGAGAACCGTAACCTGTACTGCCATACCCATAACCAGTCGTGGTGTTTGTTGCGGAAGCAGGGAAAGGACTAGCTGAGCGGCCTGGCGCAGACGCAATCCTGGAGTGATCGCCGCGCTGGCTTTCAAAAACCGCAATTAACCCAGCGGTACGCCCAGGAGGAGGCAAAGTCCTGTCTCCAGCCGGTTCTGTCAAAGAACGAGAATGACCACTCGAAGGTGTGCCTGCTGGAAAGAGTGCGGATCCGCGTTGGCTATCTGAAGTGGGATTGGTAGGCCTAGCAGCCGAGGTTGAAAAGGCGCCAGAAATTGGTCGAGATTCTTCAGTACGCTCCGTGATGCGACTCAGACGAATCCGAGGGTCGACAGGCTGCGGTGTGCGGTTTCGAGCGGTCGGAAGTGTGACATATGATGTAGAGCCAGTGTAGGTGCCAGAATACGTTCCTGTGTAAGAGCCGGAAGGAGTGTAAGATTGTCCTTGGGACCACTGGGAAAGAGTATTTTCTGCGTGTGTAATTTCATCGTCGATAGTATTCAGAGTTGCTTCGACCTCGTCCAACGAATCGCTATCCGTATAAGAGTAGTCATCTTGGGGCATGTCATCGCGGTCTATTAAGGCAGAAATTATCAGTCCTCCATAAACAAAGCAAAGAATTCTAGTTCCATACCTGAACGGGAAGTGTCGGTATATCTTGAAGGCGAAAGCGGTGTTTGTGTGAGTGTTGGAGTAAAACTTGAGGGCGTCGCTGACCCGTAGGTCGGCGTCCACGAGCTGGAAGGATTGCCAGACATTGTCCTAGTTGCAGAACATGGAGCCTAACAGAAAAACAGCATGCAGTGGTTCAGACAACGATTCCTGTTACATACGTAACTATTTTGGGCACAAGTTCAACGGAGACCCTGGTTAGGGCAGGCCGCTGCGCGATCGCGTCTCCCCACGTGACCTCACCCTATCACGCGTTCAGCTCCTCCGCCACAATATCTGACCTTCGCAGTTGTCCCAAGAGGCTTTGAAGTTTATGAGCTGGGTAGAGTATATTCATATGCACACGAACACGGAGACTCGTGGCCAATTTTCAAGCTCGAAATTCTCGACAGACCCAGCGTCACTCCCAGGTGTCCCGTGTCCCATCTCCCTTGGATAGGCCACGACACGAACCACAATCATCTCGTTCGAATATGAAAGTTATGAATTACTTCTACTTTATCCTCAACTTCGAAGCTGCATGGCCCACAAAGTGTTCCCCCGAACGAAGTAGAGCTGCTTGCTCTCAGAAAACTGCGTGGGAAACCTGTAGCTGATCATGCTGTGCAGGTGGGGTTTACTTAAGTAAAGTGACTTGGCAAGCCTCTCTCATCTCTACGACCACAGGTTTGTAGTAGCCTCGTCCATCCATCCAATTCATACCCTCCCCTCCCAACTAACCAGCCAGGATGTCTGACATGGAAGTTGACCACCCCGCGGAAAAAGGCAAGGGCAAGAAAGAATCTGGGAAGCCGAGGTTTGAAGTTAAGAAAGTGTGTTTTTCGTAACAGAGTTCAGAGTGGGAGAGCTCCGCAAAGAGCTGAAAACTAACATTTTGTCGTCTTATAGTGGAATGCTGTAGCGCTTTGGGCATGGGGTAAATATCAAACCAAAGCTCTGGTCAAATCGATATGGGACTCACGAAGATCCTGATAGATATCGTTGTCGACAACTGCGCGATTTGCAGGAATCATATCATGGACCTTTGTGCGTTATACAAACAGAAACATCGCTAACGACTCCAACATTAACTTCGTTGATCCTGAAGGCATTGACTGTCAGGCAAATCAAGTATCCGCTACGAGTGAAGAATGTAATGCAGCATGGGGTATCTGTAATGTCCGTGCTCCCATAATTATCCCCTCCTTCTCGTTGGTTGACACTGCGATCAGCATGCTTTCCATTTCCACTGCATCTCTCGGTGGCTCAAGACGCGTAACGTCTGCCCCTTGGATAACCGTGAATGGGAATTGCAGAAGTACGTTCTCAATTCTTACCCCCCTCGGTCCCAGTTCCCTCAACTTGCCCCTCAGATATGGTCGCTGATCGAGACCCATCGTACATGGCTGTAGCCTACGTAGATTGTACATTAGACCTGTTATATTCATCTCTTCCGTTCTATCCGGCACTCCATCAGAATTAACATCGCGAACTAGTATGTGTCTGGTTAAGAATTTTGTCGCAAGGGCCTACAAATAAGCAGACCGTCGAAATGAGCGAATACAAATATGCTGGTAACCGCGTTGCGAACAGGTCCTTACTTACCGCCACCTACTTCCAGCCGCCAAGAAGACTGTCCTCTCCCCTTGGACGTGCGTTGCGCCACGACATGGAAAGTGATCAAGCTATCTGGACATTTTCCCAAAACTTCACATCGGAATTCCGTACGATTCGTTCAGGTCTGCAGTGTGATAAACCCAATACATTCTGATAGCGCCTTACCAACGGATCTCTCAGATCTCGAAAGACGATTAAATGACGCCAAGATATCTCCCACAGCTGAACTCCTCCAATCGCTCTCCGTAGATATTGCGAAGTTGGCCAAAAGCCTGGCAGATGCCGCACCGTCTCTCCCAACATACGACCAAAAGCTGTATGAAACGGCATGTCTTTATCCTTCTAAGCAGACACTTCCAGACTCACTGTTTTCTTGCCTTTTCAGCAAGTCAATGTTCTGGAGAAGACTTTGAACGAACTCAAAACATCGTCTGCCCCGAAACCGAGATTTGCTTTCAAACGGAAGGCTGTAGCCCCTTCAAGCCTAGCTCCTACAACGAGCTCAGAGGCACTCAACACGCCCGCGCTCCCTTTGTCGACCCCTTCATCACGAAATTCATCTATTTCGTCTCACTCGTACGCTTACCTGACAACTGCTTCACTAGTCGACCCAACCCCAGCATCCACCCTAACGATCTCAGATCTCGATCATTGTATCCTCAATCTCATATCATCACCTACACAACCTCAGTTGAATATTTCAGCCATCCACCTACAAAAAGTAACAAACTCTGTTCTGCTCCTGCCAATCATCAAAGGCAGTGTCCTAATCCACGATAGTTCACATTGTGTTATCGTGGTGGGTTGTCACCAAGTGAGTTGGGCAATGCTGTGAACAAGTTCGCTCTCATCCGGATTTCTGCTAGTTTCGGATGCACTCCTCAACCAAAGTCGACGTCTTTCTTCGGATTCCATCGAACCCGATCATCGAAAATTGTCACCATATTGGATTCGCGGCGTATCCGAAGACTCTACTTCAATCGGAACAACCAGAAGAATCTGTGAGTGCCCACGGCCCTCTGACTCGAATGAGCTTATAGCGCCACTTTGTTAAGATAGAAGTTCCTTTGGCTGTTCAAGACTTTTCCCACATTCGGAGTACACCTTCTCCGAACTGGATTCGCATACGCCCAGAAGATTCCAGCAAACCTTGGCCTGCCGAACATCTTTCGAATAGATCCGAAATTGAGACTAGTTTACGAGCTATCCTTCCGGCCTAACTTCTTACATGCGGATTGGTTGGTCCTTAAACCATACCCTCAAATACCTGATATGTACTGCTGTGCGGAATTTAGCTATCAACGCTTGAGCTGACTGAACACTTAGCCCGTTCTATTCTTAGCTCGCTGAGGCAGTTAACGTCATTCTCAATAAGAAGCCAAACGGTAAACAACTTAGCACTCAACACGATGCATGGAGCGACCATTTTTGCCTCCACTCGCCTTTAACCCTCAACCCCTCTTCTCCAACCCTCCGACCAGTCCATAAACATGGGTGACTCCCTCGTGGAGTGTTTCTCAGCTTTCTGCGGAGTATGCTGTGCGTCTGTCCGAAGCTAATTATACATTCAGTGCCAGGAATCACGTTCTAACCGACCTGCGACTTGGGCATCGTGTATCTCATACAGGCATAGCAATTAGCTCAACGATTACCCAGTGGAGCAGTACTAGTACGTCTTCCCCTTACACGGCCTTGCCCAGGAGCAAGGGCTTTGCGCCAACCTGGTGCATTCCACTTTTTTTTTTTTTTCTCGGATCTTGATTTCCGTGTTCCCTAGGCCGCCTCGGTGCCCAAGGAACGTGCTGTTGCTGCAGTCGGAATGCAGGATGTTGCGGACTTTGTTGTGACAAGAGTTTCAATGAGGATAGGTTTGAGGACGAAGTCCAGAAAGATATGGCGAAGACACGAAATTCGAATGTGCCGGCAGAACAGCCGAAAGCGAGTCCCGACATGACCGTCCCAGCGCCAGATAGAAAGGAGCGTGTGCAAACACCAGCAGAGGCCCAGGAGAGCTCGGCGGGGTCACCCAAAGAGGACGTTAAACCACCACCGTCCTAGGAACCGCAGTGTTGGGGGAGAGTGTTTGTGCCATTGCTACCCGATCGGTTTGTGTTCTCTTAATGCACTGCCTCCGCCACTGCGTAGGAACCTGATACTTTCTGTCCGTCCAGATCCAGAATTTTGCAAATTATACCCGCTTTCCAATCCCACCTTCTATTTTATCTTTGTCCCGAATTGATGGTCCAGAGCGTATCATCTTCACGGCCGCCTGAGAATGCCCTCGTCTGTTCTTCAATCACTGCCACCATTCACCTGCTGGCCTACAGACGCACAGTGCAAACCCCATGCTTTTTAGCGTCACAATAAGCACCCAAGTTGTTGCTAGGCAAAGTATTTGTGCGCCCGCTTGCCTATCAATACAAGGCCAGGGCAGAGACAGACTACCCAAGGCAGTGTAAATTTGAAATTGTAGATGCTGTGGAGACTTCGATCCTGATGTCTTGAGGTCTCTGCATTAGCGGGCGGGTAGGAATCCTACCACACAAGCGATACCTGGATTACCGCGCTTAAGTTGATCTCCTGTGATTTTTCGCAAGATCAATAGCTAATCAGAATGCGCGGCTAAAACAAGAATGATGTCTTGCTCTATTGTTTGCTCGTGCTGCGCTATATGGACTTGCATCACTGGAATCCATGCACTTAGGGTCTCCTCAGCTAGCACATGAAATTTACATCATCCAAACCTGATTACAACTGGTTGCTTGATGCCTTGAAATCCCGAGTTACCAACAGGAAAACACCGCCTGAAAGCTGGTACCAAAACCTGTCCCGGGCCCAAAGTTACCAACCCGGCCGCCAAGGGGGTATCACCGACTTTGCGTTGCATCAGCCAGGCGCAAGGTTCCATGTATTAAGTTTTTTTTTGGACCCGGTAGCCAAAAGCTACAAGGTGAATTGGAATAAAAGACCATATAATCACTACGAAGGACAATAATAATCCTACGAAAGGAGGCGAGAGAAACATGTGGGTCTATCTGTGATAATATGGTGGACCTGTCAAAAGGTGTAAACAATCTCTCCAGTGGCCAGTAGCTGCAGAAGTGGTAGGACTTCTCATATAACTATATCGGAAAGTCTCCTGAACGTCACAACTGGTATAGAAGGGGGACAAGGACGACCTATCAAACTGACGTTGTAGATGAGGACGAGCCTGATTGCGGCGAGAAGGCCGAGTCGGGGACAGATGGCGAGAGCATGTGGTCTCAAATTAAGTGGTCCTCAGCCCTTCCTGTGACAAGGACAACACTTCCATCCACATTCACACTGTTTAGGTTGTATTGCGTTGATACCTCACAATCATGAAGGGGATGTACAAGACCGTGATAAGATCAGGCTATTTTAGGAACCCCGACACCTCCACACTTAAACTTAATCAACGGACAACAACCTCAGAATAAGATGTACCTCCGTCCTTCTACAAGTCACGGAACAGCGTCTTTAGCTCAAAACCTACGCACATCACACGACTACTCAGCGCCCACGGCACCCCATGGTAGCCATCACTCGCTGTCAACGTGGAAACGACGTGGAAACCGAACTGACCTTGAATATCTTATTGGTAGGATACCAACGCATAGCTCCCCCGCCGTGCCGTTGGGGGGCAAAGCTGTTATCGTTTTGATCTCCGAAGAAACATATTCGCTCTGCGATCTCTCAGAAGGTCCGACCTCAAACCCAGCGATGGTCCCCCATTTAATCACTTGCCTAATGTCCCATATAGCCCTGTTGTTCAGAAACAGCTTTGCAACCGTTTCTTCTCATAGAATGTGGATATAGCTGTTTATATGGAGAGATTCTTGTCTTCTTACGCACTGAGATTCGACTGCTCTGCCTTTGGATGAATACCTGGCTGCGCCGAACCCCTGACAGGCCTCTCTTCATCAAGATTCATCCCCGAAGCCGGTGAGAAATCGATCCTTGAAGGACATGTCCATGGGTGCTGCTCACTAACCATCATCGGTTTATTCCGCCTCTGTCCGCTGACCAGTCTCATGGTGGCTTTTAAAATATAGCACAAGTGATCCACTCAGTGGCTTGGCAGATTCATCTCAAATCATATCAACTTGGAAAGACAGCGCAGCTGACACGTGTTGAAGGGACTCATTCGAGGGTGACATGGTGACATTAGAGGGGTAAACGAGCGAGGTACAATCGATGTAGACTACAATGTTATATAGGGGGCATGTAATCAATGAGGCTCAACAGGCCGGAGTTTGTCTATCTAGCGTGACGTCACAGATTCCAACAACACGGTCATCATTGCATGTGGCCTCCTGATGCTAGTAGCATGTCTAACAATGTTGCCCTCTAGAGTGTGGAACGAAAGACAGAAACAAATGCAAAGAAACATCTCCGAAGGTGATCTCACTCGTTGTCTTCACACGCGGCAGCGAGCGCTCGCCGCAACATATCCCCGGCGGTGTAGCAGCTCGTTTGGTTATATATCCGAGTTTTGGGCAAGAGTATCTGGGCTGTGTATGTCGTCGATGCGATGAGAACGCCACGAGCTTCCAAATATCCCACCTCCTATATGGCATTCAGGGGCCTTGCACGAAATCATTGGCTTGGGACAGGATATGGTGTATTCGAGCCAGCCTGAATACGGGGTGTTGCGTACCACAACAGTGGTGTACAGTCATCGAGCGCAAGTGTTTCTTAGTTCGACTCTGATGGTATTTTTGAACCGGTTTGGTGTGAACCTTCCGCAGTTGTATCTCTCCAAACAGTTACTATCTATATTTGAAAGGTGAGAGGTTTGATAAAGTTTGGAACCAAATGTTCGAACATAATGTGGCGTCAAGTTTGTGCATGGTATGAGCAGCGGGACCGAGGCGTGGTCGGTTGCTTTTGGTGACTCATATCCCGCTGACGGATAAATCTTGTGTTACCGTTTGCCCAGTAACCGCGACGGCCGTACGGTGGTATGGGGACTCTCAGCTCTGCTATCCCTCTCCTCGGCGAGCTATCCATGACCTAAAACAAAGATGCATGGCCCTCTTGCCCTCTTTTGGCCGTATGCCGAGCCTTTTAATCACAATGCTACAATCTGGACTGCTATTAAACAATTAGCAGATGACAGGTACGAAGAAAATCTGTCGTTTCTGATTTGTGTCGCTTTCGAGTGGTATTTACCCGTTTGTTGACCTGATAACTCAACTCCTTTGTTCACCTAAAATGGAAAAAGATAGTTGAAACGAATCTCACCGTTCCTTTGTAACAGCATGCGTTCTCTGGCACTTTCTCGGGCGCGTCTATGACTCAGTTACGAGGAACCGGCTTCCCGTGAGTGTCGGGTTGTTGTATCTATTTGGGTCATAATTCCGCCAAGGCGTTGGCTCACTGATTAAAGGCCGAGTAGGGTTTGATACTGCATTGGTGGACTGTTGTTGAACTATATTTTGGGAAAAATTATGGAGATTTGCAATTTAGAAAGGCTGGGCGTTGCGAGAGAACCGGAGTGTTTTGACCTAAAGTATGAGCATCGTGAGGTACTGAGCACCCGAGAGGCGCCAGAAATTGATAGATTATTACATCATTGGTGGCTAGGATCTGTGACCGCGAAAGTTGTCCGAATACCACCTATAATCGATACCACCTATAATCAATATAAGACTGCTCGTGAAGTGAGGATTATTTCTTGGTCCAGGCGCATGATTGCGTGTCTAGCCAAAGAGTCATCGACGTTGTTCTCTTACTTTCTAGAAAAGCAAGGAGAAGTCTTTGCCTCACTTCTCAGGACAGTTTAGATACGCAGAAATGCTACTGGACCACGGGTGAAACTTTCCAAGACGCCTTAAATGACTGAGGCATTATGATGCTTGGGCTGCTGGGGTGTTCTTAAGCAAATAAACATGGGATACGTGGAAGCGTTGCGGAGTCGAAAGTGTCCACGACAGAGGTGACTGCGGAGCATAGCTTCTTTGGAGTTTGTGGTGTGAGATCAAAGCCAGTGAGAGTTATGCCGAGATCTGCCTCCTAAGGTCGAGAAGGCTCTACATCTCGCAATTCGGCGCTGTCAGTAGGAGCCCCTGAGTTATATTTACGGGAACTGAGAGGGGAGGTTGTATATACTTGATACAAAATGTCAGACTACAGGAGGTGGGATTACATACAATAGAAAGAGTAGTAGACTACGAATATAAGTCCAGTAGGATAGAATAAAGTCCAAAATGGGCGTACAATGGAAGACAATGACATCAACATAAGGAGCATAGAAAACCAAAATCGGGAATACGAAATAAGCTGAGAGAGCTGTTGAACAACATCAGGTTTCGAGTAGATTCAGATTCGGATCCACACACCGGATGACAGGTTGGATTCAGGTGCGGGCCCCCGGGGGCTACACAGAACAGTTAATTGGGTAAAAGTGCCAGTGAATGGCGGACTACTGCAACACGGGGGGTGTGGCGTTCAAATCAGGCAGAGTAGACGGGATTGCGCTGTTTGTTGAGCGAGTCACAGGTTTGGGATCTGCATTGGTAGGATCAACTGCCATTTGCGTGTCGCTCTGCCGAGCAGCTACTGGAACGCGCGGCCAAGTCACTGTGAGCATGCCGTCCAGTATACCGGCAGTGACTTCTGACTGCTATCGAGGAGAGGAAATGAGTCAGAGTAACTCGGAATGAACATGAAAAGACAAGTCATACCTTCACACCTTCGGGAACGGGAATGCTACGAAAGAATGAACCATGGCGCAGTTCGCGGATGGACTTGTTCGACGGATTGAGTGAACTTGGCTTAGGAGACTTGGTTGCGGTAGTATTTACCGAAGTTGAATTGTCATCCTGGAGGGTTTGGTTTGTTGGTTGGGATCGAGGTCCGGAGTTCGTAGCAGTGGATGCTGCGGCCGCCAACGCCTCTGCGTAGGGGTCTACTCTCTTGCCGACCACTATGAGTCGCTTGTCTTTAATTTGCAGTGTAATGTTTTCGTTCTTTACGCCCGGAAGCTCGAAAATGGCAATAATATTGGGAGACAAGGGGTCATCAACTAAATCCATCCTATGAGCAAGATTTAATTCCGGGTAGAATGAACAAGTTCACTGTCAAGCTTACCTTGGCTTCCAGTTTCCACTACATTGTTTGTTGGGACGAAGGGGTCGTAAATACCCCCCCACAATGAGTTGATGGATCTTTAGTCGGGCAGCCTGAGTCACTGCAACGCGATACCTGGGGTCATGTCGGAGGGAACTGAACGTGAGCGACTTCGAAGGAGAGGACATGCTGGATGGCATTCCAGTGAGGACTTGAGCAATAATGGAGGCCGGGTTATGATGTCAGCTTTATATAGATCCCATTTACCCTTTGGGAGAATGAGTCATCGTTAGATTTCAAGATCCGATCTCAGTTGGTGAAAGTGAAATCCCAAGGTAATCTTTGTGCTGTGTAGGGGTAGGATGACTGTAGGGTAGCCTGGATAGCACTGGAGCGCATCAAGCCCGACGCCTGGTTGTGAGTTGATCCGTCGTCATCACTCCAGAGTGGCCCCAGAGGATCTGGGTGGAACTGGAAACTGGTGGCGGTGCCAAAAACTTGTCAAGTACCTTTAGTCATAATATCTAAATGACCAAGAATCCTCGGGCGGTATCAACGCGTACGATGTTCGGCATCGGGGGCAGCTCCGTTGTGGGCTATAACGTAGGCTAACGTTGAGGGGGCACAGTTGTCAGCACTTCAGTCAGAGAATCTTCAACGTCCGGTTCCGAACGGTGGTGACTAGCTTGTTACCATCACGTGTCATACAAAATTACTCGCAGAGTCGCAACGCAACTTGCAAGTCCGGTGTCTCCTTTCTGGTTTTACTTTCTCGACCGACGACACAGCATCACCGACCCTCATCATGAGTAAGGTGGTATTTGGTGAGATCGAGTCTTTAGATGTTGTCATTAGTCTTGCAGCTACTCACCTCTTTGCAGTCGGAAACGTGCCCTACAACATGGGTGAAGACCAACTCATAGATGTTTTTAAGTCTGTCGGACAAGTCGTTGGGTTTAGGTATACATTCTAGAGTGCCATTGGAAGAATTCTATCGGCTGAGAGTGGATAATTTAGATTGGTTTTTGACAGGGAAACTGGCAAGCCTCGGGGATATGGTTTCTGCGAGTTCGCAGGTACGTCGTAATCAATGGAGCTTGAACTCTAGTACTAAGCATGAAAACCAAATGTCCTACTATTGACCTCTTCTGCGCCCCCAACTCCTTTGGCCAATTCTACTCGGAAATGTGCGGACCTGATCATTGAATATGGTTGCCAAAAACGCGTTATCAAACGTATCTGGGGTTGCTGTTGCCTGACTCATTTCAAAAAACCGTTTCATCGACATTATCCCCTACCTGAAAATGTGTTACAACGGATATTTCTGCTGTTGAACCCTTCAATGCTTTCGATCCATCACTGGCAATCTGACGCATGATGATTCAAATGAACTTGTGTGATTGCTTGTTCGATGCGTTAATGATGCTGCCGGAAACCTAACTCACTCCTTATTGCCACAACCATTGCGAATATATGATTCTATCTCGCGAATGGCGCGACACTTTGACATTGTATGAATCACCAAGATCATGAAACTGCGTTGAGTGCTGTCCGAAATCTCAACAACGTTGATGTTGGCGGGCGGCCGCTACGGATCGATTTAGCTGACTCGGACCCATTCCTCGAAGGGAAGACGACCGTACGAGGTGAACTCGTGGATAGTGGATTTCCTGGTCCTGCAGAGCCCCGGCATAGGGGTGGTGGAGGCAGCCGCGGACAAGACGGTGATTTCTTATCTCAAGTCCCTCCTGGTGTTCAGATTCCCAAAGGAGTGAATGTGTTGGACCATATCAGCACAACCCTTGCTAAGATGCCGCCCAGCCAACTGATGGAGGTTCTAGCACAGATGAAGGTGAACGTTTTTTGGCCCGATTTCGTTGATTTGACCACTAATTATGTTATGCAAAGGCGTTCATCATTACCCATCCAGACCAAGCTCGTCAACTGCTTGTCAAACACCCCCAACTGTCATATGCGCTCTTCCAAGGGCTCCTATTAAACCAGATCGTTGATCCGGCAATTCTCCAGCGGATGCTTGAACAGACCGCTACTCAACAGCTAGGTGCTGGTCCTCCCGCAACGCCTCCCCGTCCTCCAATTCCACCAGCCCATATAGCTCAACCTCCTCCATTTGCTCCTCCGCCCCCTGCCCATATGTCGTATCAGGCGCCCGCACCGGTACCAGGCATGCCTCCGCCTCCATCGCTACCGCCCGCATCGGCCATGTTTCCTCCTACTAGCGTACCCTATTATCGACCACCGCCCCTTGCCGGAGCAGCCCAGGCGCCAGTACCACCAGCTCCTGTACCACCGGCACCTGCGCCCCCTGCAGTTCCTCAACAATCTTCAGGAGCGCCCGTCATTAACGAGAGCCAGAGAGTGGGTGTATTCGTTTGCGTTTCTCGAAACGCGAACTGATGTAGATGTTGTGTTAGGCTATGCTTAATGCAGGTGCTTGCTTTGACGCCGGAACAAATTAACGGACTGCCAGAGAACGAAAGGATAGCTATTATGCAGTTGGTAAGTTTTTATTCCATTTTCCATTCTTCCGCAGCAAGGAACTCAGACCTGCGGTTAATGTTTGTGAAATCCCGATAGCGTTCGCAGTTTGGCAAATTGGGTTCATAAATTAGCGCTGGGAGAATATAAGGTTGCGATACCTTCCTGTGATACTCACATATATTCATGATTAATTTTTTGTTCCGTGGCGATTCGCGAGACTTGGAAGTGTGATCTCGGGCATGACCCCGTGTTATTTCCGAGACTTTTATTAAAACTATGTAGAAAAGCATGTAAAACGAAGAGAAACCGCATTGTGCTGTTCGAACATGGGAGATGTTCCGTCAGCTGGAAGGATGTGGGAACAATATACCCAACTGGGCTCCCCTTAAATTCCTTCGTGACTCGTCGTGTTCACGGATTTTGTGAACGTGACTAGATCGATTGGATTGGATGCTCGCGAACAGGTTTATCTGTTTTCTTCCAAGATTAAGCCGGTCGTCTATCCAGCGCTGCCACGTACATCCACATCCTCTCCGCGTCGCCTGGCTACCATTCTCGAGATCCTGCGCAATGGCTCATCCAGTCGCCTCTTCGTCCCAACCGGCACAGATACCAGCTCTCACTGCTGAGCATGCTAACGACCGGCAGGTGGCCTCAAATCCCAGCAAAGATAAAAAGCCCAAGGCAGCCACAGGGTCCGAATTCCCCCTCGAGGTTCGTTTGTACATGCCTTACGAGTATAGAAGCGGATTTGGATGTGCAATCGGTAGCTCCAACCACGTCCCGCGTTCTTCGACCATCGTCTCAAAATGTTTGACGAAATAAAGGTTGAATACGATGCCTTTGTGGCTGGTAAGTTTTTTTACCAGTCTCAAGAAGTAGCCTACTCATTCGGTGGTTTGCAGCACAACCACGTGAGGAAATCACCATCACTTTACCCGATGGTTCTGAAAGGACGGGAAAAAGCTGGGAGACTTCGCCTATGGACATTGCGAAAGAATTGTCGAAGAGCCTTGCTGAACGTGTAGTTATTGCGAAGGTGTGTCGTCATTCTCGTTTGTTTGTATGTCCGTTTCTGATCATATGAACGGGTAGGTTGATGGAGAGCTCTGGGACCTTGAACGCCCGTTGGAAAAGTCCGTGAAGCTTGAACTCCTCGATTTTGAGCACCCTGAAGGTGCGTGTAATGTAGCTGCCGAAGGTTTGATCCCGTCATACGAAAGTCCTGTCAGGCAAGAAGGTATTCTGGCATTCTTCTGCCCACGTTCTCGGCGAGGCTGCCGAACGCCATTATGGCTGCCACCTGTGTCTTGGTCCTCCCACCGACGACGGCTTCTTCTACGAAATGGCGACCGATAGACCAGTTTCAAATACCGATTACCCTGCTCTGGAAAAGGTCTCTGAGATAGCGATCAAGGAGAAACAGAAGTTCGAACGTTTGGTCGTGCCGAAAGAAAAGTTGCTTGAGATGTTTAACGTGAGTTTATGCGCTTAGAATCTGCACACACACGCTGACAATTTGACTAGTATAACAAATATAAGCAATATTTGATTCAAACTAAAATTCCCGATGGCACTTCCACCACTGTCTATCGCTGTGGTCCCATGGTGGATCTTTGTGTCGGTCCCCATATTCCCAACACTGGAAAAATTAAAGCATTTATGGTTACCAAGGTGCGTTCAGAGTTTTTGTGCGTTGGTATGACTCAAACCCTTTTTAGAATTCCGCGTCATATTTCCTCGCAGACTCCAACAATGACTCCCTCCAACGGATTTACGGCATTTCATTCCCCGACAAAAAGCAACTTGCAGTGTACAAGACTTTCCTCGCCGAGGCAGCCAAACGTGATCACCGGAAGATTGGCAAAGAACAGGAACTCTTTTTCTTCCATGATCTTAGTCCAGGAACCGCTTTCTTCCTACCACACGGTACTCGCATCTACAACGCCCTTGTAGAGCTCATGCGCCAAGAATATTTCAAGCGTGGATATCAAGAAGTCATTTCCCCGAATATGTATAACAGCAAGCTTTGGGAAACCTCCGGACACTGGCAGAACTATAAAGATGATATGTTCGTACTAGACGTGGAGAAAGAGAAATGGGCTCTGAAGCCGATGAACTGTCCTGGTCACGCATTGATCTTCGACTCGAGAGATAGGAGTTACAAAGAGTTGCCAATACGAATGGCCGAATTCGGTATCCTTCATAGGAACGAGGCTTCTGGCGCTTTGAGTGGATTGACTCGAGTGCGCAGATTCGTGCAGGATGATACACACGTGTTCTGCATGCCATCCCAGATCGAGGAGGAAATTGGTGCCCTTTTCGACTTCATGAGACATATTTATGGTCTCTTCGGGTTCCAGTTCAAGCTCGAGCTTTCTACCCGTCCAGACAATCATCTTGGAACTGTAGAGACTTGGAACCAGGCTGAAGAGGTATTTATCTACTCTTGCTTAGCGTCTAACGCTAATCGTTTTCGATCAGCAACTTAAACAAGCTCTCGAAGCGGATTACCCCGGTCAGTGGGAACTCAACCCTGGAGACGGCGCTTTCTATGGACCCAAGATCGACATTACTGTCAGGGATGCTCTTCACCGTTCATTCCAGTGCGCCACCATCCAACTCGACTTCCAACTTCCCGAGCGCTTTAACCTGAAATACCGCTCTGCTGATGAGGCCGCGGCGCGACCTGTCATGATCCACCGTGCAATCCTTGGCAGCCTAGAGCGGTTTATTGCTATCATCACCGAACACTTCGCTGGCAAATGGTACAGGCGTTCTTTCTCATGAGATGTGAAACACATGCTGATATCTCACCGCTTTTTACTCGAGGCCATTCTGGCTTTCACCTCGGCAGGTCCTCGTCATTCCCGTCGCAGCACCTTTCGTAAGTCCCAATGCCACGCTTAACATCTGTTGGCTGTGTCTCACTAGTATTCCCGCGCTCTTCTATTTTCTGCCTTCCTCGGCGCATTGCCTTCGACAACTTTTTGTGCCTGCTTCTGCCTTAAAATAGAAAGAATACGCTGCGGAAGTAACCGATCGTCTTGTGAAACTTGGTTTGTGGGCTGATGTGGACAACGGCGAGAACACGCTCCCCAAGAAGATCAGGAACGGGGAGATTGCGCAGTATAACTTCATCCTCGGTCAGTTTCTCCCGTCGTTTCTTGGCGTTGGATTCTCGCTGACCGAAATCCATCTTGTATCTTTTCTCTGGTACCTGCGATCCGGCTTTCGACATTACGCTGCGTTCAAATCTGGC